>JAEAOA010001522.1:0-740000 GCA_016746295.1 Potamilus streckersoni
ACTTTTAATATATGAGAATTAATTACTAGGTCGTCATGCGAGTGTGTCTGCTACGCACGGGCTTATATAACACCGATTCAGTGCCATCATTTTTTGGTGATGCGTGCTTAGTCGTGACGGTATATGGGTTGGTGCGTGCAGGCAAGGCGATGGGTGCCATTTACTCGCGGATCTGGGTTCGAAACTCGGTAGAGTACGAATTTAATTTCTCTAACCTGTATGATAGTATTGTTTGTATTAAACTATTATTTCTGCCCACTATTATCAAGATTCTACTACAGAATCCAGGGATAGCACAGTTTGTTCTGTCTGGTATATATTTATAATTATTTGTAATACAAAAATCCTATATACCTTGATTTCTTTCATAGGAATCTGGAACGACTGTGTACATATATATGAGAATTAATTACTAGGTCGTCATGCGAGTGTGTCTGCTACGCACGGGCTTATATAACACCGATTCAGTGCCATCATTTTTTGGTGATGCGTGCTTAGTCGTGACGGTATATGGGTTGGTGCGTGCAGGCAAGGCGATGGGTGCCATTTACTCGCGGATCTGGGTTCGAAACTCGGTAGAGTACGAATTTAATTTCTCTAACCTGTATGATAGTATTGTTTGTATTAAACTATATATATATATATATATATATATATATATATATATATATATATATATATATATATATATATTACATCATGTGTTCATGGTCTTAAGCTATAATTATTTACCAGTTGTTTGAGGCCTTGTGATAAAATACTAAAGCTAACATAACAAATTTAATGTTAGAATTGCCTACACAAAGCCACATGATGACATATTTGCCAGCCTATAAGTTGATGTGGAGTACAAGTCAAATTCACTAATTTTGTAAATTTTCCATCCTTTGTCTATATGGTAGTTTAGGGCAATCATAATCCATATTGTACAGTTACCTGACTTGTGATTTTATTTTTGCACAAAGCACTGCTATATTGTTATCAATTGACAGAGCAGAATAAACAGTCACGCTTGTTTTGATTAGGATATCCATTGCAACAAGAGCCACGTGTTTTGTGTGCTGTGTCCATGTTACTTAAAGGTCTAAAACTTTAATCTGATTTTAGAGCAAGATTCAACAGATGATATAATCTCAAGTGTGGCTAACAAACGAAAAATGAGGCTATCCATGGGGAAATCAGAAAAATGAAGAAATTTAAGAGACAGAAAACAGAAAAGTTAAAAACGAAAAATAAAAATACTCTTGTACTTTAACATGAAAAGCTGCATCAAATTTACACCAATGAAGTTGTTTTAAATATTATTTAACATGAAAACAGTAATTGAAAGCAATTCAATGTTGTAATAAATTGTATTAATCATAGTAGAATTGTTCCACATTCTAATTAACAAAATAATGAGTAAGAGTTTATCTAATCATCTCCAATATCTGAATATCCCTAGAAGTGTTCGACTCCGTATCAGAATGTAAAATGTTGGATGTCTCAGGGGCTCAGATCATTGGAAATGCTAGCATTATCGTCTTTTTCCATCTCCTCATCCTCATCTACTTGCATTATCATCTGTTTCCATTTCATCATCCTCATCTGGCTTCTCTAGCCTGCTGAAAATTTCTGCTTTAGCATAGTCATTCAAAATAGCAGATTCAGGAACCCCGTCCCATGCATCCTTAACCCAATGTACAACATGGGAAGATGTAGCGCTTTGCATATGTTCCGTATTTGTGAAGATGTGCTCGCCTGGTATCATCCAATTTTCCCACAACTTCCGAAGCTCAACTTTGAAACATCGATTAACAGAAATGCCTAACGGTTGTAATAACTTTGTCATACCATCTGGGGTGATGTATAATGATGTCTTCTTGGTTTCAATCATTGTCTCGGCACTAATGTGTGAAGGCATAGAATCTATAATGACTAGACTTCTTAGTGAGGAACAATCCAAAAAATCCTAAAGATCTATCTAACCACTTCCCCATCATGTTATTGTCCACCCATCCTTTTAGATTTACTTCAATCATTATTACACTGTGGAATGTCTTCTTTGGCATTGTTTTTCTTTAATCAACAGCTTTATGCCAATCCCAAGCAAATGTTTTTACTTACACCATATTTCCTATGAGAAGCCATATTCACACCTTTCTCTTCTGCAAACTTACAACTTCCAGCTTGAAAGTCACTCTAAGACTTGTGTGAGTTGACAGGAGGCAATGTGAGATAAGTTGTAGGATTTGTAGAGGGATATTTTTATGAGTGGTTATGACTGAAGAGAATGATCAAAATATGCATAACTCATTAAAATGTGTCAGTCCTATAGCAATTAAAATAATGCTCACAGCTAAATGTATTATTTACATCCAGAGAAAGAAGTGGGCATTACTTCATGTGGTTCTTATAGTGTAATGATAAAGAACAATGGAGTACCAACAACATGGTAAATAGTATTGGTAGCCAAAACCTATATCAGGATTTAAACAATTGCAGCAACTGTTGTTGTTGAAAACCAAAGATAAATTTATCAACTACAGGTATAATCAAGAGTGCCTGAAAGGTTAGGAATGAATATCTGATGTGTTGATTATACAATTTGCTTTAAACTGAAAAGCAAAACCAAAAAGGATCAGTGTTGATCTGTGTTATATCTGAATTTTTGTTTAGTTTAAACTGTATTTATTGGAGAAACTCAAATACAATTATAAACATATGACTTGGGGGATTCAGCAGAAAGCATAATCTAAGGTATTTTATAAATAATCATAGAACGCTGGAGTTAATGTTGATTACATCCCTTTGTATGAACAAATATATCAATGAAAAAGATATACATGTAATCACTCACACGTGTCCAACAGTATACTGGAAAATCAAATATCAACAGAACTGTTGCTAAAATGTGATCAGGAAGAATAAGGTATGATTAAAAATGATGAATACAACATTATTCACATCTTTTTGTATGCAAAAAAAATTTCTTTGATTTAGTACAGTACACTTTAGAGTACAGACTGTAATTGTTCTATGTATGTTGTCCAGTGATTTTTTTTACCAGTAATTGATTTCTTTTATTGCATGTTTGAGAAGTAATAAAATACATGTAGAATGCAAACTTTAATAATGACTATAATAATGAACTGACATAGTAATTGATCAAGAATTGGTACTTCTATGCGACCTGTTTCTGTTTATATCAATTATACAGTATTTTTAATATCATACCAGGGTTGCTATCGCCGGAGCGTATGTGGAAGATAAGCACCCACTTCCCCTAGAAATCCCCCAATGGCTTGCGTCTGTGATAGCCTCTGACAACCAAATCCAGCTCCAGGCCTTCACGGGTGGTTTAACTACTAAGCCCAACGGAACCTGTTTAAACTGGAGAAGGGATGGCAGGCGAGTTTCTGGCGCCTCAAAATCAGATGCTTTGGGCAGATGTGGCCCGTTAACTTTGGGTGGTAGCCCGTCTAAGAGAAGGTAAACTCTGACTTTAAACCTTCGGTGCCTTGAGACTATACCCATACATGGGAAAGGCTAAGGGAGTAAACCCCAACAGAAAATCCGGAGACGGAGTCCCTAAGGCGACTTGTCACTGCTTTTAGTGACATCTCGGCATTTCCTGCGACTTCGCTGGTGCCATGACGTATCGGCTTGTCCTTTCCCTTAGATCCATCAGCTGCGTGGAGAGGGAGAGTCAGTTGCATGGGCAACAGCTGATTCTCCATATAACCTTGCCCAGGCTTGCGCCCTGGAGAGGACACTCCAGCTTCGCTTCACAGCGTTGACACAACACGGGAAGCAACAGTTACCGGTTATAAGTCACCACTCGATTGGCGTAGAGTTAAAGGCCAGGGGTTGCTTCTGACGGTGGGAGAGACCAACAGATCTCATTGGACAGCTATCACCCGTCTCAAGCTGGGCAGCCCCCAGCCAAGTAGGTGCCGTCCCGCCACAGCTCGCCTGCCTTGCTGGGTGGGCAGGGGTTATGATACGTGAGTACCTGACAAGCGGGCTGCAACTACAGCACCAAGAAAAAACAAAAGAAAAGCAACAAGGAAATCAACAATCACGACTATTGGCCTTTGTGTCCCGGCATGTTTGGCATTGGGAAGATGAATGAAAACGGGCAACGTCTAGTAGAAATGTGCTCGTACCACAAACTCAGCATCACCAATTCATTTTTTCAGACACAACTACAGCACAAAGTGTCTTGGAGGCATCCCCGATCCAAACACTGGCATCAGCTGGACTTGATTATCACAAGACGTTCAGCCATAAAGGGTGTGCAGCTTACTCGTACATTCCACAGCGTTGACTGCGACACCGATCACTAGTCTGCTGTAAATTTAAGCTTCAACCAAAGAAGATCCACCACTCTGGGCAAGTAGGTAAACCACACATTGATGTAAGACGTCATATCCAGAAAAGGCTGACGAATTCACTTACTCCCTCTCCAAGGCGTTCAGTTCAGAACCTCCCTACGTCAGTGCCAAAGAGAGATGGGACATCAGAGATACTGTGTACAGCTCAGCCACAAGAATCTTTGGTAAGAAGCAGACAAAGAACAATGACTGGTTTGACGCCAATTCCGCCACACTCGTGCCAGAAACAGAAGAGCGTAGCCGTGCCCACCTGGAATATAAGCGTTCTCCCTGCGAGAGGACACTACATGCATATAGGTCTACCAGAAGCAAAATGTAGAGGTTAGCACGGCAATACGCCAATGAATACTGGCTTCTACTCTGTCAAAGCATCCAGTCAGCAGTAGACAACGGAAACATCAGAGGCATTTACAATGGCAGAAAGAAAGCAATGGGTCCAACGAAGAAAGTGATAGCTCCACTGAAGTCTTCTGCAGGCGATATCATTCATGACAAGGGCAAACAGTTGGAGCGCTGGGTGGAGTACTACTCCGAACTGTATTCCAGAGAGAATAACGTGACCAACAATGCCCTCAACGCCATTGAAAACCTCCCTTGTTTGACCAAACTGGATGAAATACCTACTTAGGCAGAACTAAAGCTGGCCTTAGAGAAACTGACCACAGGTAAAGCCCCAGGAAAGGATGGCATCCCAGCAGAAGTCATCAAATGTGGCAAAAGTGTGTTGTTCGCACACCTTTATGATCTTCTCTGCTAGTTCTGGGATGAAGGTACAGTGCTTCAGGACATGAGAGATGCCAGCATCATAACCCTATATAAGAACAAGGGCGATAGAAGTGTCTGCAACAACTAGAGGGGCATATCACTTCTCAGCATCGTGGGTAAAGTCTTCGCTGGTGTCATCCTGAACAGACTGCAAACGCTTGCCGACAGAGTTTATCCACAATCTCAATGTGGGTTCCGCGCAGAGGTCCACAATCGACATGATCTTCTCCATCAAGCAACTGCAGGAGAAGTGCAGGGAACAACACAGACCCCTCTTCCTGGCTTTTATAGACATCACCAACGCATTCTATCTGGTCAGCAGAGAAGGACTCTTCAAAATCCTAACGAAGATTGGATGCCCTTCAAAGCTGTTAAGCATGGTCCAGTCCTTCCATGAAGACATGAAAGGCACGGTGCAGTATGATGGCTCATTGTCCGAACCGTTCAACATACACAGCGAAGTGAAACAAGGCTGTGTCCTTGCCCCCACGCTCTTTGGCATCTTCTTCGCTGTCCTGCTTAAGTACGCCTTTGGGACGTCCACAGAAGGGATCTACCTGCACACGCGTTCAGACGGCAGACTGTTCAACCTAACACGACTGAAGGCAATGAGCAAAGTAAGGATATCAATAATTAGGGACATGCTCTTTGCAGATGATGATGCTATAGTCACTCACACAGAAGCTGAACTACAACGCCTGATGGACCGCTTTGCTAAAGCATGTGATGGATTCGGGTTGACCATCAGCCTAAAGAAAACCAACGTGATGGCTCAGGACGCAGACCCTCCCAGCATAAACATTATCAACAACTACAAACTAGAAGTAGTCAGTGAGTTCACTTACCTTGGCTCTACCATCACCAACAACCTCTCATTCGATGCCGAGCTCAACACGCGGATGGAAAAGCGTTAACAACTCTCTCGAGATTGTCGCAGAGAGTGTGAAACAACATCAAGCTGACATTGAACACTAAGATCTCCGTGTACCGTGCCTGCGTGCTTAACACTCTCCTGTACGCCAGCGAAACTTGGACCCTGTACGCCTCTCAGGAGAAACGACTGAGTGACTTTCACATGCGTTGTCTCCGTCGCATACTATACTGAGGATCACCTGGAGCGATCGTGTGACAAACAACGAGGTGCTTCAACAGGCCAAAATTCTCAGCATGGTCACACTCCTCCGCCAATGTCGCATCAGATGGCTGTGCCATGTGCGTCGAATGAATGATGGACGGATCTCCAAAGACCTTCTCTATTCTTAGCTTGCCTCAGGCTGAAGATCAATCGGACGGCCACATCTTCGCTTCAAGGATGTGTGCAAGCAGGATATGAAAGCTCTTGGGATCGAGGTCAACACCTGGGAAGAGCTTGCCTCATCACGTCCAGATAGCGACTTGCTCTTTTCACAAGTCTGAAACCCAGCGAGGAAAAGTTACGACAACTCGCCGATGGGAAAAGATCTCAGAGGAAAAGGATGCAGTTCCAAACAAGACCTGACTCAAACTTCAAGTGTAGCAACTGTAGCAAGGATTTCCACTCCAGTGTGGAGCTTTATAGTCACAGAAGACGCTGCACAACTACAAACTGGAACACCTTTCATGGGCGCATTTCCATCGCCTATCGAGACTAACGGAAGCCAACTATCACCGAAGGACTAAAACTGTTCAGATTCTACAGTCTCTTTAAAAATTTTTGATGACAATTTAATTGAGCTGCATGAACTTGTTAATGTAAGATCAGATCTTATAAGTGATTTGGAAAATGATTAAATACTACAGCTTGTGTATTTTTTTGTCATGGGTTCACTACACACTAAACTAATACATGCAGTTTTGTTAATTACATCATGGGTTTAATACACACTAAATTGATACATGTAGTGTTAATTATACGATTGTTTCAATACACTCTAAGCTGATGTATGTAGTTTTGTTAATTACATCATGTGTCCAATACACACTAAATTGATACATGTACTGTTAATAGCATGTGTTCATTACACAATAAATTGATACAGGTAGTGTTATTAATTACATCATGGGTTCAATACACTAAATTGATACATATAATGTTAATTACATCTGAGAATTATTTATAACTTTTAACTTAAGGTCTTCATATATAAGTTTGAGGCCTTGTGATAAAATACTAAAGCTAACAGAAGAATCCATGGAGAAGGAACTTGTAGAAGACAAAAACTGTTTAATCTTTCAAATTCTAATCTCCGTTTTTTCATGACATTTTAATAGCATGAGCTTGTCAGATCTTATAAGTGATTTGGAAAATGATTAAACACTACAGCTTTTGTATTTGTTATGGTTTCAGTACACACTAAACTGATATATATAGTGTTGTTCATTACATAATGGTTTCAATACACAATAAATTTATATATATATATATATAATGTTGATTACATCATGTGTTCATGGTCTTAAACTATAATTATTTACTAGTGGTTTGAGGCCTTGTGATAAAATACTAAAGCTAACAATTTTCATGTTAGAATTGCCTACACAAAGGCACATGATATCATATTTCCAGCCTATATGTTGATGTAAAGTACAAGAAAATATCACTTAATTTTGTAAATTTTCCATCCTTTGTCTATATGGTAGTTTAGGACAATCATAATCCATATTGTACAGTTACCTGACTTGTCATTTTACTTTTGCACAAAGCACTGCTGTCATTTTACTTTTGCACAAAGCACTGCTATATTATTATCAATTGACAGCAGAATAAACAGTCCATGCTTGTTTTGATTCTGATATTCTAAGACTTGTGTGATTTGACAGGAGGCAATGTGAGATAAGTTGTAGGATTTGTAGAGGGATATTTATGAGTGGTTATGACTGAAAAGAATGATCAAAACATGCATAACTCATTAAAATGTGTCAGTCCTATAGCAATAAAAATAATGCTCACAGCTAAATTCATTATTTACATCCAGAGAAGGAAGTGGGCATTTTTTCCTATGGTTTTTAATCCACTTTATATTAAAACTGATAGTGTAATGATCAAGAACAATGGAGTACCAGCAACATGGTAAATAGTTTTGGTAGCCTAAGCTTATATCAGGACTTAAACATTTGCAGCAATTTATCAACTACAGGTTAGGAATGAATATCTGATGTGTTGATATTACAATTTGCTTTAAACTGAAAAGCAAAACAAAAAAGGATCAGTGATGATCTGTGAGTAGTCCATCTTTATATCTGAATTTTAGTTTAGTTTAAACAGTATTTATTGGAGAAACTCAAATACAGTTATAAACATATGACTTGGGGGATTCAGCAAAAAGCATAATCTAAGGTATTTTATAAATAATCATAGAACACCGGAGTTAATGTGGATTACATCCCTTTGTATGAACAAATATATCAATGAAAAAGATATACATGTAATCACTCACTTGTAATCACTCACATGTGTCCAACAGTATACTGGAAAATCAAATATCAACAGAACTGTTGCTAAAATGTGATCAGGAAGAATGTTTGATTAGAAAGGATGAATACATTATTCACATCTCTTTGTAGAAATAAAAATATTCTTTGAATTAGTACAGTATGAGTACAGACTGTAATTGTGCTATGTATGTGGTCCAGTGAATTTTTTTTTACCAGTAATTTTCTTTTATTGCATGTTTAAGAAGTAATGCAGAATGCAAACTTTAATAATGACTTAAAAATGAAATGACATAGTAATTGATCAAGAATTGGTACTTCTATGCAACCTGTTTTTGTTTATATCAATTATACTGTACTTTTTAATAGCATACCAGGAACCATAATCCATATATATATATATATATGTTGATGCAGTTTCAATGATATAATCCAGTTTATTCAGAAACCTGATTTTCAAGTCAAAAAATATTGACTTATATGCTGGAATAAAGAACAAAAGACAAAGTCTGACCAATTAATCCATTCAAAGACTAAAAATGAAAACCTGACCAATGAATCCATTCAAAGAATAAAAGAGGAAGCCTGACTAATAATAAATTCATTCAAATAATGAAAGTGAAAGAATTTCTAACAAATTTATTCAAAGAAGTAAAAGGAATGCCTGGCCAATGAATCCATTCAAATTATAACAAAATAAGCCTAACCAATGTGTCAAAAGAATAAGAGAAAGTGTGACTACTTAATCCATTCAAATACTAAAAAATAAAGCCTGACCAATGAAAACATTCAAAAAATAAAAAAAGCCTGACCAATGAATCCATTCAAAAAAAAGAGAGCCTGACCAATGAATCCATTCAAAGAATAAAAGAAATCATAGCCACTGAATCCCTTGAAAGAATAATAGAGAAAACCTGACCAATTAATCCATTCAAACAAGTATATAGGAAGCATGACAAATGAATTGCTTTAAAGAATTACCAATGAATCCATTCAAATAATTAAAAAAGTCTGATCAATGAATCTATTAAAATAATTAAACAGGAAACTTGACCATTGAATTCAAAGAATAAAAGAGAAAGCAGACCAATGAATCCCTTCAAAGAAAAACAGAGGAAACCGGCCAAATGAAAACCTTCAAACAATTAAAAAGAAAGTCTGACAAATGAAACCAGTCAAATAATTAAAGAGAAAGCCTGACCAATGAATCTCTTCAAAGAATAAAAGAGAAAGCCTGACCAATGAATCCATTAAAATAATTAGAGACTGGCTGACCAATAAATCCCTTCAAGGAATCTAAGAGAAAATCTGACCAATGAATCCCTTCAAATTATTAAATAGGAAACTTGAAAAATGAATTCAAAGGATAAAAGAGAAATCCTGGCCAACAGAGGAAGCCTGACCAATGAATCCATTCCATTTAAAAAGTTAAAGAAAAAGCCTTAGCAATGAATCCAAAGAATAAAAAGTAAAGCCTGAGAAATGAACCATTTCTGCATATGAGTCTCAGATTCAGCCGATGTGGTTATCTGAGAAAGTTTGCCAATAGCTTTTTGTGTGTCAGTAGTTCTTTCTTGGTGTTTTCGTAGGTTGTTCCTCCACCATTTATTCTGGTCATCATGTATAACCTATTTTGTACTGAAAAAATGACATTAAATCCCACAACAACTACTGAAAATTAAGCCATTCAAATAATGAATAAGGAAGCCTGACAAATAAATGCCTTCCAATAATTAAAGAGAAAGTCTGAATTATAAATACATTCAGAGAATAAAGCAGAAATCCATTTCTGACCAATGAATCCCTTCCAAGAATACAAAAAAGAAAGCCTGGCCAAAGAATCCGTTAAAAAAAATAAATCCTGACTAATGAATTTCTTCAAAGAATAATGAGAAAGCCTTACCAACGAATCCATTTATAGAAGAGGAAATATGACCAAAGAGGAGGCTTGATCAATGAATCCATTCAAAGATTTATGGAGAAAATCTGACCAATAAATCCAAAAGGATAAAAGTGGAAGCCTGACCAATTCAAAGAATTACAGAGGAAACCTGACCAACAAATACCTTCAAAGAATAAACGAGGAAATCTGTCTTATAATAATATTGATTCATATCCAAAGACATTCATTCAAATTAATGTAGTCTGGGATTAACAAGGCTTCATTTTAGTTTGAAAATAAGTGCTACATGTATTAAAGTTCTAGAAGTAACCTTACTCCAAGACAAAATAGACTGAAATGTGTTCTGAGTAGAGCTGGTACCATTTCGTACCATGGTATCTCTGAACAAAATGAAATGTACCACTACATGCCACAATTTTATTAGGGGCCAAAATTTTCATGTTCTGAGACAGCTACCTTAAAATATTTTAAAGAAAAAATGTCTATTTATAGCTTGGAAAATCAAGCTTCAATTTATAACATAACACTGTATCATATTCATAATTTTATTTAAAGAAACAATTTCCTTGAGATAAAAGGAAATAAAATTTGAGTACTTTACAGCAGATGAATAAGCTATGTTGATGTTATTTTTGTATAACTAAGTGAAATGATTAAGCTGACACAACAGTTGCCATCCTATAAAAAGACACTGTGCTGACATTAGAGAGCACATTGATAAAAATGTGAAGTCTTAACACCAAAGCCTACAATTTATTAACATTACTATTTTAATAAACCTATGGATAATTCTCTTTATGTCTCCATTTATAGTTTTACAATGCTACAAATAGCATTGTCTCTGCAAAGACTATTATACAAGTTACTATTTAACATACTCCTTCTGCCCCTGTTGGCTCATACATCCATTTCTGGCTGTGGACTGGGAATCCCCTGGGATACATATAAACATTTCATATTAAAGCTTTGCAATAGATGAAATTGCAAACAATCCGGCCTTTTGACAATATTTAGTCAATGAAAGTGTTCTTTATAAAGTTATGAAATTGATTAATTAGTAGTTATACAGATTTTATTGGGAATTTGTACTGAAAATTAGGTTATTTGTGACACTGAAACAAAATAGCAACATTCATGTATCCAAACGATTCCAATTAAAGTTTAGAAGGATTTAAATTGATGACATTGCAAATTACATTGACTTTAATGATCAGATTCAAGACAACCGATCAAGCTTTTGTGTATGTCCTGTTTTGACACCTGACATTTCATATTAATGTGAACATGCGGATGAAACACACAGCGACCTCATATCAGCAAAACATGTGGTGTCAGTACAATTGGACAATCTGACAACAGATTCAGGGCCAACACTTCAGTTCAATAAAAATGCAAGGGAGATAAATTTATTTTTACAATCTTTTCCCAGAGAAATATTTCGGTCATCAGCTGCTGGAATGGTCAGATATGCTGAAAAACAAAGTCGGATCTGTAGTTGTTACCTAATTTGGTTGCAGAAACGAAGGAATTTTGTGAATTACATGCCATTTTTATTATAATGGACCTTCCAGAAAAAAACTTTGATGAGTGTTTAAAAACCTTTTACCTTTAAATTACATAGTTTGCATGGGACAACTTTCACTCCGGTGCCATTTATGATACTTTGTGGTTTAGCCTACAAGCAACTGTTAAAAGGCAGGAAGATTAGCTGGCTTGGTTGGGAGAGCACTTAGTACTTGCAGATTAGGTAATGAAGTAAGAATCTTTCAGTTAACATGGATTGGTGTCTTGATGTCCTTGTGAATGGGAAGAAACATGGATTATCAACCTATAATCATACATGTCTTTGATTCACTTAGCATGAGACCCTATCCATGTAACAACAAAGATATAATAGGCAGGGAAACTTTGTGGGATGACAACACCCTAGGCAAGATATATATCAGGGGAGGCCAAGATATGTATCAGAGAAGGCCAAACTGAACAAATCAGAAAATATTTCATGGCCATTAGAAATAATGTAACATTCAAACAGAAAACAAAATAACTAAATCAGCCTTTCCAGTAGAGTGATCATGTGATCTTCTGAACAACAAGCCTTTAGAAAGTGCAACATACAAATTAATTTGATAATCTAGGTGTAATATTGCAGTATAAAAATTACTGTATATTAAAATATTTTAATACCACTATTCCCATTCAAAACTCCAGATATGATATTCATTACACATTACCTGTATCCAGTTATTTGAATTTGAAAATATTATGAATAAATTTAATACTATCCAACACAGAAATAAACTGTCTATCAATGCTGTTTAACATGGATATTTACTTGCAAATATATTGCTTCTAATTCTGTGCAACTACTAAACACCTTTTTTATTTTTCATAATATTTGTGGTTTGCTATATAGACACTGTGTTTGATGCAATAAAAGTTTTGATTTAAGTTATATCCTTTTCCATAAATTAGTTTTTTAATTTCCAAGTGATATTTTCCAACTTTTCTGTCATGCATGTAATTTGAAGAGTTGTTGGTTTGTGATGAAAGCACTCATTTTCATTCCGATAATCCTTTTGATCAATGTACATGAACTTGTTCAGTACAAAGTAGTGTTCCACATGTTCATGTGAATGCTTGACCTAAATTCCTTGTAAATTGAAAAGGCAGTACCTCTTTATTTTCCCACCTGTTGATTGTGCTGCATGTTTGATAAAGTAAAATCATTTTAACCAATATTCTCATCAGATATACTGTGCTGAGCCCCTCCCAGAATATAGTATAGTGTTGGTTACCCAACCCTATTGGTATTAGATAAGAGAAAAGGAGGTCGCCCTGCTAAAATGGCCCTGATTGTCAACCTAGTGTCAGAGACTCTACGTCAGGCATTATGATGTTATGCCTTAAATAACAGTCTTCATGCAATCAAAACAACACTAGGTGAATGGATTCCTTCCTAGGGAACCATACCTAGAGAGAGAGAGAGAGGCATTTATTGCAAGAATTAAAATTGGTCATGCTTATAAAACCCACTCTCACTTTATAAAAGTCAAAGACCCACCAGAGTGTATTTCTTGCAACGAACCATTCACTGTTAAGCACATTATGACAAAGTATTTCGACCGCCAATGAGTGTAGATCATTAATACAATGGGCATATAATGAAGGAACTTGATACAATAAACGTCACTTGAATAACAGAATTCCGAAAACATAAACATTTATTTAAGCTATAACTTTTATGCTATCACCTTGAGCCTTTTTATGTAATGTATATACAGTCCCTTATCTTCAACAACCTGTCATCTGTCTTCATTAATATACACCACGTACATTCCCTCTTGATGGGCAATAAATAACTTAATAATTTTCTGTAAAAAGGTGGAATTCAGTTCACCAATTCCTACCAGCTAGGTTTATAAAAATGTTAAATTTCCTCAGAACTGTTTTCAACCTTCAAGAGGTATATTCACTGAAATTTAGACAACAGTGGTTCTACAGATATTGTCTTCTTGATACCATAAGGTGTTGGACTTTGTTCGGTATAATGCAATTTTCTTAAATGTTTTAACAATGGAATTATATTGATAATTGGATGTACGTACAAGAATGAAGATGTTCTAGTTAAAAATACATTCCAAATACTTTGAGACCAGGAAAGGAGTCCCACAGGATAGTGTCCTTTCCTCCTTTCTTCATACTGCATCCATTGACGATTTGCTCCATGTGTCAATGTCGTTGTCCTATGTTGTAAAATATATAGTTTATATTATTCCCATTCTACACTTTTACAGAAAACCCTATATGTTTTGCAAACAGATGTGTATAATAATGCAGAATACTCACAACAACTGAGCTATAAAAAGTACAATCCAGTCATATATTCTTGTAATCGAAAAGAGAAAAGTTCAAACAGTTTGGCCCTTAAAATTCGTTGACACTAACCTAAGCACAATTACATCCCTGAGAATAAACACAAAACGTTGTGAACTAATTGATAAGGTTTCGGAACTTGAAAGAGGTTTGAGAAAATTAATATCTCTGGACTCAACAAGGCATTGCATTGCAACAAAAAATACAGGGATTCCAAGAACATGTTATTTTGTATATGTACAAGTCTGGTAGGGCTGATAAGGATAACAGCCGAGACTGATCAACGTATGCTCATCATTCTTGGATAACTTTGTGACATCTTAATCGTGAGATCTCCAAACAAATATTTCTTTTGCGTCTTTTATTCTACTGCAACACAAATTTCCATTCTCTACTAGGATCTTAACGTCCCTATAGGTCCTGAACTAAACCACCGTGTCTGCCAAACATGTGGCTACCATTAAAAAAACCTAATTCAAAATCTTTGAGTTTCTTTTTATACGAGGCAAATCGCCATTGATTTACATGATTTACATATTCGGTCTCTTTGGCGTAATTTTCCAAATGGAGCAGTAAAAATAACGAAGAGTAACAGCTACCGAAATTAACGTGGCCAGTGCCGATCAAATCAAGCGCTAAGGTGATTGGGTTGGTTCCACAATATTAAAAGGACTCTAACCTTCCCCGAAAGGACACCAAAGCAAAAGTCTGTGTCCATTCTCAATGTATGCATAATACCCCAAAATCGTTTGCGTAAATAAAATTGTGGTCAATTTTCAGGTGACAAGTGACTGATCGTTTGTGAGTGTACATTTTGTTATTTTTGGGTGATGGTGGCGAAAACCCCGCCTCTCCCACAACCTTTCGGCTCTGTCGGACTTATACCCGATGCCCACCTTAGTGAAACCCAACTTAGCTGATTTCGCATTCATTCATTTCAGTTCAATTGTCTAATATCAAGAAAAATATTTTATATTATAGGTCATGCACTGATAAAGAACGAATCCATTATTGGACACTTAAGTACAAGGCCTCGCTTATCAGATAAAATTAATACACACCACACGTGATTTCAGTATGTGCATTTAGATATCTTCTTGACATTTACTTCACCATTCTCTAATTGTCGCTTAGAGATGGCTTTTTTTTCATTTTAATGTACTGTCATTCATAATAATCTTTCACCTTTGTATATTATTTTGATGCGATTTTTCTGCTCTTTTGTCTTGCTTGTTTTAGAGTGTATGTATGTATGTATCTTTGTATGTATCTTTGTATGTATATATATATATATATATATATATATATATATATATATATATATATATATATATATATATATATATATATATATATATATATATATGAAAACCTCCTCCTGCAAAAAGACAATGGATTATTAAACAAATCAATATTATTAGTATAATCTATGTCTACCACGGTGGTTGCCATTTTACAATCTTTAACATGATTGCATTCTTGATATTCTCACAGAAGAGGTAAATTCTCCAGAATATTCGTATATATGGAGAACTATAAATCAAGTAAAGATTGCTGATTGATAGTGGTTCAATACTAAGTAATGGTTCACATTGTGCAAGTGCCTGACTATCGGCGGTTGATAGATCACTCCTTTACAGTAGGTTGGATGTTACATATCCTGGAAACAGTGCTACTGAATAATTTAAAAATCGTCTTAGATGAGAAAGTACTTAGAGATGGTTCAAAGAAAGGAAACATGAAATACAATGATGGTCTAATCACCCTCTTCCACGAGGTAATTAATATCTGTAAGTATTGCTTGAAATGTGATATGATCGAAACGTCTGACTCCTGCATAGGACAATGACAAACTCTTAAGTGAGTGTAGTATTGATTTACCAAGCGTCAATATATTTAGTATATCCTGTTATTTTTAATTTTAAACGGTGTAGCAGTACAGACAGCCAATCGATATTCCTTATCCACTACAAATTTAGTAACTTGTTATTATTATATACTCAGTTTTGTCTGCATTAAGTTTACATTGTCAGAATCATACAATATTTTCTGATATCGCACTCATGTGTACTTCATATTACACTTAAAGTTTGGTTGATTAAATTTGTTTCCGAATGAACTCAAGCAAATGTTTCGTGGACTCCAACATACCAGCCGCTTTAACAATTTTGATACAATGTTTCTAATTTAGGCTAGGGATAGATGCCAGACAGGTCATAAAATTGCTGCGTCCCTACAAATAACATGCAAGTTACAAGGCATAAACTGTCTTCTTCAGCTGGTAATAAAAATAGCAAAGTTTTACACCCTGAATTTCATCAAAAAGTACTTTCTAAGTTCTGCAAATCCGAATTATACGAGCCATGTTATAGATTCTAAAGATTGATTACACATTTTGAAATTGTACTGTAATTTCAACTACATTCCAAGTGCAATTGCATCTAACCTACTGCACATAAAATGAATGAACGTTTTATTCCAAAGTGTTATTGATAATTACAATTTAAAGACTTTATATTTTTCCCACATTATGATTCCAAACATTGAATTACAGAACAAACACTTGCAATACACTGCTCCATTGCAACTGAAATCAGATGTACTTCAAATATGTACAGATAAAGCCAGTCTATAATCACGAAATTTGGTTGAATCGACAAAAATAGTAAAACCTATTCATTCCAGACAAATGAAAAAGTTGTTGCATTGCCCATTCATTCACACAATGACTCTAAATTTCAATTTTAAGTAGACCAAAACGTCATTTTCTTTTGAAAGTGATGTCTAACGCGCGAAAAAGTTCAAATTTATCTCGGAGGATTTATATACGCATTAATAATGTTGTTGTGTACTGATGAATCTGCACTTGCAGATTTAGTTTGGAATACGGAGCAAATTCAGTTACTTTGTTTCTTATTATGTATTTTTGTTTATATAATAAAGCCTTAGGTACTTTAAGAACATGAGCATACAACTAATCGGTTACTGCATTTCTATGGGAAAATACGAACTCATTTTGTCGGATGGATATACTGCACTCCCAAAATCGTGCAGTAATCCATCCTATAATTCCTTCATATTTTCCCATACTAAAGCAGTAATTCTGCCACAATACTTCATACGTTGACATTAATTTTCAGTTGGGAAATTTTGCTCATATATATTCATATCGCTATCATTTTCTTGAGCTTGCATGGGAAAAATTACAAGCATACTATTCTGGAATCTTGAGCCACAGGCGTTGGAATCTTCAAGATAAAGCAACTGAATTTTTATTGGCATATCGGCACTTTTGGGGTATTTATATATAATGTCAAATTTTGGTGTTTAAATCTTCAGTTTTAATTGCATTGCTTTCAGTTAAAAATTCATTCATTGAGTATTTATTTACAATTTGGCAAGTATTGTCGATTATATCAATGATTGGTTCGGGTGATAATAATTGCATTTGTCTGAATCCATGCATATATAATGTTTCAAAGTCTTGCAATGTAAACTTGATAAACATATTTAACAACTGAATTAGACGGAGAGTATTTTGCAATGATGAAATGGCGCGATGTTCGCAAAATGAACAAATTTGTTGTGCTGTGAACTAATAATAATCAGAATATATTATTATCGTTATATATATATATATATATATATATATATATATATATATATATATATATATATATATATATATATATATATATATATATGTGTGTGTATTTATGTATATATATACAGACACATGTATACAAACATCTATATATATAGATATATATAGATGTGTGTGTGTGTACACATATACAAACACGTGTATACACTTATATATACACACATGTATGTATATATATATATATATATATATATATATATATATATATATATATATATATATATATATATATATATATATATATATGTGTGTGTGTGTGTGTGTGTGTGTATTAGTCTTAGTCAAGAAAACAATGTATCGATCTCATTATTTTGTATAAGTTTCGGTTTATGTTTATTGCTTTTGTTGCGTTTTGTTTTTTTTTCTGATCTAATGATCTAATCGATGCGTTGTTTGTTGCTACTGTTGTTGTTTTGTGCCATTGTGCAATCTATATTCTTGCATGTCTAGGCTCATAAGAAAGTAATAAGAAAAGAGTGAAGACAGCAACCTTTGCAAAATTTAACAAATAATTTATTTTCTTAGAATAACCAAAGCACAAATGTGGAAAAGGACTTACAGTTTATGAATCAGATCCAAAATAATCCAAGAATTAAATAAATACTAGTCCTATAAATAAAACGGCTTAAGTTATTTACAGTTCAAATCCCGATGAATTTCAAGATGGAAGGCGACGATGTCTTCGATAGTCAGCATTGTACTGGTGTGTCAAAGTTCTTTGTTGAATGACAGAAAATAATATTCTTGTTTGAAAGTCCGAATAATTTTCAATATGAGCCTTTGTCCAAGTATTTTGTAACCAGTAGTTATATGTATTTCCAATTCCAAAAACGTTCAACTCAATCTGGTCACAACCAAATACCTTTGACTGTCAAAGGCTTAAAGGCCAACTGGCTAATTATTATGAACAAGATGGTTATACAGTAAATTAAAACACAAAATAAATTCCCGTATTAGGGTCATGTGGCCACCATATTAGAAAAACTTAGAAACTTTACATGCCTATTATCACCGTACTCTAGGTATGGCCTTGATTCATTGAATAAATCTTACTCTTAAAGTGAATTTAAAAAAATAAAATTTGTTTAATACTCTTGATTTCTGAATCAAGGTCAGAATCTAGATACAATGTTTCAACTAGTGGTTATTTATAAAGTCAAACAGAACTGAATTTCTATATAAAAAAACAAATATCAAATCCAGTAGACATTGTCATAATTTTTATTAAACAAATTAAAACTAGCAAGTAAATATTTAAACTACAGAAACATAACACTTCCCGTATAAAATAAAAAAGATATAATAAAGCTTGCTTTTTGGCATAGATACATTATGAGGTTTAAAAATAACATAAGAAATCTATGAATTACATAGTGTACAAGAAATAATATTTCTTTATACGGGAAAATGCATCTGCTATTAAACTGTCTTTCCTTGATGTGCATGATGTTATATTATATTCCTGTAACAACTCCACCTTAATAATCTGATTTTGGCTTTTCATCATGCCGATGAAAGTGACGGGGCTGTGATCACTAAACAGAAAAATCGAAGATGATATAATGACACTATCAAAGCCAAGCATTCCTTCTCAATTGTTTAGAAATTTATTCGGACCTTATATAAATTTTTAGAAACTAGCACACTGGATGATCAACACCATTTCTATCTTCTTGCATCAATACCACTCCAGCCCCAGCATCACTTGCATTAACATATAGTTTAAATGATTGACTGAAAATTGAAGCTGTAAGAACTGGTGCACTCTTCAGTATGGCCTTTAACTTATCAAACTCTGCTGACATTTTTTTTTAGTCCAAGGAAACTTATTTGTCTTGTTCAATACATTTTTCAGGAGTTCAGCAATATTAGAGAAATTGGAACAAAATCTTCGATAGAATCCAGCCACACGTAAAAAATCTCAACAGTTGATTTTTACTGACAGACATGAAATTCAGAGATGGAATTGACCTTCGCATCGTTTGGTTTAACGTTTTCATGTCCTAGATATGTTACATAAGCACGGCAGAACTCACTTTTGGATACATTGTCAATCTTGAATCAGTGAGTTGGTCAAAGAAGTTCCGATCTGTTACTAAATATTCATTCCAGGTGTCGTTGTTGACGATGACATTATTGATGTAAGCATCACAATTATCTATACCAAAGGTAATCATATTCATTAAACTTTGAAAAGTACATGGCGAACCTTCATCCCAACCTGCATTACTTTATATTGATAAAGTCCATCTGTAATCACGAATGCCGAAATTTACTTTGCTCTTTCCGTCAGAGGAATTCACACAAATCTCTTCAGAAGGTCAAATTTGGTGACATATCAGGCATTTCCAATTTTATCAATACATTCATCTATTCTTATTAATGGAAATAAATCTCCTAGTTATAGTTTACCTTCCTATAATCACTGCACATGCGGAAAGTTTTATCTGGTTTCAGATCAAGTATACATGGTGAACTCCAATCACTTTTACGTGGCACTATGAAATCTTTTTTCCGGCAAATAGATTTTTTTCAAGTATTCCTATTTTGAGAGGATTCATCCTGTATGGGTGTTTAAGTTCATTCCTTGTTCTTGTAAATGTGAAAAATGTGAGTCCAAATTATTCATAATTTCTGAATTCCGATGATTTGTCACTCCAAAATGAATAGTCTGCATTCATTCACTTAAATTCTCACAAAGTGGAACAGGTACAATTAAATTAATTGCATGATGTTTTTGGTCATCTCTCTCAATATACTCCTTTAACATGTTAATGTGGCAAAGTAGCTTTCGATTTTGCATCCCAGGAGTATTTATAATGCAATTTAAATCATATACGTTCTTTGCAATCATGTAGGGACCATAATACTTGGCCTGAAGTGGAATTTGTGTTATGGACAAGAGTCTCTGAGAGCAAGAACTCTTATCACCTGGCTGAAAACTCCTTTTCTTTGAGGTTTATCATATCTTATTTTCATTTTTGACAGTGCTGATTCGCTCTTGCAGCCTCACAAGTCTTTGACAACTTATACTTAAAATTGAAAACATAATCAAGAAGATTAAGTTCAGTATCTTATTGGAAAAAGTTTCTCTTTCAACAACTTCAATTATCTACGTAATGTGTCCAAAACCTAGTTCAAAGGGACTGAATCCTGAAGATATCTGAACTGATTCTCAACCAGCAAACAACAGTGACTGAATTTCTTCATCCCATTTGTTACCCGTATCAAAACAATATGATCGAATAATATTTTCAAAGTCTGAAAATATCCTTCCTCTGAGGGTGATTAACTTGTTGGAAAGTTACAGACATAAAATTTGATCCTTGATTTAATTGAAAGGATAAATGGAGTAAAACAAAATCTTTATCGAAGACTTTACTAGTTTTAATATTCCTCAAAGGAATTGCCTCTAAGAATCTTGTTGATGCATACATATGGTCAACAAATATTGGTTGCCTGACTTAGTTTTATATAATTCACCAACACAATCTATCATTATTCTGCTAAATGGTTCATCAAATGCAGGAATAGGTTAATCACTAAATTGACCAGCCAGAGGAGTCTGATAGGCCAGACTAAGTATTTCCTGTCTGTAAGATTTTTTAACTACAATTTGACAGTCCTCTGACTACTCGTCATATGTAGGTTCCTTGAGAGGTATCCATTTACTCACACAATCCCATTTTTAATGAAATAACAGACAGGTAATTCAGTAGCTTCAGTTTCACTAATGGCCCTCTAAAACAAACAGAAGATCTCAAGATCATTTTCGTGTTCAAAGGCAAGTGATTGTTGTTTGTCACCCTGATTAGAATAAAGAGAACGAGTAGTTAAATAAGGATCACTGAGATTTCCAAACATGGAGTGAACGTGACCTCATTAAAAACCTGACCAATACACGTGTCAGCTAAATGAATACTTTTCTTATCAATATCATTTTCAAGAGCGTTCTTTGACATAGATTTTGTAACTGCACTAGCTGGGCATTCTTTTCAATTGGATCGACTTTCCGATCCAAATAAGGCTTGTGAGGTACATGTGGATTAACCACAAGCTTGTTTCCAGCTAGGTCATTGCCTAGTAATAAATTAATGTCCTCAACAGGTAAGGAACACATTACTCAGAGAGACTAAGTCAAATGACAAATGTATACAATAGAGAGGAACACTAACAAAGCCGCACTATACTCCTTGAATAAGAACACTCGCATTTGAATAAGGCTTCTTAGGCAAAGACCTGATGATAAATTCTGAGAAGCTCCTGTGTCCTTTAAATTTTTAATAGGGATAGGATTGGCCAAATATATAAAACCCTTCGACACAAATGGTTCATAATTCTCCATAAGTCAGCGAGGGTTCATTAAACCCAACAAATGTATTGCTTTCAATACATGATCATGAAATTGGAAATAATATCATTTGGGATAAATCTGTTTTGATTGTGATGCTTATTTTTCAATTTGAAGCAATCAGAAATAATGTGTCCTTTCTTCCTGTATTAGGTACACTAGAAAGAGAAGCATTTTTTTTATCAACTTTTGCGAAACTTGATTTATAAAGTTGTCTCGGAGTTTTAGAGGGGCTCATATTATACTGAAATACCTTTTTACCAGCATACTGCTGAGTGGAAGACTTGCCTACAAAAGGAACCTTATAAGCTAAGGAATACTTATAAGCAGCATTTTCCAAGGTTCCGATATTATGCTCATCAAGATAAGTCTTAATGTCACTATATACACAGTTATTGAACTCTTCAAGTAATAGTTGTCTGAGACTTCCACATAATCTTGATCAAGTTTCATGGCTAAGCAACATATATCAAATAACTTCACTTTTTCTCTTGCAAATTTGATACAGTTTGTCCAGCATCTTTTTTTATAGATCTAGAGTTTCTGCCAATAAGCATCAGGGACAAACTCCTAACCCTTTAGGATGCATTCTTTAACCAGATCATAGTTTGCACTTTGCTGTACCTACAAGGATGCATAGATATTTTGGTCATTACCAATAGGGTACACTAATAATGCTCCATTGGTCATTTCAAATTTTCAGAATAACAAAAACCATGGAATCACTGGAAAGAACCACCAACCCACAAAAAGCTACTTGCAAGCTTTCTCACATATCCATAATTGTCGAATCCTAAATGCGAACCCAAGCAGAAGTGAGATAGCAATGATCCGGAATGGACTCAATTTAGACCACTCAGCCACTCGGGAGCCCCTTTGGGATTGTAAACAATTCTGAAAACTAGGGGAATTTAAATTTTAACAAACAATTTTCTGAAATATTTTAGCCAGAATTCATATCCTAGACAAGCCTCCAATTTTCTTATGTGTCTAGGCTTGTACAAAAGTAACAAGAAAAGAGTGAAGAAACATGCTTTGTAAAAAAATAATTTATTTCATTAGGAAAAAACATGGTAAAATGAGAAAAAGGACTTATGGTTTATGAATCAAATCCAAAATTAATTCATTATTCAATAAAATCTTTGTTAAAACTGTTATACTGTTAAGTTAAGATGCAAAACAGACTTTTTGTAAAAGTTGTTTAATAGAACTCTATTAATAGAAATCTGATCTCGTAATCAAGGTCAGAAACTAGATACAATGTTCCAACTACTGGTTGTATATCACGTCAAACAGAACTGAACTGAATGTCTAAAAAAAAGCAAAATATCATATCCAGTAGACTTGGTTATCATTACAATAATATGTAATGGAATAAATAAAAACATTTAAGACAAATAATTTACATTACAGGATCAATGCAAATACTCCATAATAAGGTAATAATAGCAGGATGTGTAATGATACTATATTCTAACAGATAACCCGATAATCTGGTAATAAATCAAACTCTTATTAGTTTGACAAGTAAAACAATTCATACAGAAAAAATAATAGTGAAAAGAAATTCAAGTTAATAATGGGTAATAACTAAGCTAAACAGGAGTCAGGTCTGAAACAGGACGTTTATCTTGTACACTACATTTTCAAACATATCAGTATTTTCTAATCACAATTTGGGCAATTCTAGTATTGGCCATTTTGGTAGAATAGCATGATTACAATCTATGCAACTCTTACATTTCTGCTAAAATGTTTTAATCCGTTGGCTATTTTCTCCATGAATTAGTACAGGACTACCTTACTAAATACATACATGCTAGTCCAGCATTGTGTATAAATTTAATAGTGCACTTAAAATGAAGAAGATAAATTGTGACTAATTTTGTCACAAACTTAAACTGTGGAAATGTTTTATTTATTAAGCATCAGTTGTAAATTCATCCAAGTTATATACTTTGCATGTTTCCATTTGAACTGAACTACTATAATTGGTCTGGTTATGATTGCATCAGAACAAAATCTGAACTGTTTCAATCAGTCAAGTTACTTTTCCATAAAAACTGAATTTGAATGCTACAGTAAGACTGGACTCTTTTCCAGAATAAGTTTATCAATGGAGATGAGATTCATCTGGACTGTATACATAGCATACAAACAAACTAAACTGATTTGAAACTTAACCTTACATTCTATCTGCACATCATGATTTACAGCTAAACTCTTTGACAAGTGATTGCTTTGTTTGCAGCATTTTTCTACCACTAATGACAGGATTTAGGTTTTAGTACATATTATAGGTGAATTCATCAGACAATTTAGATAAACAAGCCTTAGGATGGTCATATTTCATGCAGCTATTTACATGTAAAAGATAAAAACACTGAAAATGCAATATACATAGTGTGCAGTCATGCACACAGGCTGCTTTTGAGAATCTATGAAACTAGTTACTTTCAAGTTTTAAACACTTTTCTTCAAAAGAACATGATTCATCAGAGGTTCTGTTAATACTTTTTTAAAAGGTAAATAATCAAATTTAAAGAAAACATTGTAAGCAAGGTCAGTATATCAACCTGATGTGTTTTGTGTGGTAACTCTCTTCAGCTTTTCATAGGGATGAAAAATCTTAGCAAGCATTTATCATATTGATGTAGAAATTCACTGAATGGGAAAGGGATAGTTCTCATAAGACTATGCTTACATATTAACAATTTCAAGTATCCATTTATAAGTGTAAATGCCATGGTCTGAGTGACACGATACAAGTGACTCTGCTAGTGTGCTGAATTTTAAACTCATGACCATTAGTTCCATGGCTGCAAGAGTGAATTCCTGTTTCCTTCTAAATACACATTTTACTCAATGCTTTGTCATTCTGCACTAAAGCCATTCAGAGAAAAACAACAGTAAATGCAAGCTAAATTGATTATAATATAGTTGTCTCAAAGACAACTTTCCACCAAATTTGTCCAACCAAATCCACTGTGCAATTATGAAAAACCATCAGCAAAAGGTGAAGAGAAATGCTTTATTTGCATCAGTCATCCCTATTTCCAGAAATATTCTGGTCCTAAACTTAAAGCAGTAACACAGTCTAAATCAATATTGGACTGCTAAAGTATATATCATTTCATTTTTATTTTCAGGTTTTACATACAGGCATATTAAATCATGATACATGGCTGCCAGTAATCACAAAGAAAGAGGACAGAGGCATCACCTACTTGTTATTTCCATCACCAATCTGTTTTTATCTGAATGTAATATCATATTGTCCACATTTTAGTCTTGACCCATCCAAGAGAAATGTTCATTAATAAAGAAGCATGCTGTCTGCTCCTCTCCCTAATACAAATACATAATTATTTTTAAATGACCTTGACCTTGTACAAGGATAATGAGGGTAAGGGTTCATTGATATATAGTTTAACAGCCCAAGATAGGTATCCACCCCATGATTATGGACTTTTATTTGAATAAAAAATGGACTTTAACTAAAACCTTGATCAGTAATTTTAAAATTATAAAGACTTATTTTGTTAAATTATCCCTATATTCAGAAAACTTCTAGTTTTTCCCCAAGACAAGGATGACATACTGCCCCCCCAAAAAAATTTTAGTTCTAGAACCTGCTTTGTGATCAACTGTATATTGAATACAATTTTGTAGTGTTTTCTTATGCTTTAAATTAATGACATAATCAGTATGATGTGACAAATGTATGCACACTACACAGCCATGCATGTTGTATAAATTGATATAGTCATAATAAATTTTCTAACAAAGGGCCACAACATCAACTCTATGTAATCCATATATTTTTTTAAAAATTCTCCTGCTTTCCTTTTCAACATTTTAATTCACAAATAAGTCCAATATTATCACAACAATATCTAAAGAAAATAAAATCATAATTATTGATAAAACCATTAAATACCAGTAAATACTTACTGTGTAATATAGAAATGATAGCACAGTACAAAATATTGTTTAACACCTATATTGGTTTCCAGAGGAACCAGTAGTAAAAATTAAGATTTATAGACCGGGTATGATTATCACAATTTTAAACCATTATTCCTATAACAGCAGAATCTCTAAGCAAGTGTAAAAAAATTCCATGACATTAGCGAGCCCTTTCAGGTGGAAAGGGCTAAGACCATGTTTTTATTTGGAAATTTCCTGTTTCATACTACAACTAAAATTAAAAACAATACATCTAAAATCTAAAAAAATTGACACAAATTGATAAGATTGATAAAATCTAAAACTATTGATAAAAATTTATAAAATTATCAAAATCTAAAACAATTGATAAAAAAGAGTGATAAAAATCATCTTAATATAAAATAATATAAAATATAAAATAACAGTTTCAATTTTCAATAAAATGTTGGTCCTTTTTAGACCGGCTACACATTCAATTGTAGTCCTGTCGACGATTTTATTGAAAATTATTCTCGGTCTGGTAATGCAGGTCTTCTGTTTTTACCAGGTGTAGTATAGCGCACAAAACAGCCCCTTCTTTTGTTCTGGGGTCCCAGTTTGTAACTCCAGGATTATTTATCTTTTCCTGGAGTACTTTCTCCAGCTCATTTCTCAAGTCCTGTGCAAGAATGGAGATTTTATTGATATGTCACTTATGATGCATAGAAAGGAGAAGAAAGGGATTACTATACATAACTTAATTATCAACAGAGTCCTTTATGTCAGCAAATTGTCATTAATAGAGCACAGGCAACAAATTATTCCTTACAGAGGTTATGTCACATTAATAGAGCAGTCAACAAATTATTCCTTACAGAGGTTATGTCACATTAATAGAGCAGTCAACAAATTATTCCTTACAGAGGTTATGTCATATTAATAGAGCAGTCAACAAATTATTCCTTACAGAGGTTATGTCACATTAATAGAGCAGTCAACAAATTATTCCTTACAGAGGTTATGTCACATTAATAGAGCAGTCAACAAATTATTCCTTACAGAGGTTATGTCACATTAATAGAGCAGTCAACAAATTATTCCTTACAGAGGTTATGTCACATTAATAGAGCAGTCAACAAATTATTCCTTACAGAGGTTATGTCACATTAATAGAGCGGTCAACAAATTATTCCTTACAGAGGTTATGTCACATTAATAGAGCAGTCAACAAATTATTCCTTACAGAGGTTATGTCACATTAATAGAGCAGTCAACAAATTATTCCTTACAGAGGTTATGTCACATTAATAGAGCAGTCAACAAATTATTCCTTACAGAGGTTATGTCACATTAATAGAGCAGTCAACAAATTATTCCTTACAGAGGTTATGTCACATTAATAGAGCAGTCAACAAATTATTCCTTACAGAGGTTATGTCACATTAATAGAGCAGTCAACAAATTATTCCTTACAGTGGCTATGTCACATTAATAGAGCAGTCAACAAATTATTCCTTACAGAGGTTATGTCATATTAATAGAGCAGTCAACAAATTATTCCTTACAGTGGCTATGTCACAATATAGCAGTGCACAAATAATCCCTTACAGAGGCTATTTACAGATTTATCTTGTACTGATCCAATTTTCATGTGCTGCCATTTTTGGTCACATGGTACATCAGCCATTACACTCTTGGGAATTTGTCTGATGCAGCTGTTTTGTTTACATTTTTTCTCACCTGTACATGTATTGATGTGTTTACAATGGAAATAAAATCAAGTATGAAACATGCAGTGGAGATTCATGTACTGGCAATGAATGTACTCAAGAAAATTTAAATTATAGAATCCTTGTGGTAATATTGAATGTGCATGTTTAGTTCCTTACAAATTTCATATTTTACCATCATGAGTGAATAAAAGCTTTAAACAGAAAAATTTCTTTTGTTCAAAACATTTTAGATGGAAGACTAACCAAAAGAAAACTAAAATTGGGATTTGAAAATTCCCAGCAGATGCAAGATTTACAAAGATATGACCAATCCGGTGGCCTAGTGGTTAGAGCATCCACCTCAGATGTGGGAAATCATGTGTTCAAACCCTGGCTTAGTCATACCAAAGACTTTAAAAATGGTACTAACAGCTGCCTCACTTGGCACTCAGCATGAAGTTAAGTGTTAGGACTGGTTGACCTGGTGTCAGGATAAAGTGACTGGTTGGGACATCACACTACATGTCTATGGCATGATGCCCCAGTGCTAGACATCACTATAAACTATCACACTGCAGACATCGTGCCAATATCTCAAAAAAATTGTAAATCTCTGTTAAAAAAACTACACACACACAGATATGGAAGTTAAAAAAACATTATAGGCACTTATTTCAAATCTGAACATGAAATACAAGGTCCTTCATGCCTGGAAATATCAGATAATTTAGTTAAAGAGCTTTCCCCATGCAGTTGGGATCATTCATTCTGAACAGTCCAGACTCTTGTGTTGGTACTCAGTATCGTGAATCAAACTTTAAAGAACAATGTGGACATGCATATGCAAAGAGTACATAAACTTTCAAATGCAATTTACCCAAATAAAGACATCTCTGACAGATGAAAAAGAAGTGCAGACCAAAACTGATAACAAAATTGTCAACTTCTGAAACTGTGATGTTGTCCCCTATACAGGCATAAACAAATAAGTGTTGCTCACACTGGTAAATGTTATGGTTCAGTTTAAGACTTTTAACTGAGTTAGAATCAGATGATCAAATAATTAGTTTTGAGGAAATTTAATTGAATCGTATATAAGGAACTGAGTAAAAGAATTGGAATTTCAGGAAGTTTGGCTTCTGAAAATTATTCTTGGATTCCACTATTGGCAGATAAATTGAAATGTCTGGTTCTTTGGTTCCCATGTGAAATTGTTGTCTGAAATCTTTCAGACAGAATTACCCACATACATCATGCATAATAGATTGTACTTATAAAGGTCAACAAACCTAGAGACAGCAACTATAAATCTCATAATGCCAAATACTTAAATGGAATTTCTCTACATTGTCAAATATTGTGTATATCAAAAGCAGTTGGTGATCAAGCTAGTGACAAATTTATTGTTAAAAAATGTGGTTTATTAAATTATCTCTTGCCAGAAGAGGAGACCATAGCAAGCCATGGCTTTAAAATAGAGGACTTTTTCCAGAGCTCAATATTCCTGCTTTTACAAGAAGCAAGTGCAGATGATTTACTTTCATACAGGAAATGCAGATGTAAGAATCCATGGAGAAGGACTAAAACTGTTTCAGATTCTAGTCTCAGTTTGATATCTTAAACTTTTTGATGCTGTTTTAATTGCACGAGCTGCATGACCTTGTTAATGTAAGATCCTATCTTATAAGTGATTTGGAAAATGATTAAATACTACAGCTTGTATTTTATTTTTCATGGGTTCACTACACACTTAACTAATATATGTAGTGTTAATTATATCATGTGTCCAATACACACTAAATTGATATATGTAGTGTTGTTAATTACATCATGGGTTCAATACACATTAAATTTATACATGTATTGTTAATTACAACATGGGTTGAATACACACTAAATTGATATACATATATGTAGCATTGTTAATTACATCATGTGTTCAATACACACTAAATTGATATATGTAGTGTTGTTAATTACATCATGGATTCAATACACACTAAATTGATACATGTACTGTTGTTAATTACATGTGTCCAATACACACTAAATAGATATATGTAGTGTTGTTAATTACATCATGGGTTCAATATACTAAATTGATACATGTAGTGTTGTTAATTACATCTGAGAATAATTTATAACTTTTGTCTTATGGTAAAGTTATAATTATTTGCTGGTGGTTTGATAAAATACTAAAGCTAACATAAGAATCCATGGAGAATGAACTTTTAGAAGACTAAAACTGTTGAATCTTTTAAATTTTACAGTCTCCGTTTTTTCATGACATTTTAATTGAATGAGCTTATTAATGTAAGATCAGATCTTCTAAGCGATTTGGAAAATGATTAAATACTAAAGCTAGCATATATTTTTTATTTGTTATTGTTTCAATACTCACTAAACTGATATATGTAGTGTTGTTTGCATGGGACAAGACTGATATAGAAAATGTGAACAGAATTGCACTAACTCAAGTAACTTTCACTCCGGTGCAATTTATGATACTTTGTGGTTTAGCCTACAAACAGCTGTTAAAGGGCAGGAAGATTAGCTGGCTTGGTTGGGAGAGCACTTAGTACTTGCAGATTAGGTAATGAAGTAAGAATCTTATCATGTGCAATTTATGATACTTTGTGGTTTAGCCTACAAACAGCTGTTAAAAGGCAGGAAGATTAGCTGGCTTGGTTGGGAGAGCACTTAGTACTTGCAGATTAGGTAATGAAGTAAGAATCTTTCAGTTGACATGGATTGGTGTCTTGAGGTCCATGGGAATTGGAAGAAACATGAATTATCAACCTATGATTACACATGTCTTTGATTCACTTAGCATCAGACCCTATCCATGTAACAACAACAATATAATAGGCAGAGAAACTTTGTGGGATGACAACACCCTAGGCAAGATATATATCAGGGGAGGCCAAGATATATATCAGAGAAGGCCAAACTCAACAAATCAGAAAATATTTCATGGCCATTAGAAATAATGTAACATTATCATGTGACCAACAAGCCTTTAGAAAGTTCCCATATACAATTCCTTTTTATACTGCTTTTTATGCTTTTGATTCATTATGAGCAGTGGTAATTTTATAAGTGCAACATACAAATTAATTTGAGAATTAGATGTAATGTTGCAGTACAAAAAATACTGTATATTAAAATATTTTTATACCACTATTCCCATTCAGAAATCCAGATATGATATTCATTACACATTACCTGTATCCAGTTATTTGGATTTGAAAATAGTATGAATAAATGTAATACTATCCAACACAGAAATAAACTGTCTATCAATGCTGTTTAACATGGAAATTTACTTGCAAATATATTGCTTCTAATTCTGTGCAACTACTAAACACCTTTTTTATTTTTAATAATATTTGTGTTTTGCTATATAGACACTGTGTTTGATGCAATACAAGTTTTGATTTAAGTTATATCCTTTTCCATAAATTAGTTTTTTAATTTCCAAGTGATATTTTCCAACTTTTCTGCCATGCATGTAATTTGAAGAGTTGTTGGTTTGTGATGAAAGCACTCATTTTCATTCCAATAATCCTTTTGATCAATGTACATGAACTTGTTCAGTGCAAAGTAGTGTTCCACGTCTTCCTGTGAATGCTTGACCTAAATTCCTTGTACATTGAAAAGGCAGTACCTCTTTATTTTCCTACCTTTTGATTGTGCTGCATGTTTGATGAAGTAAAATCTGTTATAAGTGTGACCACCTGTCATTTCTGACCACTGCAATACTTGATGAATTTTATCATATAAACACTGTTATGAGTGACCAACACCTGCTGAACACAACCAGTGGCTGTGATGTCTTGGCAAAATATGCATTTTGACACAGCTATGAATTACCAAATTGCAAAAATGTGGATAAACTCTAATGACTTTCATTTAATCCCTGTAACAATGACTTCATACTGTTCTAATAAAAACAAACAAAAACATATGATAGATACTGACATTTTGTATGTATGCTTAGAGTGTTTTGTAATTTCCATTGTAAACCAGACTAAAGTACATGTAGATTATTCCAGCACTTGGCATGATTTCCAGCCTTATCAAGCTACTGCACATATGGATGAGTATGACACACATATCCATCTCTATTAATGACTGTACCATGAGTATGACACACATATTCAGCTCTATTAATGACTGTATCATGAGTATGACACACATATCCAGCTCTATTAATGACTGTACCATGAGTATGACACACATATCCAGCTCTATTAATGACTGTACCATGAGTATGACACACATATCCAGCTCTATTAATGACTGTACCATGAGTATGACATACATATCCAGCACTATAAACAATCCTATCATAAGGATAGACACCACTGACCTTTATGTAATCATTTGTAACAACAGCCGATTGATTGTTAAAAAATTTTCTCATAATAAAAGCCCATAAACCCCCTTTCACAAAAAACAAAGGGATTATGCCTACTGGTGGTGGATACTACAGTCTGTAAACCATACTAATGTACATGTCACAAATTGCTACTGTAGTGCCGAAATTAAGGTAGTGGTTGCATATATTGTTTGTCTTTAGAGTTAATTAATATTGCCTAGGGGGTAAAAAAGGTCTTTAGTCTATTAAACTAGTAAGAGATTATCATTTGCAAGATTGGACTGATAGTAGTAATGGTTTGTGATGTTTGTTGGGTTTTTTTCCCCTAATGTTATAGTGATTGCATCCCAATTTATCATCTACTCAAGCTGTGTGATTGGGTTACACAATAGATAATTACTGCATGTCTTCTTTGAATTAAGCAGTTGAGTTTTGTCTGTGGGTAAATGGTTCTGTTTCTGGATAAAATAATTGTTTTTATTTCATTAACTATTAGAAATGCAATGCATATGTATATATTTTTCATACTTTTTTCCAAAACCCAGTCAAAAGCATCTTTACAGTCATTACAAATGAGAACTAATAATGTTAATACCAAGTACATAAGTAACAATGGACGAACTTTCAGCTAAAAAAAACAAATTTTAAAACTAGAAAATAATTATTTTAACTGAAAGAATGGAAAAAAAGCAGACCACTAGCAAAATAGCAGTTTAAATGTCGGAGAAAATCAGAAATGATTTCATATGCTAATACATGTAATCTTCAAATGTAAATGTGATTTCATGTTTAATAATAGTATATCATTATTGCTCTATAATTTTGTTTTCTGATGAATGCATACATTATTTAAACAAGAACTATTAATAAAGAATATATATATATATATATATATATATATATATATATATATATATATATATATAGATGCAATAAACTGACGACGAACAGTACGAAACTAGTAACTAACTAGCCTAAGCGCTTTCGACTCTTAATGAGTCTTTTTCAAAGGCAAATACAAAACATAGTTACGACAAACAAATAAACACAAAAACGTTGCGTTTGTAAACCTCTACATTTCTATCTTCACATGTGTTAAAACTATAAATACAACCAGCTTGTGTAGACTAGTTGCGGAAACTGAAAACGTTGTACAATTCCCTAAAAGTCTACAAGCCAAAGCGACATCTATTTTTATTCATAGACCAGCAAACCAAAAACTACTTAAGCCCAGAAAACCCAAGAGCAGGTAGATTTTATCTTCTACCCAAAATCCACAAACAAGGAAACCCTGGCAGACCTATAATCTCAGGTAACGGGCACCCCACAGAAAGGATATCAGAATATTTAGATCATTTTATGAGACCACATGTCCACAAATTACCATCATATCTTCAAGACACGACAGATTATCTCATAAAAAGCAAAGCTAGTGAACCATTACTGCCAGATACATTACTTGCTTCCTTAGACGTCACATCTTTGTACACCAACATACCGCACAACGAAGGGTTACAGGCATGCAGCGAAGCATGGGAAACAAGAACTGTAAACAATCCACCCACACACTTCTTAATCCAACTCCTGGAGCTTGTCCTAAAACTCAACAACTTTGAATTTAATGAAGAAAACTACCTACAAATCAATGGAACTGCAATGGGTACTAAAATCCAGAGAAAGTCTGGATGACTTCATTTCAAAGGCAAACAACTTCCATCCTTCAATAAAATTCACGGCAGAAATTTCCAACTCAAACCATGTTTTCCTGGACACAACAACCAGACTGGTGGAAAACAAATTACACACAGACATCTACTCGAAACCAACCGACAAACACCAGTATCTTCTCCCAACCAGCTGTCATCCAAAACACTGCATTAAGAACATTCCATATAGCCAGGCACTGAGGATACGCAGAATTTGCTCCGACGATGAAAGATTCATAGAAAGGTCTGAAGAGCTGGCTAAACATTTAATTTACCGAGGCTACGACAAAGACCTGATTGCGGAGGCAATCCAAAGGGCCAAACAAACAAACCGTGATGACCTACTCAGATATGGACAGAAAGAAAAGGTTGATAGGATACCATTTATTCTGACCTATCACCCAGACAATCCCAAAGTAGGTAAAATCATCGCAAACCACTGGCCAACCGTGCAATCGTCAGACGTACTAAACCTAATACTTCCGAACAAACCTGTAGTAGCTTACCGGAGACCAAATAACCTAAAGGACATCCTAGTCAGGGCCAAGCTAACAACAATCGCTAGTCAAAACCAACCTAGTCAATCTGGACCCTGTGGCGATAAAAGATGCAAAACCTGTCAACATATGATAGAGACCAAGACATTCACTAGCACAGTGACTAAAGAAAAACTAAACATACATGGTCCAAACAAAACGTGCAAAACAGAGAATGTGATTTATCTCATCACATGTAAGATCTGTGGCCTTCAGTACGTGGGAGAAACTGAAAAGCTACACATAAGGATAAACCTTCATAGATCTGATTGGATGACAAAAAAGCTGTACAGAAGCCCGGTCGCAGAACACTTCTCCTCCCCTGGCCACACTTTCAGTGATATAATACTTATCGCTATTGCCAACAACCACAGCTGGAGTTCCGAAACCAGGAAGGAAAAGGAATCATACTGGATACGCCGCCTTAGAACATTGAAACCAAGCGGTCTAAACCAAGAAGACTAGAAAATGAATATATATATATATATATATATATATATATATATAGTGATTGTTGGTATTTTTCCTTGAATTGTTCTGAAACTGGAGCTTGAAAAATAGTCTTTTTGTACAAACTTGTTGTGTGAGACCACCTGTCTTGATAGACCATTTTTTTGTTGACAGAAGAGGCAGTCTTTCATAACAGGATTTACTGTACTCACTAAGTGCCAAGCAACTGAGGGTGGTTATTTGAACTCTCCTGTGATCATGCTGCACAACTGACACATGTTAAGTTGCAACCTTTAACTCATTAACCCCAGGAGGATTTTGTCATTTTTACCAGAAATGCTAGTAGGAAAAATTTTGGAGGATATTTTTGAATACATCCTAGTATATCAACTTCCAAGAGATTTCCAGTTAACCTAATGTCCAGTTGTGCTAGAAATATTTTTCATTAGTTATTTCACTCATGTTAGAGCAAACGGGTAAAAGTTGGATTTCTTCTTTTGGAACGATCTGCCTTGTATCTGAGGTGATAAAGTCTAAAATCCAGACTAATATTCGGATTCTGACCACAGACAATTTTGGACCCCCCAAAAAACAGGTACAAAAAAATGATGATTTTCCCTCTGTAAAAAGTCCAGATTATTTGGTGAGTTAAATCTGCCTACCTTTCTATAATACCACCCACTTTAGCTTATATTAAATGACCTTGATGCTTCAGATCTCGGAGTAGGCTACTACCTCCTGATGCATATACAAGGTGCCCGAGGTCACCGACTTCAAAGATTTCACAGACGGTATGATTAAAGTGTTACTAACAGACACTAAGCTAACACTCTACACAATCTCCCACATATAACAAAGCTGAGGAAACAGAGTTGGATGACATTTATGATGACTAGACCACAACAATCTACAATGACCAGATGATGATGGAGGATTAAAGAACTTTATCAAACATTAAGGATGAATTCTTGGACTTTGTACCAGATCACATTAGATAGTGATGTTTATAGGATACTGTAGATAAAAAGAAATGCAGACTTAACTTTCACTGTTTACTTTTAAAACACATGGAATTAACATATGGGATTTTGTGAATCAGATCATTCTGAACTATATTTACACTGGTATATGATATGTACTTGAATTTATCAATTTATCATAATGGATTTAAAAGGTCAAATATTATGGATTTAATAGAACAAATTATAAGATCTAAATTTATTTGTTGTATGTTTCATTCAAAAATGTAAATGAATACTACATTGCTTCTGTAGTCATTGTTTGTCTGTCTGTCTGTCTCACTCTCTTTGGGCTTGTTTACTTTTCCAAATGTGCATTTATGACTTGCTGAGAACAAGTCACCCCTTTTGAAAGGATCTGACATACAATCTATAAATTGGCTTTTTGTGGTCCTAAAAACGGGGGATGACTTTTAGTCTGTCTTATAAGTGAGTATGCATGGTAAACAGTGAGCAATTTTTGTTTAGTACCTTGACTAGTTGAGCCGTCTTGAAAGAAGCCTGGAACACTATCCAGTTATCTACGGACACATACTCTTGGTCTTCTTCCTACAAGAATTTTTTAACATTTGTTATATAAATTACATAACATGGAATGTTACACTCTCTGTATTAGAACTTTTAAATAAGTGATAATTCTTTACAGTAACAGCAACGTATTTAAATAATTAATAAAAGTAATATTTTGACTTTAAAGAATATACACCACTACCTTGAGAACTTATGCCCCAATAAATTGTGAACCTGCTTATAACATTTGGTCAGGTTTGGATCCCATTTTTTAAACCAGAAAATACCAAAAAATTGATTGTAATTTGTTGAACTTGAAGAAAATCGTGATCAAAATTAGTAACTGAAACTTTGATATATTGCTCATTTTATCATAAATAATGGTAGATAGGACCTGGAAATTTTAATTAACATTTTGAAATATCAACTTTGTATGAGCAGTCATTATTTTCTCACATCTTTCCAAAAAACATTCTTAGTACATCATATTTAACAATATTCAAGGAAATTTTGATGAATGAACATGCCAGGCCTAGTGAAAGCAGTACTTTAATAAACACTTTAAAAAAAAACAATACCAACTAAATTATATCTTTCATCAATTTAAATTTGTGTTCCAGTTCTATTTTTAAGTGTAATCATCATAAATGGAATGTGTCCTCCTGCAATTAAATATAAAATGTTTCAATCTATCATAACAGCTATGTCTGTGAACATTTCACTTTCACTGAGAACCTAATTAAGTGCTGACCGTGTATTGATATTGAAATCGGACTTGAAGAAGCATTTGTTGTATGCAAAAAAGCAATTCTCCGTTTGTATTATCCTGTTAATTATGTCTTTTGTATAAAATAATGGAGATGAAATTAAAAATGTTAAAGGCATACAAATCCTGCATACTTAAGTACCAGCAGCCTCAGTCGGGTAACTCATTTCAATCGAACATTTGTTATAAATGTTATTTTGTATATAATCTAATTAAACTATTGTAAATTAACCTATCCAATCATAACTGTGGTGAAAGATAGCCAAGACAACCAAGTGAAATAAGTATTTCATAAAATAAAGAGCTTTGTTTCATGGAACAGTGGGGGAAATGAGTTTATTCCTGAATTTGCACATAGAGATATCCTCAGGGATGATAAGAAGTTTCACTATTACTTGCAATGAAATCACGGCATCAATATTTTACTCACTGAACCATACAAAAGCTGAGTTTTGAAGCTGATGATTGTCTAACAAAATAAATGTGTGTTTTTGATAAAATGGAATCTTGTTTGTTGGAGTATCAAGTTTGTCTGATTCCCTGCTTTGTATACTACTTATTACACATCACCCCCCAAACCAGTCTAATCAACAAAATGAAATGATGTGACATCAATCTTTTAGATTTTGGACATTTTGAAAATAAATTTAATTTACATCAAATAATGAACAACTTCATCAGAAAAAGTGCTTTATTGATGACTATTCTCAATACTAATATAGAATGAGGATTCAGTCACTACACATCCCATTCCCCTCCACCCTGTGATACTCTCAATGTCTAGTGGATATTCTAGTGGTCCCTTGCTTATAGTGCGGTCTATGTTTTTGATGTGCTTTATTAAAGGTGGGGTGCAATAAGTAATTCCATTCTTTGCTAATTCATGTGCAGATCTAATTCAATACATATCACACATCTAATTCAATACATATCACAGATCTAATACAGTACATATATATTCAAGGAAATTGTTGAACTAAGATGAGTTTATTATTGTAAGGTACAAAATATAAATGTTAATTCTCCATTTCATATAAAAGCTAAAATAATATTTAAAGTAAAATGATTTAATTATTCATGCAAAATGTTTTTCTCTAACTCATTAAATCTGGTAAGTTTCAAAAGATTGAGGAATTTCTATTTGGGTATAAAAATATAAACTTTTTCTACTTAATAATATTTCCATCCATTTTGAAACATCTCCCATTAACAAAGAGCTCATGGCACAATGACTCCACATACACCTGTAATACTTGCCCTTAGAGTTCCTATCTTTCCTCCAAAGAAGAGCAGTGAATATGGAGACACCATACTGCAGTCATGGAGAAACACCTAAGAATAGTGATCATACAGCATTTGGTTATTTTATACTCAAGAATTTCTTATAGCATAATTAATCCAAATCCCCAGACCCTGAAATATTTTGGACACCATATTTCCAAAATTTGTCACAATTTTCAATAGTGCATTTCTGTTAGCAGTTCATTTCTTCTAGAATCACCAAATTCTCACCATTCTGTTCATACTTGACAAAACAACATGATCTTTGATGCGCAAAGAACCTGACATGGTCGAGTTTTGAAAACAGTTTTCAGTAATCTTAGGAAAAAAAGAAAAAAGAACAAGAAAAAAACAATGTAAGCCACATATAGATTTTATGTCTACTACAATACATTTCCACAGCATGTAGTGTGTATAAAGAGTAAACAATCCTGCTTAAAGCCATGTAAATCTATCCTTGGTGCAGTCTGCATAAACAATCATGCAAAGAGCCATATAAAGCTATCCTTGGTGCAGTCTGCATAAACAATCATGCAAAGAGCCATATAAAGCTATCCTTGAGACAGTCTGCATACACAAGCCTGCTTATAGCCATATAAAGCTATCCTTGAGATAGTCTGCATACACAATCCTGCTTATAGCCATATAAAGCTATCCTTGAGACAGTCTGCATACACAATCCTGCTTATAGCCATATAAAGCTATTTTTGAGACAGTCTGCATACACAATCCTGCTTATAGCCATATAAAGCTATCCTTGAGGCAGTCTGCATACACAATCCTGCTTAGAGCCATATAAAGCTATCTTTGAGACAGTCTGCATACACAAGCCTGCTTATAGCCATATAAAGCTATCCTTATGGCAGTCTGCATACACAAGCCTGCTTATAGCCATATAAAGCTATCCTTGAGACAGTCTGCATACACAATCCTGCTTATAGCCTTATAAAGCTATCCTTGAGACAGTCTGCATACACAAGCCTGCTTAGAGCCATATAAAGCTATCTTTGAGACAGTCTGCATACACAAGCCTGCTTATAGCCATATAAAGCTATCCTTGAGACAGTCTGCATACACAAGCCTGCTTATAGCCATATAAAGCTATCCTTGAGACAGTCTGCATACACTAGCCTGCTTATAGCCATATAAAGCTATCCTTGAGATAGTCTGCATACACAATCCTGCTTATAGCCTTATAAAGCTATTTTTGAGACAGTCTGCATACACAAGCCTGCTTATAGCCATATAAAGCTATCCTTGAGGCAGTCTGCATACACAATCCTGCTTAGAGCCATATAAAGCTATCTTTGAGACAGTCTGCATACACAAGCCTGCTTATAGCCATATAAAGCTATCCTTATGGCAGTCTGCATACACAAGCCTGCTTATAGCCATATAAAGCTATCCTTGAGACAGTCTGCATACACAAGCCTGCTTATGGCCATATAAAGCTATCCTTGAGACAGTCTGCATACACAAGCCTGCTTAGAGCCATATAAAGCTATCCTTGAGACAGTCTGCATACACAAGCCTGCTTAGAGCCGTATAAAGCTATCCTTGCGACACAAGCCTGCTTATAGCCATATAAAGCTATCCTTAAGACAGTCTGCATAATGACAATTCCTATAATTAATCTACATGAATCAAAACATTGGTAACCAAATTGGTTTGTGGTCTAACAGTTTTCTCTTAAAACACCAGTTTTTTATTTCAGGTAAAATACATGTATTTAGTACATGTAAATAATGTTAGTTTATGTCAGTTGTAATGAAATCATGCCAGCCAAAAACATACTTGGTATCTGTAAATATTCTGTTCTATTGAAAATTATTACCATTTTTTAAATATGGTGTCTGAAGGAATTGGACATTTTAGTTAATTACAATTTATCTAAAAATAAAAAACATATGTACACTCAGTAGGATTTATATCAAAGCCAATGTGATCTACATTTGGCATTGTAGTTTAATTTTACAATAACACAGGTAATGCAGAAGGTTTTATGACTATACACATAACAAAAATATACCTAAATATAATATTTTTCATTAAAAATGTATCTAAATATATTTGATTTGTTTTGTAATGATATTATTGTTGCCAGATATTATTGCCAAGGAATCTAATGTAACTTAATGCAAGGAATCTTAAAAAGAATACCCAATGGTCCCAGTTTCACTTCAAAATTTGAGGGCATTTTGAAATCTTACGTTAAATATTGTTCCTTGAATAATATAATGTTGTCAAAGCTATTGATAGTGGAGAGGATTCAAAATCACTTTTTAATTTCATAATTATGTAGCTGGAAACCTTAACATTTTTCATACAAGTGTTGAGAAATTCATTAAATCTAATGAAATGCAGAAAGGTTTTGGGATGATAACAACTCTTATTAGGGTCAATTAAGATATTATGGCTTTCTTTTCATCCCTGTGTTGCTGTTAATCATCACAAACCTAGGAATAAGATATACTAAAATAAATTTTATTTTGAAGAAATTCTATTATGTTTTGTGAAACTTTGGATAGATAGTCAATTTTGCATACAACCTGAGTTGTTTTGAGCTTCTTGTGGTACACAAGCCATTTGCTCTCAAATTGTCTTTCCTGTGCATTGACAGATTTTGGGTGAATCAAAATCTTATCATCAGTAGTGGTAACAACTTTTGTCAATCTGTAAAGTGAAAAATGGGTTAATTTCAAATGGCCTCATATACAGATCAAAGCAAAACAATATTCTATGAAGAAATCACATCACAAGAATTTTATTCAATTTTGAAAAGAAACATATGAAGAAAGGTCCTTCATATTTTTTAAAACAAAAAGTTATTAAATGTGACAGATTAAAGAATCAGATATAGACGATAAAGATGTAGAAGAAACAAGGACTCAACATGATATGACCTGGAATAATTATTTGCAAAAATTCACAACATGTTAACAACTTCTATCAAAATTATTCTCCTCTTTATCAAAAATACATCAATAATTGTATTTTAAAAAAGCTTCCCAGTAAATCTGATGTGCTATTTTCTTCTTACGCGAATCTGTTGGCCTTGGATTCTGGGACACTCTGGACCTTGGCAACATTCGGGTACAAACCAGCACATACCACAGCCTTAACTAGAGACATGTTATCTACAGAAACAGAGACAAGATAGACATTATGACAAGCATAGTGTAACTACAACATCCATACAAAGTGCTTACACCTATTTGTTTTATGTTATGATCTATTTTACTTTATGAATAGGCAGGTTAATGGTTGACCTTGATTAAAATGTGAATTCTCTAGAAGTATCCCTTACCTGGACATTCCCATCATACAACAGTTTATTGCCTGTGTATTGGTATAAAAAATTTACAATCAAGCCTTAAAAATCATGTGGATATTTTTGTGTCATTGAGAGCTTTTATTTGTTATTTGTGAATGGCTCAGTCTTTACTGGTATATGATACCATGTATTTAGAAAAACAAAATTCAGTTAATTAAATCATTGAGCATTTGAAATATTTTAAAGACAAGACCTTGTATAATATCTTCACAACTTCATATAAATATAAAATACTATCAGTACTGCAATGTGAGGTTCTACAGTTCACTCTTACATGAAGGATAAAGACCAAGTTTTCATCTAAGCCAGATATGGAATTATTTCAAAGAACTTCAATGTAATATCTCCCTTACAGTTAGACAAATACAGAAAAATATCATTAATGTTCACATAGCACAACCCAACAACCTTTATTCAGACAAAATCTCATTTTTGTCAACTGTAAACTGCAATTTAATCATATTGCGAATGACCTTGCTTTTTAGTTGGTCTGGAATGAAGGGATTTTCTTTATCTATCCAATGTTGTTCTGTATATCTAGCAGTGACAGAGTGGAGTCATTAAATGATTCAATTACACACAATGTGGCAGGAGGGACTGACCTTAAAGCACACTGCATGTTTCTGTTCTGCCTTAAGTAGGAAACATTTCTCCATTAGAATGTGATTTCTTCTGGAAATGTATTCTAGATTGCAGTACTATTCTGCATACTCTTTGGAACTCGTGCAAAATTAGGCTCAAAAAATAAGAAAGTACATTTTGAAGAAGTAAAATAGCTTTCTTTTGTTACAACCATATAGTTTAATTACTTTTCTTGAAATCTGATGTCTTTCTAAATTCAATTTTTATATCATTAAATATAATTGTTTTTGTCATGATGATTATGTTCACAAAGTCTGATATTTTGAATGAAACAACATGTTTATTTAGAATGTAAATATGACTCTTGGGATTTTGTAAGAAATTCTCTTAGATTGATGGGTAATAACAGGCTAGATAGATGATTGGTTATGACCAAGGTCATTTCTAATTATACATTTTTATGCTTTGTAATGCCTGGTAATATTTTAAAATTTTTAAGATGTATATTGTTATAAAGGTGTAATGCATCTACTTATTAAACAATAATTATTTTCCCTGGAGAACCACACAACTGTCCTGGACAGAGACATTTCGTGAAAATTCTGGACACTTGTGTAAAAACTTTGACATCATTAGCCATCTTGGAATCAAATTGAGATTCAGACTAGCTTCATTTAGAACTGTTTGTTGATAGGACTTATATGTTTTTCACAATTCAAGGGCATTTGTTTGGACTTTCTTCATAAATTGCAAGTCTTATTTTATACTTTTTACCTTTTCACCATGTTTTCTAAGGAAATAAATTTTTGTTTGTTAAAACTTACAAAGCTTGTTGTCTTCACTCTTTTCTTCCCATTACTTTGAACAAGCCAAACATAAGATTTTGACAACACTTACCCAATTAGAATACTTTAGGAACACTACTACTACCCCACAAACCAAGCCCTCCGAAATTAAAACTTTTTCATCTAAAAAACAAAAGTTCATGCCCACCTAATGGCAGTTAGAGTTATCTCCCTTGACACCAGAATTGGCAGCAAAATTATGTGAAACTCTCAGTTACTACTGGAGCAGAAGGCACACCCAATCTATACAGATGCAACAGCAGGGGGGCTTGGAAAGTATGTTCATTATGGTTGGGTACATATTATCAAAGAAACACATACCAAAAGAAATTGGTTTCTCCTTCAAAATAATAATTCCTTCCAAAATGTATGTGAGACTCCTTCAACATAACCCAAATGGAGTATAAAAAGGGCAAAAATCTTTCCCAGCTGAAAATCCTGCTGAAGCTGTGAAGCCACATCCTTATGAAGCTTTCAAATGACCCAGAAAGGTAACCTTTTGTACCACTGGTGAAGGTTCCTCCTGTTTGAATTGAGCTCTTTAGGATGAAATAACTCTGATAAGACTGGAGAAGTATCCTCAGATCTTCATCCATAGCATGGATAATTACAGTTAGAGAACAGTTTTGCTCATATGCAATTGTTTGTTTGGACTATCCTAATTTTATGAGTCAATATGCAAAATAAATTAATTGGTATGGGTTTAGTCTGAAATGCTGAATAGATGTACCACTTTATTCAGGATGAAAGTGTCTGTGTCGATACATCATCCTTCCCAACTTTGAAGGCAAAATGAGGCATGATCTCCCTCAATGGAATGGCTCTGTCTTCCCGATTACCAGAGCTAATAGTGGGTCCCATAGAATATTACCAATATCTAATTCTCCACCCTGACAGTAAGAGGATTCATGAGTGATAATGATCCATCTTGTCTTAACGGCATTTTGATGGGTCCAACTACAGAAATGGAATTTACTAAGCAATTTGAGAGCAGTTCAAATGGTGTCTTGTTCACCCAGGTAAATATCCATGATAAATTCAACTTGGGCAAGGATATATTGTCATTGGCCAGGTTAAATCCAGAATGAACAAGAGATTGTATAGGTCTTTGGTTTGTTCAATATCATCTCTTCACAGTTTGCCAGTGATCATAAAATGGTAGGTTTAATTGTGACTGGTGCTAACTATTTCTTATCGATGAGCCCCAAGAAGTTATCTATTGAGGCATGGATGTTTACCTTGGTATAAAGTGCTCTTGTACACAACTTTAAGATTATATTCCATTGCCTCTGAGGTGGAAGGCCAGCTTGCTTGAGTGAGGGATTTGTATCCACTATCTGTTTATAACTGTTTGTTCTTAAGGGCATATTTACTAAGAGCCAGATGTGCCAATTCAGAAATTGAGTTGGAATGAAACATCTGCCATCATGATTGTTTAAATCAGATGAAAGAATATGTTTATTCCTAATGATTCTCTCATGATATTGATACAGATGCTCCAAGGTTTCCCATTTGAGAGGTGTAATCAAAATGAAGAGACTAAGAGAATCTAGGTTGGGGAGTGCACTGACACAAGATAACCCACTTAATTCTGAGGAGGAGACAAAAAATGTAACCCCATGGCTGGGATTTCCATGTCTTGGTACAAACTCCAACACAGATTTTTTTCTCACCCAATGTTTTCCAATTAAATTAAAATGATTGCATTTTAGTTAAAGATTAAAAACATAGTATTATTCATCAGGCAATAATATTATTTCTCACTCTATACAAAGCTCATCAGGGCATGAACTTTTTTCAAGAAAATCTGAATAATTATTCAATGAGTTTTCTGTATCATGCAACAGACCAACACTTATTAATACAGTTAAAGCAATGTGATTGGACTCCATCTCAACCCATGCAGGCATGTACCAAAGGCACCTAAGTGTGTGATGTCAGGAAAATCATAATATATAAAGTGAGGAAACTTTGTCATCAGTGACAGGAGAAACAGAAAATTTGGAAATTGATGGAGTATATTTGTGTTCAAATATGAAAATCCTCCAATTTGTTTTGACTGTTGGTTGTTGTTGGGTTTAACGCCATTTTTCAGCACAAGATAGGCTATACATGGCGGCCAGAATTAATGGTGGAGGAAGAAACCAGGAAATCACCGGAAAGAACCACCGACCCACGAGAAGCTACTGGCAAGCTTTCTCACATATCCACATTTGCCGAATCCTAGACTCGAACCCACGCAGACAGAGGTGAGATGGCAGTGATCTGTAACGGACAGCGCTTTAGACCAATGGGCCACTCGAGGCCCCCCAACTTGTTTTGAAGTAGAAAACTTTGAAACTGCTTGACGTATGAATTTTGCATGGTCTTTCTGTCTGTGGACAGTGAGCTAATCAGCATGAGTGGAACTAGTAACTGACGGTTTCACAGGATCCCAGTATCAAGGGGAAATAACTCTAACTGCCACCTATGTGGGCAGATAACTTTTAGCCTTTTAGCTTAAAAATTTTAAGGGTGGGGGTAAATTTTCCAGGTAGTAGTTATCCAAAGTTTTTTTGATTGGGTAACAAATTTTGAAGGAGACATTAAGGATACACAAAGGTAAGTATATTTATTGCCATTGTTATTACCAGACTTAGATTACAGATTTTCCTGCCCTGTCACTTTGTTTTAAAACCCCAGCTACATAATATGTGTGACTTGTACAATTAAGTGTTGGCAGATCTAGATCTATGTACTCTGTTATAGTTAAAGTTATACAAGTCAGGTTTGTGCATTTATTCATCCTAAATTAAATATAAATTACAGGTTTTTTTAATTTAATATTAATTGTGTTTAAGTCTATTCAGTTCAGACTACTGAATGCTCTGCACCTTAATTATCCCCAAGAAACTTAGAGATGAGAATTATTGATTGTTATGGACTTTTACAATGGTGGCCATGTACTAAAAGAAAGAGCATGATGAACCTAATCATCTCAATATAAGGTAGTGTGAATTTGTTTATCATCATGACATCACATTGTACCATTGTACACATTCAGTCTGGATCATAGAGGATCACACCTTTAGGTTGATCTCATCTAAAAATGTCCATGTACTTTAACACTGATTTTGTCATATGTATGTATGAGGATCCAAAAAAGATAATTTAAAAGGTACAAAGAATCAAATTCTAAAAAGATACACCCATTACTGAAGTAATCTGTTAATGTCTAAATGACTTTTACTATACCAGCAATCAGCAGAACAAACAACACAGACCCTGAATCTTCTGGTACATTATGTAATTGCAGATCAGAGTCGATCTTACTGCAGGTTGGACTGGGCTTTTTCATACAGTATTTACTTTAAGGCATTTGCTAAGGACATTACTAGATTTCTGAATGACACAAAGGTCACAAATAATGATGCACAAAGATCTACTATTCTGTAAAGGCATTAAAATTACCTTGCATTAAATCATTCACACTATAGTTTTAAGACTTACTTACCTCGGAATTTGTTAGCATCGTTATCTTTTGGGTTATTACTGGCAATAAAGCCCATGTCATAGAGAAGCCCTGCTAGCTGTCTCTTCATTTCAGAAAGGAGCTGCAATTACACAAAGGACATTCTAAATTGTATTTCATACATCAATAGAATCTAGAAAAACATCTCAATTTAAAATGCATCAGATAGTGCATGATGCAGCTGCAGGTGAAATCTTGCAGTCTTATGATGCAATAAATGAAAAGTATGACTCACAGCTATATTATGCAATCAAATTATTGAAAACTTATAATCACACATGTCAACCTTCTTATAACAAGAAGTCAGGAGTGCTCCATTTTCTTCAAGAAAATGCCAAAAGAACTGGCTCCTAATTGCTGAACACGAAGAAATTTGCAATACAAATCGGTAAACTAAACCTTTATTTATCAACTCATTTTATTTGGACAAAAAATGGTGCTTAGTTCCTGGGAATTTATTTGCAAGTTTTAATGTGAAATCACATATATTGTTAGCTTTCCTAGAAATAAATATTTTCTCACTACATTGTGGCTAAATATTGATAAATGAAAATTGCTTGTAAATGCTATGAGGTGTCAACACTCAGCAATACACACCAAGTTATAATATAAGGTGAAATGTGTGTTTTAATCTTTATATTCTGTTTAAAAGTAATAAGTATATGGTAATCATGGTACGCTCGTTTCTATTCAAATATGAAATGAGACAATCGACCATCAATAACCATGAGCACTTCTGTGAGAATCTACAACTTGGATGTGTTGGTATACTGTAACTATCAATTAAAACAGACCTGCTTTTTTTCATGTTAATTGCTGTTTACCAATGGATGTTTGCTATTAAGTGCATTGCTTCCATTTTCATATTGTGTGTTTTCCTATAAAAACTGTGTTTGATGCAAAAAAAGTTTGTATTTGAATTATATTTGCTTTTTTCATAACCAGATCTAATTCCCAAGTAATAGTTTCAAACTTATCTGCCAGTACAAGGTCTTAGCAAGTAAAGGCAGTACTGACTTTATTTTCCCAGTTAACTAACCTTTGATCAAGCTGCAAACTTCACACCAATTGGAGTCCTAAAACTCACTTTACCCATTGCTAAACTTATTTCACATTTGAGACAGAGTCCTATATTAGGAAAACAGTTTATTTAAATGTTTAGCGACAGCAGATACATTAAAAGATTTCATATAATGCATGCTTAAAGTATTACTAAAGAGCGCAAGCTTAGTCTCCTCATAAGCATCCACAGATGACAGTAAAAATGTGGAATAGGCATTTGAAGATTTTCATAATTACCAGGATCCTGTGAATCATAAAAGTGTGGACTTCACTTTCATTTTTTCTTTGCAAGATATATGGAATTACCATATTTTGGGATATTGTAAACTGGATTAAACAGGGCTATTTATATATTCATAAGTAACCTCTAACAGAATTTATGAATTTATCATAAAAATGGATTTAAAAGTATCATGGATTTATATAGACTTTTATTACATGATGATGAACAATATTAAGTTGTCAATTGATTTTTGAGATATTCAATTCAATAATATAACAGTCTACAGTCTTTATTTTACACTGGTTTTGTCCTTATTTACCCAACTTATCCATGAATCTGTCTATCTAGTCTGGCTTATTTACTTTCTAAAGAGCATCTTGTAGGCAAGAAATCCACCCTTACAAGTTTCAATATTATTTCTCAAAATTAACTTTTTTTTTTTAAAAATTAAATTTTGCCTAATTGTTAAGAATAACACTAGACCACTAGAATATATCCAAATCAACAGAAAAGGTAGTGACATCATACTCAATGTGTTAAGTGGTACACATTAATGGTTTTGAATACTCTTTTCAGGATTATGTATCTTGAAATTACAGGTAATTTATATAGAAAACTGGACACTTGTTTCAAAAAGCAATTTATTCAAAGTTATTCTCAACCTGAATAGGAAACAAGTATTCAACTCTGTCGATCTCCAACCCTTACACTTTTCCTCAGTATCTCGCACCATCGCTAGTAATAGTATAGGTTTTGGATGCCATTGTGTGTGTGTTATTAAGGGAGGTAAATATAGAGACTGGTCATGACTATTTAATTATGCCTTCAAGTTTCACAACATTTACAAAAAGTATATCTTTTGAATAAACAGAGGCTGGGGGTGGGTGGAGCATGAAACCAGAATATTTGTACAAATCCATAAATCCTAAGTTACTGTACAGTTACACAAAAACGTGGCAGTTATTTCAAAACTAAGAAGTTTTGTAAAAAGATTTAGTTTGCTATTTATACCAAGGCATACAATGTATATTACATTTTTGTTCAACTTAAATTTATCTGGTTCTATTAGATCACCTCTGTTACCAATTAGTCATAATGGACAAATGGAGATACATGTAAATACTTTATTGCATATTATATAACATTCTGTAGAAACAAAATGAGTTATATCACAAAACACAGGTGCTGTAAATAACATTACAACTCCACCCTGAGCCTAATGGTCCTGGCAACTGTAGAAAATGGATCATTCTGAAAATTGGAGGCACCACCTGGTTCAGTGGTCTAAATCGATCACTGTTCTGGATCAGTGCCATCTCACCTCTGTCTGTGTGGGTTTGAATTTCAGTCTCAGCTAACAGGTATATGAGAAGGCTTGCCAGTAGTTTCTCATTGGTCGGTGGTTCTTCCTGGGGTTTCCAGGATTCTTCCTCCATCAGTTATACTGGCTGCCATGTATAGCCTATCTTGTACTGAAAATGGCATTAAACCCTACAACAACAACAGACTGAAAATTCCTAACAAGCCTCAATGACTTCAATCTTTAGTCAGGGTACATGGTCTTGAATTAAACTTAATATGTAGACAGAATTACATGGCTCATAGAGATATTTCAACTACAACACACTTAAGAACAAAGTTCATTTTAAGCATCTTAATCAACATCATATAAACTTTAGGACAAATGTTTGATCACAGTATGAAAAATCTATTAAATTTGTGATTTAAATATTTAAATCTTAAAGAAGAATTTAAATATTTGTTGTAACACTAGCTGGAAGACACTGCATCAAATGACTTTTTGTCATGCTCGTAGAGATGAAGTAGTGTCACCTATATCAGTTTGGGAGTTAGCAGTCTTATTAGCAAGTTTCTAACTCATTTCCAGGTTTTCTTGTTTAAGCAATATATATTTTAAATTCATTGAAACCGCTGATATTTAACTCTTCATGCTTTTCAATTTCGCCCTAAAGACTTAAAAGCACATTTACTTACTGATCTAAGTACATTTACTTATTGACCTAAGTACATAAATTTAATGGTCTAAGTACATTTACTTATTGATTAAACACATTTACTTATTGATCTAGGTATATTACTTATTGATCTAAGCACACTTACTTATTGATTAATCACATTTACTTATTGATCTAGGTGCAATACTTATTGATCAAAGGAAATTTTAGTTATCGATTAAGCACATTTACTTATTGATCTAGGTACATTACTTATTGACCTAAGTACATTTACTTATTGATCTAAACATATCTACCTATTGAGCTAAGCATATTATTTATTTATCTAAGCACATTTACTTTCTGATCTAAGTATATTACTTATTGATCTAAGCATATTTACTTATTGATCTAAGCACATTTATTTACTGATCAAGCACATTTACTTATTGATCTAGGTACATAACTTATTGATCTAAGCACATTTATTTACTGATCAAGCACATTTACTTACTGATCAAGCACTTTTACTCATTGATCTAAGCATATTTACTTACTGATCCAAGCACATTTGCTTATTGATTAAACACATTTACTTATTCATCTAGGTACATAACTTATTGATCTAAGTACATTTACTTATTGATCTAAGCATATTTATTTACTGATCAAGCACATTTACTTACTGATCAAGCACTTTTATCTATTGATCTAAGCACATTTACTTACTGATAGAGCACAATACTTATTGATCTAAACACATTACTTATTGATCTAACTGAGGTTTTTGAAGATCTACTAGTCCATAGTTACAAGGCTGATGAGGACTAAGCAATTCTCTACTTGTTTTGAGTGATTTTAGGTGCACCAGTACCATTTCAAGACTTTTATTTTAACTACCATGATCAATCTTCAAGTCAATATTAAATGTTTCAATTATCAGTAGGACTTAAGGTGGCCTCAGATACTACTGATTCAATGTCTTTTGGAAAACAAAACAACATACCCTTTTTATTGGTTGGCCTTGCCCATGTATACAGCATGTATAGCCATTATGTAAATCTGATTTAAAAATGCACTCCCCATCAAAAAGCACTTGACCAGCACATTTGATCAGCATTTAAAGTCCATCACTACATCCATACACTGACATCATTAGGTGATTACAATCCCGGCCAAGTCCTAATAAGCAACGAAGCAAGAAAACTGGAAGTCTTACAAAATATGCTAATTACGCAGCATCTTATTAAAATGCCCAGGAAGACTTGATTTCTGGCATTTGTAATGGAGCATTTTTAGGCTATTTATTTCAGTTGATTTTAATGTTTTTCAACCCAATGTATTTGTTGTGAAATTCAAACCCTTCTCAAAGACTACTAAGTGTTTTCAAGCACCTTTCAAGTATTTGATTTGGGAGCCAACCTAAAATTTGTTCACTATTCAAAGTAACCATAAATATTCAAGCACTTTCAAAATTGTGCAAATCCTGCACTATTGTGGTTTTTGTTAATACTAAACTTACCTTACCATAACCTGAAACTTTAACACCTGAGAAACTATAGGTTTCTTTATCACTCTCAGTGGCATCCATGGAACTTGCAATTAGGACAAAAGTTGTTCTATAAAGAATTCATATTATATAAGCCATAATGGCCCTAATAAGTTGTCTAGAATTCAAGTTATGATGGAAAAAACATTTATCTTCTTTCCATCATCAGTGAATATGTTCCTCTAACCTAACAACATAATTCTCTTTCTTACCAAATTTATTCAATACACAGTGAAAGTATATGGTCAACAACTCAAATTTCAGTGAAAAAAATTTTTTACTTTAAGATTCTTTCTTATCCCCAGGTGCAAACCATCCACAAAGTTTGATAGGTATGGATAGTAGAGAAATCAAGTTATCTGTGGAAACTATTTTTTCTTCTTTCAGTTAAAGTAATGATGACCCTTGACCTTTTTACTCTAATTCAAAGGGTTCATCCTACTATTAAATGTATGTCTTCTACAATGCTTAATGTGGGTCTATAAAGTAAAAGTATACCATCATGCAGAAACCATACTCCTTCTGGAATCAGTACACAATTAATAAAATCCGGTTCAGTACCCACGAATGTATTTTTAAATCACTTTTTCCGGTCTAAATTTGGTGGTGATACTAGAGTTAGATTTTGGCATTCTTGGTAAGGATTTAAAGGCAATTGATTATTCTTTAAAATGTGATCTTATGGTGTGGTTGTCTGTGTGTATTTCGGCGACAGTGCACATTGAGTAATAAGGTCATGGTGATGATCCGGAAGTGAAATCTGTGTTCCGTTGCCTGATGTTTTGTTTACAATTCAGCCTCTCAAAAAAATGCAGGTCAACCCTTGACAAGAACTAAACCGTAAAGTCATCTTTGAAGGTATTTTAGATTAACATATGATTTGTATTGATTGTCACACAGTGGAAAGTTCAGTACTGAGGAACAAATGTAGAGACCATATAGTAAAATTAATTGTGTACTATGGCCTTCTTTCAGTCATACTGACCTTTGACCTTTTGAATTTTAATCAATATGGTTCCTCCTTACCCCATGTGCAACCTCTCCACAATGTCTGGTAGTCATATATGATGTAGAACTAAAGTCAGTTTCCTTTCATGTAATCCTTTTTTGAAAATTAAAGAATGGCAAGTGAAAGAACAATAATCATGTTGTGAATATGTCATACTTAACTCTAACAGACCCGTCATAGCCTAACTTATTTTAAAACATAAGTTTTATATTTGATGGTTTAAAAAATACTTAAGTAGGCAAGCACATTTAGAGAGAATAAGAATATTGACAAACTTTGAGTGTGTTCTCTGTCAGATAGTTATCCAAGCAATACCGGTGGTTTGTTCCTCTGGCCACTGAACGTTCCCAACCCTAACAAAAAAAATATTTCAAAATTAGTTCAATACTACAAACTATGTTAGGACATAAGACTCATCAATGACAATATTTATGAAATAGTTATATTACCTATAATAACAATTATCGAACTTTAATCCCAGTTTTAATAATCATCATCATTACATGCACAATGTTAAAGTAAAAAAAAGATTTGTAGCTTAATATTTTATATATTAAAACCCAACCAATCACAATTCCATGGGAGCACATACTCTACTGCATACTTTTCTAGAGATGTAACCATGGAGATGACCTGGAATGATATGGCCAGCATATTTGTCCTATATGGCAATGCCTTTTATAATATACAAGGAAAATAGGTAAGCAGAGAAGGAAGTTAATCCCCTTACCCTGAAATTGTCATTATCTGGAGTTTCAAATCAGATTCAAGCTGCATAAGGTGTTGGCTGTGTCTGCACAAAGTTAATACATGGACATGGTCTAGAATAACCCATGAAATTGCAAAATTTCTGAGTGGCTCAGAAAAGAAACTTGCTGATAATAGTTCCACCAGGTCAAATTAGGCCAAGAGATGTTCTCCCATTTAATGAGAGCCTTACATATCCCCTAACTGGGGTTGTCTATAAGCCAAGAGATGTTCTCCCATTTAATGAGAGACTCACATATCCCCAAACTGGGGTTGTCTGGTCCACTGGACTATGTTTTGCCCTTCTCTGGGATAGAAGAATCAGCTGCAGTAGTCTCAAGAAAAGCAGCCCAAAATTAGTAGCTTTCAATGCTAGAAAAAGGAGATCAAAGAGTAAAAGAAAACCCCTGTGCTGAAATTCAGTTCTCTGTGTGAATGGCAAACACAACTAAGACAATTTTTAAGAAACACTGCTGAGAGAGATGAACTCAGATGACTTTTGAGCTTCATAATCAAATTGCTTACATTTTGGGATGACAGATTTGTCCCTGCTGACATGGAAACCATGGCAAAAGAAATTATGTATATGTCTTAATATAAAACATAACTAGCCAGGTGCTTTTTTAAAATGTTATTCAAATAACTGGAAGTCACAGACATATCAACAGTTCTAAAGTGTGACATAACTCTGTCCATAATTGCTGTGAAGACCCAAAAACCAATATATATTTATACCAAAAAGGGACTGACCTCAACTATTATACTGAGTACCTCAATGTGAGGTATATTCTCACAATAATAGGATGACACTAGTCTCAATATCTCCATTTTGAAGCATGTTGCCCAAAAGAACTAGTTGAGATAAGACCTTTCATGACTATGATCCACACATGGGGCAGTCTCTCCCATTCTATAGCAAAGTGTTAGAGTCTTCCCATCACTGGGAAGTCTCATAAGGCTAGTAAGAACACGATATAATTTCCTGTAAGATGAAGGCTAAATAGGAGAAACTTGGTCAAAAGCAATTGTTTCCTAATGCCCTGTCATGTGGCATTACTTAGAAGCTTTGTTTTCACTGAGGGAAATGGCTTTGAGGATTGCTTTGCCATTTGGCATGCCATAGGTGTGCTCAACCAGAATGATGTAGATGTTTAACTGACTTATGTTCTATTTAAACTAATATATCAATGTAAATGGAAACTATATAAGTGGCCAAAAACAGTAAATTGTAGTAGATAAAAATATGGCAGCATAAGCTAAAAACTGGTTCAACTTTTCCATGATTGGTTAAATCTTCTCTAGACATTGTCAGATCAAGGAAGGGAGATAACACATGCAAGTGTGAATCTTCCAACATCGCAGAGCTGGAGGACAGAGATTTTTTCTGCAATGTATGAAAGGACTTGAGTAGCAAAGCCTGAGGAGAGGGATGTTGAAAAAGTAAAGGTTTCTTTGCAATGTTGGGACATGGTTATCTCCAGGCATTCACTGTCATTGATGATTTAGGACTGGTAAAGAGAATCCACAAATGAGGCACTGTCACAGTTGCTACCAGGTTGTAATGGAGCTGGGTCCAGTGATGATCATGTATAGTGCAAGTCCATGAAAATTCAAGGAGTGAAGTACCTGGCAGCATGAGACAGTTCCCTTATTTTGGTAACAGTTACAAGAGGCATCCAAGTCAGAACTGTGGCAGGACAAGGCACATCTGGATGTTGGGTGCTATACATCCTAAGCCAAGACTGTATAATGGGAAAACAAAACACAGATTACAGTCTAGGAAATCAAAGGCATGAGTCGTGTTGAAACCTGTGTGGTCTGTAACATGGTGGCAAATGGCAAATCTGGCTACTATAGCCAGTACCTGGGACTACATTTGTAGTTGGTATGTTCACCATTCAATCAGATGGTTCATTTTACCAAGTCAGAGATGGCACCAATCGTAAATATATGAAGATTAGATCTGTCTGCAGCAATGAGGATGACAGTGGAACTAATGCTGTGTGGGCTGCTCGATATAGTGTGGTTTTCCAAATTTTCTGAGTGGACATGCTTTCTGCCTCAAGGAAAATTATTAGCTGAGGCAGAGTTAATACTGATGGTGTCCACAACAGCAATCATTTGTTTCTTAGTGCTCTCATTCACCAGAGTTAGTTCTTGGCTGGGACAGTTACCCATACATCATCAGACCGATGGAAGCACACAGTTCATGTATGGTCTTAACTGCATCACATCCCAGCCTGAACCCAACACACTTAATCCCTATGCTGACACCTGGAAATAAAGCAACCAATTACATACAATGAAAATAGTGAAGCAATGCATTACACTTTCCATTAAGTGGATGCTAATAGTAACAACAATGGAGAGCATTTCTGCTAGAGTTGTGCTGCTACTGAAACCTTATGCAAGTAATGATGGAAAAGGTCGGTACAAGATCAGGTTTTACCAGTACAAATGCTAATCAACCAATTGCATCAATGCATGGTTTATCACTTATGTGGAGTGGAGAAAATTATGTTATACAGAATACTTTAAGACAAATTAAATATTTTTGTACCTTTACAGGAACAGCCTTTGTAACATCATAACACTAACAAATTTCACATAGCACTGCAAAATTTATCGAATCTGTAATTTGGTAAAGTATCAGGTCAGCATCATTAAATGTAGCTAAAAGTACCTAATTCATTTCACATGATTTTAAATGAACAGGTACTTTTAGCTACATTTAATGATGCTGACCTGAACATTTACTCAGTTAAATATGGGATAAAATTTGTGATGTGTAAGAGAAATTATAGTGCAATCCCATTCCAGTATCATCACTTTCAGTCATCAATTTAATACACACACACAATTAACAACTTTAGTTAAGAGTTCACTTATAAAGTACACTGTTAACGTGTTTCCAAGCACCATGTAAAATGCTTCATTTTAGTGGCTTGATGTGAGTGAAAGTCTTCAACTTTAGTATGGCTATATCACATGACTTACGTCATTGGTAAACAGAAACTGTCAAACTCATAACCCAACCACTCCCCCAGCAAACAAACATATATACTGTCTGTCTTTCATTTACAAAGCAACCTGGTAGCACAGATCACATCAGATAATGCAATTTGTAAAGGCAACCATTAACAATGCCTATATATCCATTATCTAATGGACTCCATCAATTTATACTCCTCAAAAAGATAATACTTTGCTGGCAGCATGATATAAGGGTAAGTTTTTTGGGTGGAGCATATGGTTCCTGATCCACACCTCTTGATAGAGACAGGCCCACCTCCTTTATGGCAAATTTTATGTGCTATTACAGTGTACTCTTAACACTATTTACTTTCTCAATTTTGCAAAATATGGCAACCCATCAACTGTATTCGTGTGGAGGAATTGTGGGTGATGAACTACAATCAAAAGAGAAACAAGAACAAAAACAAAACAAGAAACCCCTGAAAGCTACATGTAATGAATAACTATAGAAAAGTAACCAGCAACTCTTGTAATAGTCTTATTATCAGTCATGAGCCAATTTGACAGCTCTAAGAATGTTATTTTCTGGGGAGGGCAGAAGATATGATCCCTGATAAACCCAATAAACACTGATCAAAGTCAACAGGATTATGGGATAGCTACTGTAAGAAAAGAATAAAATGGCTTCTTACAGGCTTTGATGTTGAGACAGTTAACTTTCAAGACTTAAAACAAGTTGTACAGTTTGTAGGTACATGAAAACTGACAGCCTTATCCTTTTCCAGTACAGAGATAAATTTTATCAGTAAATCATACATCTAATGGAACCTCTGAATGCCTTCCATGCCCCATGTACCATACATCTACTGGTACCTCTGAATGCCTTTCATTTTCCATGTACCATACATATACTGGTACCTATGAATGCCTTTCATGCCCCATGTACCATACATCTACTGGAACCTCTGAATGTCTTTCATGCCCCATGAACCATACATCTAATGGTACTTCTGAATGCCTTTCATGCCCAATGTACCATACATCTACTGGAACCTCTGAATGCCTTTCATGCCCCATGTACCATACATCTACTGGTACCTCTGAATGCCTTTCATGCCCCATGTACCATACATCTACTGGTACCTCTGAATCCCTTTCATGCCCAATGTACCATACATCTACTGGAACCTCTGAATGCCTTTCATGCCCCATGTACCATACATCTACTGGTACCTCTGAATACCTTTCATGCCCCATGTACCATACATCTACTGGTACCTCTGAATGCCTTTCAGGCCCCATGTACCATACATCTACTGGTACCTCTGAATGCCTTTCATGCCCCATGTACCATACATCTACTGGTACCTCTGAATGCCTTTCATGCCCCATGTACCATACATCTACTGGTACCTCTGAATGCCTTTCAAGCCCAATGTACCATACATCTACTGGAACCTCTGAATGTCTTTCATGCCCCATGTATCATACATCTACTGGTACCTCTGAATGCCTTTCATGCCCCATGTACCATACATCTACTGGAACCTCTGAATGCCTTTTATGCCCCCTGTACCATACATATACTGGTACCTATGAATGCCTTTCATGCCCCATGTACCATACATCTACTGGTACCTCTGAATGCCTTCTATGCCCCATGTACCATACAGCATGCAATGACAGAAAAATTATTTGGCACAAATCATAAGGTAGAGAAATAAGCTAAAGTAAAAGTAATGATATCTGTACTGACAATTAAAATGGTGGCAACATGCTTATCATACTTTGAAGCTTGACAAATAAATATTTAAATATGGTGAAGATAAGAAATAGAAATATAATTATAGTATCCTTACCTGGTGTTAGAAAATATCCAAGAATCACTCAAGTTAGAAAAAGACAGTTAACTCAATATTTACAAGGCCTTGAGAAGGAGCATTCTAAAACAAATCCCAAAATGTGCTCTCTTTATTAGCTGGAGATGGCAGATATTGTACAATGACTGGGTATCTCGTTTTAAAAGAACAATCTGGGTTGTGAAATTTATGCTATGGTCAAACATATTTATAGAAATAATTGCCATGTAAAAATACTATGAAACATAATTTGTCAAACTTGATGCCACATAATATAACACATTTGAACTCTATATATACACAAAAGACAAATACATCATTTTCAGACATTGTGATGCAAAATAACGGATCCAAGACAACTTAAGATCACTCACCTCGCTGGCATTACTTCAAAGTCAAATGCCAGGGCAGTTTGTTTGGATGATGCTTTCTGACATTTTGTACCTAGCAGTGATGATAAGAAAAAAAAAACCTGGCAGAGATAATGATAATGACTATGTCATCACCCTGGAAACCGAACAGAGATGATGACTATGCTGAAACCTGGGAAATATAAAACCTAACAAAGATAAAGATGATGACCAAAATACCTCACTGAAAAAGTGTAAACTAGCATTGATGATGATGACTATGTCACTACCCTGGAAAAGTCAAACCTAACAGAGATGGTAGTAATGACCACACTACCACTCTAGGAAAGAAACCTACCAAAGATGATGGTAGTGACCACACTTCTAGGAAAGAGAAACCAACCACAGATGATGGTAGTGACCACAATACCACTCTAGGAAAGAGAAACCAACCACAGATGATGGTAGTGACCACACTACCACTCTAGGAAAGAGAAACCAACCAACGATGATGGTAATGACCACACTACTGCTGTAGAAAAGAGAAACCAAGCAGTGGTGATGATAATGATGATTATAATGATTATGATGACCATAACAGTACTCTAGGAAAGAGAAAGCAAACAGTGGAGATGATGATGATGATGACCATAACAGTACTCTAGGAAAGAGAAAGCAAACAGTGGAGATTTTGATGATGATGATGATGATGATGACCATAATTGTACTCTAGGAAAGAGAAACCTAGCAGAGATGCAGACAACCATGCTGTTATCATTGAAAAGTCACACTATTATGTCTCGCTCTCTGCTAATGAACACGAGACAATTTTTCCTTCACCTCAAATGCTCTGACCAACATAATGTGATCACTTCTACTTCCATTCGACAAAACGCTCTTTGCTCTGTCAGCATGCTTCTCATCGCCCTGCAAAAGATTAAAAAAAATTCCATTGGTACAAGTGATGTCTAATGTATAATAATGTACAATGCTTTATCTATTACAGTTAGATAATTTGTAACAAAAGCAGAGATAATTTATTGATATATGGCTCAATTAGCATGCATTTATCTTTACTTCTTCCCTTGAATCAAATTATGTTTGTAAAAGGTACACTTTTCTTATGGGTCAGCTGTTCTTTCCAAGGGTTTCCCAGGTTCTTCCTTCGCTATTTATTCCGCTATTTATGGCCACTTTGGATTGCTGAAAAATGGCATTAAACCCTATAACAACAACATCAAATACACTTCATGTGTCTACTTGGATTTTTCTGTAAAATAATTTCAATATAATGAAATTTGCTTTCAATTATTTTTGCTTAATTGCCTTTCCACTTTTTCAACTCTTTATATTTTACTATACTGGATAGTCCATAAGTTAAACAGATCCAAAGCTAAAGAATTCAAGTGCTGACATGGTACAAATTTCTGGGTCAATATTCTCTTTCCTTGATGCATAAAGTCATATCTTGACTTGTGAAGAGATAACAGTTTATATGTACTTATTTTATTTCACTAGTTTCAGCACCATTCGTGTATTCATCCGAAAGTATACAGTGCAAGTTAAATTGATTTAATGAAAAAGATATTGGAATTAAAGACACTACAAATTTTGAACAATTGTCTTAAATACTGCAAATTCGGTCATCTCTAGGTGCACAACACATAGTCCACCCAAAACTGACACTGTAAATTTAATTTTAACATTTTTGAAACTAAATTCCATAAATAGAGATGCCAATTTTCACCAACATGAAATAGGAAAACTCCAAGGTATTTTTTTAATACAATTTTTATTTATTTTTTCGCTTAATGATTTAAGATGGATATTTTCTGCAGAAAGATACTTCTCTTATGTATATTTAATTTATTTTATGTGCTTGACTGAGTTCATAATTGAGGGTGGAGTTTGGCCTAGCTGACTACTGTCTTGGCTCAAGTGTTGTGTCTACCTGTCTTTTTTTTTTTTAAACAATGTTTACTTGAATTTAAATTTCAAGGCCTGACTTTGCTGAAAACTAGTGAAATCTTTCCATTTGAAATGACCCATATTTTGGAAATTTTATTGTGTCTTAAGTCAGGTGTTTATTTTAGTCTTTCCACCATCAAATCCCTACTATCACAGAGTCAAAAAACTTATATTTTCTTCTGAAGAAATTGTTTTCTATTTGTATGATAACACTTCAAACTTTTGTAATAACTTATTCCAATATCACTAGTTGTAGTGAATTCTACTCAGGCAAGCAAAACTTTTGTAGAGTAGATGAAATGTTTTGTTTTTTTTTAAAGGAAGTGATACATGTACCATGGCAAGATTTTCCAGTAATCGCATGGTACCCTTTTTTGTTCAAGGTTTGTTTCAATTTGCATGTGATTGCACCAAAAATAAATTTATTCCATTTTGACCAAGTTATGATCTTGAAAATTATGGCATAACTGATTAGCATTTTTCTATTGATTTCCTATTCCAGATTTTAGGCATGAAATTTTTCCGATTCGGATATGATTTGATTAATCGGAAATGCCTACTACTAGGAGTTATTTGCATCTAGCACATCTGACCAAAATCTCGCCTCTGCATCCCCATCATCTGAATTCATGTGTTAGCGCGAATTGGATTTGTGTCTAGTTGAAAAAAAGAGGAAATTTAATATATATATATATATATATATATATATATATATATATATATACTGGAAATCAGAGAAAAACGTTCTGGCTAAACATTTTTGTTCAATACGGCTCTCTAGCATCAATAGTGAAAGAAGTTATAGCACAGCAAGTGCTATTTGCAGCAACAAACGATCGACATGTCTGCTGAAAAAATGGAGATGCTACCATTTTTAAGCAAAGAACTTGAAAGTTATAAATTTTTATTATTAAATTTCTTTATTATCTATTAAACTGCATGCATCATGCCCATGAGCATTAAAATATTTTAATAAATTAAAATCTTTTGGTTTAACTCCAGTATTTTGTTTCAACCTGTTGTGTTGACCATATTGAAATTTTGTGACTTCTTATTTAACTTTTCTAACATGCTATCAAATGACATGAAGCTTTAGATATGGTGCTATAGAAATTCAACTTTATTCTTTTATTATCTGAATTGGTCATTCCTGCCTTGTCCGACTCCAATTAATTGGAAGTTCATACTATTTGGTGGAATCCGATTTTCAGATCAAATGTCTGTTACACCCTATTGATTGACAATCACCACCAGTTATAATGATAAAGAACAATTCAAAGCTGTATGAGGCTCAAAATCCCAGGAATATCATTGTACAGTCCATTTCCTGTAAATGTCAGCATTTCTAGATAATGATACAATATTAACCAGCACACATTAGAGATACAATGTAGCCATAAGTGAATGGTGAATTTGACATTTCTGGCCTAATTTGCTGGCTCCATGCCATATCAGATGGAGGCTGTTCATAAGGGATACTTTTGTGCACAAGCTCATTAGTGCAGAGAAATTTGTCTATAGAAGGTGCTCATGGGGGCAGGAGGGGGGCAAATAAGAGGGGGACCACTGTGCTAATTATGCTGTGGTTCACTGATATAAATTTATATTCAACCTGAAAATTTTAATCTGACATATGATTGGAATGGCATAATTTGAGGTTACAAATAGAAACTGTTCTGCGAAATTCTGTGAAGTTCCATTTAAACATATGTGGTACCCAAAAAAAGACATTTTTTTAAAACAACATACACTAAAGTAGTTTGGGTATTTAAAGTTCATGTGAAATAAATTGCCACTATGAATGGTCACTCCACACTGAACATTCCTCTGCTAGGTCTCAGGTATGTTTGAGTCTACAGTAAATAAGGCACAACAATTAAGTTAATTATGCATAGTACATGCTCATATCCCAGATACAAACACAGTGAAAAGATGTTTTCACTGGGAGAGTTACTGCTGCACAATGAAGGATTGATAGATAGAAGCATGCATGGACATAAAAGTCAATCCCATATACTGGCCCACATTTTAGAAGCAGGGCATGTAACAGAACAGTAGAAAAAAAGTTCTCTGAAGTGAAGGCTGGCTTCTATAATTAAAAGTATATCAGAAACATTAGAAAAAAACAGTTTAGCTTCAAAAATGCATAGTTTTGATTCAGACATCTTACCACTGGTATATAGAAAGCATCTTTAAAGCTAAGGCTGGCTGCTATAGTCAGGATAGGGTCCAAACAACAGAACATGGCCCCAAAAAGAATCATCTTCCCTATGTAAGGATCTAATGACATCCGGGCTAGATGGTAACCTAGAGGCAGGAGATTCTCATCTTGATCCAAAGCATTCTGAAACAAGTCAATTCTGATACATTATATTCCCATTACACAGAATGTGAATAAACACAGTCAATTCTGATACATTATATTCCCATTACACATAATGTGAATAAACAGTCAATTCTGATACATTATATTCCCATTACACAGAATGTGAATAAACAGTCAATTCTGATACATTATATTCCCATTACACAGAATGTGAATAAACAGTCAATTCTGATACATTATATTCCCATTACACAGAATGTGAATAAACACAGTCAATTCCGATACATTATATTTCCATTACACAGAATGTGAATAAACACAGTTAATTCTGATACATTATATTCCCATTACACAGAATGTGAATAAACAGTCAATTTTTATACATTATATTCCCATTACACAGAATGCAGATAAACAGTCAATTCTGATACATTATATTCCTATTACACAGAATGTGAATAAACACAGTCAATTCTGATACATTATATTTCCATTACACAGAATGTGAATAAACACAGTCAATTCTGATACATTATATTCCCATTACACAGAATGTGAATAAACAGTCAATTCTGATACATTATATTCCCATTACACAGAATGTGAATAAACAGTCAATTCTGATACATTATATTCCCATTACACAGAATGCAAATAAACAGTCAATTCTGATACATTATATTTCCATTACACAGAATGTGAATAAACAGTCAATTTTGATACATTATATTCCCATTACACAGAATGCAGATAAACAGTCAATTCTGATACATTATATTCCCATTACACAGAATGCAAACAAACAGTCAATTCTGATACATTATTTTCCCATTAAACAGAATGCAAATAAACAGTCAATTCTGATACATTATATTTCCATTACACAGAATGCAAATAAACAGTCAATTCTGATACATTTTATTCCCATTACACAGAATGTGAATAACCAGTCAATTCTGATACATTATATTCCCATTACACAGAATAAAAACGCAGCCAATTCATATACACCATATTCTCATACACATAATAAAAATCAACAGTCAATAAATTTTATTCCCATTGCACAGAATACAAATAAACACAGCCAATTCTATATATACAAACTGTGCAGATTTGATGAACTCGCATTGCCAAAGCAAACTAAATGCTTTATTAACCAAAATTTAAGAGCACAATACTATACACCTGTAAAAATCTGAGTTTCCAATTGATATCTCAATCTACAATAATGAAAGGGAAAACAAATTATATATATATAAAGAATACAAATCATATGGCGAATAACAACCCTCTCAAAGTACTGGATCCACCAAGGGATCACGTGTGTCAGGGATTAATTAAAATAGATGCAATAAACTGACGACGAACAGTACGAAACTAGTAACTAACTAGCCTAAGTGCTTTCGACTCTTAATGAGTCTTTTTCAAAAGCAAATACAAAACATAGTTACGACAAACAAATAAACACAAAAACGTTGTGTTTGTAAACCTCTACATTTCTGTCTTTACATGTGCTAAAACTATAAATACAACCAGCTTGTATAGACTAGTTGCGGGAACTGAAAACGTATAATTCCCTAAAAGTCTACAAGCCAAAGCGACATCTATTTTTACTTTGTGTACATATGTAACGCAGATTATATCCCGGATATTTAATTCTATACCGGTTATTCTTATAGTAAAAATTGAAGGATAATAAGACGATTTAGAAAATGGTAAATTCTACTAGTGCATAGTTTTTATTTTCTAGTCTTCTTGGTTTAGACCGCTTGGTTTCAATGTTCTAAGGCGGTGTATCCAGTATGATTCCTTTTCCTTCCTGGTTTCGGAACTCCAGCTGTGGTTGTTAGCAATAGCGATAAGTATTATATCACTGAAAGTGTGGCCAGGGGAGGAGAAGTGTTCTGCGACCAGGCTTCTGTACAGCTTTTTTGTCATCCAATCAGATCTATGAAGGTTTATCCTTTTGTGCAGCTTTTCAGTTTCTCCCACGTACTGAAGGCCACGATTGTTGTTAGCTTGGCCCTGACTAGGATATCCTTTAGGTTTTAGCTTACTGGAGACCAAAAAACCTAAAGGACATCCTAGTCAGGGCCAAGCTAACAACAATCGCTAGTCAAAACCAACCTAGTCTATCTGGACCCTGTGGCGATAAAAGATGCAAAACCTGTCAACATATGATAGAGACCAAGACATTCACTAGCACAGTGACTAAAGAAAAACTAAACATACATGGTCCAAACAAAACATGCAAAACAGAGAATGGGATTTATCTCATCACATGTAAGATCTGTGGCCTTCAATACGTGGGAGAAACTGAAAAGCTGCACAAAAGGATAAACCTTCATAGATCTGATTGGATGACAAAAAAGCTGTACAGAAGCCCGGTTGCAGAACACTTCTCCTCCCCTGGCCACACTTTCAGTGATATAATACTTATCGCTATTGCTAACAACCACAGCTGGAGTTCCGAAACCAGGAAGGAAAAGGAATCATACTGGATACGCCGCCTTAGAACATTGAAACCAAGCGGTCTAAACCAAGAAGACTAGAAAATGAAAACTATGCACTAGTAGAATTTAACATTTTCTAAATCTTCTTATTATCCTTCAATTTTTACTATAAGAATAACCGGTATAGAATTAAATATCCGGGATATAATCTGCATTACATATGTACACAAAGTAAAAATAGATGTCGCTTTGGCTTGTAGACTTTTAAGGAATTATACGTTTTCAGTTTCCGCAACTAGTCTATACAAGCTGGTTGTATTTATAGTTTTAGCACATGTGAAGACAGAAATGTAGAGGTTTACAAATACAACGTTTTTGTGTTTATTTGTTTATCGTAACTATGTTTTGTATTTGCCTTTGAAAAAGACTCATTAAGAGTCGAAAGCGCTTAGGCTAGTTACTGTTCGTGGTCAGTTTATTGCATATATATATATATATATATATATATATATATATATATATATATATATATATATATATATATATATATATATATATATATATATATTCATGTATTCATCTCTTGAGTCGTTTTTTCCATTTTTTTCTAATCCAACTGTGAAATCAATTGAGAAACATTTTTGCTGTAACATAAGCATCGACTAGAATAAATATGACTTTTACTGCCAAATTCATACAGAATGGTAACCTCATTATTTTTAACAAAGAATACATGAGCAAAGATTTAAAAAAAAGAAAACCAGTCTTTTCAATCCTTAGCCATACAGCTGCTATAAATAGAAACCAATGTCAAACCAGCTTTTTTTTTGTAAATAGGGCAGCTGCTATAAAGAGAACATAACACTTAGGAAAGTCACTGCAAGTCTACAGACAAGTGTACTTTTATGTCATAGTTACACAGAAGCAGTCTTTTCTAGAATACATTCTGTGTGATTAATGGGATGTTAATAAAAATGAGAAAACAAATTAATTTTTTAAGGAGGGGATACACCAAAAAGCGTAATCCAAATACATTTACGCGTAAGGCGTAATTTAGTAAAAAAAATGGCATAATTATTTCGCCAAAAGCATAAAGGTTGGCATGTATGACTGTGCCATAACAAAAAGCTCACTTGACCTAGCCAGGTGAGGTAAAAACTGAACAAAGTGATTTGATGATATGCTAAAAACTGTGAGAAAAAAAGTGATCTAATGATATGCCCATCTTCAGAATCAGGTGTTTATTACAATTCATAGAATCTGAAGGTCTAGTTGCATTTAAATGATCTTGCGACAGATGGAACAAAAAAGTACAGACATATACCTCTATGAAAGTGCATGTATAAAAATGAGAAACCTACCAAATTTTGCAAGGTAACTACTGCACTGTGCATGGCCAGTAGGGAAGGTGGATTCATCGCCTTGCTAACAAAAGGTTCAATCCGTCCAAAGTTCAGGAGCTGAAGCCATAAAAGGTTATACTAGATTTACATATAAAACTAAAACAATATCAGTTTTAAATAAGGCAGTTCTCCCCATCCCTTACAACACTAGTATATAAAGAGGCCACACTTGATAAGAAGCCAAACCATTTTTAGTGACCATTACTTTTTGTACAAGGGATGGCCTCATGGGCGGAGGAATTAAGTATGCTAAAAAATACAACAACTAGATATTAGAAATGTTCCCTACTAAAAAGTAAAAAGCTAGTTTTGTGGAGAACATACATAAAGATTAAATGTTGGATAGTGCAAATATCTAATATATCAAAAGAATGTAAAATTAAACTGCAAAATTAATTAAAATGGATTATAAACATAGAAAAGAAATATAGGATTACAATGCAACCATGATTAATTTTTTATAATAAAAAAAGATTGCAAAAGACTGAAGTTTAATGCAGTTTGCAAGGGACAATCTCCTACCCAATGCTGATGATGTCTCCATGAATTTAACAGATCCACATATCCTGATAATTATATGGGGACAAAAGTAAATCACATGACAGCTAATCCAAGGCAAGTGCCAAGTTACCAGGACAGAGCAGTATTAATCATATGAAATGGAAGTTCAAATCTCAAACACAAAAGTTCCTGGGTTTTATTAAATACTACTTTGCTGCAACAGTCAGCAATATCTCAGTCAATCTTTGTCAGTACTGAAGGTACTTTGGGTTTCTATTCAGGTGCTCATGTATCACCATGGATATATCCCTGTAAGGTGGACCAGCTGTCAGGTTTTGATGCACATGGTGTCTGTGTCAGTCAATGATTTGCCTGGCATTGATTTTTGTGATGATGTAACTATTACAATCCATTATTTTCTATCCAAGAGGCTCTCCTACTTGAAATCTGCACAAATCCTGGGAAGAAATTATCAATATTGAAGCTTCTAACTGCAAATGAACCTGCGTAGATGCAGTTCTTGACCGGTCTCTCAAAGTGGAAATCATTCCATTAGGCTTAGAATATAAAGTATGATTATTGCATTCTTGAACATATTCAAGCTGTTGTGAATTTTTTTAGTAAAGTTAAAGTGAAATATAAGTTAAATGACACTATGTAAAGTCATTACTGCCAAAGAGCTATAAATTTACTCTATCATGTAAGTAGCAATTTTCTAAAAGAGCCATAAACATTTGCACAAGTCTAGACCCCATTCATCCAATCTTGTATGCCAGATGGATTCTTCATCTTCTTGTTCATGAGGCAATGATTTTTACCAGACACAAAAACTGGATCTTATAATAACACACTTCTGGACAGTGGCAAAGTGTTTTGCTTTCTACAGACTGAAATTCAGAAATATTCTGCATCTCTGTTCTTCTGTTCACTTCCTGTCTTCCTTTCATAGAGAAGCTACTTAATCTTCTATTGTTGCCAATAAAAAATTTTATTTTACGAAACTACCTGTCATTCTTGTTTTCCCTGGAAATATTCACACATCCAGTAACAAAAGTATTTTTTTTCCTTTGAATACCTAACTAATCTTAAATATAATTAGTAGAGAAATCTAATGCAAAAAGTAGGCTTCAATAAATTCATTCATAAAGACCAGTAACAGGTCTTAATTACTTCATAGTCATAAAGAACAGTAACAGACCTCAGTTGTCTCATAGTTATAAAGACCAGTAACAGGCCTTAGTTATTTCAGTCATAAAGACCAGTAACAGGCCTTAGTTCATAGTCATAAAGACCAGTAACAGGCCTTAGTTCATAGTCATAAAGACCAGTAACAGGCCTTAGTTATTTCAGTCATAAAGACCAGTAACAGGCCTTAGTTCATAGTCATAAAGACCAGTAACAGGCCATAGTTATTTCATAAAGACCAGTAACAAGCCTTAGTTACTTCATAAAGACCAGTAACAGGCCTAAGTTACTTCATAAAGACCAGTAACAGGCCTTAGTTACTTCATAAAGACCAGTAACAAGCCTTAGTTACTTCATAAAGACCAGTAACAGGCCTTAGTTACTTCATAAAGACCAGTAACAAGCCTTAGTTACTTCATAGTCGTAAAAACCAGCAACAGGCCTCAGTAACTTCATAGAAAGACCTGTAACAGACCTCACATTCTTTTCACGAGTGCAAATATGAACCCTCCCAATGAATGTACTTATAAAAAAAGATAGAAGAAATAGAACAATGAAGCTTGGAGTAATCACTTAGGTTCATTTCATCTAATAGCAAAGATGATGACAAACACTAAAAACAAATGTACGTCTCAAGATTGTTTTTTTTTACTGAACATACAACAAATTCTAAGATGGGAAGTGTAACATATAATATAAAACTGACACCTTTATGCACAATAATGAATAGCCAATAGTTGAGGTCAAAGGTCAACCAGCATTACCTTAATGTTGAGACACAGTTCCTCAAGTCGTGTACACAAAATCTCAGGAGGCAAGAAGTCCCTCAGCTCTTGCTCTATTAATCTCGTGTAAAGGTGATAGCACTCACCTGGCTGCACCCTAGAAGAACATTAAAGTTTAAACTTCATTTTTGTCAATTTCTTAAAAACATTCTAACCAATAAGATCACATACTCACATTAGCAAAGATAAGATTGTGGTGGTGTTTGTTATATAGGAAACCTGAAATATCCAGAGGAAAATAGTACTTATCTGTGCACACTAAACTGGGGGAAATGCCAATAACTGTAGAGTTAATTGGACATGATACTGTTGCTCTGCTTCATTCATTATATATATATATATATATATATATATATATATGTAGCCTTTCATTTTGTCACACTTCATTTGGTCATAATATAAGTCCTACAAATATAGTGTAAAATGCAATTAACTGTAACAAGCTATTCCTGTATTTCACTAATAGGTAAATTTTGAGTAATGCATGTATAAATTCTCTTTGGAACTAAGTTAAGAACAAATATATCTGCTAATTGAAAATAAGGTGTTTTATTTAATCTTAATAGTGAAATATAGAAATGTATTGCTAAAGTATTTTATATAACTATATATTCCAATATTTTCATATGTGATACATACATGCACATATATAAAGGCAAGACTTGATTGTGTGTGCCTATTCAGTAAAAAAGTTACACTTGCAGAATGAAAATGAGCATCTTATGAGCTATAGCAATCATTGGAAACAGTGTTGCCTTATGAGCTATAGCAATCATTGGAAACAGTGTTGCCTTATGAGCTATAGCAATCATTGGAAACAGTGTTGCCTTATGAGCTATAGCAATCATTGGAAACAGTGTTGCCTTATGAGCAATAGCATTCATTGGAAACAGTGTTGCTTTATGAGCTATAGCAATCATTGGAAACAGTGTTGCCTTATGAGCTATAGCAATCATTGGAAACAGTGTTGCCTTATGAGCTATAACAATCATTGGAAACAGTGTTGCCTTATGAGCTATAACAATCATTGGAAACAGTGTTGCCTTATGAGCTATAGCAATCATTGGAAACAATGTTGTCTTATGAGCTATAGCAATCATTGGAAACAGTGTTGCCTTATGAGCTATAGCAATCATTGGAAACAGTGTTGTCTTATGAGCTATAGCAATCATTGGAAACAGTGTTGCCTTATGAGCTATAGCAATCATTGGAAAGTGTTGCCTTATGAGCCATAGCAATCATTGGAAACAGTGTTGCCTTATGAGCTATAGCAATCATTGGAAACAGTGTTGCCTTATGAGCTATAGCAATCATTGGAAACAGTGTTGCCTTATGAGCTATAGCAATCATTGGAAACAGTGTTGCCTTATGAGCTATAGCAATCATTGGAAACAGTGTTGCCTTATGAGCTATAGCAATCATTGGAAACAGTGTTGCCTTTTGTGGCATAGAAATTAATTTCTGCCTAGGATATCTGACAAGCCATTTTTACTTCTTTTAAAGTTATGTCCCATGTACCACAAAATCACAATGCCAACAACCCAGTCTGCTGCATCGCCCAATCAGAATCATTGTGCCACAACAATCTAATAAAGAACAAATTCCTTTGCCATTGTATTCTAAGGAATAAATTGCCAATGTAAATGAAGGTTGTGTGTGATGGCCACAGATTCATGTTGGTCCAGAATTAATAATTTTAATTGCTTGTACAATCTATCTAAAAATAATAAGTGTGAAATGTTAGCAGAGCACTTTAAGGGTAGGTAAAGATACTTTCTACTCTTTCTTGTCTTTTTACAAGCAACCAGGCAGTCTTCAAGCCTAAACTCTTTATTATCCCTAGCCTGTGGATGCAAATATTGAGTGGAACTACAGTACTGAAGATAACTGATGTTTGGCTAAGAAATCGGGCTGGCAATGGAGAGATACCAATATGTTTATTGAACTGTAGATGAGCTTATTCAATAAATAAGGCATAAAGCTCACTCCTTCTTCTCAAGAATGCTCAGGAGAGCAAGAAAACAGTCTTAAGTATAAAATTAACTGTATGATTCTTTAGGAAATCATAACCCATAGTTGGTTTTAGTCTAGAACCATAAAACACACAAGAGGTTCCATTCTGGCACAAGGTAATGAGACACAGGTCTCTGCAGCTGAAAAAACATTACAAGGTCAGCATTGTGAAAAACTGAACCAGTGGCTGGGCCTTTAGAAAACATGTGAATGATAGGTCTGCCCTATAGCACTTAAATGTAGAACTGGAGATAGTTTCTTTCAAATAAAAGAAAAAATTCAATCACTACATGCATTGAGGGATAGCTAGGATTATTATCTTTCATACTGTACCGATCACTAAGGATTATCCACTTTGCATCATGTTGTCTAAACCTCTGTTCCTAGACTAAAGGTCTTGCCTCTGGGACAATTTCATGGTCAGTTTATTAACAGGGTGAGAAGATTGCAGAACCATCATCAATGAAACCATAATGAGGCTTTCAGGAGGAGCTGAAAAGTGGAACCCATGACTTCTGGAACACTTGGAGAGAGACCTCTCTGTAACTTCCTGGACAGACTGTTGACCAGAATATTCTTCTTGCCAGAGATGTGACAAATTTAGGTCATAATATTTTCATAGGTTATCCAGCAAAGAGAGGTTCCAAACCTCCACACAAAGAAAAGGGACATATTTTCCATCTTGTTGCCTGAAGTATGGTATGACAGACATGTTGGTGGAGACCATCACAAAACAACTTCATATTGTCTTGATAACCCCTGTAGGACTAGGAAATCTGGCAACATTTCCAGAATGTTTATGTGGAGGATGAATTCTTCCAGGGACCATGAATGCTGCAGAAGTATTTCTTCTGGCTTAAAGTTAGTGCCCCACCCCAAATCTGACATATCCATGAAGAGATTGGTACAGATTTCAAGAGGCGTACAGGAGGACTCTGGTTTAAAACTGGTCATGACCTTCCTAACAACTTAACTGATGGTGAAAATCTGGCCCTACTCAAAACTGAGCTGTCAGGGGATCCCTATTTGGTTTCCAGTTTGCCAAAAAGTAAATATTTGTGAGGAGATAAGATCATTATTTCTAGTAGAACCAGGTCTGCCACCAAATTCAAGGTCCCCAGAAGAGTCGGATATTAACAAGCTGCCAATCATGTCATGGCTCTCAATGCTTACAACAGTACTATGATCCTGCCCATTCTGTTCTGTTCATAATGAATATGAAGTCCTGAAATGAGACAAACTATAGTTTCTCTAGGTTGAGTAAAAGGCCCGGCTGGGTCACTATGACTGTGGGTCAGCAGCAGGACAGATGGACAGATGGAGACTAGAAATAGCTGGGAGTAGAAAGCTGGAGACTGTTCATTTAAACATCCCCTCCATTGAGCCCTTCCACGAAGGGATTGCAACCTCTTTCTTTAAACCAGAGGTCTCAATATCAAGCCATCCTGTGGGCAGCATAAGGGTATTTTTGATGGTCCAAGGGCTGCACAAACTTTGTTATCTCTCACAACACCTTTGGAGACCAATCATTTTGCAGGTGACAGGATACAGCCTGGTGGGTCACATGTTTAAGAACTCTGCTTCAAATGTAGCAGGAGCATATATTTTATAATTTTATATAAATTATATATGTATTTTAGTACCTTTAATAGGTTAGCAACCTGCATATTCTTTTCTGAGTCTATCATTCTATCCATATGCTTGTCTGTAGATCTGTCTGTCTGCTCTTTACTTTTGCTCTACATACTGTTTTGTATTTAGGTTCATTTGGTCCACTATCTCTCTAGATGGATAATTAATAAATATATGCACAATAAACCCAATTTCTTATAACAATTACTGGACTCTATTCTGTGAGTAGAAAGCAAGTGGCATAACAATTCAGCCAGAACAAAATGTATGAGGGTCCTTATCGAATGAGGATATTCTTGAAACTGAAGTTAGTTATTTATGATATAGAGGACCCCAAGCAGTAGTCAGACTAACCAAGAGTCTTGGACCATTCTGACTCACCAATAGCAGGTACATGGGACAAGTGTTGCTGATCCCTCAGCCACAGAGGGGATGAGGCCTCAAATGAATCAATGTAATGGGGTTCTTTACTGTGTTCAAGCAAGACCATGCAAGAGTCTAGAGCCACATCCCTGCAACACTGGTGCAACTCCAGTGACAGTGCCAAGAAGATTGTTAAAAGTATGTCAAGAAGTTTGGCTGACCACTTCCAGCAAGCCCTGAGGTACAGCTGGGAACAGCAAATATTCCTTCAGCAAGCTGAAGGAAGCTGAGGAAAGGTTGGCATGTGAGACTATGGTAACCAGTGACAATGCCTTAAGCAATAAAGCCTTAAATGTCTTGACTGGTAGGCATGCCCAGTTCCCCAAAGAAATGTCCACTTGTGATGCAGCAGCATCTATGTTGGGAAGTTAAAAGGATTAGGCAGAGGTGTGAACACTGTAAATATCAGAAGGCAGAACAACCCTCATTTATCACTCTGTCAAATGACCATAACTCCTCCATCTGTGATGATGAGTGGAATGGGACTGTGGAATGTATGAGAGGTGGCATCACCTCAGTCTGCACTGTCACACACCTCAGAGACCACCATGACTGATGAGATACACAAAACATCATCCTGAGACATGGTGCAAACATGCTGTCTCTAACAGCAGACTCAAGTGGTGGATAAGAATGCCTCTTCCCTTTCCTGAGATGCTTGGGGTAAGGGTGCTTGCCTTTCTCCATCTTTTGGACTCCATGTTGTAACATCAACACTGCCTTGATGCCAGGGCCCTGAAGTACATGGCAGCATGAACAGGAATGTCCCCTACTTGAAATGGATGATCCTACACCACACAAAATGTATGGAGGGGGGAAAAGCCAACCCAATTCCTTTCCCTCAGATGCCCAGTCTGTACACTGAATCCAAAATCCCAAAGAGGGTTGAACCCAATCCTTCTTGCCATGTCAGAACTGTAAACCCTAACAAGATCGTTTTAGTAAGGCAGCTGCTTTTTTCCATAAGTCTGACCAGTTTTCTGTAACAAAATATCATGTACTGCTATTGCCAAATTGGAAAAAAAAACATTTTAAAAGTTCAGTATTCCAAACCACAGGGACTCATATCATTGCTTACAATTTACCTGTCATACATGTCCTAATATAATGAATACACATGAATGACTCAAAGTAGATTTGTAAGAAATTATATGAGCCCTGTGTTCCAAATTGATGTATTAATGGTTGTTATTGTAGGGTTTTTCTCATCAAAAGATGGCAGCCAATATAACTGGTTGAGGAAGAACCCAGGAAACCCAGGAAAGAACTAATGACCCACAAGCTTTCTCACATACCCACAATGGCAGAATCCCGAGAATCAAACCCACACAGACAGAGGTGAAATGGCAATGAGTACTTAGACCACTCAGTCACTATGCATCAATGGTGAACATTATGTTCATCTTAAAAGTGTGTAGAGTACATGTACACCTCCAGTTCAAAACCCTATGCAGCTTCATGGCTTGTTGCTATCTCTCAACTTTGAAGTAATTCTTCACAAAAATTGTCTGCATTTCACATGATGGAAATTGTAAAATCACATTGTGACATACTCAGATTGACACATGTCCAATAAATGTATGTCCCTTCCACAAGAATCAGAATATTCCTTTTTATTTTTCTGTACTGATTATTAAAACCTTTTAAGAGGCCTATTGTTTTCTTTTGTCTTTAACATGTATCAGCAGCTTGACGCCATTTAAAACAAATTCTATAACCAACAATTCTATCATGCAGACACTTTGCATGGAAAAATATGTGTAGTCTGAAGCAGTAGTCTGGTTCTCTAATTCCACTAAAGTTAATATGAAACAATGATTCAAATCAAACACAGATTAGCTATCTGGATTTTACAGCAGCAATCATATTTCATAATAATAATAATAATAATAATAATAATAATAATAATAATAATAATAATAATAATAATAATAATAATAATAATAATAATGAGGACTTTGTATAGCACCTAATCTTTAGAAGCTCTAAGTGCTTTACAAAATTAGACAACACCTTTATAATGAATTGATTACAACAACAAAAAACCATGGCATGAAATTAGAAAACAAAACATGCTGAAAATATTTAAGGCAAGAAAACATTATATCTTTAAGTCTATTCTTGCAACTGAAATATATGAGTTTGAAGAGCTTGAATAATACCAATTTAGAATCACAGTGCTGGCCTTCTCCCAAACCAAAAGAGAGTATGATTAATCTCACTCTAATGTTGTCAATGACAAGTGTTAATCCCAGTGGGAAACATAACAATAACACAGCAATTCTAATCTATTTAGTATTATAAAAAAAACAATATAAATATGATAGTATCAATCAAGGGTTTTTACTGTCGCTTGTATTCTGAACAAACAAAAACAAAACACTTGTATGCAACCCATTAATAGGAGGCAAAACTTAATGTAGCATAAAACGATATTCACTATGTTCTAGAGGAAAGAAAAATCAGACAAGGTGGTCTAAAAGTTTGCAAGGATGAAAGACAATACATACCCAAAGGCTGGTTGGAATAATTATAAATCAAAAAGAATGAAAGCAAAGGGGGTGGGGGAGCAAAAAGAGGATAACCCTAAATGGATCTAGAAAATTCACAAGAGAGTTTAAATCTATAAGCAAAAGGAAATGACAGATCTCTGAGAATTATAGAAACCATTATTAAAAACCTCAATGTGTGTTTAGAAGTGATTCAAAACAAAGGTTTCTGCAAAGTGACACTACATCAGAATAGAGAGAGAGTGTGTGGGTGTGTGTGTACACGTGAATATGTTTTTTGAAATTCTAATGAAGCTTTAACAATTTTTCAGTCATATCACTACAATGTCTGCAGTGTACCAGTTTACTGTGATGTCTAGCACTGGGGCATCATGCTGCAGACATGAAGCATCATGTCCCACCCAGTCATATTGCCCTAACACAAGGCTGACCAGTCCTAACACTAACCTCTTAAGGCTGAGGGCTTAGCAAGGCAGCTGTTAGTACCATTTTCAAAAGTCTTTGGTACGACTCAGCTGGGGTTCAAAACCCGCAACCTCCTGCATCCAAGGCAGACACTCTAACCTATCAGAAATGTATATGGCATCAAGAAAAGAATGACAACTAGGCACATGTGTCTGTGACTTGGACAGCAGTTTTTATAATCTTTCCAGAATTCTCTGGATTCTCATGAATTCTTAATATATGAACTAGAATATAAACTATGCAATACTGACATGTAAGGGGCAACTAATATTCTAATAAAATATTTTTGTACCACATGACAAATTATATAGCTGGTATCAACACAGGAACAGAAAATAGCCAAGTAACAATCTTGAAAATGGCTGTTGCTTACACATATAAATGAATGCTTCATGGAATGCTGTCTGGCTCTGTGAATATGATGATACAGGTGTGTCCTAGCATAATATCATACAAAAATAAGTAATTTTGCACTAAATTTTCAGATGAATAAAACATCTGTTATGAAGGAAGCAATTTAAGAATGTGTGCAACATTAAAAACAGGTATATTGAAACAGAGACCTATTTCTCATCATTGTTCTGACATATTTACTAAAGTGTTAAAGGAGAACAAGCCATCTCTTAAACAAGGATGGAATTGAAAAGCAACATTACAAATCAGAGACAATAACTCCATGAATATCAGTTAAAAAGTAATGAAAAGCAAACCGAATATGGCTAAGATCAATTATTGTAATGTCTTATACCACATTAGGTTTCTGTCTAACAAGTCCTTCAAACTTATTGCTCAAATTGTAAATTGGATGGAAACTGTGTTTGTGTGTATTTTTGATTTTTAATGTAACTTTAACCATATTTTTGTACTATTGTTATGATGTCTGCAGTGTGGCAGTTAATAGTGATGTCTAGAATTAGGGCATCATGCTACAGACATGTAGCATCATGTTCCAAACAGACACATTATCCTGACACCTGGCCGAACAGTCCTAACACTAACCTCTTAATTCTGAGTGCCAAGCAAGGCAGCTGTTAGTACCATTTTTGTAATTCTTTGGTATGACTCAGCTGGGGTTCAAACCTGCAGTCTCCAGCATCCTAGGCAGATGCTCTAACCACAAGGCCATGAGAGCAGTATGATGATGGATAAAATAGATATGACATGATGGATGGACAAACATAACACTGTATAACCTCTCCTAAGGTATTGTGAAGATGTAACAATTTTGCCAGACAAAAAGATAATAATCCATAATTTACCTGCCAGCTCGGCCTCTGCGTTGTTTGGCATTGGCTTTGGAAACCCACTGAGGTTTCAGTGAGGCCAAATTGTGCTCTGGTTTAAAGTCCTTTACTTTAATTTTACCACAGTCTATGACATATACAACATCATCTATTGTGATACTGTAATAAAAAGAAGAAAATAAACAAGTCATAAGTTAAAGACTTTGGGTGAAAACCCTACATCAAACAGATGACAACCCCTTAAGGAGTAGCCATAACACAATTCTAAAGAGGGTTACTATGGTGACCATACTGGATCAGCACTATTTTCATTTACTAGTCAAATAAAGTCTTCACATGAAACCCCCATGTCAAGTATTGATCATAAGAGTCACAAGAGGGTCATCATGGTGAAAGTCAACTTAATATCATTTTCATTTACAAGGACAAAATTCAGTGACTGAAATTTTCCTGTTGACAAGGCCATTCATTTAGGAGAAATAGTAATAACAAGATTTACAATGTGACAACCACGATTTCCATAATGGATGTTTGAAGGGGGCACCATTAGAAAAATTACACCACATTGATGAAAGTGTATGCCAATTTTTTTTACATATTAATCACATTCTATTTTACAAATATATATGTATCCCAAAACAAATACTGATTTAAGAACTCAAATTAGAAAAGTAGTAACTTCTGCAATGACCACAAACCTAGCATTTAGCAAAAATATGAACATTGGATAAATAAGTGCATTGTTGGATCATACCAAGATCTGATCATTCCTGTACCCAACAAGTGCCTAAGAGATAGCACCAGCAAGGCTTCCAAGAATAACTAACTACATAATCAGATATGTTTTAATACTATATACTATCAAATCCAGAACATTCAAATTAATGTGGACCCAAGTTATTTTTTTCAGGTGTCAGTCATTTCTGTTTTGCAGGTTGCAGATAAAAAAAAAATTTTTCAAAAAGAAAAAGGAAGTAATTTGAACACCTTGAAATTTCAGTGATCAAGGTTGAAGTTATTAAATTTTCATTTAAATATAGTCCAAACCAATTAACATATACAAATATTTTTTACAAATAATTGACACTTAACATTTATTTACAGCTGAATAAATTTAAAATATTGGGGGCAAGTACTTTTGCAGCTGTAGCATCCGACATAAAAAGGTTGAAAAGAAACTAAGCAGGAAGCAAGATCCAAAGTAGGTAAGACATATTTGGTTGTTGTTTTGATAGGGTTCAAATCTATTTTTCTGCACAAGATAGGCTATACATGGTGGCCATTATTAATTGAGGAAGAACCCGGGAGAACCCAAAAAGAACCACCAACCCATGAGAAGCTAACAGCAAGCTTTCTCACATAATCACACTGGCAAAATCCAAGACTTGAATGCAGACAGGGGTGAGATGGCAGTGATCCAAAATGGTGGGCACTTAAGACCACTTGGCCATGCCGTGAAACCAAAACATATTTGCTAAATTACTATCTCAAAATATGCCATAAAACATTTTATTCTTTGGACGAGCATGTTACTACCTGAGTAGTAACCTACTACTAATTTGAAACAAAATTTTCTCTCATTTCAGTTTTATTCAAGTCTACTTACCTTGTTTCTGCAATACTAGTTGCTATGACAATTTTTCTGACTCCAGATGGAGGTCTCTCAAAAACCTCCTTCTGGTTGAATGTAGGCATCAAGGAATGAAGTGGAATGATAATGAAATTTTCTGAAAAAGAGGTTATCCATTGCAACATCTTGGATGGTATTATTATGACCAATAGATAACTTACTGAATAAAAAATTAATGTAATGATTGTACGCATCTTCTTAAAGACAATAAACTGCTAATTATTGAGTTCATTTCTAATAGTCCACACCAGTTAGTTCAGCACATAAATTCTGATGAATCTTCCAAGTAATCAAATTAAGAATTGTGTTATGTATCACAACAATGTCAACTAAAAATTTAATTTATAACTATTTAAACAAGGGTCCCTCTGAGGCACTGGCACCAAAATGACTATAAAGAAGTTGTAGGACTTTAAGACTATTTCTTTTTGTAAGCTGCCGAGTATTAAAAGCATCAACTATCTTTGATACTCTTGAGCAATTAGACATTTTAGCAGCCACATTGGAAGTAATACCAGTACTATATTCCAGTACAAGTTTCAATGTTAGCCAAACAAAACACCATTACAAACCTTTGTTTAAAAACCACATGTGGCCATCATTCAGGGAATTAGCGACAATATTTTTTTTATGTTCATTGTAGCAGTCATAATAAAGGTCACATGGACACAATTTTTATTCAGGATCAACATGATATCAAAACCTTCTTTTCATTTAGTCTTCTGGTAAAAATCCCTTTTTGGCATAACTTTCCATTTAGTAATAGCAACATATAAGATCGGTACAATTTTCATTCAGTATTTACGAGTCTTCATGTGAAATCAAATTTTTAAGTTAATTATGTGGAACATTATGCTGGACATGAGGGTCAGTGAGCTAGATGTCCTTTCTATTGACACACACCATCTTCAGTTCAGATCATATGGTTCAGCAATCCTCTTGACACAATCAAGTTTTCAAGCCTAAAACAGGCTGCCATCCATCACACTCTCAAGCACTGCTTGAAAGGCACAGAGGCAAGTCATGGTGTGAGCAAACACCTCTTCCAATTCAAAGCCAGGAATGATGATTCCACTATTGAAGCCATTGCCATTTTCCCTTGTAAGCCTTTAGAGTGGCTGGCCTTCTCCTTGCAATCAAAGATTTAAACTGTTTGTCTTGCAAAGCTGTCTGGATAAGTGTGCATAAGGAGGACAGCCTGGGTATATTTTTCATCCAAACCCTGGGATGGATGGCCATCCTACCAGCAATTACAGTTGAACCTGTTTTGAAAGACCACCCCTTTTGCCAAAACATACTGGTCTCTCATGACAGGTGGTCTCTCATAACAGGTCATAACATTATATAATTACTAAATCTGCACATGAAGAACATGGTCTCCCAAGACAGGCAGTCTCTCATAGCAGTGGTCTTTCAAGACAAGTTTTACTGTATAACAAACTATTGTAATTGATGTTGGAAGACAGACATTGGATGATGGATGACATACAGGCAAAATGACCAGTAGAGCTAACAAATGTACAAATATAGTTAGGGTACATAAAAAGTTTCATTGCTGAAAATTGCATACACTGATGCACTACATGAGGACTATTTAAATGTCCACCATACTTTCAGAACATTTGCTCTTATTTACTTAAAACAATTAGTCAAAAATAAATACATTTGATATTATATTGGCCTTCTTGAAATGGTTGTTGAATAAAAGGGCCATACAAACTGCCTCCACATTCATATTAAGAAAGCACTTCTCAAAATAGTTACTTCAAATGTATCTTCATATATGTAGCAAATTCCCTAATTAAATAATTCAGAATTTTGGAAACAAGCTAATTTTTTAGTAAAAGAGTTTTTTCCAAGAATACTTATCCAATCACAATAATGTCAGAAAAAAGCTTCGCTATGCCACAGTTCAATAAATCACAGAAAGACACAATTATTTATTCTCAACCATTTCATACCATGTAGATGAAAGGAAGAAACTCTTCCAAGCCCTTCGGTTTACATGCATTCGTTACCGCTACAAAAAAAATCTGAAAGATAAAAGTCTTCGAGATTTTTGGAATTAAGTTTAAGGACATGTAATGGCAGGGCATAAAGGAATAATGCAAAGTAAGGCTACCTTAAAGACTACAGTGTCTTTGTTAAATTGCATGTTAAGAAAGAATGAAGAAAGACAGAAAGAAAGAAAGAAAATTAGTTCCACTTGATTGAAGTCAAAACAAAGCCATGTCAAGTGGATTCCTAGGCACATCAATGAAAAACATTTTTGTTTGAGAAGGATAAAACATACCAGAGTTAAAGTTAAGCATAATCTCCAGCATTAACATCTTATAAAGTTGGGTGATATCTTCCAAGCCAGGTACAAACACCAAAATAGCCCCATCCTAAAACAAATGTGAAAAAGGTAACTAGAAACACATCTTACCCAAAGTGCATATATATATATATATATATATATATATATATATATATATATATATATATATATATATATATATATACACACATACATATGAAGAAAGAAAACCTAATTCCTCACTTAAGTTTTGTAAACATTCTGCATTGTCTCCTAAGACATTACTTATGCCACTTCACACATGAAATATTTCCTTATATCAACCCAAAAAGCAAAGATACTTGCCATTTCTACTCTATATGCAAAGATACTTGCCATTTCTACTCTATATGCAAAGATAATTGCCATTTCTACTCTACATGCAAAGACACTTGCCATTTCTTCTCTACACGCAAAGACATTTGCCATTTCTTCTCTACACGCAAACACTTGCCATTTCTTCTCTACACACAAAGGCACTTGCCAATTCTACTCTACACGCAAAGACACATGCCACAAGCAGTTTGGAGATATTACCATACAGGTGTAAATCAGTCAAGTTAAAAGCACAAGGAAGATAATGAATTGACTACCATCCCATTTTAATCTTCATGATGTACATGTGGTTGTTACATGCACCAATTCAGTTCTTTGTACTGTTAGACTGGGTGATTTCTGTTACAGGGCATTGCTTTTGTTTGGACATCAAACTTTACTTATAAGAAAAAATGATTATTAACTTAAAATAAATTTTAAAAAACTAGAACCCATATGCCCAGGTTTGCACTGAGATGAAGCTCAACTAAGCATTAAATTGTTTAAATTTGTCCTGTCATTTTCCAATGTGCAACAAAAAACCTCAGTATTTAATATATTTTCTATGCCACTTATCTAAAGTAGGTTCTTATTGTCCTTTCTTAAGTATTATCTATCTAATGTATTTTCTAGGACTATTAACTAAAATAACTTATTATTTACTTATCACATCTTTAAGTACTATGTTTCTAATATATTTTCATGCCAATTACTAAAATAGCTTCTAAGTATTATGTTCTTATAGAAGTTTAATGTAATTAAATAATGTTTACACAAAGAATGGATTTCCAATCAAAGCCTTTTGTGGGTCAGTTCAAAGTCAGTTCAGCAGCTCACTGGTTGGGTTGGCTAGCAGCCAATCAGAGACAGGGGTCTGCTGTGCTGAAGTAGCTGACAGCAGTCATTCACTTTACAAGTGATCAGCACTGAGAGTAGAGTTTTTTGGTGTGTATTATATTTTCTTCTTAGTTCAAGAACTGTTTGCTGTTGGAACTTGACATTCTTTCAGGACTCAATCATAAGCTATACTGGAAATATGCTGATCTAGTCCTAATTTCTATGCACAATGCCAGAATTTGGTTTATTGGGATTACATTATAACAATGACTGTCGACTCAGGCATAAAAGTGGATGTAGTTTAGTAACTTCGGCTGCCAAACCTAGTGTTCTGCTGCGCAATTGCTAAATTGGAAAACTGATGGACGTGAGTAGATCACCCTATTCTTTGGTGGGTAAATGTAGACTTTGGCATATCATGGAGAACTCGCAGGAGCTTTTCTCTTTTCCGCATACAGGCCATGTTCATAGATCAAAAAATCACAGACAACAATGGGATGCTAAGTCACCAAAAAATTGGGCCAATGGGGAAAACTTCTTCCAAAAATACGTGAAAATTAACATTATTGTGCTGGTTTCTCTAAAGAAGGCACTTGTGCAGATCTATGAATAAAAGTTGAAGATAATTCAAGATGGCATCCTAACATGAACAGTTAGGCCCCTGTATTCTGACTCACCCTCATGAGAGGATTTTCAGCAGCTCAGATGACATCAACAAGGATAGAACCTCCATCTTACAAGACTGGGCTTAAAATTTTGGCCAGCCAGCCAGCCAGCCAAAGACCAGTCTTTGGCAATATACTTCTGCAGCTAACTCACTCAGCTTTGAGAATCAGTCCATGCGGTGTGCAACCATGAGAAATAGGAATGTCTGATTTTCCTGTCCACGGAAAGGAGAGCTCCTAGCACTGGAGACATTAATCAACAACAACTTATACACCATGTTCCTGAGAAGGATACTGTTCTATTGGAAGAAACATCTCTCCAAGAGGCTGTGATAAAAATGCAAACCCAGTTGAATATGTCCAAAAATATGGGTTATCCGTGTACTGAGACACAGGCACATGCCCTTGCAACAGCTATGTTGGCAACAGAAACCAGGTCTGGCATCACTTCAGCTGTCGCAGAATTATCTGCCCATGGCGAGCCTATTTCTACAATACCGGAATTAACCCTGTCACCTCACAATTGCAGAAAAATGTTGCAGGTAAATATGTGAATTTATCTTTACTTCTAATGCCACTTGAATTTGGAGATCAATGTGATTATGTGTGATGCCTACCCTTCCAGAACTCAAGAATTGGATCTCTAACAAAAAAAGATGAATTGGATAAAACTGCATGTCCTATCAAAGGAAGCCAAGCTTTTTATGAGTACCACATAGAGCTTTTAATGAGTACCACAATGAGTTTGCATGAAAAGCAGCAATCTACTGCTGCTACATGAACATTAAAAGGGATGGGAGTAGAATCGATCCCAAGCAATGAACGTATGTCTTTTCTGCTTGCAAATTTATTCCATACCATCATTGCCAGAGTATTGCTTACAAGTCCAACTTCTGTCACCACGCTGCACAGACAGCAATTAGTCCACAAAGACAAATTCCATCAGTGAATAGTCAGAGTACAGTAGATAAACAAGGTAGGAGAAGGATAGTAACTTAGAGAAAAATTTTGTAATAAATTTAATGGAATAAAGGGCTGTTTCTGAGCAGATTGTAGTAATGTGGACGTGTGCTTGTCTTGCAAAAAACTACATCCACAGCTCAAGTGCAATTTGATGGCAAGCAGGTGCTGCCACCTTCAAAACCTCAATAACAAATTAGGAAACATTTTAAACTACACCCATCAACATCACTAGACTCCAAGAAGAATTGCAAAACCATCCTGATAAGCACTATCTTATAAATGGTCTCTGCTATGGTTTTCATATGGGACTTTCTCATCAGCCTACATCTTCATTTGAGTGTAAACAATTTGGTATCAATGACATTAAAACCTGATGTGGTCGATGTATTGCTTGAGAATGAGCTCTCCAACAACTACCTCATAGGCCCCTTTGAAAGGCCACCATTTCCTATATTCCAGATTAGCCCCTGGGTGTACTACAAGCAAATACAGACTTATAGTAGATCTGTCAGCACCGCACATTTCACTTTAACATGATAGTATCAATGTCTTAAAAAGTAAAGATGATTTTGCTCTCTCATAGATGATGCTATTCATATTCTGGGCAGTCAGGATTGGGTGCCAATATGTGCAAGACAGATATTACTGATGCATTCAAGCTAATTCCCATACTCCCATCATTGTTGCCTCTGTATAGCATCAAGATGGAAAAACAAATATTTCTACACCAACTTAGTATTTGGCAGTAGAAGTAGGCATAAGAATTATGATACACTGTCCAGAGCGATTTTGCGGATAGCTCAACATAGCTAGGATATATCACAATTACTGAGTCTTTTGGTCCATTTACATTATGGTCAGCCTTTCACATCAAATCTAATATGTCAACTGTCACTGAATTGAATCATCATGTAAAATAAGTAGCAAATGTAGACTGGATTTAAGGATGTGCAGTGACTTCATGTTGCAATTGAATGGTGTTGCTTTCTTCTTGGACTCTGTTACCAATGTTACAGATTTTGAACTCTTTATTGCTGCAACCTCAACTGTCTTATTTGGCAGTTTTCCAAAGCAGATAGTTCCAAGGCTCATTGACAGTCAATTTAGACATAGTGGGCACAGACAAGTTGTCTAAGGCCCTGCTGGAGATCTACCACATCATAGTCTCAGCCCATATATGGGGCTATTTGTGGAAAGAAAACAATTTTTTTTTCCATTGTGACAATATCAGTGCAGTTGAGATAATTGTTAACATCAATCCAAGTCTCCCATGATAATGAAATTGCTTAGGCATTTAACACTAATATCAGCTCAATATTGTTTGAAATGTTAGCCAAATATATCCCAAGGAAAGATAATCTCATTGCTGATGCTCTCTCTCGTTCTTAGATGGACAAATTCTGGCATCTGGCTGAAGTGGACCTTTTACTACAAGCAGCACATAACCAATAGACACAGTCTATCAAGTTGGAAGGCCTTCAGTCATTTTAGGTCATGTGGGTCATGTTATCAAACTTTAGTATCAATTGATGAGAATACCCTTGTTGATTTTGTGGCATATTGCTTCAAGATTATTCATATGCGACATGTATTTATCAAGCTATATTTGTGTAGTGTGAAGTATTTATGTTTCAAATGGGGCATATATCACCCCCTCGATGGGCCATTGTATTTGTGCTGTCCAAGATTGCACCCTACTAATACAGCTAGCTGGTATTGTAAATAACTTTATTACAACACTTCATATTCTTACTTTCGTTACATCAAGAACTCAAATGATGCCATTTTCATTTACAGCATTCCATGTGTGGATCTACCCATGTGTGGATCTACCCATTCATAGACATTTGCTGCCATATGAGCTGGTTCATCTGCAGGTATTCTTGGATAGAATGCATTTTATGGAATTGTATATATGTTGATATACATTAGCTGGTGCGTGTGTTTTCTTTTGGATCAGATCATCTGATTCTTGACATGGACTGATTGCTGAGACATGTGTTAGTGTATTCTTTTGGATGTGTTTATCAGATTCTGTGCATGGAGTGTTTTCTTTTGGATCTGATTATCATATTCTTTACGGTCTAATTTCTGGGAAAGGATGAGTGTTAGTGTATTCTTTCAGATGGAATCATCAGATTCTGTAGTTTTCTGGGAACTGAGAAAGCAAATTCTGTGTATTGTACCAAGTGTTTCATTGCATTTGGAATTCTGCAGTTTTCTTTGGTGTGTCATCATCAGATTCAGATGAGTTGTGTTTCGCATCGGTGTGTGCACAATGTGTAACAGAATCTTCAGATTCATTGGCATCTGGCGGTCTGTAAGCACCAATAAGGCCTGCACCCCATGTTTACATTATGGGTTTGGTATATCTATTTGGTCTTTAGTTTAATCTGTTTACTTCACTGCACTGCAATTACTTTGTTAATCCAACTTCGCAGTCCTGAATTGTACTTCATGGGGAACAAGCCAGGGTTGATGCAGTACTTAACATTTATGTCTATAGTTTTGTTTCCTCATATATGACTGTCTTTCAGACTCTCGGATCACAGTGTTGCTTACCTACAAATACAGTCTAGAGTACTTATTCATAGACCCCATGAGAAACAGGCTGTGGACATTGTAGTCCTTAACTACATGTTTATAGTTTCTGTTTCCTCATATATGAAAGTCTTTTAGATTCTCTCACAACCATAAGGGTTAACTTGCAAATACAGACTAGATTAACTCTGATTTTAGTTTTGTAATCACCATAATCATGTTTGCAGGCATGGATCTCTTAACAGTAACACCTTGTCACAGGTCCTTACAGTGGTCTCTGTGTATGATGATTCACATTTGAATGGGTCGTAATAAGACAATAATTCGTGTTTCATTTGCATAATTGCTTATATTGTGTGTTATATTTTCAACTTATTTTAACAGAACTGAAAGTTGTCGTTGTCCATACATATCCATTCCTAGCTTCTAAATATTATGTACCTACCCCTTTCTTAAGTACTATGTATCTAATATATTTTCATACCAATTACTAAAATAGCTTCTAATTATTATGTACTTACCCCTTTCTTAAGTACTATGTATCTATTTTCATACCAAATACTAAAATAGCTTCTAATTATTATGTACTTACCCCTTTCTTAAGTACTATGTATCTATTTTCATACCAAATACTAAAATAGCTTCTAATTATTATGTACCTACCCCTTTCTTAAGTACTTTGTATCTAATATATTTTCATACCAAATACTAAAATAGCTTCTAATTATTATGTACCTACCCCTTTCTTAAGTACTATGTATCTAATATATTTGCATACCAAATACTAAAATAGCTTCTAATTATTATGTACCTACCCCTTTTTTAAGTACTATGTATCTAATATATTTTCATACCAAATACTAACATAGCTTCTAATTATTATGTAACTACCCTTTAAGTACTATATATTTAATATATTTTCATACCAAATACTAAAATAGCTTCTTATTATTATGTACCTACCCCTTTTTTAAGTACTATGTATCTAATATATTTTCATACCAATTACTAAAATAGCTTCTAATTATTATGTACCTACCCTTTAAGTACTATGTATCTAATATATTTTCATACCAAATACTAAAATATCTTCTTATTATTATGTACCTACCCCTTTTTTAAGTACTATGTATCTAATATATTTTCATACCAAATACTAAAATAGCTTCTAGTTATTATGTCCCTACCCTTTAAGTACTATGTATCTAATATATTTTCATACCAAATACTAAAATAGCTTCTAATTATTATGTCCCTACCCCTTAAGTACTATGTATCTAATATATTTTCATACCAAATACTAAAATAGCTTCTTATTATTATGTACCTACCCCTTTTTTAAGTACTATGTATGTAATATATTTTCATACCAATTACTAAAATAGCTTCTAATTATTATGTACCTACCCTTTAAGTACTATGTATCTAATATATTTTCATACCAAATACTAAAATAGCTTCTAATTATTATGTCCCTACCCCTTAAGTACTATGTATCTAATATATTTTCATACCAATTACTAAAATAGCTTCTAATTATTATGTACTTACCCCTTTTTTAAGTACTATGTATTTAATGAGAGCCTGGATGAGGTCCAAATTAATTACATCAAAGTTCATGTTACATAGAGCTTCTATGGTGGCAGGTGAGAATCTGTAAAGAGTTGTTAATATTTTATAATCTCATCTAATATTTATGTTATAATACACCTGAACATCATACTGGAATTAAAGATTTGTAGTGTGCAAAGTTTTGCTAAGGCATGTAAAAGAACTTCATGTCTAAACCCATTCAAGAGTGCTCATGCGAACATTTGCATACAAGACACTTTCAATATTTACTATTCTTATATAAAAAATTTCTTAATATGTATAAACTCAATACACCAAAATAATATAATAAAAGGAGTTTTAAATTTAAAAAACTGTATTCAGGCTGGATATGTGACTTTCCTACCAGCCAAAAGATACCCTTTTGCAAAAGAAATAATCCAAAAGGTGTGTTAACATCTTTCATAGCCTGGAAGGGCTAGATGCTAGATGCACATCTAATCCTAATGTATTATGACTTATTTCAACAAAATGAACTAAATAAAAATACAGCATAATCACTAGTTTGAAAGTAAGTGTGACCTACTTTTATCCATGGTGCATGGCTCCTTTAAAGATAAATAATCCTTACAATTTTAATAACTGTAAGCACAACTGTGTTAAAGAAACTAAATGCAAATCTTAATATAAAATCTGGCATGTAAAATGTAGATCAGTGTGACCTACTTTTGCTGATTGTGATTAGCAACCTCAACAACAAACTATAAAGTTTCATGATTAAACATACAAAAGAGTATGAGAAGCTGAGCTTAATGGAAAACCTTTGTATTGACACCTATATCAACATTAACAACACAATCTCAAAATCTTTGTATTGACACCTATATCAACATAAACAACACAATCTCAAAATCTTTGTATTGACACCTATATCAACATAAACAACACAATCTCAAAATCTTTGTATTGACACCTATATCAACATTAACAACACAATCTCAAAACCTTGTATTGACACCTATATCAACATTAACACAATCACAAAATCTTTGTATTGACACCTATATCAACATTAACAACACAATCTCAAAATCTTTGTATTAACACCTGTATCAACATTAACAACACAATCTCAAAATCTTTGTATTGACACCTATATCAACATTAACAAAACAATCTCAAAATCTTTGTATTGACACCTATATCAACATTAACAACACAATCTCAAAATCTTTGTATGACACCTATATCAACATATACAACAAAATCTCAAAATCTTTGTATTGACACCTATATCAACATAAACAACACAATATCAAAATCTTTGTATTGACACCTACATCAACATTAACAACACAATCTCAAAATCTTTGTATTGACACCTACATCAACATAAACAACACAATCTCAAAATCTTTGTATTGACACCTATATCAACATAAACAACACAATCTCAAAACCTTTGTATTGACACCTACATCAACATTAACAACACAATCTCAAAATCTTTGTATTGACACCTACATCAACATAAACAACACAATCTCAAAATCTTTGTATTGACACCTATATCACATAAACAACACAATCTTAAAATATTTGTATTTACACCTATATCAACATAAACAACACAATCTCAAAATCTTTGTATTGACACCTATATCAACATAAACAACACAATCTCAAAATCTTTGTATTGACACCTATATCAACATTAACAACACAATCTCAAAACCTTGTATTGACACCTATATCAACATTAACAACACAATCTCAAAATCTTTGTATTGACACCTATATCAACATTAACAACACAATCTCAAAATCTTTGTATTGACACCTGTATCAACATTAACAACACAATCTCAAAATCTTTGTATTGACACCTATATCAACATTAACAACACAATCTCAAAATCTTTGTATTGACACCTATATCAACATTAACAACACAATCTCAAAATCTTTGTATTGACACCTATATCAACATATACAACACAATCTCAAAATCTTTGTATTGACACCTATATCAACATAAACAACACAATCTCAAAATCTTTGTATTGACACCTACATCAACATTAACAACACAATCTCAAAATCTTTGTATTGACACCTACATCAACATAAACAACACAATCTCAAAATCTTTGTATTGACACCTACATCAACATAAACAACACAATCTCATAATCTTTGTATTGACACCTATATCACATAACAACACAATCTTAAAATCTTTGTATTTACACCTATATCAACATAAACAACACAATCTCAAAATCTTTGTATTGACACCTATATCAACATTAACAACACAATCTCAAAATCTTTGTATTGACACCTATATCAACATAAACAACACAATCTCAAAACCTTTGTATTGACACCTATATCAACATAAACAACACAATCTCAAAATCTTTGTATTGACACCTACATCAACATTAACAACACAATCTCAAAATCTTTGTATTGACACCTACATCAACATAAACAACACAATCTCAAAATCTTTGTATTGACACCTATATCAACATAAACAACACAATCTCAAAACCTTTGTATTGACACCTACATCAACATTAACAACACAATCTCAAAATCTTTGTATTGACACCTACATCAACATAAACAACATAATCTCAAAATCTTTGTATTGACACCTATATCACATAAACAACACAATCTTAAAATCTTTGTATTTACACCTATATCAACATTAACAACACAATCTCAAAATCTTTGTATTGACACCTATATCAACATTAACAACACAATCTCAAAATCTTTGTATTGACACCTATATCAACATAAACAACACAATCTCAAAACCTTTGTATTGACACCTACATCAACATTAACAACACAATGTCAAAATCTTCGTATTGACACCTATATCAACATTAACAACACAATCTCAAAACCTTTGTATTGACACCTATATCAACATAAACAACACAATCTCAAAACCTTTGTATTGACACCTATATCAACATTAACAACATAATCTCAAAAGCTCATACTACATCTTATTTGTGCTTTGCAGGTGAGACAAGAAAATTTATGTAGCTGTTATGGTACATCAACATTTCCTTTTCTTTCAATCAACTAAACTAAAATCTATTCAAACTAAACTTATTAAATTCTTAAATCTACTAAACCTACTTTCCCTTAAGGTCCTTTAACCAAGCATCAAAGATCCGCTGCTTTTCCTCTATCGAATTCAACTGATGACAATGCTTCCCTGACTCCTCCATTACCGATAGTGACTTTGTCTTTAACCAAGAGTCAAACAGCCACAGGTCTTCCTCTATCTCATTCAACTCATCACAATGCTTCCCTGACTCCTTCATTACCGATTGTGACTTTGTCCTTGAATAATGTTCACTTTTGTAACTGAATAATATAAAATGTGGAATAATTGGCATATTCTTTTCAATAACCTTGTCTTAGTTTCTTCTGTGAAAATTGGGAAAAAAAATTAGTAAACATCAAATAGTTTGCTTTAAATACCTAAAATCAAAGTACAAAAATGGACCTTTTTAAAAATAATTTCCTCAGATTTTTTTGGCTTTCAACAAAGTTTTATAAACAAGTACAGCATAACCAACAAAAGTACAAAGTATGATCAGTTTGTGCAATTATTTTACTGTATACAAAATTCCTGGCAAGAAACAAAAGTACAAAAGGACTACTGTGTTAATTAGTTATTTGAACCTTCCAATGATTATCAAAACTGTAAAAGGATAAATTTCATTTTTTTAATTCTAAAGTTAGTTCTTGTCAAAAACCTTTTGGCTTCTTCATACAGCATATAATGTTGAGATTTAAATTCAAGTCTTTTTATTCCAACTGCAATTTTCAAATTTACATTTCCTTTGTTTGTGTGTATGAATGTGTGGTCTCCAAACAAAGTTTGAAAGAGATATATCAAACATAACCATACTTACTAGAAGTGTAGATAGTCTGTAAAATTTGACAAGCATAATAAATTTATTGGTAATTTTTATTTTTAACATGCACTTAAAAAAAATGCATATAACAATACAACTGTTTGGATGGAAAGTTTTCATATTCAGCAACCAGGTTAATAATCCACATGTAACACCATAATACAACAACAGTAAATTTACCAAAGTGTAAATAAAATGTTGGCCCTATTTCCGATTCCCCATTTTGTTTGTATAAATTGTGTCTTTCAATGCATTTTAATATTTATTGTTTAAAATTTTAAAATCTTAACTTTTATCCTGTTCTATTTTTCCAGTATTGTGCTTACATAGCTACCTACCTACATAAATAATACACACATATATATACATTGACAATATAAATGACATAAAACAATAAAAGTAAGAAGATTCTTTTCTATTATTTCAAAATAGAGGCAAGTGTGAGTCTATAAAGAATAGAGATTAATATTTGCTGTGTCATATTTTAAAATTATAATTCTGAAAGTATGCTTCAGAAGCTATTATCACTGTCCACTGAGAAGCCAAGATTTACTGAATTAGCAATTGAATCAGTAGAAGAATAATTATCTTGATCAGCCATGCATCAATAAGTACCTTGATTAGCCATGCATTAAGAAATACATTGATTAGCTATGCTTCAATAAGTACCTTAATTAGCAATGCATAAATAAGTACCTTGACTAGCTATGTATCAATAAGTACCTTGATTATTCCTGCATTAAGAAATACCTTGATTAGCCATGCATCAAGAGGTACCTTGATTAGCAATGCATCAATAAGTACCTTGACTAGCCATGCTTCAATAAGTACCTTGATTATCCCTGCATTAAGAAATACCTTGATTAGCCATGCTTCAATAAGTACCTTGATTATCCCTGCCTTAAGAAATACCTTGATTAGCCATGCATCAAGAGGTACCTTGACTAGCCATGCATCAATAAGTACCTTGATTAGCACTGCATCAATAAGTACCTTGATTAGCAATGCATTAAAAAGTACCTTGATTAGCCATGCATCAAGAAGTACATTGATTAGCAAAGCATTAATAATGACCTTAATTAGCAATGCTTCAATAAGTATGTTGATTATCCATGCATTAAGAAATACCTTGATGAGCCATGCATCAAGAAATACCTTGATGAGCCATGCATCAAGAAACACCTTGATGAGCAATGCATCAAGAAACACCTTGATGAGCCATGCATTAAGAAATACCTTGATTAGCCATGCATCAAGAGGTACCTTGACTAGCCATGCATCAAGAAATACCTTGATGAGCCATGCATCAAGAAACACCTTGATGAGCCATGCATCAAGAAACACCTTGATGAGCCATGCATCAAGAAATACCTTGATGAGCCATGCATCAAGAAACACCTTGATGAGCCATGCATTAAGAAATACCTTGATTAGCCATGCATCAAGAGGTACCTTGACTAGCCATGCATCAATAAGTACCTTGATTAGCCATGCTTCAATAAGTACCTTGATTAGCCATGCATTAAGAAATACCTTGATTAGCCATGCATTAATAAGTACATTGATTAACCATGCATCAAGAAGTCCCTTGATTAGCAATGCATCAAGAAGTACCTTGATTAGCAATGCATTATCAATTACCTTGATTAATCACAAATTTTCCATAACCTTGTAGTGGAAGTAAATATTACAAGAATAATCCATGCATTAACAATTACCTTCATTGACCATGCATTAACAATTAACATGATTTGCCATGCATCAACAATTACCTTAATTAGTCACAGGCTTTGCATAATTTGGAGTGCAAGCCAGTAGTAGTATAATGTATCAACAATTACATTGATTAGCCATGCATCAAATTGTACCTTGATTAGCCATGCATCAACAGTTATCTTAATTAGCCATACATTGACAATTACCTTGATTAGTTACTACAGATGAGGCCTCAAAGGAAAAGCATCCAACATGTAGTCCAATCAAAACACAGTTAATTGTTGAAAACAGCATATCATAATGGACAGTGAAATCCAAGTACAACACTCTTTATCATAACAAATTTCCATATAGCATGTGTTGGTGGATCCTACAATTTTGCAGTAACTTCACCAATTCCTTTTACTGCTACAAAGCTTTAGCAACAAACTAAACAACTGTCTGATTTAATAATTTGACAAGATGTGTTACATTCTTTGAGAAAAAATATCTTTACACTTTTTCTTGCTTTTTCTTAAAGGTGTGAGATCTTTAGACAGCTCATAATTGTTAATCAAATTATTAGTGAACCATAAACACTAAAGCCATTAGGTCTTCCTGTCTTTGCTTTCATTACATCCTGTGTACAACAAATGTTGCTTAATCCAGGATAAACAATAGCCAACAAGTACAAAATCTTAACCTAACCCATTACATTGTGAAACATCTATCACAGTGACTTCTTTTTTTGTAAGAAACTGTTGCTAACAGAGGTGCAAACAATTATATATGTTGCTGACTGTCTTGAATTGAACTGAGAAATAAACTTCAAACACAAAATTTAACCTAAGTAACCAGAAAACATCAGGGCTGGGTGGAGGAACTGGCCTGTTTAGTGGCTGAATCCTTGTTTTATAACTGAGTTGAGAAAAATTGTCAACACTGCTTTTTCTGATGAAGTTCTTCCTTATTCTCTAAAAATTACATTTATTTTCAAAATGTTCAATACCTGAAAGATTGATAACACGATTCCAACTGGTTTTAACAACATGGTACGCAAAAAAACATTTGAGTATCACATCATGGCTTTTTTGTTTTATTGATTAGTCTGGTGCCTGGAGTATTATGTAATAGTATTTTGTGAAACTAGGAGACTAGAATGCAGGGAACCAGACTACTGTTAACCAAACAAGATTCCTTTCTATCAGAAACTACATTTATTTTGTGACACAATTGTCTACATATAGACTAAATTTTTGGTTTTCTGTAATTAGTAAAATACTTATGTCATGATTTCATTGCAAGTAATAGTGAAACCTCTTAGTATCCTTGAGAATATCTCTATGTATGAATTCAGGAATTCTCTGAAACACGTTTTTCCCACAATGGTCCATATCTGTGAACAAGCTCTTTTTTAACAAAGTACTCATTTCACTTGGTTGCCTTGCTGTCTTTAATCACAGTTATGATTAAGTTAAGGTAGTTTAATTAAATTACAGAAATAAAATTATAAGTGTTCGATTGATCAAATGAAATGAGTTACCTGACATATATCCAGGGCCACTGAATCTTAAGCAAGTAAGATTTGTATGTCTTAATTTTTATTTCACCTCCTTTATTTGACACAAATGATGTAATTAACATGATAATAGAAAAGAAGGCCCTCTTTATTTAGTGCAAAAATACAACAAATGCTTCTAATAGTCTGATATCAAAACACTGTAGGCACTTAATTAGGTTCTCAAGGAAATACCAACTACCATAGCTGTTAGAATAGATTGACATATTTTAGGTTTAACTACAACAGGACATGTTACATTTATGATTATCACACTTAAAAGGAACTAAATGATAGTACTAGAACACACATTTCAATTAAATACAAAAATTATCTAATTGGTATTTATTTATTAAAGTACTGCCTCCACTAGGCATAAGTGACATTTTCATTGACTGAAATGTCCATGAATATTGTTAATTGCAGGGTACTAAGAATATTTTTTGAAAAGAAAATATAACAAATTATATGACTGCTAATTAAAAGTTGTTATTTCATAATGTTGACTAAAATTTCCAGGACCTATCTACCATATTCAATGATAAAATGAACGATATATCAAAATTTCCATTGACAATTTTGATCACCATTTTCTTTATGTTCAACAAATAAGAATATACATTTTGGTATTTTCTGATTTTAAAAATGGGATCCATGCCTGACTGTGTTATAAGCTGGTTTGCGAGTTACCAGGGTGCAAGTTATCGAGGGAGTGGTGTAATAAAGTAGTAGATGAATAAACAAAATAAACAGTCGTGTTAGTTACCTAACAAGGAATATAAGAGCAGAAAATTTTACCTTGCACAAATGTCTTCCTTATAAACATATATATGCACCTGATTTTGGAAAAAATATATAGGAAGACCTGTGTATGCTTATTATAATTTTCATGTCTGTACTTATTGCACACACCAACATGTCATCTAATTTGCATTTACCTGAGCATTTCCACCACATCCTCCAGTAAGTATTCCTCCACTGGGAAGGTGAAGCCAGATATGTTCAGTATCGGGCACTTGTCTGAAAGTCAATAGAGTATATGCTTCTGTCAAAGAGCAGTGTTCAAACTTCTCCACAATTAAATTAGTACTAAATATTAGTAAATGGGAACATTCTAAGGAATGGAATGGGGCAAGGAGAACAGTGCTTTTAATAAGACCAGAACTGGTAAAAGCCACTTTCTGACTACTATCATCCCAAGATAATGGCCAGTTTCTACTTTTTGACCACTCCCAATCCAAAATAATGGCCGGTTTCTACTTTCTAACCACTACCAATCCAAAATAATGGCCAGTGTCTACTTTCTGACCACTCCCAATCCAAAATAATGGCCAGTGTCTACTTTCTGACCACTCCCAATCCAAAATAATGGCCGGTTTCTACTTTCTGACCACTCCCAATCCAAAATAATGGCCAGTTTCTACTTTCTGACTACTCCCAATCCAAAATAATGGCCAGTTTCTACTTTCTGACCACTCCCAATCCAAAATAATGGCCAGTTTCTACTTTCTGACCACTCCCAATCCAAAATAATGGCCAGTGTCTACTTTCTGATTACTCCCAATCCAAAATAATGGCCAGTTTCTACTTTCTGACCACTCCCAATCCAAAATAATGGCCAGTTTCTGAGAGGTCATAAAACCTGCTGGCAATAAATTTTGACTTGAAACACTGAGCTTGTATAACATGAAAATATCTTTATGTTTGAGTACAACTGTAGGGCTTTTGTGTGTGTTGGGGTGCTGAATTTAATTATTAATGTATTTAGTTGCAGATTTCTGAGAAAATTAGGCATGAAAATCAGATAACTATTTTGTTTCTTTTGTTTTAATTGCTACAATTTTCTGAGACAAACTTGATAAAATTTGGTCATAAATAAGACTACAAATGTAGCTGTGAGTAATTATCAAATATTTCTGTGATCAAGAAATGAAAATGCCTTAATACCATTGTAATAAAAGCATTGCTGCAAAAACCTAGCACATGAATGATAAATATATGAACAGTTGGCAATAACAGCATTGCTGCCATTAGCAGTCTGCAGTAAGAACATTGCTGCCATTAGCAGTTCACAGTAAGAACATTGCTGCCATTTGCAGTTGGCAATAAGAGCATTGCTGCCATTAGCAGTCTGTAATAAGAGCATTGCTGCCATTTGCAGTCTGTAATAAGAGCATTGCTGCCATTAGCAGTCTGTAATAACAGCATTGCTGCCATTAGCAGTCTGTAATAACAGCATTGCTTCCATTAGCAGTCTGTAATAAGAGCATTGCTGCCATTAGCAGTCTGTAATAACAGCATTGCTGCCATTAGCAGTCTGTAATAAGAGCATTGTTGCCATTAGCAATGTCCGCAGTAAGAACATTGCTGCCATTAGCAGTCTGTAATAAGAGCATTGCTGCCATTAGCAGTCTGTAATAAGAGCATTGCTGCCATTAGCAGTCTGTAATAACAGCATTGCTGCCATTAGCAGTCTGTAATAACAGCATTGCTGCCATTAGCAATGTCCGCAGTAAGAACATTGCTGCCATTATCAGTCTGTAATAAGAGCATTGCTGCCATTAGCAGTCTGTAATAAGAACATTGCTGCCATTAGCAGTCTGTAATAAGAGCATTGCTGCCATTAGCAGTCTGTAATAAGAGCATTGCTGCCATTAGCAGTCAGCAGTAAGAATATTGCTGCCATTAGCAGTTCACAGTAAGAACATTGCTGCCATTAGCAGTGGGCAATAAGAGCATTGCTGCCATTTGCAGTTGGCAATAAGAGCATTGCTGCCATTAGCAGTCTGTAATAAGAACATTGCTGCCATTAGCAGTCTGTAATAAGAGCATTGCTGCCATTAGCAGTCTGTAATAAGAACATTGCTGCCATTAGCAGTCTGTAATAAGAGCATTGCTGCCATTAGCAGTCTGTAATAACAGCATTGCTGCCATTAGCAGTCTGTGATAAGAGCATTGCTGCCATTAGCAGTCTGTAATAAGAGCATTGCTGCCATTAGCAGTCTGTAATAAGAGCATTGCTGCCATTAGCAGTCTGTAATAAGAGCATTGCTGCCATTAGCAGTCAGCAGTAAGAGCATTGCAATCTATTGCCCATGGCATGATAACCATGAATTGTACCTGGGAATGAATATAGGAACTGACATATTAGGATCATTAACACAGCACAGCTCATACAGTCAGAGTAACACTTCTTTATAGTAGCAGTGTGGTACCATTAGAGCTACATACAATCATATTGTTTGATGATTCTATCATTAAGACAGCTTGAGAAATAAAGGACAAAATTGAATAAGAGCCAATGAATCATGACCAATTTCACATTCAGGATGAATCCCCTTACCAAGTTTCCAGATTTCAGGTAAGACAATAATCAGAATGTGTGCATAAACCCTGAGCTAAACAAAAAACCATAACCAAGTCTGTAGAACTAAAGCACATGTATGTATAAAGGTAGCTCCCTCAGTCACCCCATAAGTGGAAGGATGCTATGAAACACTCCAAAGTGGTGCCTAGCAACTACGGAGAAAGAATGGCTGACATTCACTAAGGGTGTACCTTTCTGTGCAGATGCCAGCCGCAATGCTGGAGATAGTACAACAGGTTACCTCTACTTTGTAAACTTAAATTTTAATACAAATCATCAGACATGTGTCAAATGTAGCCAGAGTAGCCAGATCATATTTCACTTAAATGACAGACAACAGCTAATGTGATGTGTTATAGGACTTGGATTGGGTTCATTGTGCTAGTCTGCATAAGTGAAGTTCACAAAATGGAACAAACCAATATACAAAGTTACATTTTGAAGAACAAGTTATTACATATGAATGCTTTGAATGAGAACATTTTGGCGATTTGTATTAAATGCTTACAAGTTTGGAAACATCAACATGTCTCTGGCCGGATTTTACTGCATATATGTAAGCTTTCATAATAAATGCATGATCATTTCAGTTGCTAGAATAGTATTCTTTTTAAGGTAATTCAGGAAGCAATTTGCTTTCAGCAAAGAAATCAAAGCCCAGATAAAGTAAAATTTATTCCAGCAAGGAGGGCAGGAGGCATTTAATTCTTTACAGATACTGCCAACAGTATATAGACAAATGCCATTCCAGTTTGTATGATGTCTGTCAAAACAGGAGCACCACCTATGTGCCAGTCAGGCAGAGTGTTCTCCCCATGAGTATAAGGATTGGTGGCAAAGTCTAAGTACCTGTCAGTTACTACTGCAGTGTTGTAGGCAAGCTCTTTATAGATGTAACTGCTAGGAGACCAGGAGTGTGTATGCATGTTATAATTGGGTAGGTTTTCTTGCAGAAACATTTTACTAGGAAAAATTGTTTCTTCTTTAATATGTTACACAATCATAATACCTTAGGAGAATAGGTAAAAGGTGGAAGGAGGTACATCTCTTTACTCTGAATATACCATCTCCAGTCCTCTTAGGTATGTTTGACAGCTTCTAGGTAACCTGACTGGGGGAAGGGATCCATCTGTTGGGGTACAGCTTTAAATGGGGAAACCTTTTCCCCTTCAAATCCAGGAATATTCATGAAGCCATTTCTTAAGAAACTGTCAATCAACCTGGAAGGATGACCTGTTGACCTGCAGATATAGATCCTACCAGATCAAATTGGGCAAATTGGGCCCTTTGGGATGATAGATCTTGGAGATAAAAACTGGAGAATGTACTCCGTTCTCCATCCCACATCATGAATGATGTCAGGTAGCGAAAGTTCTAGCTGAATGCAAGGCTGGTGGCAAATGTTCTAACATCGTGAACCAAAATGGGTAATATGTTTCTATGAGAGGGGGTTATTTCTCTGTGTGTCAAGCAAATAATCCACTTTTTCCAGGATGAGATAGACTGTATTAATACATCCTCCTGTCCTTTCCAAAAGCATGATATCAATATAATACCAAAGACTTACAAAATGGTACTCACAGCTGCCTTGCTTGGCGCTCAGCATTAAGAGGTTAGAACTGGTTGGACATCATGCTACTTGCCTGTGGCATGATGACCCAGTGCTAGACATCACTATAAACTTCCACACTGCATACATCATAGCATTATTATTAAAAAATTGTTAAAGCTACGTTAAAAATCCAAATCACACAGACTTGATGAATGGTGTCAGATCATGATGGAGCAGTAACCTTTTATCATACTCAGTGTGAACTTTCTTCAAAGAGCAAAGGTAATCTATCGGCAGTATAGATGCCTAGAGTAGTAAAATGGGTTGGTTTGTGAACCACTGGATGAAAGCATGCAATTAGCTTCTGTATGCTTTCAGAGTGGAAGGCCGTCTTGCTAGAGCAATTCTCTCCAGTGTGGTTGTGAGAATTGTTATTTCTTAGGGCCATCTTAATATGATCTAGACATGCAGGTTAAGTAGCTCTGGATAGGAATGAAACAACTGTCATTGTGGTTGTTTGAGCAGCTGAGTGATAATCCAAATTTTCTGTGGAGCATCTGTTGCAAAATTGATGAGATCATTGATCCACAACTTCCCCCATCTGATTTTTGCAATGAGGATAGGGCAACACTGATTCTCTCACTTTCCATATAACTTTGGAATCACAGGTGTTGTAGGGTATACATATCCATCCAGACCATTTCATCTTTTTGATAGAGCATTGACAAACCAATCTCTTAGTCTAGGACTGGATATACAAAGAGTGGAAGTTTGGTATTCCACCTTGTTGCAAACAGGTCCACTAACAGGTGGTCCCATCAGGTACATATCTGGGTGAAAATTGAGGGAGGAAGGGAACATTCTGTCTGTTTTAACTGTTCCAAGACGAAGACTGGATAGTATATTTGGCATCCTGGGATATAGTTAACTTGTATGAGGATCTGTTATTGAGAAAACCACTTTTGAAAGTTCCACAGGTCCCTCCCTCATGAAACTTCTTTGACTCTTACCTGAAATCATTCTGACCGATCAAAAGGCTTCATTGGTCGAATTCAATTAATTTCCCAGTTTGGAGTAACTGTTATTTATGAAAATTATTTGTGATGTTTTTTATGGAGTTTTTATGGAGGGTCAAGATGAAATTTTAATGTCTGAATTTCAGCCATGTTTATTGATTAACACAGAACCCAGATTCACATTATCTACAAAGCAGTACCTAATCCTAGATTAACTTGGTGGCATGGGTTGCTGGCACATAATTTGTATATTATGAATGGGTATGATCAGAGAAATCAGTAAAACTAGAAGTCTTTGATGTGGAAGGCAAAGAATGACAAGCAAAGTAATTTCTAAATTTCTAAATGGGATGCGTGGAGGATACAGAAAGGATACATGGATATGATACAAGCAGCAAATCATTTTCCATATCTGAAATATCAATAGTAGAAGAAATTTAACAAAAAATTCAAAGTCCTCATTTTTAAAAAATTAATTAACCTTCTACACATTTCACTGTTTGTTACTTACAGAAATACTGGGAAAAAGAATCTGCATTCAGCGTAGCACTCATCAAAATCAGTTTCAGGTCTGGGCGCTTTGGGAGCAAATCTTTCAGAATGATCATCAGAAAATCAGAATGCAAATCTCGCTCATGAATCTCATCAAGAATTATGTGAGAGGCTCTGTCTAATAACCTTGAGGATAAAACAGAAGTCTTCAGCAGAATGAAAATTACTGTCCAAAAATCTTTTTTGACAAAGTAGCTAATTAACTAGAAATATGTTCAATTAACATAAATAATCTACCTGACTCATCCACTCCATTCTGTATGTTCATATAATTCAATGAGCATCTGAAATTAACCACAAATACAAAACTGATACACTGACAAAACTGATAAGTACAGCATATGAAAATTTCTTTAGTAAAACAATTTATGTGATCAAATTACATTGACAATAATGATATACTAATAGCACAAATGTGAATAAATTCACTAAATTCACATGTATGCCCCATATAAAGTAACATATGGACCTAATATACCACTGAAAATATGAAATTTATGATGAAAATTAAGTATAAGCAGTATTTCCCTTTACGCACAGTTGTGCATCAGGGACGCACACTAGAGAAAATTGATGCACAATTTTTTGCCATGTATTTTTTGTGGTGCAAGAGATTTGCAAAATACAAGTAGGATTTATTTGATATCCCAGAGGTCTTGCTAGGATTTTAAAACTAGGAGTCCAGGACTCCTAATTTTGTAAAAATAGGAGTCCCACAAGCAAAATTTGCAGTCCATTCAGCAAAAGTTGCAGTCCACACTAGGCCAGAAATCACATACTTTCTTACACTTGGCTATGGTCCCATCTGAACTATCAGTCATAGCAACTTTAGCACAGGTCTGAATCTAATTGAAATCTTCATTTTTCTATTTAGCTACAAAACACTTGTCATTGTCTAAATTTACAAACAGCATTTTGTCCAAGTTTCTTGATTTCGAGTTCGCAGGCAATATTTCTATGGCAACAACCGGAAATGAAATCAATAACAGTGATTGTGCTGGGCTTCGCCAATGTTGCAAATTGCAATTATGTTTTACATATTGGTGACAAAAATATACCTTCTGGCCATGGTTTTGGCTAATAAAAATGGTACCATCTTGAGTTTGGAGTGGAGAAGTTCAAAGGCACCATGACAGGAAGCCGCAAACTTGGATATGAAAATGCACTGGCATCAATTGTTACATAAACAAATCCTTATTTCATATTGACAAACCACCCTAATAGTTAATTGTTATGTCATAATCCACTTTTGCTGATAGCTGGCCTTGATACTGTATGCTATCAAACTAGCCATGCAACAGACTAGCTACAATTGACCGCCTTAGGGCAGAAACGTGAAATGAATACAGTCGACCGCATAACAGCAATTTTTAAAAAAAAAGCATTAAAAAGCCCCAGAAAAAAAGCTTTGCTGCAACTTCAATGAAAACTCATTACCTTTGAAGCACCGATATATACTAAGGAAATTTTTTAAAAACTGTATCAATGTTCTACAATTCATTTGATGTTGCCGCAAATGGGTGTTTGTTTTGTCCGTCAAAGAGAGCCCTTAGAGGCACCTTTCAATAGCACACACCTTCATCAAAGCAAGCCGGTGACCTTTGATCAAAGAAGTCCGCAACAAACTAACTAAAATAAAAGCATTGCTTCAGTTTTCATAGTGATTAGAACATATTTTGCCACAAAAGTTTCCTCCTTGCAACAAAAACTTGAGAATGGAGGACCCCTGTCTGCAATTTTATGTGTCCCAAAGCAAAAGTTTGCATCCAAATATGTGTAATTAAGCATTTCCGAGATCTCTGATATCCACTGCATTGGATTAAGGATGACATTGTGTATACTTTGATCAGAGGCACATTTTAGTTTCCTGTTTCATGACTGTTAAAAGTACAACTAAACTAAAATGAAAATGAACTAATATATCCTTTGAATGGACAATGCATTTGTGTTTTAATTATGCATGCTATTGTTTTTTATTTTAGAAAGAAAGAAAGAAAGAAAGAAAGAAAGAAAGAAAGAAAGAAAGAAAGAAAAGAAAAAAAAGAAAAAAAGAAAAAAGAAAGAAAGAAATGAAAGAATGAGTGAGAGAATGTTGTGCAAGTTGCAAAATCCTTTTTTAGCTGAAGTATGGATCAGATGAAAATTTGTCAGTACATTTTTACATCCACATTTTTATTTGACCCCACCTTCTGACACCAAGGGTTTTTTAATCCTCAGTTTTACACATCTGGTAGTATACACTGATAAGATTAAATGGATTCTATGGAAGATATCTTAATAGCATGAGAACTAAAATAAAAAATGTTACATCCAGGTATAATGGTAATTTAAGAGTTGCTGCTGACTGTCTTTATAATATATAGTCAGAAAGACATGTTGTCGTCTTTGTCTTCTTTGGGAGGGCTGCATTCAGAGGTTACAGAAAGTTATCCAAATGTAATGTGATGAGATAATGTATTTGACAGTAATTTAAAAAGCTTTTCATTCACTTGCTATCAAATTTTATCAAATGTTTTAAGGAGACATTTAAAGACTTTTCTACTTTTAGTAACTGTATACTATCTGATGGCAAACTGGTATCAAAATTATCAATTCTATTTTTAGTAACCATACCATATGTAATGGCAGATTGGTATCATGTGAACAACTCTTTTGTTATTAACCATACATGTCAAATTGGCCTCATTTGAACAATTATATTATTAGTAACCATACCATACCCGATGGCAGATTGGTATCATCTGAACAATTATATTACAGTAACCATGCAATATATGGTCAGACTGGTATCATCTGAACAATTCTATTATAGTAACCATACAATATATAATGGCAGATTGGTATCATCTGAATGATTTGATAGGCCTTCATAACATGATGCTTTCTATCAAGTTTGGTTGAAATTAGCCAAATGGTTTGGTTGAAATTAGCCCAATGGTTTGGTTGAAATTAGCCCAATGGTTTGGTTTGGTTGAAATTAGCCCAATGGTTTGGTTTGGTTGAAATTAGCCCAATGGTTTGGTTTGGTTGAAATTAGCCCAATGGTTTGGTTGAAATTAGCCCAATGGTTTGGTTTGGTTGAAATTAGCCCAATGGTTTGGTTGAAATTAGCCCAATGGTTTGGTTTGGTTGAAATTAGCCCAATGGTTTGGTTGAAATTAGCCCAATGGTTTGGTTTGGTTGAAATTAGCCCAATGGTTTGGTTTGGTTGAAATTAGCCCAATGGTTTGGTTGAAATTAGCCCAATGGTTTGGTTTGTTTGAAATTAGCCCAATGGTTTTTGAGATTCTGAAAATTGTGAGTGTTGACAGCCAATCCATGAGCTCATTTGCATCATGATGTTCTAAACTTGCTGAAGACATTGTCATAGGTAAATGATTATTCTGTTTCACCATTCTTACATTGTTAAGACCAAGAATTATCAAAACAAAAAATAACAAAATTATGCAAAATTCTAACATTGCAATCTTGTGATCTAAATTCCTTTCATAAACTAAACATGACAAATCAAAACATTTAAAAAAAGTTATAAAGTAACTTACTTATAGAAAAATATAAAAACCCCATTAAATGTAAAGCACTTATAAACTGATTTTGCTGATAGGTTTTGAATGTATATGTGTCCACATATATTATTTGGTAGCTCATGCAAACTCAGAAATTATCCCTGCACAAACTGGTGCTCATTTGAAATCTGAAATCAGAGTGCATATGCTGACTTGTACAACTTTCTTTTCTCATAAAAGTTTAATTATTTGCTAAACTACTGGATGTATGTAAATATTTTCTTATAAAATAATAAAGATGCATAGAATATTTACTTACGGGTCAGACTCAAGGAACTTTAGCAAAATTCCTGTTGTACAAAATAAAATAGATCCCTGAGGCCGTGACACTTTGCTGGAATAGAACAAACTCTGATGGTTAAAGACTATATGAATCCAAGAACACTTGTAACCTAAAAATACATTAGGATGATGAAGATTAAATTGTTAGAAATAATCCCCCATTCAAATGAGTTATCTAGTGTTTTCCAATATCTTGGCAATTATATTTATACAGTAGTTTAAAAGATAAGTTTGGCTTGGTGCTTTTAAGACTTTGCAACACAAGTAGGTTATCTGGTGCTAAGGCAGCATGAGTAAAGTGTTTTGACCAAAGACTCAATACATAAACTGACAAGGCTGGTCCAATTGTAGGATTTGAACCCAAGTCTTTTGGTTATGAGTTTGGCATTCTAACCACAGAGCCATCATGGCTTATACCTCCATCAGGCACAGCATACAACATGTAGTAGAGCACACTTGGTCTATGATACATCTCTGGATCTATAGAAGGTTATGAAATTCAAGATCTAATTATCTTTGTACAACTTACAATTAATCAAAGTGTTTATTATGCTGTAATTCAAGACTTCAAAGCATACTATAGAAAAATAACTATACATTATGTCACTTAAATTAATTTATGGTGTGTAAATATGAAATATTATTTCACTTCAACATACTTGTATCAAACCTCAAAATATTGTAAAATAAACCCCACAAAAGTCTGTACAATAATGCCAAAACAGTACCATCAGAACACACAGCATAAGCTAGCCTATACAATAATGACAAATAATATGATTAGAACACACAGCATAAGCTTGCCTGTACAATAATGCCAAACAATACATCTGAACACACAGCATAGGCTTGCCTGTACAATAATACCAAACAGCACCCTCAGAACACACAACATAAGATTGCCTGTACAATAATGATAACAGTACCATCAAAACACACAGCATAAGCTTGCCTCTACAATGCCAAACAGTACCATCAGAACACACAGCATAAGCTTGCCTGTACAATAATGCCAAACAGTACCCTCAGAACACACAGAATAAGCTTGCCTGTACAATAATGCCAAACAGTACCCTCAGAACACACAGCATAAGCTTGCCTGTACAATAATGCTAAACAGTACCATCAGCACACAGCATGAGCTTGCCTGTACAATAATGCCAAACAGTCCCCTCAGAACACACAGCATAAGCTTGCCTGTACAATAAGCTAAACAGTAGCATCAGCACACAGCATGAGCTTGCCTGTACAATAATGCCAAACAGAAGGGGTAAGTATTACCAAAATGTATTGCAATATATTGATCAGATCTGCAGAAGAGTAAAAAGTATTAAAGAGTGAACAAGGAATCAAAATGTCATACAATTTTAACCCCTTTTAAATTTCTTAAAGTAAATATTGATTGAGAAACAGCTGTTTATGTGGAGAAGTCTGAGATAGAGTTAATAATAACAGAGAAACATCCCTAAAGGAATAATATGTAATCATGGCAAATGAAGATAAAATTTAACTTTTATAAGTAACCTAAGTAATAAGTCACTTCCATTTCAATTCATGCAGATATCAAAAATGGCATGTTACTGATGTATCACTGAATCATTTCAGCTCTTATCAGAAGTCTATATTGTGTACTCCAAACTTTTTCAAATGTACTTACCATTCTAAACGAATCATATATCCTGAAGAGATACCACACTCCTCGGCTCTTTCTACCGCCACTCTCTCTGCCACCTTTAAAAGTCCAAATATCTTGCACATTTACAATAGACATCAAAACAAACCATAAACACATAAAAAAGGCAAAATAATGCACTACAATGTAGGCATATGTACCAAGCCTGTTGATACAAAAAGGCTGAGAAGTTCATATAATGCAGCTTGATCTATTATCCTGCTTCTATTATTTCTGCAAACAAAATAAAAAATTTGTTCTGTCCAACAAAAGAACCATGAAGAACACATTAACACCAGTTCTGTAAATAACGGTGAAATGTTTATCAGCAAAAGTCATGTGACTTTCCCTTTGATCATCTGACCTGAACATGAATAGGCTTCTTACTCAAAGTTCATGCCATCCACAATGCGATTCAGAACTAATGTTTTCTTTTCTTTATTTTTTGGGGGGTATATTCCATTTTTCAGCACATTATAGGCTATAAATGGGGGGCAGTACAGCTGGTGGAGAAAGAAATTAAGAAAACCCTGGAAAGAATCACCGACCCACAGGAAGCCAATGTCATGCTTTTCCACATACCCAATTTGGCCAAGCCCAAGACCTAATGATATTGTACAAAATCAAAATCAAGCCAGAAATATGACTTGAGCCAATCAGATAAAAGATCACTATTAATTTACATGGATGTCACACATAATTGAACACATCTATGATATAAGCCACAAAAAAAGACTGCTTGAGTGTTCACCAATAAGTGCTGATGGATGATGGAAAGACTGATGAAGGATGCAGGTCCATATCATATGTTGTTGTTATTGTTGTAGTAGGGTTTACTGTAATTTTTCAGCACAAAATAAGCTATATATGGTGGCCAGTATCAATGGTTGAAGAAGTACTCTGGAAAAACCCTGGGAAGAACCACCGACCCACAAAAAGCTACTGGCAGGTTTTCTCACTTACCCATGTTAGCCAAATAGGAACTTGAACTCAGCAGACAGAGGTGAGATGGCAGTGATCCATAACAGTCTGCACTTTAGACCACTTGGCCACTCAGAGCCCATATCATATGCTCATATGGCTTAAGGTCAGTTGAGCTAAAATCTAATGTAGGCAAATATATCAATATTAATATTTTCTTACAAAAAAATAGTATGTATGAAACTTTATATTAGGTTATTGTTCATCCTGCATAAAAAATATCTAAAGAAATACCCTAGTTATGATAACTGTTTTCTGACAAAAAGTTACTTACTGAAACAGCACTGATCCTGCGAGGCTGTGTACACAACACTCTACAATGTGAACCAACTCCTCTCTGTATGTGGTCATCCAAAATAAATTGAGGGACCTGCATAAAAATTTTAGACATCATACAATGCAAGGATAAAAAAAAATCTTTCTGATCCATTTTGCAGATACAGAAGTGATACATTTTTATTATCAACCAAACCAAGGGTGTTGATGAAATATTTAGTTTTCTACAATATGGACTTGTCCTATCTTGTGCCTACCTACACTAAAGACCAAGTCGTACAGATATGGTCATTAATTCTGACTGGCAGAAAGACTGAGACATAAAGATAAGGTTTTTGATTCTGAAAGAGTATTTATGTAATATACAAATGACTCAACATGCACTGTAAAAGTATGTGCATTCTTCATTACATTCAACCTTTAATAATATTACTTTTTGAAAGAAATACCATTATCTTTATTCATGAAAAAAATATTACTGTTTACTTATGATGGTTATACTCTCATTACAGTACCTCTACATTATATTTAATTACATTATGTATATTTTATATGAATTGCATGGTTGACATTTGTCCATAATTGAGGGTAGGGGTTTGGGCCTGTCTGATTAATGTCTTTTTTTGTAAACAACACATTATATATTGAAGTTTTGTCTATGATTGTAATGTATATTTTAAGGTTATAATTTTTTTAGGTAAACATGTTTACTTGGATTTGAGTTCAGGACATTGGTTTTCAACTTCCTGGTGTTCCTGATTTTTGCATGTACTTTACTAATCATCTAGCAATAAACCTGATTTGACAGCTGAAAATATTCCAGAAATTATTTTAACCTTAATCTGAGTCCTCTTATTGTGCCTTTATTTTTTATATTAAGGTTGTTTATATTAGAATTACCAATTCTATCGTAAAAACATAAGCGGGATCAGTCTTTTAGTTGTGTCGCGTCTTAATTTGTGAGGATTTATTTTAAATATTCATTGGAATGACAAAGTGCTCATTATTGCTTACAGACTAATTCACTATTTTGGGATTACTGTGAATTCCTTTAAAGATATTTTGGATTATATTATTGAGATACATGAAGATTGTTAGCACATCTCAATTCCAGGCTATTGGTACATCAGCACATTCAAAATTGGAATTCATTTTGAACACCACTGGAATTCAATCAGAATTCTCTACACTCATGGACTTGTGACAAAACTTTTTGGACTAACTGGGATTTAATTCACAATACTTATTTCTCTTTAAATTTTCACTTTATAGTAAAAAGTAATAAATTTTTTCTTGACGTTTACAAAACTTGTTGCTTTTTTTCTCTTTTTTTTACTCAGTTTAAGACCATTGAGTTGTAACAACAAGAATGATAATCTATCAGAGTTATCACTGTTTACTCATAAAAGGAAATGCAATTAAGATGGAGTACAGACCTGGGTAGTTTTCCCACATCCAGTTTCTCCACTGATGACCACACACTGGTTATTTCTTATTGCATCCAGAATTGCCTTCAATAAAATGAAAACTGATAAGATGAAAATTCAAATGGTATGCTTAAATTGTGAATTCACAAAAGATAATCTAGAAATCTTTGCTAAATAGTTATGGTGGGAAAACAAATAGAAATACCAATTTAAAATTTTAATGATGAATATATCTCATCTAGCATTAAGAAAACAATATTTTTACACCTGCAAACAAATCTGCTGCCAAGAAAAACAATGATGGTTGCTCCACACTAAATGATTGGCACAAAATATTGTAGAACCAGCAAACCTGGTGCAGCACAAATCCAATTCATGCAACCTGACTGTAATGTCCCTGTAATTCCAGTGCTGTTTATTATGTGATCCTCCCTCTTGATGCCTATGTGCTTTCACGAGTACCATATATACTGACATAAAAGCCCAGTCCAACTGCAAATAACATAGACCCTGATGTGCCATCACATAATGCACCAGCGGATCAGGATCTATATTGTTTTTTCTACTGGGGCTGTGCATTTTACAGTTGGATTCTACTTATATGCAGATACATACAGTAATATTGTCCAACACCTCTGCGAAGTGACAGGAAATATTGGGAAATGATATAGGTTGATCTATAGATATACAGTAATATTGTACAACACCTCTGCGATGTGACTGGAAATATATTGGGAAATGATATGGGGTCATCTATAGATACGTACAAGATTTTGTAATTTTTATTTATCCATTGGATCTGGAGCCAGATGGATAGGGGTATTTACGAATATTCATGATTAGTGATAACTGACACAGCATGGAGATGAACGCTCTGATTCAGACTTCTTGTCAACCTTTTAATGACATTTAATGAAATTATCCCTTTCTATATAAAGTTTGAGATTTTCTGAAAATCCCCCTTTTTTATAAAGTTTATGAGATTTTCTGAAAATCCCCCTTTTTTATAAAGTTTATGAGATTTTATGAAATTACCCCTTTATATATAAAGTTTATGAGATTTTATAAAATTACTCCTTTCTAAAAAAAGTTTATGAGGTTTTATGAAATTACCCCTTTCTATATAAAGTGTATGATTTGATCAAATTATTCCTTTATATATATATATATATATATATATATATATATATATATATATATATATATATATATATATATATTTCATTAGCTATGATGAATTACCCCTTTCTATATAAAGTTTCTGAGATCTGATGAAACTATTCAAGATCATTTTTTATCAAGCCACTCACATCTTTCCTTTCATATGAAGGCAAGCTTCTGCGAATAATCTGCATCTGCTGATATTTGGGGTCGCCTTCTTTTTTAATCAATTCATCTTGCAGGAGCCTGTCAAGTGCAGAATCTACTCTAAGTTTGTTTCTCAACTTCTCTGCCACAAAGAAAAGGAAAAAGTAAAACAGGATAACAATTACAAGAAATAGTAGTTTTACAAATTAAATGATCCTCAGATTTTCAGCTTTAGAATGCACCTGTCCAAGATCTGAGGTCTTCTTGTCTTAGTATCATATTAATTTTAATCAATATTACCTGGATTGATAGGGAGAATGAACATTGTTGCATTTTTTCACAAACATTTGACCATTATGGAATTCATGCTAATTGTGCATATTATAAATATCTGATTAAGGTTAAAATTATAGATTAAGCTGTGCACCTTTTCTAGTTGTAAAAACAAATAATAAGGTAATACTGGACAAGCATCAGTTTTGAAAAAAACAGAAAAACATTGATGAATTAGATTAAATTAAAATTAGTAATAGGTAATTAGGAAGGAAAGCATATGGATGCATACTAGCCAAGATAAGCAAGCACTATAATTTGAATACCTTCCTCCTCCATTTTGGTCACAAAATCAGTTTCCTCTTTGATAAAGTTGAAACGTTCTTTCAATATGGGAAACTCATTCACTGTCATACCATCCTGTTCACCAACCTCTCCATCCATAGTTAGTCTATCTAAAGAGGATGCTGACAACTGTGCTATGGAACTTCCTGCTGTTACTGGCCTTTTCTCCTCACTGGGATGCCTGGACACATTCTGATCCAAAAAGCATTGGCTGGATGATTGATGAAAAGATTCTGGGACTTCCAGTTTGTCACCTAGTGGTCCCTTTTGGTCATTGTTTTCATACCAACTAATAAAACAAAGGATGAATATATTTCCATTATTTTCATTTTTGCTTACCATATATACTTGCCTTTATGTTGATTTAACTAAGTCAACAAAGACTATAAAAGTCAATTTCTCCCTGAACATTTTGAAAGTATAATCCACCTGATGGGATAATTTGTGTCCCCCAAATAAATGAATTGACAACTTAAAATATGTCCTAATTAAATCCATTAAAATTCATAATGCTTGCCATTTATATGAATTATGTTGATAAATAAACACTGGTGGAGGAAAGTCAGACTTTTCCCAGATCAAGGAACGATTCAAATGGAATATGATATCATTTCTACCCATGTTGAGTTTTTGGGAGGATATTCTTCATATAACGACCTGTTGCTATAGCGATAGTCACTCAGAACAGGGCAATAACTCAATCTATAATTCTGGTAAAAAAAAAAAATGGCCTTATATTCAGACTAAATGAAAGAACTTGAAATTGGCACAGCAAGCAAAGAAAGGTTTGCAATGATAGTTGAATATGACAAAAAAGTCAGATTGAGTCTGATGACATCCAAGCCCATCCTATTTTAATAGCTGCCAAGGATAGTATACTTTTAAACAAATTCAGGCTGAGTTTTGTAGCACAAGGGAGCAGTCATTGTAGTTAGCAGTGTGCTAAGATCATTTACAATTTCCAAAAGTACAATATCCAAAGAAATGACAGCCACATTATAAAGTAGCATTGAGGTATGCCAACATTCTCTCCACTGTGCATGTTTTAGATGCAAACAACTTCACCTTAGATGAATCACTCTCTCAAAAGTACATAATGAATGACAATGATAATAATAATCTTTATAAAAAGATGGTGCAAACTCAATACTTTGACTTTAAAGTAGTTGGAATGCATTCCAAAGCTTACAGCACCTTTTATATCTCAAAGGCATGTTTAAAACTGTCATATCGAAAGAAGTATGTATGTTGCTCTATACTATTTTCAAACTTAGTGGGTTTTTTTCTCTTATGCTTCTATGTTGGGATAAAAGTGTTCATAACAATGATGCAATGATATGTTTTTATATAATTCATGGCAAATACCACAGGATCATCAGAGAGAACATAGCTGAGTTCAACAGTAACAAATAGGTGTTGATCATTCATATACTTTTTTGTAAAATATTCACATATGGATATTTTGTGATGAATGGAAAAGGTTTTTAAAACCTTACATTGTAAAGAATCAATTACAAGCATCATTTTACACGCATCTTTTGATTTTTGGGATAGATGTTATGAAAAGTGTTCAGTATCACCTACCTTTTCCCATTTAAGTTATTTGATTTTTTTATGAATTTAAACTTTGTAATTCATCCATCTTAAAAAAAAAAAAAACTTTTTTATTCTGTTTCATAATAATTTTTTCTGACTATGACTGACAATTTATAATTTTACAAACAGAATTTTCCACCAGTCAGGATTAATGAATCAATAGTTACTGAACTTTGCTCTATAAGTTCAAGAGCTCAATATTGTGATTGCCTGATCTTGGTCACAAAGATGCTTTTTATTGTTTTTAAAATATCAGGAACAAAACAAACCAAGACAAAAGAAATGCATAATGTCATTTTATTCAAACAAAATTTTATGATAAACCATCATAAAGAGGAGAAATTAATATAAGTGCAAGATTAAATTTTTTAAAACTTTAGAAAAAAGGGAAAAATATAATTGTGGTGCCTGACCACAAAATACACTCATTTACGCTATATGCCACAACCTTGCTCTATTCTGGCACAAGATAATAGTTGCTTCACCAAAAGATTTTATTTCAGTAAGGACTCTAGAAAATGCAACTTCACAGAAATTTAGGGTATGAAACAATTGCCATTTTATATACATATTTTCTAAAAATTGTACTTTTGTGAAATCTTTCAATGGAGATATACCTCAATACAAAATATCTTACCTCCCTCTGACAGCAAAATCATTCCATCCCTATGCTGTTGTTAGAGATTGCCAATATAATCATTGGTGATAAGAATTCACATATGGTGAATGATTTCAATAATAACACATTTGTCAAATGAAGATTCTGGGGCATTTGCAGATCTTCACCTTCAAGCCACTATACATAATGTATAAATGGCTCCAGGAACAAAAGTTTTAATGATATTCAACCAAGTCAAACTGTTACTAGAGAGAAAAATTTCAGAAAAATGGGTATTAAAAAGGAAAATACAAGTTTATAAAAGTAAAAGAACAATAGTCAGATCTGGAATGGAAAAATGTCTTATTGCTGCCCATTTTCTGGTAGACATTTGATCATGGTACATATATTTCATGGCCGAATCTGTAGACTACTTCCATTAATGCATACCATGCAATACAAGAGATGACTTACTGCATACCTACCCATCAGTTAGTGAGGCCCCTGAATTCTCAGCTTGAGGTGGACATTCCTCAGAGCTTTTGATGTTCTGCAAAAGCCTCTGTATGTCTTCTTCCTGTGCCCATTCTAAAGATACCATTTGCCTCTGTAAGAATAAACTTGTCACATTCACTGTAATGTGATACACTTTCACACACATGACTGATACAATTTACACTTTCACATACATGACTGACCTGCAATTTTTTAAAATCACTTGTGCACTAATACCTTTGGCAGACTTTATTAGGAAATTTGACAAATTCTTAATTATAATTTTTCTCTGAACAACTAACAATTAGAATACTATCACATTGTGCTCCTTCAATTACCCAACAATTAGAATATTATATCATGGTGTTGCTTCAATTAGCTAATAATTAGAATACTATCCTATGGTGTTCTTTAAAGGTTTAAATGTACAGCACTCCCTTATCATAAGGCCATACATGCAAACCCTAACAAGAAATTCTAAGTAAAGCTATCAAATTTTTCCAAACAGGTGGCCAGTTTTCAGTAAGGTGTTTCAAAATATAATATGCTGCTATTGTCAATATGAAAAACATGCATTCAAAAGTCCAAAAGTGTGCTTCAAGACTGATGTACCAACAGTAAACATCATGTTTATCTCAATAGTTTACCCTTCATTACCTCCAGTACAGTTTCACAAACTGCAGTTCTAAACCCTATGGAACTCAATTGCTTCTTGATATCTCTCAACCTGACGTAAACCTTTCTAACAAAAAAGCTGTGGCAATGGCAATTATCTTTCCTACCATGTGACATACCCAAATCATCACATGATGTCCACTAAAGGTAAATGTTGCCCTTCCTTCTTTTATCCTCCAAGAATCTGAATATTTCACTTTATTTTTCTGTATTATTAAAACTTGTTAAGATGTTTACTGTCCCATTTATCCTTGCCACACTCTTCTTGGAAGCCATTTAAGAAATAGCTTGATCATAACTGACATTTTGCATCACAAAATATGTACAGTCTGTGGCAATCCAGTAATGTCCCTTGACCAATTCCAAGAATATAATGAAAAAGCCAGATGTGAATCAAATACAAAATGAGCCAGTATCAAAATTTTACCACAACCAATCGCATTTTCATAATCTGTGCTTGTTTTCCTAAGTCCGTATCTTAAGGGTAATTTCCATAAAAATTCAGGCAAAATTTTAAGGTCTGGAAGGTTAGTAATAATGTTCTAGTTAAAGTAGACTGCCTTGTAAGTGTGGTCACTTTATAATAAGGTGTGTATATGTGTGATTTAGAACATAACTTTAACAATTTTTAAGTCATATCACTACAATGTCTGCAGTGTGACAGTTTGTAGTAATGTCAAGCACTAGGGCATCGGAATTGCTTGGCACTGAACACAATTCTTCTCAATTGGGTCACATGTTATAAATGATAAATAGTACCAAACTAAATGCCATTTTTCTCTTTTTCAACTGACCTCTGCCCTCTCCTTTCTTTTTGCATTCGAAATCCCAATCTGCTTCCATTTCAATTCAGGGGGAAGGTTTTGATCATCACTATCACCATCTGTAAATAAAAGCACCAAAATGTATCAATGACAGGGTTTTCAACACATGTGTACCCTCAGGTTTTAATGCTTGGAATTTAAATATGACCAATTTTGACGTGTGGAAATTTTGACCTGTGTGTCTTTTTTTACACAAGTAGATTTGATTCAGAACATCAATTTTAATTACCCTCCATTCACATCTGGCTTCAATTCTTAGTAAAAGTGCACTCTCCATAACACTGGACAACAGATTTTGCTTCTTGGACTCTCTAGGGTGTATCTTATAGATTTTGCCTGCAGATCACGAAAATCACCTTCAAATTAACCTATCATGTACCGTTTTTTCGAATCTTAATTTGTTTGAGAGTTCTTGTCATATTTTAAGTCTATATATTTCGCTCACATTATATGATGCCTTTTGTATCTCCGACATGTACTCGGGCAGGTTATGTAACTGTTGTGGAACTGATACAGCTTTGGTACGCCCTGACATAACTAGGCTAAATAGATGCTGCCTGAAAAGACTATAAAAGCAATGTGCATATGCAGATGATAGCCTACATATTATGTTGATATCAGTTTGTATGTATTTTATTGCAACTGTTTCAAATTAAAGCATTGTCTAATGTAAGTTACGTTAGCAGTAAGCCAATTATAAACTTAGGATCATTGGAGATAGCAGTAATGTCTCGCCAATATCACAACAGCCATGATATGTTCTGCTACATTTGTGGAAAGTACATGCTTAAGCCTCAAAGGTGCACAATGAATAGACTTGTTAAGAAAGCATATGAACTGTACTTTGGTGATCAAAACAAGACCAGGGCTCCTCACATTTGTTTTGCAAGATGTGTTCTTCCCCTTAGAGCTTGGCTCGGAAGGAAATTCTGTTTGCTGTCCCAATGATATGGTGAATACAGAAGGATCATGTGATGGACTATTACTTTTGCCTGGATAATGTTTCTGGTTTTTCTGCTAAATATAATAAATCAATCGAATTCCCAATTCTGCCTTCAGCCATAAGACCAGTGCCACATGACAACAGTCTTCCAATACCAGAGCCACCAGAGAAATGGAGCTTAGACAAAACAGATGATGATGCAATGCACCACTTGAGCGCAGCACTTGATCCGGATTTTGAACCACACATCTGGTGAACCTCATCTAATAACACAGTCAAAATTAAACGATCTGGTGAGTGACCTAGGTTTGTCAAAAGAAAAGTTAAAACTACTGGGCTCAAGACTGCAAGTATGGTGTTTGCTGTCAAAAAACACAAAAATTTTTGTCTTTTGAAGCCACCAAGATGATTTAACAAAGCTTTTTACACAGGCTGACAACCTTGTTTTCTGTACTGACATTGAAGGGTTGTTCACATCTTTGGGTTGCGAGTATGACCCACAAGAATAGCATCTCTTTATTGATTGATCAGTGTTAAGCCTCAAGGTTGTCTTGTTATACAATGGCAATGTCCAACCCTCAATGCTTGTTGGCTATGGTGCACTCATGAAATAAACATATGAAAACATGGAACTGTTGTTGAAGCACATCCAGTACACCAAGTACAACTGGAACATCTATGGAGATCTAAAGGTAGTGGCTCTGCTACTTGGAATGCAGCTTGGATATACCAAGTACTGTTGTTATATTTGCAAATGGGACAGCCGTGATAAAGCGTCACATGACATTAAAAAGGACTGGTCACCCCATATAAACAAGACAGAAGAAAGTGGCACATGAACCACTTGTTTATCCAACAGATATTTTTGCCTCCTTTTCATTTAAAACTAGTACTAATGAAAAATTTTGTAAAAGCGATGAACAAGGAAGGTTTTCGTTATTTGAGACAAAAGTTTCCAAGAATAACTGATGCCAAGATTAAAGAAGGCATTTTCATTGGGCCACAGATCAGACAAGTTATTAATGAAAAGTAGTTCGAAGATCTGTTAGTGCAGCCAGAGAAAATTACCAGGAAAGCATTCAAGGATGTTGTTGAGAATCTTCTTGGCAACCAGAGCTCTAAATTACCTTAAGCTGATTGACAAATTTCTTAAAACATACAAAACCATGAATTGCAACAAGGCATTGAAGTTTCATTTCCTGCATTCAAACTTGGACTTCTTCCCCACAAATCTTGGAGAAGTCAGTGACGAACACAATGAAAGGTTTCACCAGGACATTGTCACAATGGAAAAACGGTATCAGGGCAACAGGAATCCATCAATGCTGGCTGACTATTGTTGCACACTGCAAACGAAAATGAGTAGCAAAACAATTTTAGGCTCCTTTAAACTTTTGCAGTGTATATGAAACTTTATATGATTAAACATGATGTAGTCAATGAAATTTAATTTCATGTTTCTCAAAATTCTTACGTGATACTGTCAGTTTGAAACTATATTTGTTTTTACTTTGAAAAGGGATATCATAATCACCAAAAACATTTTAGGAAGCAAAACTTTTTAAAAAATTTGTTGTCCAGTGTAACATTTTTTTTAGGAGACAGTGACTGACATCAGCTTGATAACAACTTACACCTTGACGGCCAATAATATTGCACCAATGGATAGATATACATGTATTCCAGCTGATACATCAAATGAAGCTTGGAGTGCAATTCTATGCAACTAGTGCCCAAAGAAATTATTACTCTAAGCACATTTCACCAATAGCAAAAATATGCAGGTTGATTTCATATTTCATCCTGTAAAAGTAGGAAAATAGGACTCGCACCACCAGCCAAAAACTGTAAACTTCACCTTCTGTTAGCAAAGTGAAAATGACTTTGGTAGATTTTTTTTAGCTGCAGCGACTGTATTTTATGTATTTTAGTCTAGCCATGTTCCCAGTTTTATATGTAGTAACCCATGGTGAAAGGTACTGCATACACAAAATAGATGGTGCTGATAACTGTGCTGCCAAATAAACTCTTGCACTTTCACAGGTACATATTTTAAGATCTGACTGACCATTAAAGCATTGAAAAGAAAGTTGCCATTACCCGATTCCCTCAAGTTATCATCTGATTATAAAATTAAACCAACTTTAGTTTTGAAACTTAAACACTAACATGTATTGGTAAATGACAATTTGAGCTTTAAAAAATACAAGAACACTCTATTTTTGGGAAGATTTGTCTTAATTTTAATGCAATTTTTTATATTAACAGAGGTGATAGATCAAATATGAATGCATGCACACATGCAATTGCACACACACATCCACACACAGTGTAAATTCACAATACAAGTCCATTATAACTCAAATTCAGATATAACACAATCATGATGTGGCTTCTAAAATTTCACATATACATGTATTTTTTTATGCAGGAAATCTTTTTTCAAAAAAATAATGTACAAAAAGTTTTCATCATTTTGGGGAAGAGACTGCATTAGAAACTGATAATAAGATGGTTTTTGTGTGGTTCCTATAATTTCACAATTATTTTTTTTACACAAATTTATTATTTTCTTACAGGGACAAAAACTATTGCATAAAAAACTTTATTATTTTTTTAAACTGCATACACAACCCATTCACCATACAATGCTGTGGTGGACAAAAGATTTTCAAATGAATTTATAAATCAATTGATTTTAGTACACTGCTAACTATCAAAGTCAATTGCAGAGCTAAAACTTGTTCAAATTATGGGGCAACGATTTATTAAACATAAAAAAGCTGTCAACATGTGCACATGGCTTGACAGTGTTGCCAAATGCAGTCAGTTGATCAGTGAATAATTTTTCTATTCCCTATAAAAATGAAAGCAATTAAGGACACCACACCTAGCAATCATCCACCATCAGTAACAGAAGCAATCCAAAGCTTTGAGTGTGCTTTAAGATGAATGGAGACACAAGATATTGACTGTGTTTGAATTCTTCACTTTTCTAAGACCAACCAAGACAGTATCAGAAAGCAGCTAAATATGTTGCCAGATTATTTTATTCTTTGTCTGATTTTTGGATTCAATAATTTATTTTCTTGGACACTCAAGAAGTTGACTTTTTTATAAAAAATTCTGAAAGATATTCAAGGAAATTAATTCTGGAAATATTCAGAAACAAAGACCGATTCAAGTAATGAATTATCGTGTTTTTGGACTGCATCTGATGTATGTTGTTGGGACTCTAACCTGAATTCTTATAGGGCTATTTAGTGATAGGACTTTTTATATTCTTAGAATCATACAGTATTAAGGTTATATTCACCAACTGTAAGTCCTTTTTACCAATTTTGACATTGTTGTCTAGGGAAATACATTGTTTTGTTTAAATTTACAAAGCTTCTTGGCTTTCACTCTTTTCTTTGTTACTGAGTATGATCATGTAACAATAGAAATGAGTAAACTCACAATACAACCTTATGTCTCAAATTCCAGAACATTTCATTGTCCCAAATTTTTCTGACCTTAATGCTAATTCTTTAATAGCAAAATATTTAGACTCCCTTCTATGAACTGTATATTTTCCGAAATATTTTTGCCAATGGTTTATGACATTATTTCCCAGAACAGTGATGTCCATTATTTTCCCATGACCAGTTCACTTGCGGTTTCAATCTAAATTTATTAAGAAAATAATGTACATGTGGCAGCTAAAATGTTACCAATTCTATTATTAAAACACAAATTGCTATTTACAGAAGTTTAAATTCTGAAACACAAGTTTGTCTTTTTATTATCAAAGGATAACTTGGGGAAATTGGGAAGTGGAACTCTCTTGGGAAATTCACTTTGCATTTCTTGCTTTACTCCTGTTTCTCCCTCTTCAGCTCTCAACTTTCCCTGTTCTGTCCAAAAGAAGATGTCACTCCTCCCTAAAATTTATGTCTAGTCTGAACGCTACATCAAAATACAGCAAAACACCAAGATACTCAAGGGTTACATTCCTGGGAAGGAAGGATAACTTGAACACAAACAAAAATCCTTAAAATTATGAAGAACTCTAACAAAAATGATGTACACATGTACTTGAGAGCAAAAGCCAAACTATATTCTGCAGGTGCTTTCAATTTGAAGATCGCAAAACTTGAAGCCTAGACCAGGCATCAAGTCTGTGAATGTAAAGCAGTATATGTGATCTCACCATTTTCAGATTTATTTAATAACACACACACACACACGCATTATCATTAAAATCCTATATTAATTTTAAAAAACACCTTTAACAATATCCTGACATTTCAAGATTCTACCTTTAGCACTATGTTAAAGATACATTATGCAACATTATCCATGTAGCCATGAAAAGCCAGGCTTAGTTTACAGTCTTCATTTACTCTCTGAAACTTGGCAAAAATAAATGTTCCCTCCTCACACTTGAGCTAAAGTTTTGCCATCCACCTCCTCTACCATTCCTTCTTCAATACCCACCACTTTCATAATTGCTACCTCCCCATCTGCCTCCTCTTTTTCCTCTTCTGTACATGTCTCTCAATGTCCCACTGCAGCCTGAAAAATTACCAACTTTAATACATCACTCTTATTACTAATGAAAAAGACCAAGGCTCCAACAATGCCTTCAATTTATCTTAAAGCCTCACTTAGTAAAAATTGGACCTATTAAAATAAGGCATGGTTGTATGACATGCTGAGAGCAGACTAGCCTTTAGTAATTGACTTTCCACTTCCATTTATCTCAAAACATTGTGTCTTATAATACATACCAAAAATGAAAAACTTGTGCATCCTATTACTGCCACTAAATTCAACAATTATTTGTACAGGCTATTGCCTGGACAATGTTTGGACCTTTAACCAAAGTATACAGCTGTATTTGCACCAAGTTCTTACTTGAAAATATGGATCAGACAAAACAGCTAAGTAAGTGAGCATAGCCAGTGATATTTGAAAAAAGAATTTTAGAAAGTTGTTCAGGTTACTGTAGTATGTTCAGTGGATAAGTCTGCTATACCACAGAGTATGTGTATGTATGTATATATATATATATATATATATATATATATATATATATATATATATATATATATATATATATCAACCATTCACTTTTATGAAAACATTCAGCCCAATTAAAGCAAATATGGTGGTAATGAACTAAGCCATGGCTAGTGTAATGTCATTGGCATCTTCCTAGAGAATCCCAATATGAAATCATTTAAGCATGTGCAAAACTCTAGTTGTTGGAACCACTGTGGCAGCAAAGAAACCAGATAAATACTCATATTATGTATAGTGTAACAAATTAAATGCATGTTAACTATATGCAGATTATAAGATTATAATTAATTAAATTAAATTATAATTAATTAAAGATTATAAGGGACTATTTGATTATTTCAATTCATTATCAATAAGACTTGACCTACTTGTTTGTTATTGTTATGTAAATTTCTTCCATGTTGATCTTTTCTGTCAGCCTGTAGGCATTTACTTCCAAACCAACATATCATTCTTCATTACAAACTGGATTGCTAATATTTATTATAAAAGATTATAAAGCAGTGTCATTAAAAAAATTATGAGATGGGGAACACAGACTGCTGATATCATTATGATACTGTATATATTTTATTATTGAAAATATAGTAGTAGGATTTTCTATCTGATAATTAGCTATTTGCTATGTATATTTAATTTGTATTATGTGCTGGCCTTTTCTTAATGGTTATATACTAAATGCATTCATATTTTGTACCTTACTTTGTTCAAAATCAAATTTAATGTACCTGACTAGGAACATTTACTTTGTAAACAGCAAGATACATAGCTAAAATATCTCTGCAAGAGGAGATCAAATATTATGATCATTATCAACATAAGTACATGTTTATCTGTGTCTACAACATTGATATTTCCCATAAATAAACCTGCTGTAACTGATGTTTACCATGTTCTTTATAATAATTTTAGTTACAAATTTCATTTTACTAGAAACTTCAATATTTTTATAATTTAACATTTGACCCTAATCCTGCTTCAACTCTTGTGTCTTAGTTTTTGTATGCTTTTTATTTAAGAATTGACTCATTTTTGCATTAACATCTTTATCTGAATCAGTCTTATTGTTGTGTTCAGTATTTCATTTTGGTAAAATTATTTATTCAAATTACTATTCACTGAAAACAAAGTGTTCAACGATAATAGATTGCATTAGACTTGTAGTGAATTCACACAAGAACACTTCTAGATTATATTGTGGTGATACATCAAGAGACTGTTAGCACATCATCACAATTCAGGTTACTGGCACCGTACCATATTTTGAGACCACACACAGAATACCACTGGAATTTGGTTGGAATTTTATCAATTTGGATTTTGTGATGAAACTTTCAGGACTGTCTGGGATTTAATTCATATTATGGAAAGTACTTTTTAAATTTCACTTTTTATTCTATGAAAATAATTTTTTTAATCTCACAAAACTTTATGATTTTCACTCCTTTCTATTATTTAGTTTAATACCAAAGAGTTGGAACACTATAAATTTACAATTAGTTTCAACAGAAAATCAATATTTCACATTTTGAACAATTTTGTAAAACAAATTATAATGAAAACGTTTTTCAAAAACAGTACATTCAAGGACTGAAACTGCATATTTTTGCAGTGCCACTTAAGTACTGGAAAAAGTGATACACTAAATCTAATAATTTTATCATACATAAACAATATATCAATTTTATCATGATTTTTCCACATTTTGATTCATTTCGCTTTTCTAACAAAATCTATTCCAAAATGAAAATGAAAAATATAAGAAAGATGTTAGGAATTCTAAGTTAAATTTATTTATTTGATTTTGCCTATAAACTTTATTAATTATTTGCTGATGATGTTAATCTGTATTAGAGTTTTACTAGAGTATTTGTACAATGGTGTAACAAGAAGAAATTGATTCGTGTGAAGTGCGCAAAAATGGGTGACTTAATGCATAACTTTATCGACTGCTCAAAAGCAAGCCAAGATGCGTATGAGGGAATATATCATTCACATGGTATTCATACTTTACTAAAATAACTAATGTTTGTAATGCAGTGAGTGGTAACACTTTGAAACTGGTATATTTCTGAAAAGATAGAAGTGCTGAGGTGCGATATAACCAATGTTGCGAGACTAAATTGTACAGTATTTTGTGTAAAGGTAACAAATGCGTCTTTTCTACACAGCTTCTTACCTTTTCTGACTGATAAAATATTAAAACTTCATAAATATGTTGGGATTTTTTTTCCTCAAAAGTTTTCTTCAAAGTTGTAGCCTGTAGCACATGAGTCTGCAGTTTTAGCAATAAAGCACGACGAAGTTCCGACATGAAATCACTTTAAGGGTATTATAACAAAGGAAATGCAAGCGTGGCTACAACCCTCCGCTCGATTCAACTTTTCTTACGCGTCTTTTATCGCTTCAGAATCCTAAGAGGACTGTAAAACTACACATATCCATTCATAAAATAGTAACTTACCAAAGAATCACTCTCTTACTACCATCACTTGAAGCTAAACCGTTAAATATGCCTTTGTTTTAACCATAAGGGTCAAAATCCATGAACAGTGCGTTCATTAAAGGAAGTAGCCCATTTCTACCGCGGGCTAAATAACGTCATGAAATGTATTGTAAAAGATAAAATGTTTAACTTACCTTTTACTTCAGATTGCATTATTTAAATTTTTTGTCATCAATTTCCAGATTAGAAATATGTAGTTAAAGTTCTGATAGTACAAATAATGGTTGATGACGTCATCACATTCAAATATTAGTCTGGTCTCCCAGTTCGTATGATCCCTGCATTGCACTCCGCTATACTATAGTGCAACTGAGAGACCATGCAAATCGGGGCACCAGACTAATTTAAATATTGCCTAGTATTAAAAGAGAATAGATTCTGCTCCATGTTCGGAAAGATTATTAGATCCGCACGCATATTTACTGCAGGGTAAAAACTAGTAGAAATGGGCTACTTCCTGTAATGAACGTGCTCTTCAGGTATTTTGACCGTAAAGGTGAAAATAAAGGTTAATTCGCCGAATTGGATTCATGCGATGGTCGTCTGAAAGTATTGCTTTGATACGCTACTGTTTTTTTTTAAATGGATATATGCAGTTTTTCAGTCTTTTTAGGATTCTGAAGCGATAAAATTAGGCGTGTGAAAAGTCGAATCGAGCGGAGGGTTCTCGTCACCGTTGCATTCCACGTGTTAATTTTATAATACCGTTAAGATTTCATTTTCTCAGAAATTTCGTCGTGCTTTATTGATAAAACTGCAGACTCCTGTGCCTATACCAACTCTTTGAAGATGGGTCTATATTTTTCTCCTACCCCCACCCGCATCGAAAATAGAAAACGTATTTAACCAACACTTATAACCGTTAATATTAGCTCTATATTTTATCTGCATCCCGGGTGAAAAATTCAATGATCGAATTAATTTTTTATCAAATGTTACCATGAAATAAACATGCTGAATCTGTAAATGTGCTGGATGTCTATAAATATTTTTTAGCATATTAAATGAGAACCTTTGACTATGGATCAGTCCTAAAATCAGGAACCCGTCAAAACGTAGACCAACAAGTAAGTCTCTGCTTGTTTTTCTGACAGCAGAGACAAACGGCCTCGGGCAATAGTCCATACTGAGGTTTTAACATTCTTTCATTTCGGACGTATCGCACGCTCGCTAGTAATTAATATATTTATTTTGGCTGACCTTGATATCCGAATGGAAACTAAAATCCCAATTCTTTTAAACTATGGCGGCAAGCAGGGAGGGTGAACCCTACAAATTTTTGCGACAAAATCGATTAAAGCCTCAGAATGCCAAATGGAGCCTTCCTACGAAATCTCATATTTTAACCAAAAAAAATTAAAGACCCCATTTTACAAATGGAGCCTTAGCGATTTTGTCGCAAATACATTGTCATAACCACCCTCAAATTGCTGCCATCTACGTCTACAAATTTTTGCGACAAAATTGATTAAAGCCTCAGAATGCCAAATGGAACCTTCCTACGAAATCTCATATTTTAACCCAAAAAAAATTAAAGACCCCATTTTACAAATGGAGCCTTAGCGATTTTGTCGCAAATACATTGTCATAACCACCCTCAAATTGCTGCCATCTACGGTCGCAAATATGTTGTCATTTCACCCTCCCTGCTGCTGATTAATACAAATTATTTAACCGATATTTGTTAGCTTTTCACAAACAGACTAATCGATAATACTTCACCACGTAGATCAATCAAATTTTTTGACTGATCGGTGAGTGTAAAATTAATTCTAGTTAGTAAATCATTTTGACATTGCATATAGACTGGATTAGTCGGATTCTCAACAATTAAAAATCCGGGGGGTGCTGTTGGTGAAAATGAATAAAGAATGTAACCTTGTCGGGCTTGATTTGATTGTTCCATATTAATTTGATAACTTCCTTCGATTACATCACACGTTAAATTAAGTGCGATCACCGATGAAATATTCACATTGTTCGGTGCGATATGTCTACCGTCGCCGTCGGGAGAATTATTATAAGTGAGGACAATAGGCTTCGGCTGGCTATCTTTCCATGATTGATAAATTTTATTAAATCCTTCGTCGATGGCAGTTCTGAGTTTTTTCTTTAACTCGGGAACATTATATCCTGGTAATTTATAATTTGGATTTTCATTTATATTTTTTTTATAATCTTGAGCTGAGCTAGTTTTTGAAATCGGGTTATTTTCATCAGTGAAGAGATTAGTAATCCTCGAATTAAATATTTCCATGTCATCGATGATTTTATTACCCGCGGCGACTACACTAGTAAACTCAGCTTGTGTAAGAAAGCCAGATCTTAACGACGGTAATAGCAACAAAAAATCATTATTCATTCTATCAAGGATGTGATCTTTAATGTCTACAAATGTTGGACTTGTTTCATGTATTTCCAGAATTTCACCTTCCTGTGGGATATAATCATTAAAAAATGGAATTCTCCACACATCTTTACCATATTCATCCTTATATCGATATCGTTTTGTAAAGTTTATATCCTCGAATTTTTTATAAGTTTTTGATGGATTTTCAGGTCCTATTTCATCAGAGACATAATCAGATTTTACAGGCTCGGGCGTGGAATTACCAGCACTTCTAGGTGGATCTTCGGGCCATCCTAATACTGTTCTTATTGAACTGTTATAAATATCTACAACGTACCCAGGAGAGCCTATTTCAATGGTAGATGATAGTGTTGGTTCATGAACTGTTATCGCAATTTTTGATTCTTTTTTAGTAATGGATTTTAATCTACGTTGTAATTCATTATTAATTTGCTCAATTTGATAGGACCCAGTTGGTATTGAAACAACGTTCCAATCTGGAGTGTCATCTTTTTTATTCCTATATGCAAATACCAGGGAATTATTAGGTCTCTGACCGCCAAATGGAACCGATCTAATATTAGGCCAACTATGATACACTCGTAATTTTGCCAACGCGATTTCCTTTACTGAAACAGGTGAAGGAAAATTCACACTGAATTTAGGGTTTGTTGACGATATTGATATCATACTTGTTTTCCGCGGAGTGGTATTTTCTGCTATCCGCTGAAGTAGCTGAATCTCTTGCGACATTATTATTATTATTATTATTATTATTATTATTATTATTATTATTATTATTATTATTTACAATGTCTAATTTTGCAATAGATGAAAAAACGCTAGCGTTTTTAATCGTAGTATCATAAATACGTATCATCGTGGAGAATTCGTCTTCGGTAATTATCGTATCATCAATCGATGATGACATCAACGAGGATAATTGTGAGTAACCGTTAGATACTGCTTGATGTTTTACTATATAATCGTTAAGTTTTTCTTGAGAACACGATGATATTTTTTTTAGTAATAGCATTTGCAATTCCAGCAAATGTTGTCACCGCGGAAATAGCAATTGGGACAGCAATCGGAGCTACCATTGTTACTGAAGATAGTATAATACCAGCACCGGCCATTATACCAGATACTGAGTATACTGTAACATCAATTACGGTAATTCTCCTGCGATACTTTTTAATTTTTATTTCATATTCATCAATGAGTGTTTTGAGTTTTGTTAAGAATTCTTTGACGGTATCATAGCGATATTGCGATGACGGAATCATATTATTTTAAAATCTCAAGTGGTTTCTAATTGTTAAAAATTCTAATTTAGATCAGCTACAAACTCCATGTACCATACAAATGATGTCTTATTTAAATTAGGATCAGTGCTTGTTATTGTAAACCGTTTGTATTCATCCAGGTCAATAGTCGTTGAAATCACGTTGTTGTATCCATATGAAGTCGATGATGATATATTAAACTGATTCAGTGACACTATTGTTAATCGATAAATACCCTTCTTTGACACAGTGAGAGTTATTGTATTCTTTTTAGGTTCCCAATCTAATGATCCAGAGAGAACTGTGTATACCATATTTATGATATTCCTCTCATGAGGAATCTTTATTCTTTCAAGTAGCGGAAGATTGTCTGTTTTAAATTTTGTAATATCCTCGATAGATTTTTTAATACTATTAATGTTATCTCTAATAATACTAAATCCATTATCATTAATATTTTTAATATTGGATTTAATTTCATCAAAATTGGATTTAATTTCAGCGAGAGATGGAGAGGTTACCGCTGGTGTTCCAAAAAATTTATTGATAATATTTCTACGAAGGGAAGTATATGTTGTTATATGTTTTTCAAGTTCTTCATTTAAATTTTTTAATGCATCTGTGATTGTAGAAACAAGTACACCTGGTTTGAGTTTTCCATCATTTGAATATAACGCTATTGTATCTTCAACGACGTCACGTCTTCGTATTAAGACATCATCCAATGAAACATTACTAGATTTCAATTTGCCCTGGCGATCTTGAAATACAACTATTTCCCCAGGATCTACACTTGACAAATTTAATGTCTCGGCGATTTCATCTTCGATTATTTTTTTTACACTTTCCACAGCGAATTTACTATCGGTTTCTGTTTTTTTTTATTCTGATAAAGGTCGTCCCCAAATATCAATCATTATACAAAAACGCTACGTTTTTCTAAATCATAACGCTATCGTTTTTGCCATTGCCTGCTAGTATATTCATTAACAACAACTTGTGGTGGTTTCCTTGGAAATTTAGATATCTCTGCAAGGACATTTAATACTTCACGACCGCATATCGGTGGATCATTTAACTGTTGTGTTGGTAGCGTGGAATAAAAAAATTGGAGATGACTTTGTTATTGTGGATACATATCGCATGAATTCTTTTGGTGGAGCTAATCCATATGAATCAAAATAGACAATTCCACGTGGATCAATTGCATATGCGACCCAATGAGTTTCTTTTCCGCTGCTGTTATCAAGATTGATAATACCCGTTTCATTTTTCATTGGTTTTGACGGTAATTGATCTCTCATGAAAATTCCTCTAAAGTTTTTTATTGATAATGATTTTACAGCATCAATTAAATCAAAATTTGACATTGGTGAAAATCCTAGGGATTTTTCCACTAGTAAGCCGTTCCTGGTATTCTTAGGCCCGTGCCCTTGTACCAATTGTATGGGGTTCCTGGTAGTCTTAGACCCTTTCCTTTTTTTATAGCCTTTCCCAGTAGCTTTTTTCAGGGCCATTCCTGCAGCAGTACCAACGGCTCCTAACGCTGCCACCTTCGCAACCGCTGGGGCAGCCGCTGCAATCAATGCTGTAATAGCAGCTAACAGCGGGAATATACCACCTGATTTTATCATACTGGCGATTGCTGCTTTCGAAAAATCAATTTGAACTCCTCGTTTGTTCTTTAGCGCATCATTGAAATGTTTTATTTGACGATCTGTCAATGATAATTTATGTGCACCACCGGACATTTGAGTGGGTTTCAGCGTTATTGTAGTTCCACATTCTTTAGCAGACTTTGATTTCAATTTCTTGACCTGACCATCAGTCAACTGGACATTAACAATACTATATGTCATTCTATTCTAAAATGTAATTTACACTTTCAATTGATCTTATTGTGAAAATCCTAACTACAGGTTTTCCACTGGTGCATCAATAAGTCTCATTCGTCCGCCAACTCCTTCTAACAACATTGATTTATCACTGAGAATGACAGCAACTGCTCTATAATCGGCTATACCAGCAGGGCGTTGTACCCGAGCTTGGAAGTATATATCAACAACAGATTGTCTCATCATGTCAAGATGTTCCAATGAAAAGTAATAAATCGGATAGTGTTTTTCAAAATCAATTTGCGATATTTGCAAACCAGTATCAACATTTTGATCACGACCCATATACGACAATATTCTATGATATACACGAGCTATGTTGTTGTTTTCATAATTAAGATGTACAATCTCTGCTGGCTCTTGTTGTCCGTTTATTCTCAACGAAACTTCACTTACTCCTAATTGATCAAATATCATATGACTAGATAATTGACGACCTACTCGATTTGCATCCTGTAACGCTATAAAGATATGACGTGGAGCTGAAACACCTTGTTTTGATGCTAAGTGCCATGTAAATGTGCCATTTACATTATCCTGCTTCGTATCAGTCGTTGTTGTTAGCCAACTTAGCAATGATTTTCCACCTGTGTCCATAAACGATAGTAATTCTTGCTCTATTGTAACTGCTGGTGTCAAGACGGGTATCCATAGAACCAATTTATTTAAAATGACTTTACCATCATCAACACCATTAGCATGCCAAATTGCATCATTGTCATTTTCCTTTCGCACTAACACAACCGTATGCTTTGCTCCATAGATGACTTTTCTGACATTTCTACAGAATCCGAATATATGATGTAACGGAATTGCACATGAAAACCGTCGATGTTGTCCTTTCAATGCTCCTTTTCGTGTTGCAAATCCTAGATTGAAATTATCATTGACCCTTTTTAAAATGTCGAATTCAGCGCCTGGTTGGTCTTCACGGTCTAGATGAGCTGCGAGTTGTTGATCAGCTTCTGCAGTAGCTTGCGCAGTTCGTACTTTAATAAACTGAATATGGTTAGCATGATCAGAAGTATCCTTAGCAAACATCATAGACGGACCAGCCGACCTTGTATAATCATCAGAATATCTCGCAAGTCCGATTATTGTTGTTGCAATATCAACATTTTGTTCTATTGATTCAATTTCTTTTCCATCAATGATATATCTTGCACTGTTAAATAGCGCCATAATGCCATTATTTACGAAACCAACTCGGATATTTTGGTCATTCCCATATGGCGTATCAGCTGCAACATTTGTTACAAGCTCTCCTTCTACTTCAATAAATGCCTCACACGGCAAAAAGTATCTACTTGTATCTTGAACTTGAAGTTCAACTCTCCCCCGTTGATTAGGCTCTCTTGCAGGATAGGCATAATACTGATAGTTAATTTTAGAATCATCTTTATTCACCGGTGCTGCCATATCAAACGCTGGATCAGCAATTTTTTAAATGCCATTTATACTAAAACGTATCGTTTTTCTAAATCATTTTCTTTTTCGATTTCCTCCAAGACCGCTTCCCGCTATCATACTTGCAATATTACTACTATCTGGTGAAGTCATTGCTAATGATGCTAGTTTTTGTTCCACTGCGTTATTTATCACTTTACTGACATTTGCAGACATCATTGTTGTTGAAGGTAGCGGTGGTGGTGGTTTTCGTCCGAATCTAGATTTCACCAATGACGTTATTCTATTTTTTGCGGTAGAAAAGGCCGTTCCTGCAAGATCTCCAACAGCGTTAATTCCCTTATTACGAATAACATCAATGGCTTTCATCGCTAATTGTTTAGCAATTGGTGCTACTTTTGGGGCTGTTCTTGTGAATAAACCCGCTATGGTATTTCCAAGGCCGTCTCCATAGTATGCCTTATAAACGGGCAATCTTGAGTTTACCACATACACGTTTGTTGGTTTATTGTGATTATAGTGTATTTGAAATGACTTTGTAATTTCTAAATGCAATTTCAATCGCTATAATAACCACTAAATTCCCCTGGAATTCCGTCCATTAACTCATCCAAGAGTTCTCGATACGTATGAATATCAATTATCCCACCTTGGAATAATCGTCTGCAAATATCAAATGCTTCATTAGTTATTTCGACTGAGTTATTCCCAGCTCGCTTACCTCCCATAAGAACCTCAAGTCGTGATATATCATTAATGATATTACTAGGACACATATGAGAATCATGATGAGAACTTCCATAACCCTCTCCTGAAGAACTTTCTGATTCGGAAACGTTTTGAATTTTTAGATCTGATTCGGAAACGTTTTGAATTTCTAGAGATTGTCGACCTTGACCTCGACCTCGACCTCGACCTCGTCCTCGACCTCGTCCTCGACCTTGTTGTTGTTCTTTTTGTTGTTCTTTTAGTTGTTGTTGTTCTATACCATACTTATCAACTCCCATTTTAAAAGCTCTGTAATTCAATGTATCCTTTTTTAAATTGCCGGTGATTTCTTGATTAATTTTAAATAACCAATCCACCCAGTCATCTCGTTTTATTGTTTTTTTTTATACTCGTCTTTTAAAAATCCCCCCCTGTTATAATAACTTTTGACAGCAAGGTCACCAAATGACTTATAGTCTTCAGGTTTCAGCAATTGAAATTGTTTGATTTTTTCTATAGCTTCATCAGTGAATTTCTCGTTAAAAGGAACAATTTTTTAACGGGGTTATCATCAATATCAATATTACCCATTTGTTGTATTTCTCGCTGAGTTTGTAACTCACCTGAAAGCTGTTTTATTCCCTCGTGAGTTTTTTCAGTTTCTGTAGCAATCTTTCCTAATACATCAATAATAGGTACTGCTCCCTCTTTAGGGATGTCGCCGTATATAGCACGTTCTGTTGCAAGTTTCATATCTTTAGTGGCTTTAGTTACAGGGGCAAAAAGTTGTTCGCTTCCAATAGAAAAGTCAGTCTGCGCTTGCTGTCTAAGTTGTAGTTTATCTCGCACGTCATCTCGAATTGGTATAAACTTTTTCAGTAATGCTAACCTCTCACGGGCTAGTCTGGTAGTTAATGCTTCTGATGTCATTATTGGAAATGCTAACGATTTTCAATTGTGGGTTTCAATACTTGCATCAATCAAACGTCTTATAGATTTCACTTTCAAAGCAATCTCTGACCGAACTTGGTACTGTTCCCCGAGTTTCTTTCTAATGGCTTCAACTATACTAAATAGCCGAATGAATAAATTAATATCATTGTTATACAAAGAAGCATTAACCGCTTTTTGGATTCTTTTTATCAGTGAATACATCTTAGGTAGAACATATCTTCCACGTTTCAATTGTATATCAATTTGTTCAAATTCATTCAAAAGTCTGTCTTCATTCAAAAATTCAGAAAGTATGATTCCTTGATTTCTTAAATTTGATATTTCTGTGATGATAGATGTAATATCTTGAAATTCCATTTATTGAATATTATTACTAATGTATTTGTATCTTTAAAATATTTTTATATACAAAAAAAAAAACAAAAACATATACAATGCCTGTCTCTTCCTCATTCGAGTTCCGAGGCAAGAAAGGGCACATACATTAAAGACTTATACAATACCCTAACTCCCCAATCGAGTTCAAGGGCGGGTTATATGGGTATTAGACGTGAAATCCAAGTGATTTCTTTACAAACATTGAACATATAACATAAAGCCTCATTTGGAACCTCTTTCGCGCCAAACGACGTCAAAGAGGCCCAGAGGGGGGACAGCACATTCTTGGAACTCATTTAGTGTCTTCGCATTATATAAGCCCAAGGACCACAAACATAGATCTCCCAATTGGAAGCTCTAACGAAACAAATGCTATATTAGGTCTTCCGGAAGATATGTTGTGGGGGGGACAGTACATTACATATAGGATGATTATATATACAATGCGATTATATAGGATGATATATATACAATGAAATGATAGGATGGTTATATATACAATGAAATGATAGGATGGTTATATATACAATGAAATGATAGGATGGTATGATAGGGACAGTACAGGACGATACAAACATGAAACGACGGGGCGGACCTACACCCAATCTACCAATCAAAAGCAACCCAAGAAATTAACCCTGGTTGCAGTTGAAAAAATTCAACCTCACCATGTCAATGGCGTGGGAGGTTTGATTGGTAAATTGGGCTTCGTTTTAAAGCCCTAAACTTATTACGGCTCATATTATATATAAGGTGACTAATACTGCAGTGTCAATGTGTAGGTGTGTATTTATTTTCCTAGCATTTCATAATGAATATTGTGTAGTAATTTCAATGGAAGCTAAGTATTTAAATAAAACATTAAAACAAGAAATACAACTGTTAAATAATAGCAATTTTTTACTAATTTCTATAATATTACGATTAAATAATCGTAGTAATAATGGATTTACATGACGAGATAACTCTGTCATGGGGATCCCTGTCAATTCAGGACCTGCTATTCGAGAATGATATTTTTCTGAATTTTATTACACGTAGCCACACTAAAATAACTAAACTACATGTAGCGCGTTTTACTACCTCGACCTCACATACAATCTATTTTAATTTGTAATTATAAAGTAATTTCATTTTCATACAAAATCTAAACAGCGCTGTTAACGCCGTCTTTGTAATTGGGATTTTTAAAAAATCTATTAATAGAACCTTGACCCAGTGTCTTGTGTTACACGCGCGCGTTCCGGTACAATAACTATATTTACTATGTGGCTGTTCCGGCTGTTCCAGTTATTGTCATTTACTCTTTTAATGCATATATACGTGAATATTGCGAATAAATATTGAAAAAAAATATGTACACAATGATATTAACGCGCGAAACGTTTTTAGTGTTTTGCCCTATGGTAATTGATCTGAATGGTAAAATCATGCAAAAATGACTAAAATAGCATAACTCACTATTGAGAGTTATCTTGTAAATAGGAAAACTTTATTCTATGTCCATTTTTCTTTGAGATAGCTGTTTGATAAATCCCTTCAGCAACTTTTCGTACTGAAGGAATACATATTCCAAAATATTTTCCCGCAGCATTCATTGAATGAAAAACTCTTTCTTCATTCGTCGTTGTATCAAATGACTGTACTGGTCTCTTTCCAACTGACTTACAAGTCCCTGTCTTTCCGTTTTTTATATTCTCTCTTTGAGAAATGCATTGTAAATTGGAAATCGCGTTATTTAAGGGATTGGAGTCAATGTGATCAATAACACAGCCATCTTTAATCGGTCCCATATAACACTCAAAGACTGCCCTACGACAGAGATATCCCTTTCCTCCAGCAGTAAATTTCAAGTATCCCTGATTATTAACAAAACCAATTGGTTTTTTCAGTCTACAGTGTCTAACAACACCATTACGAGATATTTCATAATTAACAAGTATTGGATGTGGTCTGAATTCTTGCTCCATTTATATATAATAATACTATTTGTCTAATTCATCATTTGCTTTAATTATAAATCTATTAATGTAGTCTTGAGGGTTTTTTATTCGTTTATCATAATAACGTTTTAATTCTCTAAACCGCTTACCCCCACAATTGATACATAATTGTGATTTTCCTCTCACACCCACCCCACAATTTATGCATGGGGACGGGCCTGTCGAATTATTTCTGACACTCTGTAAGTGATATCCACAGAATTCACCTCTACACGATTTATTGCATGGGTTTACTGATCCGATCATAAGCCATTTGCAGTGATTCATTATATATAAACAAACTTTTCTATTTAAATACTTGTCTTATTTATATGAATGAAGAATTCAAGAGATTATCGGCAATCAAGCCTTGGAAAAATATTAAATTCAATCTTGATAGAACTCTCGAAGACGTACCAAAAAAGAGAATAAATAATAGAAGTCTGATTAGAAAAATACGAGATTGTGTTCAAGAGTTTAAACAGGACGGCGCATCACACACCTGGTCAACATTTAAAATTGATGGTGTTGTTGATGCTAGAATGAATGATGAAACAGCAGCTATGATACTATCACAACTTGGCAATAAACGGTATTTTCTCAGAGTGAAATTCATTATCAATTTAGAATCGGGCGAATGGGTTATAAGAGACAAGTTTGAACCAATTCTCAAAGATAGGACAACAGTCATTGTTAGCCGTGATTCCAGACCAGGGCTGTTAACTGGAATTGATAAACCATACTATGAAAAAGCGTATCCAGAAACAGCAATCGTTTATGGGATGTATCCGTTAAATAAACCTGACATTGGAAAACTAGCACCAATGAAACAGTCAACGTCAGTGGAAAAGCCACTCAACTGTGTGGCACAACGAGTCTTAGAACACTTTACAAATGCACTCCGTGGGAATAAATTAACCGATCTAAGACATAAAAAAATAGATCAATGGGAGCTAACAGTGAAAGAGAACGGAGCAACTATTTCCGATATAGCTAGATTGGAAAAGTCGTTGAGATTTCCGATAACCGTTTTAACGATAACTGGCGAAGTATTATACGAATCGAAATACAATAAAAACGGAGCTCCAATCAAAATTATTGATCATAACAAGCACGCATGGACATCCGCGGTTACAATATTCCCGCGAGACAGAACAGTGAAGTATATCCCAGAAGAATTCACCAAGGATGGCATTCTCACTGAAGAAAGATTATTCGATGCTATTGCTAGTTTGTGTAAAAACGACCCTGTATCAGTATGGCTACTTCATAGTTTTGAAGATGAAGAATGTCAATTCAATCAATTTGTGAAACCTAACGGTGAATTATATCGTACTGAAAGTCTACATAATAGGATGAAAAATCTAGCAATAAGTCTCAGTGAAAACGCTAGCGTTTTTAATGAAAAATCCGAAGATTACGAACAGTTACTTACAAATTGTTTTACAATTCCATCGGTTGCAGCTCATTTTGCAAGAAAGAAAAATAATTGGAAACCAACACGAAAAGAGTTTTTACAGGATGTTCAATCCAGCTGTTTGGAATATTATCATGGCGGTCTATGGAACGTTAAATACAATCGTGAAAGTATGATATCAGTTGATATCGTTGCCTGTTATCCAGGAAGTTTTCTAGGATATGGATTCGCTGGTGAGTATTTTAAACGGTTTGGACATCCCACACATGAAATGACTCGCGTTGCTATTAATGGACCACTGCCTGATTTTGATTTGACCGGTTTTGCTTGCGTAGTATCATTTGAATTCGCTGAAGGACTTCATCCGTGTTGTTATGTTTGGATTGGTAGACACATGGCTGAAAGGATGTGGTTACCAATAGTGTTATTGCGATATATGATTGATTGTAAAATGTTAGTTTCGTTGATTGTCAGCGAAGCGATTATCTCATATCAAAAACAAACCAATGTCTGGTTACCAGAACCAGAATGTCTTGATAGTATAATCGATAAGTCTAGAAAACATATTGATGCTGACGAAGAGTACATCATTGAATGGTCAAAAAAGATATTTAATCAACGAAATAGTGAAGCAAAGGATCTCGGCCGAAGAATAATCGGTAAATTTACACAAGGTAGAAAAAAATTTAACTTTAAAAGACAATCCTCACGATTGATTATAGATGATGCCGAATACGACTTCGTTATTAAAGATGCAGTAGAGAAAAATAGATACGCAAATTGTAAAACAGCCTTCTTGTCCAATAAAACAAAGTTAGGTAGAATTGTTACTTACAGTGATGGAGAAAGCTCTGCATATCTACATTTGAGAGCTTCTATGCTGGGTTATGCATCTATCAATTTATTTGCAATGATAAATAGATTTACTAGTATAGCAGTCAGAGTTGCAATTGATTCAATGTATGTCGATAAAAAATATATCAAAGAGATAACTAAATTTACTAATAGCGAAGAGACTTGGGGAACATGGCGAATTAAACATGAAATACAACGCGATTATTCTGAATCAGCAGACCTTGAGATTAAAAGCAGTTACCTGAAGAACGATAATTCTATCAGTGAAAAATCCGAAGGATTTTCTATGTCTAAAGCACCACCGATATCAGATCCAATTTGTAGATATAAAACAGTTTATTTAAACGGTTGTGGTGGATCTGGAAAGACAACACGTGCGATAGAATTATATCGAGAGAGAACGTCCATGATTGTACTCACACCAACTCATAGACTAGCGAGAGAGATCAAACAACGAAATGTTGAAGCTTGCACGTATCATAGTTTTTTTCGATACAAGGGCGATGCTTGGACTCCTGAGCGAATGGGTGAGAAATTTATTCCAGCGGTTATTATTTGGGATGAAGCATGTACTGTTTCAGAAGATGTATTAAAAATGTTTCTTGATTGGTTATTGCAAAATAATACAAAAGTTATATTGTGCGGCGATCATGGTCAACCACCACCATTTGTTGGTAGAAGTCCACATAATTGGTTAAAAGGATTTGTTGATTATTACGAAGAAATTGATACTGACTATAGAGCACTCGATGAGCAGTTACGTGAGTTTAAAAAACTAATTAGATTACAACACGATAGAATTCAATGTGAATAAGCGCGTGAAATAATTTCTGAAACACCTTTGAATGATTTTTGGGAAACATGGAAACCAAATGATTTTGTAGTAGCAAGTAGAAAGATAGTCAGAGACGCACTTCAGAAAAAGTTGTTTGAGCTACACAAGAAAAAATTTCCAACGTTTCCAGTACCGTTGTGTTATAGACCATTGGATACACGAAAGCAGAATATTGAAGTTGAAATTCCAGGCCAGACGGAGAAACAGATTCTAGTGTTAAATGATATTGTGCTAGTTGATATCAATACTGTAGAAGATGCATTATGCGCTGATAAATCACCATGGACGCTTGGTTATGTAACAACAATACACTCGTCACAAGGATTAACCATCACGGATACAATTGTCTGGATAGTTGATAATCGCATTGAATGGTCAAATTTAGTCTATCTCGCAGTGTCCAGAGTACGACGAATAAATCAACTACGAAGGATTGTTTTCGATGATGATTTTAATGCAAACGATGATAACACTGATATTAGCATCATTAATAAAAAACTCTCTGGTTACAAACAGCAGGACAAAAAAAAAACAACGAGAATTTGATATTGATGCTGAAGTAATAATCGCATTAAAAGAACAACAGAATAATCACTGCGCCAGTTGCAATTGTATAATGCACTGGCAGTATTCGGATAAAGACCCTCGACAATTCACCGTAGACAGAAAAAATAACAGTCTTGGTCATGTCAGAAACAATGTGATGTTGACCTGTCTTGAGTGTAATAGACGTAACGGAGCTAGTTAAGACCATGTGGCGGTAATTGAGTATCGTCCGGAATAACTTGTAGTTGTTCGCGTGTAAAACCACGCTGAGGTGCAGTTGAATCCAATCTGTAGATTGGAGGTCTACCAGTTGATCGCGTTATAGTTGAAATTTTATGCGTAGTAACACTCCATATAGGATCAGTAGCTCTTCTTTTACCACCTTCAAGCTCTCTTGGTTCGTATAAATATCTCACAGTAACATCACCGAGAAGTGGCTGAGTGCTAACCCGCTGTGGTTGTTCGGGAATATATTCTTTTTTTATTGCAATATTTGGTTTCATATTAATAGTTCGAGTAATCTCGTTATTTAACGCTGCAACTACACTCGGTAACCTTTGGACCCATTCACGAGATCGTTTTTCTTGGATGAATTCTTTTGCATATTGATATCCAAATAACCGTTCTGCAAGAGTTCGATTAAATCGTTCTACAATTGCCTGATCACGATGTAGCGCAGTATGTCCCCGTCGTATTGTAACACTATGAGTTTTCATTGCTGATAGAACAGCACCTTGAAACTCTTTGCCAGGATCAACTTGTAATAGATTTGGCCATCTTAGAGGACCTCGTCTATAAATCCTTTCAAATGCAGAAGCGACTTCAGAAGCTGACTTTGTTTTCAATGGTTCTGCTTGTTTAAATCGACTCGCAATATCAACTACAGTTAGCGCGTATTTGTAACCATGGTCATGTGGTAAAAACAATAAATCAGCCTGATGAACTTCATTGGGTACGGTAACATCAAAATGAGAATAATTAATTTGTTTAGGCGGTGGTAGATAAATTTGCCATATAGCCTGTTTGGATAACCAATCTTTTGCAGTGGATTTTTTCACTTTTGCAGCGTTAGCGAGTTTACTAATTGCTGCTTTACCCCTCCAGCATCCTTTCGGAGAATAATAAAAAGATTCCATACTATAAAAAACACTGATATTTTTAATTACCAGCACCTAACACTAATTTGCCTTTCATAGCTGATTTGACCAACCATGAAGCCAATTTTTCTTTGAAGGATTTATCGGGAATAGCATTTAACGCATGAATTAATTTTACATCCGCGATATGTCTTTGTTGCAAATTATTGCTTTTATATGCAACATCATGAGCATGACATGCCTTATCAATAGCATTTATCGGATACTCACCAGGCCGTGGCTGATTTTGATCATCAAGTCTGATATCTAATCTCGTTCCGGGACCACAGTAGCTATATCCTGGAAGGTGTTTTTCTCCGGGGTATTTTGCCCATGGGGTTCCGGGGAGTTTTCCAAGTTTTGCGGCAATATCACCTCCGAGTTGCTTTTTTTTAAAAATCGAAATTTTTTTGTACCACATGTTACACACTTACCAGTAAGCGCTAGTCTATTGTTTTTAGTTGTAATGGTTGTCTGATCGGTTGTATCAGTACGCTGTTTACACTTAACACAATATAGATCCATAATTTATATAGAGTTATGAATATAATTGACTTTTCAGCGACTAAAAGAAGAGAACCGGTAAAACACCACGCAGCGCTTCCGAATTCTGTCCGTGCCATTATAATCGGACCATCTGGATCAGGCAAAACACAATTGCTGCTTAATTTGATAATGCGATTTATGAAGTGGGATAAATTATATTTAGTTGCCCCATCCGTAGATGATCAACGGTGCTATGAAGTGCTAAAAGATTATAATGAAAATGCATCAGAAATTAAAGGTGAAAGTGTAATTGATTTTATAACAGATATTGATGATGCACCATGCGTAGATGACCTCGATGGAGACATAAACAATCTTGTAGTGTACGATGATGTAATGTTAGATAATCAAAAGAACCCTGCTAGAGTATTTTCCCGAGGTAGGCATAAAAACACTGACGTGATATATGTCACTCAACGATATACTCAAATTCCAAAAGTGATTCGCGATAACTGTAATATTCTTGCTGTATTCAATGGCGTTGATACACATACGCTACGAAATATTTGGCAAACATGGTGTTCCGATATGGACTTCAATGGATTTAAAAATTACTTTAGTCATGCTCAGTCTGTCCCATATGGATTTATAACAATAAATTTACACGACCCTCGGTCACGATATCGTATTGGACTTGATCAAATATTTGGTTAAATAAATTGTATTAATCAGCAGCAGGGAGGGTGAAATGACAACATATTTGCGACCGTAGATGGCAGCAATTTGAGGGTGGTTATGACAATGTATTTGCGACAAAATCGCTAAGGCTCCATTTGTAAAATGGGGTCTTTATTTTTTTTTTGGTTAAAATATGAGATTTCGTAGGAAGGTTCCATTTGGCATTCTGAGGCTTTAATCGATTTTGTCGCAAAAATTTGTAGGATTCGCCCTCCCTGCTGACGTAGATGGCAGCAATTTGAGGGTGGTTATGACAATGTATTTGCGACAAAATCGCTAAGGCTCCATTTGTAAAATGGGGTCTTTAATTTTTTTTGGTTAAAATATGAGATTTCGTAGGAAGGCTCCATTTGGCATTCTGAGGCTTTAATCGATTTTGTCGCAAAAATTTATAGGATTCGCCCTCCCTGCTGACGTAGATGGCAGCAATTTGAGGGTGGTTATGACAATGTATTTGCGACAAAATCGCTAAGGCTCCATTTGTAAAATGGGGTCTTTAATTTTTTTTGGTTAAAATATGAGATTTCGTAGGAAGGCTCCATTTGGCATTCTGAGGCTTTAATCGATTTTGTCGCAAAAATTTGTAGGGTTCACCCTCCCTGCTGCTCGGCAAGTCCTTCAGAAGACTCATTTTTTTTAGTTATAATCCCTTTCAGAAGAGAACACCTATGTATACATCTATAAATGACCTGATTTTTAAATTGGTGACGCATGCGTAAAAAGCGTCAGCCATAGAAATGAATAACTGATTGAAACCTTCTATCGAGGAGTAAATCGCACGGAGCTGACAAAATTGGGACGGAATTGAGGTTGCGTCTGACCGTCACGGCATAATTTTGAGATTTAGAGAACACTAAATAATTTAAAAAATAAATCAAAATGGTAATGAGTAGTAAAGATATGCTAAATAATAATAATAATATATGCAATTTTGTTATTATTATTGTTATTAATAGCAGCATTTTTAGAGGTCTTTAATAATATTTACAGATATTAAATAACAGGCAGATACACATACATACAAGCATATTCATGTATAATTATATACATACATGCACACACACACACACACACAAATAGAGTAAATGTCTTTGTCGTTTATTGGACATGTGAACAAGAAAGCACGGCTATCTCAGTTGGTCGAGATTCTGACTTGTAGTGTAGTTTCAAGGTAACGAGTTCGATATAACGAACCAGCCAGGGTCAATCGCGTTATTTTGTCACATGGAAAAAAACTTGTAGCACCCTTTCTCTCAGGATGAAATAGCTATTGATGCATTTAATTATGCCGATACATCAGCCCTACATCCGTGATTCTATTTATTGGCGTTTAAATGTACACAACCAACAAATCAGAAAGAATCCAGGGTGAAGCGATGAAGAAAAAAAAACATACATTTATCAGCAACTTATCGATCAAAATTATATCAATTTATCATCTCGAATTATTGACAAACGCATTGTATTATAATATCATATCCTAAGACATGCTATAGTAGTGATAAAGATAATAATAAATTATGCAAATAAATTTTGCTACCCAACATCAACAGCAATACTACTACTACTACTACTACTACTACTAATAATAATAATAATAATAATAATAATATAAGGGGGAGGAAGAAGGGAAAAAATAAATACCTGTGGCATTTGTAGTTGGTCATTGTATATGTATGTGACAGATTGGCGGCGTGCAAAACACACCCTCTTTCACTACGGTTCGTTGCTAGGGAATGACCTCCGCGGTATAATTTACCCAGTGTGGATAGATAGAAAGAAGAATGCATATTACTGAACAAGTATATTGAAGAAATAACACGACGAGCCCCCTTTCAATAAACAAATATAAAATTTAATCAGTTTATCAACAGAATTTAAAATAAAAATAAATAAATGACTTGGTTACAAAAAGAAGGAAAACGGTACTAACATGTACTCAAATAAAATGACAATACAAATTGCTTTAAACGCTAAAATTACTTTCCACCTTAATATACTATCTTCATTGTCAATGAGATGTGACCTTTGAGTGCAACGATGAGAGACATCATCACCTATTTTATGCGGACATCAAGACTTCCGTTCGTCCCTGCTCTGCCGATCTATGTCTAGCTGTTTCGTCTTGGACTCTTGTCCGTCGAATTCTGACTTAACAATCGTCTCTGGACTTACATTTCTGCTTAGAGTTTGCTCTGGTCCTGTGATTGTTCAGGGATTTTTCATGTGAATCCATGAAAGCTGTTTCCTTCAATAAATAAAATGTCTCGCAATAGACAATAGGTCACATTCCCAAGTATATCCATACTTTTACATTAGTTCGGCTCAGAAAACAAAAGGCATTTAATTCTGCCGCAGTAACTCGTTGTTCCCTAACTGTTATGTTTACATACGGTCAATACTTGTCCTGACCTTAATTCGGATCACGCTAGGGGTGGTCAGTTAAATTCAACTCAGCCGTATGAACCCGTATGTAAAACCCCCTTGACTTCTTACTCAACCAATCTAGCCGTGTTAATTTACATATGGCTAGACCCTCAGATCTAACTATTCTAAAATAGTTTACTCGCCCAATTAAATATTACAAACTAGCATATTGATATACGCTTAAGTGATCAATTAAATATTACAAACTAGTGTATGGATATACATGTAATGTTAGGTCATACAAATTTCAGACAAGAGTTAATCCATAAAATTATGAAACATTACTTATCATTCTTTAAGCTTAATTCATTTAAATTCCAAATCATTCCTATGTATTAAAGATTCAATTACATGCAATCTTGTCAACTAATCTAATGAAATTTTAATTACATTCAATCTTGCCAATTCTCCCAACGAATTGATAATTAGAAAATCAAAGAATAAAATTTCATGACTAGCATTTCACTAAAATCCTGCAAAATGAAATCATACATACATACATCATATTTAGAATACATATGCATATAGATCAACACATGAAATAACATATTAAAATCGGGAAACTAAGATTGCGTACCTTTTGCCGTTTCTTTATTCGTTTCCACGAACCGTCACGTATAGTCCGTCTCCTAACTCAGACAACTATCTGGCCCCTTACTCTATAATGAAAACGTACTTTTTACGAATTTAGAATGTAGAATTTGCCTACTCGCTGAGACAAAACTCCCGCTTTACTGCCAAATCACGAGATAACTTCTTACACGATTCCGGATACCGGTCTAACTTTTCCCAAGAAAGATTTAAGACTGCTGAATTTTCCTAAAGTAAGACTTTTAATTTCTTACAGAGTTACGCCCATAAATCCATATTAGCCAATCGGAATAGACTGTTTCCTAAACCTGTTCCGTAGAATTTTTGGATTGACAAGACAACTAAACAACTAATCATGCCGTAATTAACATTACTTTGAACAATCATCTATAGCCAGCTCCCGCCCTTTAACCGGTCGATTTTGGGAAAGGGTCTTATGTCATTCTCTTGTACTATAGCATCTGACTCGGTCATGTTACGTCGGCTAGAACGAATTCCCTTTTGACGTTCAGAGATGAAATGAAAATAGTCCTCTAACTATCTCTAGCCCTTTCTACTTTAATTCAGTTAACTTTGATACAATTCCTTTAACCAAGGCTTCTAAAAGTTTTTTTTTCCAAAATTCAACACATCACAATGTATATGCAATAAGTAATTGTCTTTTTGGCTGATAGTCTCTTCTATGTATTTTAGAAAACATGTCAGTTCTTCCTCAGTCTGTAGATACTTCAGTGATGTCTAGAAAAATGTTGACCTGAAATTTGAATAATAATAATAATAATAATAATAATAATAATAATAATAATAATAATAATAATAATAATAATAATAATAATAATAATAATAATAATAATAAAAATTTATTATTATTATTATTATTATTATTATTATTATTATTATTATTATTATCAATTATTATTATTATTATTATTATTATTATTATTATTATTATTATTATTATTATTATTATTATTATTTTTCGTTCTCATAATAAACAATGATTATAAAAGTTTGATGGCGGTATCGGACAACGATGACCCAAAATAAACCAGGTCGTGTATTTGTTGTTTTTTTATGCCCAACCCTTTCTTTGTTTTTATTCAAAATCAGTTTCGAAGGTTTAAAAATTATTCTTTGATCTCCTGTCGTTGTATGGCTGCTAGTTCATCTGTATCAGTGCCCGAGTTCACATATACCTTGTAATAATCACTTCTCCCATTTATCCACAATATTTAGTCAATAACATGAGATGCTTTCTTTTGTTTTATGGTATAACAACTTTATAGTGACGTCATTGCCATTCATTTTATTATGAGAGGTGTTAAAGACAATCGGAATGTCTTGTCAGTAAGCAGTCTACTCAATGTCAGATAAACAGGAAGAATTACAGAATCAAATGAAAGGAAATGAAACGGACTTTACATTAAGGCCATGAAGCAAGAATATTAAAAGAAATTAATGAAACAAAAACAAAAGAAATGGAATACATTATGCGGTATTTTTTGAGACGTATCGCTACGATGTCTGCAGTGTGATAGTTTATAGTGATGTCTAGCTCTGGGCATCATGCTGCAGACATGTCCCATCCAGTCACATTGTTCTGACACCAGGCCGACCAGTCCTAACACTAACCTCTTAATGCTGAGAGCCAAACGAGGCAGTTGTTAGTAATTTTTTTAAGTGTTTGGTATGACTCGACCTGGGATTAAACCCATGACCTCCCGCATCCGAGGCGGACGCTGTAACCACTAAACCACTAGAGCGGTGTGCGATGATAAAACTACTTCCTGTTGAGGCAGAGAGAAAGGACAGAGCAACAAAATTGCGATATTGAGACTTCTTGCTGTGACCAGGGAGAAAGGACAATCGCCATGCTGTATAGATTAAAAGATGACTTAACGCAATGGAAAATGGACTTATGAGCACTTATTAAACAGTAGAATATTATTAATTTAACTTTACCAAAAAATATTGTAGCTAAATTTTCAAATATTTACTGTTTACTGTTTACGATTAAATTGACTAAACTAAACAATTATTGATGAATTACTTTAATAAATTATTATTACAATATTAACCGCTCCGGTGGCCTTTTGGATAGAGCGTCCGCTTCGGATAAAGAGGTCTTGGGTTCAGGTTCAATCACCGGTCGAGCCATACCGAAGACTTAAATAAAATGGTACTAACAGCTGCCTAGCTTGTTACTCAGCATTAAGAGGTTAGTGTTAGGATTGGTCGGCCTGGTGTAAGGATAATGGGTCATCATAATACATTTCATCGGCATGAAGCCACAGTGGTAGACATCACTATAAACTGCCACACTGCAGACATCGTTGCAATATGACTGAAGAATTGTTAAAGCTACGTTAAAAATTATAATCACATCACATCGCATTAAACTCTTACGTTATTAGTAATCTAACAATAGCCACTTAATATTATATTTACGATCAACATTGTCATTCATGTATAAGAAAGCAGCTCGTGGCACCTGAGCTAGTGTTCACGTGATCGCGAAAGCGTAGTGTGAAAGCTGCTCGTGCCTAATTAAGATCTCAAACAACGCAAAGCAGAAAAATTATATGTCTATTTATTAAAACTATAAAAATATACTTAATAAGAATTAAATAGGAATTCATTTAATTAGGTTTTATTTATTAAACTTTACACTTATAGGAAACTATGATTACGAATTAAATAACTCCAGAAATTTTATATATTAGAAGAAATAATAGTTGAATAGTGTACAAACCCTTACTCAAAATTTTATAAAAACGAAAATTAATCAAGTTAATACAAGAAACACACACATGAAAAAAGACAAACACATTAAATACTTTAACTTTTGTCAAAAGGGGGTTACTGAAATGATTTCAGTCTGAGAGTAACCACACCAAGAAAGAAAACTTGAATATAACTCTTAAGTCAATACAGAGACGGCGGAGTGGTTATAAAAGATCCTACCTTACCACGTTTTTACATGAGAGAAATCGACACAGACACGATTAAAAGAAATGTACCATTCTTCAACGGACAAAGAGACACACGAGAAAATCAATGAATTTCGAAGATCAGAAAGCATAATTTGATGTCTTGTTGCTACGGTGGCATGCGGAACGGGGATAAAAACAAGTGATATTGATGATATTATTCACTGGGGTTGCCCAAAGAGCGTTTTGAGTTATTTTCAAGAGATTGGAATTATGTACCAGAGATGGGAGAAAAGGTCATGCTTGTTTCATGTGACAAGGGGCTGTAAAAATTGTTGTAGTTCTTGTAAATACACTGGAAACAAGGATATAACATTTTTTATTTTAAATGGATATATGCAGTTTTTCAGTCTTTTTAGGATTCTGAAGCGATAAAATTAGGCGTGTGAAAAGTCGAATCGAGCGGAGGGTTCTCGTCACTGTTGCATTCCACGTGTTAATTTTATAATACCGTTAAGATGATTTCATTTTCTCAGAAATTTCGTCGTGCTTTATTGATAAAACTGCAGACTCCTGTGCCTGTACCAACTCTTTGAAGATGGGTCTATATTTTTCTCCTGCCCCCACCCGCATCGAAAATAGAAAACGTATTTAACCAACACTTATAACCGTTAATATTAGCTCTATATTTTATCTGCATGCCGGGTGAAAAATTCAATGATCGAATTAAATTTTTTATCAAATGTTACCATGAAATAAAGATGCTGAATCTGTAAATGTGCTGGATATCTATAAATAATTTTTAGCATATTAAATGAGAACCTTTGAAGTGATGAAGAAAAAAAAAACATACATTTATTATCAGCAACTTATCGATCAAAATTATATCAATTTATCATATCGAGTTATTGACAAACGCATTGTATTATAATATCATATCCTAAGACATGATGTTGTTGCTTCTCCTACTACTAATGCTATGTTGGTGATAAAGATAATAATAAATTATGCAAATAAATTTTGCTACCCAACATCAACAGCAATACTACTACTACTACTACTACTACTACTACTACTACTACTACTACTACTACTACTACTACTACTACTACTACTACTACTACTAATAATAATAATAATAATAATAATAATAATAATAATAATAATAATAATATAAGGGGGAGGAAGAAGGGAAAAAATAAATACATGTGGCATTTGTAGTTGGTCATTGTATATGTATGTGACAGATTGGCGGCGTGCAAAACACACCCTCTTTCACTACGGTTCGTTGCTAGGGAATGACCTCCGCGGTATAATATACCCAGTGTGGATAGATAGAAAGAAGAATGCATATTACTGAACAAGTATATTGAAGAAATAACACGACGAGCCCCCTTTCAATGAACAAATATAAAATTTAATCAGTTTATCAACAGAATTTAAAATGAAAATAAATCAATGACTTGGTTACAAAAAGAATGAAAACGGTACTAACATGTACTCAAATAAAAAGACAATACAAATTGCTTTAAACGCTAAAATTACTTTCCACCTTAATATACTATCTTCATTGCCAATGAGATGTGACCTTTGAGTGCAACGATGAGAGACATCATCACCTATTTTATGCGGACATCAAGACTTCCGTTCGTCCCTGCTCTGCCGATCTATGTCTAGTTGTTTCGTCTTGGACTCTTGTCCGTGGAACTCTGACTTAACAATCGTCTCTGGACTTACATTTCTGCTTAGAGTTTGCTCTGGTCCTGTGATTGTTCAGGGATTTGTCATGTGAATCCATGAAAGCTGTTTCCTTCAATAAATAAAATGTCTCGCAATAGACAATAGGTCACATTCCCACGTATATTTATATTTTTACATTAGTTCGGCTCAGAAAACAAAAGGCATAAATTCTGCCGCAGTAACTCGTTGCTCCCTAACTGTTATGTTTACATACGGTCAATACTTGTCCTAACCTTAATTCGGATCACGCTAGGGGTGGTCAATTAAATTCAACTCAGCCGTATGAACCCGTATGTAAAACCCCCTTGACTTCTTACTCAACCAATCTAGCCGTGTTAATTTACATATGGCCTAGATCCTCAGATCTAACTATTCTAAAATAGTTTACTCGCCCAATTAAATATTACAAACTAGCATATAGATATACACTTAAGTGATCAATTAAATATTACAAACTAGTGTATGGGTATACATGTAATGTTAGGTCATACTCATTTTAGACAGAGTTAATCCATAAAACTATGAAACATTACCCATCATTCCTTAAGCTTAATTCATTTAAATTCCTAATCACTCGTATGTATTAAAGATTCAATTACATGCAATCTTGTCAACTAATCTAATGAAATTTTAATTACATTCAATCTTACCAATTCTCCCAACGAATTGATAATTAGAAAATCAAAGAATAAAATTTCATGACTAGCATTTCACTAAAATCCTGCAAAATGAAATCATACATACATACATACATCATATTGAGAATACATATGCATATAGATCAACACATGAAATAACATTAAAATCGGGAAACTAAGATTGCGTACCTTTTGCCGTTTCTTTATTCGTTTCCATGAACCTCACGTATAGTCCGTCTCCTAACTGAGACAACTATCTGGCCCCTTACTCTATAATGAAAACGTACTTTTTACGAATTTAGAATGTAGAATTTGCCTACTCGCTGAGACAAAACTCCCGCTTTACTGCCAAATCACGAGATAACGTCTTACACGATTCCGGATACCGGTCTAACTTTTCCCAAGAAAGATTTAAGACTGCTGAATTTTCCTAATATGACTAAATATTATTAAACAGACTAAAATACTATTAATAATAAAAATAGTATGTATTATTTGTTATTATTAAAATTATTAATAAAAATCAGAGACCTACTTATTGATCTGCTGTCAGAAAAGAAAAAAAAAAACAACAGACACACTTGTTGGTCTAATAAAAACGGTGCCGCTTATTTTGATTTTACAAAATAATTGCATCCTTGTATATGGTTGCGTAGCTAAAAGCACTAACTTACTATTTTTTTATTAAATACTGCAAGCATCCAGTTTTTCTCTCACCTTTTTTAATTTTAGTTTGGGAGTGGGGTGGTTGTTGGGGTAGTTTCTTGGTTTGATTTTGTTTCTTTCTTTTTCATTATTATATGCTTCTGCATGCAACAGCTGTTGTTAAGCATGAAATTGAAAACGGCTCATGGTCATTCCGTACCCAAGTCGCTTCGTACCCAGTTGAAATTGGTCGTTTCATACCCAATGTGCTGGTCGTTTCGTACACAAGTACCCAAGGTGCATGTCGTTTCGCACCAGAGGTGCTGGTCGTTTCGTACCCATTAATTTACAAGGACAGACATACAGTATTGTCGCATCACAGGAGTCTGCAGTTTTATCAATAAAGCACGACAAAATTTGACATGAAATCATGACATCAACGGCATTATCAATTATCAAGGAATGCAAAGGTGACAACAACTCTCCGCTCGATTTTCTCACGCGTCTTTAATCGCTTCAGAATCGTAGGAAGACTGAAAAACTACACGTATCCATTATTCACAAACACAGTAACCTACCAAAGCATCACTCTCGGACGACCATCGCATGAATCCAATCAGGCGAATTAACCTTTATTTTCATTAATACAGTACAAATAAAAGACGGAAAATACGTTCATGTGTATTATCTGTATAATCAAGTGAATCTTGTTACTACTACACGATTTAATATATACAACTATTCTCAGAGGTGTGACCATCGATTTTACCACTCGCGACCAACATTAATTGCGAAGAAATGCATTGGCTGCCAAACGTAAAAACCATGCCTGGAATACCCAGCGCACAAACCATGCGTGCCTGAAGAAAAAATACGAATTGATTGCTCTTCTTGCAAACTATCTTTCCTCAATTCATTTTGATTCGAGCAGAATCGTACAAAGCAAATTCAACAACAGAAAAGTGATTCCGAGTTGAGATTTTGCTACACTTGCATGCATCTTATTAAAGTCAACAACTCACACTCTTGTCCCAGAGAAAAAATATCCAGTTTTGTGTGGGGACTCTGATGAGCTTCACCGTTACATTAAGAAATATGAGAATGAAGTAAAAAAAAAAAAGACGTCCAGGAAAATCAGCACAATGATTTGATAGACCTGGATATAGAACACGCAGTACCAAATTGTTAACCACAGTTCGATTTGTTCACTCGGGACGAGGGGACCAAGTATCGCATCTCAACTGTGCAACAAACGGGCGTGTAAAGACTCAGCTTTTCTGGAATAAGCAAAATATTCTCCATGCGGTCACTGCTTTCATTTGATAGGACATGATTATTATCTTTACGGATACTTTCAAAGAGAACTATCATGATTGACTACTTATCGAAAAGAACGCATTTACAAAGAGTTTGCACATATTCAAGTGAAACGCATAAAACAGTTACATCCTTTACAAATAAACTTTTAAATTAGTGGTACCTAAATAATATGAGCTGAAAGTGACTGTACAAATGGTCAGATGTCAACTACCCATGACTTAAGTTCGATGCCTACAAGTTTGGGATACTACCAAGATTCTTCCTCCAGAGGATTCAGACCCAAGTGATTGCATAATCGCCTACAAGAAGTGTCACTTGAATACGAGACGTGTAAGAGGTGTATGTGTTTGTATCTGTCTAAATAAACTACGTTCCACTTGGAATCACTGATTTTCCAGTGAATTACTAGTTTTGAACAGAGGTTCGTTACAAAGAAAATTGAGTCTAACCTGTAACGATATAACAAGAGAAGAAACCAGCCCGCACCCCTTGGTAGTTCCATCCATGCTACTTTATCCTAAATGCGTCTACTAATTTCCAACTTAGCTAGTTGTAATCAAGAATAGTTCAATTTGCAAAGCAACTCGACACATTTTGTTCAGTTTATGACATATTGGAGAAAATAAAAAATTGTTCGCCGATTTTTACTTTTGGAAAAATGATGGCCCGTAAGTGCTGTTTACATTCGGATCCGCTGCGATTTCACAAAGGATAGATAGGTAAGATCCGAACAGGAGATTGTTCGGTAAACAGAAGATTTTCCCATTTTCAGACTATTGCTAGTTCACAGTAGACAAGAGACAAATGTTTGGGAAAGGCTATCACATACACAAAACGCTAAGCAGATATGAAGTTAACCATACCACGATTTTTGACCTCACTGTTTCCACAAATTCATTGGAAGAAAGTCAATGGCAGTATTTAAGACTTTAAAGATTACCAAAAATCTTTGTACATATTTCCACTGACGATTCCATATGACTGTGGATGACGTGTGGTGTGTTTATTAGTGGCTACCTTTCTCGGATATCTTTTCCCAGCAAAATCGTTGTGAACTGTTTATGAATAGTACATGTGTAAACGAATTTGTCAAATTTTATGATTCATACTTACAAATAGGAGTGTATAGCTAGTTGGTTACAACGACAAATTTCGGACAAAATGTACAAGACTGGAAAAGTCTTGTATTCGAAACTGAATACAAGTGGCATACTGTACTGTGGAGGATGCCCCCACTGTGAGGATTGATTGTTGGGGATAGAAGTGGCGTGCTTCCAATTGTTACGAATCGGCTAGTTGAAAGTAACAGTGAAGACAACAAGCTTTTATTAACAAAAATAATAAATTTCCCTAGAAAACAAAGAGGAAAGGTAAATATGTAAAACAAGACTTACGGTTTACGGAAGAGATCCAAAAATATGTTCTAAAACTACAAAAACACAAGTCCTGTGAAAAACAGTTCTAAATTGATAGTCTGAACTTCAGTTCCTGTCCAAGATGGCGGATGATCACAACAGACGAAAGCTAACGCAAATATCCCAGAGTTTGAAGCGCAATTTGTACAATTCTGTTCCAATTTAGAAGTAATTTCAGAAAATGACTTTGTCCAAAGCCAGGAGTATTGTTCTCCAGGCAAAATAATTATTTAAAAAGTAGACGAAGTACAATTATCTCCACTAATAACTGTTTCCGTCTACGTAGACACACGAACAGACAAATTCTTCCCGCACAAAAATACCTTACTTTAAGGTAATAGAAGCTATATGACTCTAAGATGTTGAAAACGGTGACTAAACTGACTTACGGCTACGACTGAACTTACTGAACTTTCTGACATAACTAAGTATATAAAATACACTAATGCGTCATTTCATGTACACATGCACGAAGGACACGTGTAATTTTACAATCCATCGAGGTATATCCATCTGGACATTAGGAAAGCCTGAACAAGTATTAACCAATCATAATTACATAGTTACTTCTGAATGTTTACTTGCGACGAAATTGCTCTCATACAGGGTTCTTGCCTATATGAGGAAGATTTACGATTTAAGTAAACACTCTGTTTCTAACAAACTATTAGACCCATGCTAACATAATAATAATAATAATAATAATAATAATAATAATAATAATAATAATAATAATAATAATAATAATAACTACATTTAATGATATAAAAATGAAATACAAAGATTTATACAGAATTCATTCCTTAAAACATAAAATTTAACTACATGGCCGTAACACCAATATTCCCACCCTGGCTCGATTTTGGTTGGAAGTTGAATTGGTGAAAGTTAGATGTACAGCTCTGAGCCCCCAGTCGGCAATGCCGACGGTTAAATGATTAAATATACAAAAGGGTGAAGTTCAAAGGATAACATTTTAATAACAATTAAATAGTCCAAAAATTAAACTTTCCCAAGTACACTTCTTCCGCTCGACCTTTGAATAGCCTCTCGTATCACTTGATTCGTAGTGTAAGAGATTTCTAGATACCATATCGCGCTTCAAATTGCAAGCATTACATCAACATTCATATTAATGTAACTTGTGACGTCATCAGTGGTGGCTGTGAAAGCGAATATTCCATAAGCGCAAAGTCTCGGGGTTACATATTGCTTTCCCCAGCCGTCTGCTCCGATATCGATTACTATGGAAAGCCGCAGGTACCCTGCACCGTCATTTTAGGAGCCGCTAATTGTTGTTGGAGCCGCTAATTGTTGCCTATATTAAAATATAATGGGAAAAAAATTGATCACTGCCGGGTACCTGTGGCTTTCCATAGATTACTGCCGCAGCGTCGTGTGATTTTGATGCCACAATGGACGATTGGTACACATATTTTTCAATCTTACCGACCAGGACGAACACATGTTGGACCCAAGGGGTGGGTAGGGTGGAGGGTAGTAAATGAGAATACTATTAAACATTAAAAATCGATTCGACATCTAGATACAATGACTGTCAAATGTGGGTAGTGGGCATGCGATACTCCTGTGTTGTTAACTCATGAAACCTGCTTTATGACAAAATACGGAATGGCCTTGGTGATATGGTCCAGAGCTTGTTTACAGGAGTGCAAAATGTGCTTGTGGCATTTGCACTGATCGCTGAATAAGTTGAAAAATTCGATTAATTGATAGCATCAAAATCTTTGCTGCAATTCGGTTGAAAATTCTGGGATTGCAAGTGGTTCAAATGCCATTCCGCAGTTAGCAAAATCGCCAATGAAGCTGCTCAGGAACGTATAGCCGATTCAGTGATTGCAAATCAGGCAAAGAGAGCGGATTACAATAATCTAGGAAGATGTAGTAGAAGAAACCAGTAATGTATAAGTAAAATTAATAAAAAAAATTCCCAGATGTAGCAAATACCAATTAGGATAGGAGTGCAGTTGTGATGGTAGTTCGCACCCTCAGGTCATTAGAAAGAATTATTATTGCCGGACACGTCTTGCGTGCGGAGCATTCTAAGAAATTGAAGAGTAAATTAAACATGAAGACAGTGATAACATTTTTGTCGCCAGTATTACTAATGGATCTGTCAACAACGGCATCATGACATTGTTTGACAGCGCACGTTATTCTATCGAATGTAAAAACATCGAAGCCATTCTCGACGACCTTGACAATGCACCGAGGATTCATACTCCTCAGATATAGCGACGATTACACGAGATCAGCTGTCCCGTCTATGATGTTTATCAAAGATACACGAGATCCGCTGTCCCGTCTATGATGTTTAACAATGATACACGAGATACGCTGTCCCGTCTATGATGTTTATCAAAGATACACGAGATCCGCTGTCCCGTCTATGATGTTTGTCAAAGATACACGAGATTTGCTGTCCCGTCTATGTTTATCAAAGATACACGAGACCAGCTGGCCCGTCTATGATGTTTATCAAAGATACACGAGATACGCTGTCCCGTCTATGATGTTTATCAAAGATACACGAGACCAGCTGGCCCGTCTATGATGTTTATCAAAGATACACGAGATCCGCTGTCCCGTCCATGATGTTTATCAAAGATACACGAGACCAGCTGTCCCGTCTATGATGTTTATCAAAGATACACGAGATACGCTGTCCCGTCTATGATGTTTATCAAAGATACATGAGATCCGCTGTCCCGTCTATGATGTTTATCAAACATACACGAGATCCGCTGTCCCGTCTATGATGTTTATCAAAGATACACGAGACCAGCTGGCCCGTCTATGATGTTTATCAAAGACACACGAGATTTGCTGTCCCGTCTATGATGTTTATCAAAGATACACGAGACCAGCTGGCCCGTCTATGATGTTTATCAAAGATACACGAGATACGCTGTCCCGTCTATGATGTTTATCAAAGATACACGAGATCCGCTGTCCCGTCTATGATGTTTATCAAAGATACACGAGATCCGCTGTCCCGTCTATGATGTTTATCAAAGATACACGAGACCAGCTGGCCCGTCTATGATGTTTATCAAAGATACACGAGATCCGCTGTCCCGTCTATGATGTTTATCAAAGATACACGAGACCAGCTGGCCCGTCTATGATGTTTATCAAATATACACGAAATACGCTGTCCCGTCTATGATGTTTGTCAAAGATACTCGAGATTAGCTGTCCCGTCTATGATGTTTATCAAACATACACGAGATCCGCTGTCCCGTCTATGATGTTTATCAAAGATACACGAGACCAGCTGTCCCGTCTATGATGTTTATCAAAGATACACGAAGATCCCTGTTTGTATACGTTTGAAAACGTCACAAACGAGAAAGGTGATCCGCCAAGGTCTGTCGCAATTAACGCCACGACCATTTCAACCCTGAACTTGTACAGAGATAAAAACAACTTAGTGAACGCTCGTTATCTTTATCGTGTGCGATTTCCATTAGTCGTATATTCGGATTTTGAAGATATGTTCGAAAAATGCCTCACCTTCTCCCCCCCCCCCGGGTTCTTATCATTCAAAATATGATTATCTAAACTGAGTGTAATAATTTTTAAACACAAAAATGTTAGAAAACAGAAAATACACAAAATGTCTAAGATAGCAAATAAAAGTTTGTGAACTCAAAAGTGCTGAAAATAATTTTAATTAGTATGTACTAGATGTTTGTAAATGACACATTTGTTTTCTTAACAGTTGCTGTAACAACTATTTCTATCAATCTTGTATCAGTTTACAACAAAGCTTTATTTCTTTTTGGCAAATTTAGAGCAGTGTTCATTAGATTTCATCTTTCATATAACTTTCACTTTGTCAAGAAAACACAGTTGTTCTTAATTAGATTATCCACATGTATATATTTTATATCAGCACCTTCAGAAGTTTGGCTTGCTAAAATTCAATTGGACACCAAGAAATTTTGAATATACAAAGATGTTTTGTTTAATTTCACTTTATTATGACAATTGAAATAGTTTTTCAGCATTGTGATAGATTTCATTTATGCACTAATGAATGTTTTCAATTCTTTTGCCTGCAATTTATAAAATAATTTTGTCTTCATTTTTAAAAATATGAGCAATAGCAATGCTTACAATATTGTTTTAGGTGTACTCTGTAATGATTTGCCTTTTACTGCATTGGATTTTTTTGTAGGACTATAACTTGGATGTGGCATTTAAATGGATTAACAGGGCAATAAAATGCTAAATGACAATTTTATTAATTCTCAATATTTGCTATCACAGTTGATTACAGTTGATCTGTGATAATCCATCATTGCTAAAATTTTGGTAGTATGCACAGCAGACTTGATGCGACTTGTCATGGGAAGTAACTTAAAGGGTTTTTTATCAATATTTTTGAAGAAATTGTGAAAAATTTACTTGGTAAACCTTTCAAGTCAGGCCATATTTTATAAATTGTGCCTCTACAATTTGGGACCAGGGGACAAAGTCTCCTTTCTTGTGAATCAAAACTTTCCTGTATTTCCTATTCTTGTTAAGATTCCTTTACTTTTCTTAATGTAGTTGTGAAGAACCTAACTGTTGCTTTATATTTATACCTTTATAACTTAAACAATAGTATCACCATGTGAGCTTATGATATTGTCATACATTTATCATTAATTGGATATCATGCATTATGTCAAATTTGTAAGTTGTCAGATGTCCATCAAACAATTTATATTTTTAACTTCCATAAAACCACTTGACAAATTTCACTCTAATATGGCAGTGAACATTCTGGCTATATGTCTTTAAATTTCATGCATTTCTGATTTTATTTATGCATGTTATTTTCTTACATTTTAAAAGTATATATATATATATATATATATATATATATATATATATATATATATATATATATATATATATATATATATATATATATATATATTTGATTTCTGGAGAGACAGGAATAACAGCATTTCTTTGATCATTGCTGGATTAAATAATTTCCAGGCTGTGGGTAGATTCAGACTGAGAGCACCTGCCAGAACTGCTTAAGATTGGTACAGTTTGGGTCTAATTCTAATATTGTTTAAATATCAGTAAGATTCTTCATACACAAACACATACATTATACCATTACACCACTTGCAACTTTAAACCTAATTTTCAGACACTTTTGTTGTTTTCAGTATCACCACTCTTTAGTAATGACAATCAAATCCAGAAAATGATTATCACTTACAAGTATTATAAACTTTAGACAAAGACTACGTTTGTCAAAGGCATTAAAGATTACAGATTAAAAAGGGCAGTCTGTGGCATCAACTTTAGTCTGATGTACATTTATGTTTAAAAAGTAATATATTTAGGTCCATGGTGTTTATATCAATCTTTGCAATGCAGTCGTTAATATTAGAGTCAAATGCATATTTGGACTCAATCATATATCATGATTGCTGGTGTAGAATATTTTTGCTTGCTTTATGATTGCTGGTCATGTTCTGCAGATGGTCACTTACAAGAAATTATGTTGTGCTAAAATTATATTCTGCTAAAATGTTGGTAAATATGACCAACTTCATGCGAATCTGATGCAGATTCTGCAAGCATGGATCTCAGTTATGGAATACTTGTTGTGGTTAATTTGCTTTCATGAGATTGGGGTTCTGCATGTCATTTGGTCATTCTTGACATCATAACAGACTTTAAAATCAGCTTTTTAAGAAAAGCAGAATGCATATTTATGTCCATTTGAACTTGTCTACATTCAATGAAATTGCTATTTCAAACCATATTAGATTTTGTGATATTTCAATTGCTTGGGTTTTGGCGTTCTGACTTTAGCATGCTTAGATATCTCAACCAAACTTTAAAGAGATTTGAAACCAACCCAATTTTATTCCACTTGAGCTCCTTAATAATCCATTAACATCTTTAGTTGAATCCAAATAACTTTTCATCATACATAGTACATGTATAGACTCTAATCCATCTCAACATCTTTAAGCATTGAAGCACAAAATACCTCACACTGTTTAATGCTAATTTGGCTCTTTAGTGAACCCCACTGTAAAAATATATTTAGTCCTTTTCAAATTACTCTGCTCACACAAAGTCTTGATCAATGGAGGAAATTAGCAAGTAGCAGTATTATCTTGTCCTGAAAAAGCCAGTTCAGCCATCTCATCACTGGCAGATTAACAAAAATATACATTACACTAACACCAGAATGTGAAAAGAAAGGAAAAACTTCTCTAATAATTTTGCATACATCAGACATTTCAGCGACAGACAGGAGACACTACTAAGTTCAGGAGTAAAACCATACCAATGGTTTGAATGTATGCAATATTAACATGAACTTTTGGATCCAACATGAAATGTTGGAGTTGCCTCCCCTGTACATTGATTGCACAAGTATGACCATATGAGAATAGCTACTGCTCCTTTCAGTGCCATAGACAGCACCTGAACCAACAGTTACATTAACTCTATAAACTCAAGCTTTTCCCCATGAAACAAAAAGTGCCCCTCCATCTCCTCAGTTGCAATAGAAGAGTGATGAAGTCACCAAGGCACTTCAATATATGAATTTGCATGACAAGCCATAAATGCACAAGTAACTACAATGTATAAGAAAAGAGGGGTTACAGTGACCAACTTTTGATTAATGTACAAGTTACTACAATATATAAGAAAAGAGGGGTTACAGTGACCAACTTTTGATTAATGCTATTTGTACTCACTAACAGTTAAGTAAACAAATATGCAAGATCAAGAAGGTAACAGTCTAAAGAGAAACTGACCTATATTTGTTGGAAGAGTATTGTATTTGTCAAGAAGCATCCATACAAAATTCATTGTTCTTTGACAATACATGAGAAACTCATCCAGTTACAAAATTGAACCAAAGCTTGATAGACAGACTGACAAAAGAATGGTTGTAACACAATATGGCCTTTTTGGGGTGTAAAACAATTATAAGTGAATCATCTGTTCATCCTGTTACAAAATTGAACCAAAGCTTGATAGACAGACTGACAAAAGAATGGTTGTAACACAATATGGTCTTTTTGGGGTGTAAAACAATTATAAGTGAATCATCTGTTCATCCAGTTACAAAATTGAACCAAAGCTTGATAGACAGACTGACAAAAGAATGGTTGTAACACAATATGCCCTTTTTTGGGGTGTAAAACAATTATAAGTGAATCATCTGTTTTAATGTTGCCTGTATCTTATGTCGTGCACTTGGCTGTTTTACAAAGCAGGCCAACATGTTTACTGAAACAGTCCAAGGTCTTAATGATGTAGGCATATATTCAAAGTTTTATCTGGATCACCAATACAGCTTCCAAAGTAGTAATATCTCCAGGCACTCATGAATATGCATGTGTCAGGATCCTGTATTTTAATTACTCATGTGTAAAATTTGAATTCTTTTTATTTCATTTTTGTTTCATTGTGTTTTATCGGGATATTGATTATTGTTCAAGGTAACTGATATTTTTGTAAAAATTTGTTTATTTAGAACATAAATATGTTTCGACTTATGTAAGAGTTGTTTGTTTATTTAGAACATAAATGATCCTAGGCTTTCATAAGAGTTGTTTAGATAGCCAGTTTTGATAAACAAATGACATAAATGATTTGCTGCAGCCAAGCTCTTTTCTAAGTATATGTCTTTATATCATGTACTATGTATGCATTGTCAGTTGAGGAAATACCACAATTTATCAGTGCACTTGCAATGTAATGACGTCTCAGTTTAGTTTAAATAGACTTAGGTCCCTGTGAAATGGTCAGTCAAACAACATCTCTCAGCTGTGCCGTAGTCAATTGCATTTTATGTCTTGAGAAGATGGTATGATATTTCTTGTGCTGGAGTTAGTAGTATAATATACCATGAAGAAGAATGGAAAAAGTTAAATTTTCATTACATACATACAGCTATAGTTGAGCCTTGGCAGCCATAGGAGACCATCTACCTTTTCAATAATAATTTATTCCCTGGAGAACTATAAAAGTGGCTTAGGATAAAAACATTCAGTGAAATTCATTCTAAATTGGAACAGTACAGTAAAAATTGTAGTTCAATTTGAAATTATGAACATTTGTGTAAAGACGTCATCTGATGTCATCATCCTCCATCTTGGAAACAACTGGAGTTTAACAAGACTCAGTTACAACTTTTTAGTAATATAACTCATATACATTCACAGTTTTGGATAAATGTTTTTGACTTTTATTCACAAACCATAACTACTGTTTTATATTTTCACATATGCACAGTCTTTACCTGGCAAGTAAAATTATCTTTGTTAAAACTATCAAAGCTTGTTGTCTCCACTAATTTCTTTTGTTACTTGAATGAGCTGATATGTAACACATGGATCTCACTCATTATTGTATCCATCCTACCTCTACATATATTGGAAGTTTGCTAAATAGGATCACAAGTTTGGCCTCTAGAGTTGTAACATGTCGAATCAATCATATGCATGATACTCACATTACTAAACCCTTTCAAGGACTGCTCCAATGGTCTAAGTGGTCAGAGTGTCCACCTCAAATGCAGGAGGTCATGGGTTTGAACCCTGGCTGAGCCATGCCAATACTTACAAAAATGGTACTAGCAGATGCCTCATTTGGTGCTCAGTGTTAAGAGGTTAATATTTGGACTGGTTGGTCAGGTGTCAAGATAATTTAACTGGGTGAGACATCATGCTACCATATATGTCTGAGCATGATGCTCCAGTGCTAGACATTACTTTAAACTGACACACTGCAGGCCTTCTAGCAATGTGTCTGGAAAAGTTTTAAAGCTACATTAAAATCCAAATCATGCACACAAACACTTTAAGGATCTGGACAATATAATGTCATTTCAAGCTTTATCAAAATTGGATCCGAAATATGGCTCACTGAGTGGCAACAAACTCAACCAATCAGATGCAAGATCATTTCAGTAATAAAAATGCATTAATCACACTCATTACTGAATGTTTTCAAGATCATTATAATATGCAAATAATTCAGGTTGATCAAACTTCTATAAAAAAAAAATATGGCCTCCAGAGTGGCAAAAGCTAAGCCATCTGGATCCCAGATTTTCTCCTCAATATATGCAGATTTCATTTGTTATTGAAGTCATCTGATTACTGAATGATGTAGGGATCCCAAGCTTATCAAAATCGGATAAAATTATGAACTCCAAAGTGATAACGTTAGTCAATCAGCTTTATAATCACCTGATTAATATGCATGGATCTTGCTCATTTTCGAACTCGGCCAAGATTTTGATTAAATAAATGCATATATCAAGTATGATTAAAATTTGATAAGAAATATGCAGTAGTAACATATCACAAGGATGTTGATGAATGGGATATGTTATGGATGCATGGTACACAAAAGATGTAGGGTCATACCATAAACTCTCTTGGCGGCCATTTGACCAGCTGAGCTAAAATTTACAATGCCTGAAAAATTGTTTCACAATTGCTACACACATTTTACATTAAATTCATCTCTTTATTCTCAACAAATAAAGAAATACATAAATGATATACTGTGTTTTTCATTTTATTCGTAAAAATAGTTAATATGGAACAAAACATTTCATTGCTTGTAGGCAAAGTTTTCAACCCCATTTTGAATTAATATTTATTATTAATAATAATAAAAAATATGCAAAAAAGGGATGAAATGAAAACAGAATTCATTTACATCAAAATTGTTGATTAATGTGTGAAAAGAGAGCTTGTGCTTTTATCAATTACAAATATTGTATTAAACAAATGCTGAAAATTGATAATATAATTTTAATAAGGTATACATGATGGAGAATTCCATTTTCATTCCTAGAGATCAAGAATGCTATTTGAGAAATCAACGTCATTATTGTATTCTGGTAATTAAATATTAGCTTTTACATGTGTCTGTATTTATTTAAAAACTTTGAAAAATATAATTATGAAGTATTTATATTGTTTCTACACACACATATCTATAAAGTAAATGGTAGCTGTAATTTCCACTCGCTGTGTTAAAGTAATTTGTTGTGAGATAAGTAAGGATTGAGACAAACGAGGAAAAAAGAAGGCAATCAAACATTAGCATTACTGAAAAGGAAAGAAAAAATAATAAATAATACTGGCATAAAAAAATTTAGATTTAATTTTGTTAAGATTGAATTAATTTAAAAATTGTACAAAAATGTAAACTTTCCTGAAAGCATCTTATTTTATCAATGCACATTTAATCCAAATGAACTGCAAAATACTGAAACTTGCAGTACAATTATTAATATTCCCGAAGTTGTTGAAATAACAGGTCCAGCTTTCTCAAAGCCAAAGATAGTCAGCTCCAAGTTATAACACTTTCATGTAAGCCACAATTTTCTTTTAAGGGCCACTAATACAGCAAACTAGTGGCACATTTCTTTTTTCTCATGGTGTCCATGAGCAGATGTGAAAATCTGATTTTAATTCTTCTTTGTAGTCTTTATTTATCATAAATCTAACAGCTGAAGTTGTTCATACATGAGGAAGGATCACACATTCATTGTTTTTCAATTTAGTTAGCACATTGATGGACTTGGAACACATCATATATTGACAAATGCATTGAGCAAGTGGCAACTGGTCATATGCTTGGTTGACATGTGGAATAATGGCATAATCTAAATAGACTGAATTTTACCCCTTTTAAACCACTGTGTTACATCCATTGTCATTAGAAAATACTGACTGTGTAATTTTATAGACAGAATTTTAAAGAAGAGATGATACACATGTACTTTAATAACCAATTATCTTAGTGTTGTTGGCTGACTAGGGTCCCTTTGACATGGATTGTAAGTGATTAATCTTGACACACGTTCAACATGTGCTTATAAAAGTGGTAGTATTGTTTAAACCACTGAAACAACTAGCATTTGTTGTAGCAAAATATTTTTTCTACCTACAATTATATGAATTTGTATGGGCAAAACCATGAATTTAAGAATCCACAAAAATATCTTTCTGCACAAAACCACAAAATCAAATGGTACTAATGTATGGTCTAATAGATGGGCTAATAATAAAATACATACCTGTTGAAGAAACTAATATTTCTTTTTTTTATGCAATAAAGTGGTTCTTAAAGCATAAACCTCTGGCAATTATTTCCTATAGCACATGCCTGAGTAACTCTGAGATATTCATATTACTGTGGTTAGCAAATTTCACTAAATCACAAATTTTGGTTTCTGACAGTGTTCTTTCACATTTTTCATAATATTCAAGGGAAGAAGCTGTACAATTGTTTACTTCTGTATTGAAGTTTTAATTGTTTCAGGTTACTGAACAAGTTATTTGAATACCATGGGACTTTTTGTGTCATAAAACTTCCAATTCTTGCAAGAGCTGAGAGACATTGGCAGCAAACTCAATGGAGGACCCAGACTCTTTTTCTTGAACATTAAACTGCAAAACAGAAAAATTTTGAAGACTGATTTTTCATGAACAAGTGGTGTTAAAATGGTATTTTACTCTTTACACATTTTTGTACAATTACAATCTTAAACATCAGGAACATATTTTAAAATTATATTTTAAACAAAGAATATTTTGTGCTCTACATCAATTAACACCAGAGTACTGATAAATTTTTAAATCAACAAGAATTTATGAATTTTGTCTTGCTGGTAAATAATGAAATGGCATAAATAAGGTATGGTTTGAGTCAATAATAAGCTAGATATGTATTTGTCAAAGATGTACAACCCAACTGTGTCTAATTTCAGAATCTCCAAAACCTAAGTCTAACAAAAGTTATGAAATGGTATGAAATTTTAAGTAAATATATACACCACCAATGTGCATACAAAATTTATTGCCCGGGTCAACATGTAATTCTAATAAACTAATATAAATATGAACACCAATGTGCATACAAATTCGTTGCCTGGGTCAACATGTAATTATAATAAACTAATAAAAATATGAAAAGTTTTAAGTCAGAAACATTTTCTAACAATTGAAGAGATGCTTCCAAAGTCTTAAAAATCTGATTAGGTCATCTGTATAATTAGGTCAAGAGTTTTCTTTGTTGCATAATTGTCCCAATAAAGTATGAACTTAAAAAGATTTTGACACTACTTTTGTGTTGTACCAAATCATCCAAACAATAACAAAAAAAACCTTACAAAAGTTAAAAATGGATATAAACAGAATGAACATCTAATTAGGTTTTCTATTTATTAGTTGAAACGTGCTTACCAAATTTTATTAGCCTTTGTTGAGCAATTTGAAAAGATTTGTACTGAAAATGTCTAAGTTTATAAAGTAAACATAAAACTTATTTTAAAACATTGAGTTATCCACAAAACAGAATGAAACTCAAAACTGGACATTTAATTGTAACAAAATGTCTATTTAAACTGTCTATGTTCAATAGTTTTGCAATGTTGTGCTAACAAAGTCTGCAGACAGAGAGAAAGATGGATTAATAGAATCTTACAATATAACCAGGAGAGAAAAAAAAATACAGAGATCAATACAATGAATTTTAACAAAGTCAAGCTTCTCAAATATTTAAATAAAATTGTGAGACAACAATTTTACTCAGGCTCCTTTAAATTAATCTAATAGTGTTTTATATTCTGAGTGTTATGTTACACTGGTTATAATTATGACTATCCTTAAATAGCAGAGACAGTGACTGGTGCTAAGCTCTGTGCTATGCACAATTGGTTTCTCTAGATAAGTAGAAAACAAGTTCTGATAATAATCACTAATGCTGGCAGCAGTCAATAACTGATATCACTAACTTATTTGTTCCAATTTACAACCATGGCCTATGTTTGTGATCTGTGATTAATGTTTATATATCATTTGAACACTGGTAAGGCTTGGAAGATGGTGGATATTAATGGCATCATGTGAAAGGGGGAATTAAACAGCAAATCAATTAGTATATTCAAATTATTGACAGAGAGCGGCAGTATGAAAGTAGGGCAGCAGTGTATGCACATAGATTAATAAATGAACATGTTATAAGCAAGTCATAAATTAGTCTTAATACTTTAACAGTAGTCTTAAAAACTATTTCATAAACAGAACAAATGGTGAAGTAAATGGGGTTCTTACCATGACCTGTTGGAAATTGTCATCTGGTGGGATATATTGGACAGGGGAGTAAACTGCATTTAATCGCAACCACATCAAATCTTGGTCTAGGCAGATTAGTTCTCTACAACTGTCCATACTGGCCTGAAATATTGGATAGCAGTAAGTCTGATTTTTAATTATCAGTTCTGATCTTTCATATTTTGAAGCAGCATGACCTTCTGATAGGCAATGTGGATTGAGAACCTCTAGGGCACAGATCTGAAAATGCTCTGGCCATTCCAGTTGTGCCCTTGCTTATCAATGAACAGTGATGACTCACAGTATTTACTCTTGTAATCATGTATCATGAGTGATTTGGGTTGATAGCACAATGAAATCTAAACTAATGAACAGTCTAAAACAAAGACACTGTCTTCTTGTCTTTCAATCAACAATTAATTACTACACATTCTTTCTAAATTCAAAGAGATAGCATGTATTATTCCTAAAAAGTATTTTTCAATTAATATTTTGTTTGAATTCATTCTGGTAAATATCTTTTCCAATTGATTATTATTTGCATTGGTACACATTCCTATACAATACAGTGAGTCTTAATTTATCTCCCCATCAGTGGTTCATAACCATATTCAGCCCACATGCCCAATTAAATACACCATCTGTACTCACTTTTAAGTCAATGCCAAATGCAAACTTCACAGATCCAGATCTGCTATTGCATAGTGTGATGGTAGATCTGGGTCTGTGCAGTTTGTAATCAGTAGAACAAACAAACTATATCCTGGTATATAGGTGCAATATGCTGTGGCAGATCAGGGTCTTTCTTGTTTGCAGTTTGACTTCTAAGCAAGTATAAATGGCAATCATGTGCCCATCATTTACTGAGATAAACAAATTTAATCACTGTACAATATACATTCATTAAGTATCCAATTTACACAAAAGGTGTCCAAGGATTGATGCATTCAAATAAAACAAAATGTGACCTTTCTGGTGCCCTGACAATATAGCTTTATCTAATTCTATCCAATACACATTCTATATGCAGGCAAGAACATCAGAATAAGCTGTTTTTAATTGCCAAATCAACTGATGTTTTCTATTTTTGTCTTGATATAGACCACATCAACAAGTGAGAAAGGCAAAGTACAGGTATCTAAAGGAACACTCATATTAAATTGGATGCTTATTTGATATAGCACTGAACAGATACCCACATCACTTCTTATCCTGTTTGGCATGTAATAATAAACACCTCATCTATTATCATGCACTGAGTAGGGATATCTGGTTGGATATGACAATAAACACCTCATCTATTATCATGAACTGGGTGTCTATTTGACTGGATATGATGATAAACACCTCATCTATTATCATGCACTGAGTATGGCTGTTTGGTTGGATATGATGATAAACACCTCATCTATTATCATGAACTGGGTGTCTATTTGGCTGGATATGATGATAAACACCTCATCTATTATCATGCACTGAGCATGGCTATTTGGTTGGATATGACAATAAACACCTCATCTATTATCATGAACTGGGTGTCTATTTGACTGGATATGATGATATACACCTCATCTATTATCATGCACTGAGTATGGCTATTTGTTTGGATATGATGATAAACACCTCATCTATTATCATGAACTGGGTGTCTATTTGGCTGGATATGATGATAAACACCTCATCTATTATCATGCACTGAGTATGGCTATTTGGTTGGATATGACAATAAACACCTCATCTATTATCATGAACTGGGTGTCTATTTGACTGGATATGATGATAAACACCTCATCTATTATCATGCACTGAGTATGGCTATTTGGTTGGATATGACAATAAACACCTCATTTATTATCATGAACTGGGTGTCTATTTGGCTGGATATGATGATAAACACCTCATCTATTATCATGAGCTGGGTGTCTATTTGGCTGGATATGATGATAAACACCTCATCTATTATCATGAATTGGCTGAGATTATGATGATAAAAATGTTTTTGAATCAGATTAATGTTTAGTGAACATTTATGCCATGATACAAGAAATGCTTGTTTTTACACTTGTATATCTTTAAAATTACATGTGTACATATTACCATTAAGATATAAATAAGACAATTAATGAGATAATGTAGTGCACTACCCAATTCTACTTGTCAAAGGAATTCAACATTGCTTGGTATTGTTGATCTAACTGGAATGACTGCAGCCATTGCTTTAGATTGACACAAATATCTTTTCATCAGCATAGTTTTTTGGGCCAAACCACATAACATATACATATAATAATTCCCTACAGTATGATAAATGTGAATTCCAGAATTCATTCAAATTATGTATAGATGATGCATGTACTGAAGTGTCTGTTATTTTAGCAGTGCTCCAAGTTCATATCAACATTCCACAGACTACAGATTAGTACTGTCCACATGATGGGAAAGACATGACTTCATACCAGGATAAGCTCAGAATTATCAAATTATAATCTCTTTCATTTATTCCTTATGTTTTAGATGACATGAAGTTTCAAAATCAAATAAATTACTCAGATTCAACATATAAAAATGTCATATGAAGCCATGTTTGTCAAATAACCACATACCTGCCAACCTCAGAAATTTTCAGAACTGAGTAGTGTAATCTGAGATCCCCATGATAGGTCTGTGCACTTGACCTCCCAAAAATGTCATGTACAATTTATAATAAGTCATCTGATCAAAAAAGCCTGTATATATATCAGATCAGAATGATTTTCATTTAGAAACATCTTATTTCTGTCTATTGTTGATAACTCCATGCTGATATGAAGCCAGTAATATGAGTAAAATTCAACAATTAATTGATTTCTTGAGAATACAAAATTAAAATTCAAAAAACATTTACATCACTGTAAATTCAAAATAATGCTGAATGCCCTATCACAAGTCCAAATGTACAGAATGCTCTAAATGAATTCAAATAGTCTTGTATGTCCTGATGTACCACAATCATGCAATTTTGTCTATTTAAAATCAACTAGACATCATAAGAAGTCTTTTGGTGATCATTTGGTGAAAACCACAAGTAAATATAATTTATCATTTACGAGAAGAAGCAATAACAAGCTTTTTCAGATGGCTTTAAGGTTTATTGATCAAACTACTTTCAGTCTTGCTGTGAGTAATCTATATAAATATAAGGGCAATTCAAGGGCAAGATACAATTTGCATTCACAAAATTTTCCTTGTGATGGGTTTCCAAAAATAAAAAATGAAAACAATCAGCAGTCACTACTTCTGCAATTATGATAAAAATAAAAATACATATTGTCTGTAATGGTGTTATAGGAATTGTACACAACCATTTTGGTCTCATATAACCAATCAGTATATCAGTAATTAAATTTAACAATATTGAAAATTGGTGGTCTGATTGAATAATTTCCATCTAGGAATATCATTTTGTTTCACTTTTGAAACCCGTCTACTACTTCTTTTGAAGCCTGTCTGTCTGCTTACTGTATACATGTAGTGGGGCAGATATACATGTATAACCTTGTGTTTTATAGGTCTACCAATCTCTTGCTCTGTCATACCTGTCAGTTTAAATACCATTAATTTATGACCTTCTCTTCCAGATTCAATTTGTCAGTCACCTTTTGTATCAGACTCAATTTTCTTTGTCTCTTTATCTGAATAAGTAATGATCATGAAAGATATCAGTCATTTCTAAGTGAATATACATGGAAATGGATTTATATGTACATGCAAAATATGTAATAGTGCTGATTACTGAACTAAGTTGTATATCTTCTGTACCGATTTTATTTGCATTTTCAGGGTATCGTTTATTCAAAATTCACTTACTGTGCTGCATAACCTCCATGGTACAATAAACAGATTTTTAACACATGCATTGACTTGCCAGTTTGTAATGTAACTATAATGCTTACCTCCTGTAGTGTTTTTGGTTGTCTGACACTAAGGTATGGTATACAAGCTGAAGCTGCCATGTCAATTTCATTTCCTTCTAAACAAAGCTGCAATATATAGTAATAGTATTTTATAGTGAGGATACATTTAAGTGTTAATATACATGTACTATCAAAATGGAAACAGAAAAGTGACTGATCTAATCCTATCAGCATAAGAAATTTGCAGATTGCAACTTGACTGCCTCATCTTCATTTTAGCATGGAAATGAAGATAAACAAACATTCCTGTGGCAAACTTCCTGCATGTCTACAAGAAACGGACAAGAGTCCCAAGTGGGCTAAATATTGCTCACTTGGCTTTCATACCTTAACAAATTAACTTTGCAGGTTAATGAAGTGTTGTGAGAACCTGATTCTTCATATGCCATCTTTGAATTTTGATAACATGCTAACTTTACTTATTTTGCAGCTCTGGTAATAATAAAATTGTCCCAAGATAAAGACAACAGATAAATACTGAACTCTGATTCCTGGTCTATAATACTATAAGTGATTGCTTATGTGGAGTCTTAGCCTTGACTCTTCTATTAAAGGATGCAAATGAACAGGTGTCAACTGTGTGGCAGGATCAAATGGAATTCAAATAACAACCCTCTGATATCTGGCACTGAACAAGCATAAAGTCTGCACCTCACTTAAAGAGTTGGTAAGTGATTAAGGTCAGTGAGGAGTCATAAGACTTTACTTGACCATGAACATCTACAGTTGTCCCCCCACCCCATAAGGACACACCTTCTGCATCAAGAAAGCAGCCATATAAAATATATGGCTTTTCCAGAGGGAGAATATATTTGTAAGAAATATGTGTATGAATGTGTATTAAGATAGCTACATATAACTTCAAAGCATTTAATATCTTCATTGAAATGTAGCACTAATTATTAAAAGGTTCTTCTTGTCCTAAGAACAGCCTTTTTTCAAATTTACATAAATTAATAGTTTTTATTCTTCAAAGTGATATGAGAGTGGAGTATTGTTGGAGTGTGCATTGCAAAACCATTCAAAAATGTCTTTTAAATCATGGAACATACATTGCTGGGCATTAATAATAATTCTCTTTCTATTTACTCCATTTTCCCCACTGCTGCAGAATATTCTCCTCATCTGTTAAATTTTTGGTTATTTGAGTCTTCCCAACATAAAAGTTTTCAGCAAGAACTCTTGAATTTTTCCAGTTGTCACGAGGCTGAATAACTTTTACTTCTTCTTTTAAAGAATTAATTATTCATTTACGAGATGACATATTAAAGTTTTTTAACAACTTTTTTATATGTAGCTAATTATACAATACTGCAATTTAATTATGGAGATGAAACTTTTGTTGATTATATTAAATGCCTTGTTTAGAAAGGAAGTGATACATGTATTGTCAAGTGATTTTTGGATTTATGTCTGGTACTTTGTTTTGTTCAAGGTTAATTTCTTTCTGTGTTAATCCACAAAATTTATAATCTAGTCTATGCTGAACGTGTTATGACAATTACAGCTATGCCTGGTCGTAATCATAAAAGAGAAGAACTAAATAAGGGTTTGATGCCCAAAACCCTATCACAACATTGTTGACTACATTTCCTGTTAATGTCAGCCTTAATGATAAAATAATAATCTAAGTGGTACATGTACTTCAGTCAACACTTATTTCAGTAATAACAGCCCAACACTGGGAAACAGATATCAATAAAGATAATCATATTACTTACTACATGAATTAAATATTGGTTCTGGACACATAAAAATAAACATTGTGGTCACTTGTGAGGGATAAATTTGACATTTTGAAACTAATATCTGGGCCAATGCTCATCTTAATGGGGTGGCCATTCTTGAGGGGTATTTACGAACACAAACTTGTTGCTGCCAAGAGATCATGACTGTAAGAAGTGGGTGACCACAAATTGGGTGTGTGTTATGATGGAGGCCACTATATCAAATCTGAGGTTCAGTCAAAAGGATTGTAAACCTGAAAATAATTTTTTAAATTGTTTTTCTTGTGGATTGGTTGATTTTGAAAGTGCCTTACCCCCAGGGAAGTGTTAAATGTTTTAATGGAACAGCCCTGATAATGAAATGTGTTTTAATTTTCCCTGGGCCACACTTTTTCATTTATGGAATAAGGGTAAACACTGACATGTATTTGATAACATTTCCCAGATTTAACTGAGACAATTACTGCCATAGAAAATGCTCATTTTCAAACTGTGGGAAAAGACATGTTATTTATTGCTACAAAAGTATTACATAGATATGCAAGGAAGATCAAAATTACTTCCCTTTATCTATGTATCAAGGGTTTAAATCTTAAAGAATAAAAATTCTGTGAGAAGAGTCTGAAACATACCTTTAAACATATTCGTCCTAATTTACTCAAAGCTGCAAGCTGGAGTTTGTAAGTAACTGTAAACTGATACGCTTTGCCAGCATGAACACTGAAACGTTAAAGACGATGTACACATTAATACAGGTTACATAAAATCATATCTTTTGCCTGTGACTTATTCTGCTTTGTATCCACATTGCTGATTTACAAAAGCTTAAAAGGAAACACAATATGTTAAGGATGTTTCCTTCCATAAAATTAACACTGATGATGAAACTTTGAAAAGATGTAATGCATATACTGGGACATCAAGGATATGATGTCAGTTTTAACCAAAATATATCATAATGCTATGAACTCAGAGAGACTAGATGAAAATGACATGGTTGTGAGTTCTGTCTGTAACTGACCAATGAAAACAAGAAAAAAGCTTATACAATATAAGTAAATACTGGAGAAATCCTGTGAAAGAAATTACATTTTTCAGTAAGCAATGTTTTTCTCAAGTTACAAATCATTTAAAAAATAACAAACTAACCCAACTTTAAACAATACTTCAAGAACTTTACAATGTTCATTGTCTCCAATAATATTAGAGCTGAAGTTATTAATTGTGCATGTAAGTGTTCACAAAAATTATATCATAATAATTTGTTATTTTTGCAGCATGTATTTTGAGTACATCACACTTTTTTCTTCTAAAAAAGTCTGTAATTTTATCAACTATGGCTAGATTTTTTAATGATCAACATCAACTATATCAAATTATTCAAATAAATTCACTGGTATCTTAACCCACTGAACACAACCCGTTGATACTGGTGTGCTAGTCTTGCTCTTTTGCAGCTTTAACAAATATTTTGTTGGTTCAATGTTCAATGCTTTTTAGTTCTCAACATTAGTCTTCTTCTTCCCTTTAAATTTCATCCTTGTATTGTCTAAATGACATATTCTGATGGGGATACATCTACCCTCTCACACTGAAATCATTTTTAAAATACTGAATCTCACTTTTCCTGATGTTTCCAGACCATACTTGATGTTCTGTACCAAGTTTCAGGTTTCCATATTGACTCTTCTTGATTTGGAATCAATGATGTCATTCAGGACTTTCAAGGATGACTCTGCTTGTAGCCTGTGAAATCAACTTAGCATAGGCAAAACCATCTTTGACAGACAAGGTAACATTATCATTACTTCCACAACAGTGATCTATATGTTGTCTGTCCTTATTCTGTAAGGAAATTAGTATCTTCTAACTTCCAAATAAAACTGGTCCAACTCTTGTCATTTGACATTTTGGATGTTACTGCAGAGTTCAAACCTTCTAACAAAGATCACAAAATGCTAGCCCTCTGGCATTATTTTCTTATATTGATCCCATTGATGTTGCATTAAAGCCATTCTCACTTCCACATATTTTTAAAACCTTTATCCAACCCATTAGTGTTCATGCCTTAATCGATAATTCAAGATGCCATGATTGATTTAGCATGCTAATTTATATCAGTTTCCATTACGTGAAGATTCATTGTACAAGCAGAAACTTTTGACCAATCAGAACAGTCTTCACAAAAACTTTTGACCAATCAGAACACTCTTCACAAAAACTTTTGACCAATCAGAACACTCTTCACAAAAACTTTTGACCAATCAGAACACTCTTCACAATTGCCACTTAAATAGCAAACAGGCAAAAATCCATCCCTGAATCCGACTGAGAAAGGAAAATGGCATGTATGAGAGTGAATCTTTGCAATCATGATGAGAGAACCTCCAGTGATGAGTGCAGTGATGAACCTGGTTAAACAAGTCATGTGTGAACTAAAATCTGTCCAATCTGTGGCACAATTATCCCCAGGCAATCATTACATGTATCCCTGATAGCCCTTGGCTGGTACTGGGTGCCTGAAAACATAGTATCACAGCAGATGGTACATGGCCAATGTACTGGAGAGACTGGAGTAGAAACTGGTGGTTGTTTGTTCCTGGCTACAGTTCTAGGTAGCATTAGACAGTTTACCAGTTCAGATACCAGATATGCTTGACATGTTTTGGCATTTTTTATTGAAGCTGGTGCTGGAATTAACATAACTGTATGCAAGATGCTGTCTGTGTCTTGAAAAGAGAAATGAGTATAATGAGAAGACTGTAGCCACTGACAGGCCAAGATGGAGCTATCCAGCACAGGTCTGGAGACTGGTGATAATCACTACTAGTCTCAGGATGCAGGGATGGGTAGAATGGTGTATTAACACTGTACACAGTCTTTTCTAGTCTCAGGATGCAGGGATGGGTAGGATGGGGTATTAACATTGTATACAGTCTATTCTAGTCACAGGATGCAGGGATGGGTAGGATCGGGTATTAACATTGTACACAGTCTATTTTGGGATCCCCTGTAGCAGTGAACCTTACTTGTGTAAAACTAAAAGCATTACAAAATAATGCACACCATAATACTAATTTTCAAGTGATGCTTGAACAATAATTTATATAAAAATAAACAATTTTCAAATATGTAAAATACTCCAATATTTCACAATCAATAATCATTAATGTCAACAATGCAACTTCCACCAACACTTCACTACCAGAAAAGTCATACCTATGTCCTGCAATTTCCACTATGCAAGCTAAACAAAAACTGTATTTTCACTCTATGTGCAAATATAATGAGGTTACATCTGTGACTTGATGTTTATAATAAAAGATTAGGCATCATTTTTCATGTAGGGACACCAGGTGTCTGAGCGGTCTAAAGTGTTTCTCTTTACCGATCATTGCCATCTCGCCTCTGTCTAACTGGGTTTAAGTCTCGGGTTGGCCAATGGGGGTATGTGAGAAAGCTGCCAGTTGCTTCCCTTGGGTTGGTGGTTTTTATCAGGGTTTACTGGAGTTCCTCGTCCACCAGTTATAGTGGTTGCCACATATTGCCCATCTTGTGCTAAGAAATGGCATTAAACACCAAAACATCTTGGACTTATGCATCCATTATGTACAGTAATATTATAATTAAGACACATGGAATTTAAAAACAGAGTAAAATTTTCATTTCTTTTCTTAAACTATTTAGCACTGTAGTGATCCTGCAGTAAAAATAGATATATCAATTTATGGAAAAATAGAGTCGTCTTCCTTGACTAATCTATAGATATACCTTATTTTTGCCTGTTTATCAAGAAAACTGAGGAGTTTGGGAAACACATCCTTCACTGTCCTCTGTCTAATGAAGTCTTCACTAACCTCTGCCATTATCAGAAGTATATGTAATGCCTAGAAATGAAAAATTGAAATATAAATTCTTATTTATTCATGAAAATTGCTCCCTTGTTGAAATGCTGTTCATAGGAGTGTAGTAAAACTGGACTGCTTTGTAGTGATCAAATTTGTATTGCTAAGGTGATCTGAAATGATCAAATCTGTATTACTCAGGTACTTTGTTAAGTCCTGCATGACTGTACATTGTTACTTCTCCTCTTTGTCCAATTGAGAATAGAACAGAAGAATGTAATAGGTTGGCCTCCACAACTTATATAGCTTTTGACTGCATTTTTATTGGTGGTTTAATAGTACCTATAACAAATTATTGACCAAATCATGCCAATGAAATACGAGCTAGGTGCATTTCTGAGGGACACACCTAATCAGCCAAGCCAGGAGATCAACATTCCACAAAGCTATTACAATATCTAGATTATCGTATAAGCTTAAAGTTATAGAGTTTAAACCAAAACCACAATATCTTTCATACTCTTCTGACAGTAATCAATTGATACTTTCTTAAGCATACAAATGATCTACATTTTATTAACTCATTATTTTTAAATGTTATGGTAGAAGCCAGTTATCGTCATTTGCTTTCCTAGAGAACACTTATGCACTTAATCCATCTTAACTTCATTTTTAAGACCTCATATTTTCTTTTTATGAGTATTTCTTAATTCATTCACCTTGGCAATGAGACATAATCTCTGCCCCTTTTAGCATTTAAAATTTTATTAAATAAATGTGATTTTTGTTTTAAGACTTCAATATCTGTCTTCATAAATTCTCTTATTACTAAGATGGCTACTGTTCTTGAATTACCTTTATATATAATTACACTTGATAAAGGAATTAGTGATAAAGAAGACTGTCATGCATATTTATACCTGAATCGTCACTAACTTTTCCTCATCACAAAATCTCAGTGCAAATGGTGACCAGACCTCATGAATTAATGGCAGAAGTGTATCTGCAGTAAGAAAGTGAAGATATATTTCTAAAAATATAATGCTGTAATGTAAAGTAATGTTAAATGTATAAAAGCATAATGAAATAAATGCAATACTGTACAAAAGTAATCCATATAGAACATCTAAACAGACTAAGCATAGAAGGAAATATTCATTTTAACATTTGATCAGTAAACCATTTTGTTTGTTATATGAACTATGATCAGTAAACTAGTCTTCCATTTAAATGTACTATGTTCAGTAAACCAGTCTGCAGGTTACATGTTCTATGATCTATAAACCAGTCTTCAGGTATGATCAGTCCAGACTTGGCTAAAGAGGGTAAGTGAGAAAGCCTGCCAGTAGCTTCTCGTGGGTTGGTGGTTCTTCCCGGGGTTCTTCCTCCACCATTAATACTGGCCGCCATGTATAGCCTATCTTGTGCTAAAAAATGGCGTTAAGCCCTATAACAACAATAACAACAGGTATGATCAGAAAGCCAGTCTGCAGGTTATATGTACTATGATTCACAGACCAGTCTTCAGGTATTATCAGAAAGCAGTCTGCAGGTTATATGTATTGAGATCAGTAAACTAGTCTGCAGGTTAAAGGCACCATGAATTCCTGTACATATTGTTGGGGTTATTTTTGTACAAACTACCATTTTTAATGGGTACTTAAATGTCAGGATTAAAAAGTTAAAAAAATTAAAAAAGTAGTTTTACATTGTTTCTAATGAAAAATTGTTGATTGAGTCTTTAAATTTGTAAATTATAGAAATCATTAAGTCAATGAAGACTGGTACAAAAAAAGTGAATTCACATTATTAATGACATAGAGCAAAAAAAGCAGAGCATTTACAAAATGTCATACCTAAGAGGGACACAGAGAAGTGTTCCAAGCGAACAAGTCAGTGAATGAGCAGGAAAAAAACAATATGAAATTTTCTCTAATTTCAAGTAAATCAAAGGCAAACTACTTCACACCATTAAGTGTAGTATGAGAGTCAAGTTCTAAAACCTAAAAAGATGTATTATAGATGAGCATGAAAAAACATATTCTGAAAACAGGGCAAAGATTTGTGAAAATGCTGACTGCAAACCTACTTTTGTTGTCATGCAGACTCAGGCAGCAATGGCCAATAGTATCTAGGACCAGGAGGCGTAGCCGTGGATGTTTTGAAGACAGGAGGTGTTTACTTCTCAACATGACCTAAAAATGAACAGCATAATATATGCCAACTCTGTTGAATAGTACCAAAAAAATCAAAAGGCTTCCTTACCACAAGTATAAACCACCCAAAAGTTTGGCTAAGGTCTGTAATGTAGAATCACTGTTATTGATTGAAAACACATTTTGTCACAATGAACTTGATCTTAGACCTTTCTGATTCTGAAATTAATAAGATTAATTCCCATTCCATATGCAAGCCATCCTGTGATCTTGACTTTGACCTTTTGACCCTGAAATTGATGAAGTTCTTCCTTACAAAAAGTACAAGCCATTCAAAAATGTGTTGTACAGTTCTGTGATGTAGAACTAATGTTATTGTGCAGAAACCATTATTCTTCTTTCAGTCACAGCAACAGCTAGTGGAAAATTCTAATTATTGTGCAGAAACAAAATTGGTAACAGAAAAGACAACAACATACACTGCCTTATGATTGGTGTGCAAAAAGTTTAAAAATTTAGTGGAGGTTCATGAGAAAATAGGTTAAGCATCATTCACTATATTTTCTTCCACTTTCTCAATCTTTTGTGTTGTCAACATTTAACAAACATATACAGATATATGCATGTATAAGTAAACTAGGAATGTACAATGGAACATTTTTGTAAACTAGCCTTTGTATTTTAAGGATCTAAAGGTCCACGTGACAAAGCTCAAAACTTGAAAATACAAATTCCACAAAAACACAACAATACAGAAACAAATCTTAAAATTAATAAAAATGTATATCACATTTGTTTTTTAATTATTATATGCTCATTTTCATCTCCATTAACTTTAGATTGTTATATTCATTCAATATTTTAAGATATTGCACACCTTCACATTGCACTCGTGCATGACATGTGTGCCCAATAGTGTATTTGCATTATGAACTACTCTGTAAACAAAATCATGTACACTCATGTAGTAGACACTTTATATTTTGGTTATTAAATTGTTTCTGAATAAACTAAAGCAGATATTTTATGGTTGCCACATACCAGCTGCTTTGCAATATTCTGTGTTAATTTTTTTGATACAATGTTTTTAGATTTAGGCTAGTGACAGGTCGTAAGATTGTTGGCTCCATACAAATAACATCAAAGTGGCAAGGTATAAACATTTCTTCTATAGCTGGTAACAAGAATAGCAAAAATTATACTTAGTTTTACATCCTAAATGTCCTCAAGATGTATTTTCTTAGTTCTTTTAATCCGAATTACACGAGTCATGTCATGGGTTTTAAAGCTTGATTACATATTTTGAAATTATGCTGTAATTTTGACTGCATTCCAAGTGCAATTACATCCACCTGACTGCACTCAAAATGAAATGAACATTATATTCCATAGTGTATTTTTGATAACTACAATAGAAAGACTTCAAAATTTTCACAAATTATGATTTCAAACATTCAATGACAGAATAGAAACACATCTGCAGATGTCAGCAAGCTGTTTTCTTGCTGCTGAAATCAGATGTAATTCATGGAGAACTGGCAGATAAATCCAGTCTGTAATAACAAGATTTCAGAGAACTGACAAAAATACCAAAATCTATTCATTCCAGACCAAATGGAAAAGTGGTTGCAATGTGCATTCATTCACAATATTTTAAGTAGACCAAAATTCCTTTTCCTTTTGAAAGTAATGTCTCACACATGATTAAGTTCAAATTTATCTGGGCTGAGTTATGTGCGCATTAATAATGTTATTGGTGTGTACTCTTATAAATCTGTGCTTATGTATTTAGTTTGGAATACAGCATACATTCAGTTACTTTGTTTCTTGTAGTTTATTTCAATTAAAATGTCATAATCATGAATTCTTCAAGAACACAAAGCAATAACTACAGCATCCTCTTCCAAGTAATGATCACTCATTTACTGTTTCAGCTTCATCTGACAATTCACATAAAATTATTTTGAAAAATTAGAATAAAAACATGGATAGCATATTTGGTGCATCCATAGCTGCAAGTGAAAATAAATTTCTATAAAATCTATCAAGATTTAACTATAACACCTCTTTCACAGCTTTCACATGTTTAGGAAGTTCTGATTCTTGGGCCACATCTGAGATACCATCTTCCTGTGGATCTGACTGCTCATCCAGCTGAGGTTCAAAGTTCTGTAAATCTTCCTCTGATATTTTTCCCTCAGCCTGCCTTTTCTGACTGTGATATTCCATAAAGAACTTGGCAATCTCCTCAGCAGGTACTGTACCTCTTTGCTCCTCATCCATTTGAGGAACTAGTGTTGAATAAACAGGGTGACTTGCTTCCGTTGCCTTTTTTTCATGTTCTTTCTTCTATTTAAAGAAAGTTTACGATTACTTTATGAGCTACTGGTAAAAATGTGAAGACTGCATAGGGACAAAGTTTGATTTCCTCTAACAATGACTTTATCATTGATTTTCTTTGTGAAAAGCTTTCTTGCATGCAAAAATAAGGAAGGAATTTTTCAATATTACAAACGTAAGCAAAATATTCCTTTATGTTTAGCAAGAATTTTTTTAATGACAAGAAAAGGTAAATAATTCACAAATTATTCAGCTAAATATAAACAAATTAGTTAGGTAAATATTATTTACCAGATCACAATAATGTTAGGAAAATAAACTCCATTACCCCCAGTGTTTTCTATGTACATATAGTTCTAAAAAAGAAACACTTATCCATTATCTCGCCTTGACCACAACTGGATGGCACCAGTAAAACCGATTAATTAAACTTGGATGCATGCATTTGTTAGGCTGGTTTTATTGCAATATTATTGGTTAAGTATTGTCAGAGAAACATAATTTACTAAACTGTTTGCATTTTCCTTCGATAACATTCCCTAGCCACATTAGGATACCAGGTACTAGGAGTAGATTATGTTCAGCATCCTTTCTCTACCAATAGCACCTTTTGAGAAAAGATCTGCTGGATTCACTATATGAAAGATAGCCCAGCCATCTAACCTGACAACATTACAACCAATTGTCACATGATCCATGGCAACTATTGTTATGTTTATCTATGTTATGTGCGTTTTTTTCTTAAATTAAGTCTGTAAGGGTCATTTAGTTAATAATATTTTAAATACTAATTTTCCACAATGATTATAAGTTTGTACTTTAAGATGAGTTTTTATAAACATTGCATAGATCTATTTATAAATTTCAATGTTGAACTACACTATTGATGAAGTAAACATCACAAGACCTGACTGTAGGTCACAGGTTTTCTAAAAAGGCCGAGATGATCCATTTTCTGATTAGATAGTGATAAGCAGCCAACCATGTTTGCTGGTTTGATCTGCAATGTCTCAATCCTCTTTCAAATACTAAATCTTTTAGGCATTCTTAGTAGCACCACCAGTCCTGGAAGATATTAGGTTATTTTTAGCAGTCATTTTTTTGTTTTTATTATTTAATTGGAATGACCATATTCTAATATTCATCTTAAGACAATTTGGATACATTACAGCAGTCATCAAATTACTCTGAATTCATTTAAAGACATTTTGGGATCATATCATAGTGATTCATCTGTACTGTTCATATATTAGTTCAGTACATTTTTCAGAATACTTCTGAAACTTATTCAGATTTCTTGATACATCTGCAATTGATAGAACATTTTGGACTTGCAGGTTATTTTTAATTTTTCACTTTGTACTTGAGAGAAAAAATTATACATTTAATTAAATAAATATTTTTGGTTTTTGCTCTTTCTTGTTACTTATTTGAAGACCATGGAGTCATTACAGTATAAATGTTAAGAAGAAAATGTCAAACCTGAGGGTTTCAATTTAGAAAAACAAAGTGAGGTGTTTGGCCTATTCTAGTCAAAATTGGTTCTAAATTTATATTTATATTTAATTGGATAGATATTTATCATGACCATTGACCCCTCTGCCATGACAACTGAAAGTGTCAGAAACCAATGGGTGGTAGCCTTTGACAGTAACTGGGGCTAGTTTTGTTTCTCCAAACAGGCAAAGAATTAAATCAGTCTTTTATGGGATAATGGCACTCAAAATGATGATGTTGCTGACTGCACCACTCCCTGAACATGTGTCATATTTCCTCTTACACCTTTAATGTGGAGGAGCTTGTAGCTCACAAGTCCTTTCTAAAACTTTTGAAAGACATGTATTTGAGCTTCATAAATTGGCTGATGTCTGAGCACATATACTGGGTCCTCTTGGGTTGTTCCAATACAAAAAAGAGATCATCATGACTTTTTAATGGCCCACTTAAGGCAACCATTTTCTGGTGATGAAACAGGGTTGTATCATAAGGATCAATGAAAACTCTGCCAAGTCAGAATCCAAGATACATTCCACCTGGGCAATAGTGTAAGTGAAATAGGCTTATGTAAGTCAAAGTTGACAAACAAGTCAGTGATGTTTTGCTATATCATCTATGCCATGACAGAGAACATTGAATGGAAGGCCTTAATAGTAATAAGTGCCAAATTTGTCTTCACAAACAGCCAGAAAAAGATTAGCTGTGTGGTTCAAAGGCACTCAACAGGAAAATATTACTGACTTAGCAACAGTCCCTAAAACACTTTAACTTGGAATGTGGACAGCCTTCTTGCTCATGCAACTCATTCAATGACTGAAGGATTGAATTGTTTATGCTGCAATGCTCTCTGCACAAGAGCTAAGCAAGAGTTCTTTCCCTTTGTCTGTATAATAAAGACAGGAAAAAAATTTTGTCTCCAGGAGGGCTGGATTTAGGAGAAAGTAGGCTAATGTTCCTACATTAATTTGATCAGTAAACATATTCGAAGGAAAAATATATATGCAGTGAGCAACAGAAAACAACAAACAAAAAGGCACCAACAATACCATTTTGGATAACATGGCCAGAATAAACAATCACCACATTCGATAAACGAATTCATATTAATATTGTTCATAAAGTAAAAGCAAATGTTTGCCACATGTAGTAAAAACCTTACTACACTCCACTATACCAACATTTTGGATGTATGGATTGATATTGTGAAAACAATCATATGAATATTTGGAGTTCATCCAGGACTATGTTGATAGTACTATGCAGAAATCTTAAAACTGCATCAATTATTGGTGGTCAAGGGGTGGTAATGGGTGAGAGTTTCTTCCCTTGGTCTTTATCTTGTATACAGACAAAGAGATGAGAGGCATAGCAAGAAGTCCACTAACAAACCTTTCTGGTTGGAGGAAACCATCTACAGACTGCTTTAGCCAACTCATTTAAAACTTCCATGAATAACGCTGCATCCTCGGCATGATGATCATCAAGAGCTGACAATATCTTGAAAAAAAAAGAAGATAAAAAATTCAGATTAGTAAAGCTCTGATGTTTTTAAATCAGTATAAGAGTCTGACGAAAAAGTGCAAGATGAAAAAAAGGAAGAATACAGTCAATTTCATTTTGCCAAAAATGATTTACTAGTAACATATGCCGTTAAAATCAGAATTTTATTTTTTTTGTCATATGACACCCTGTCAAACATAAAACAAACCAAAGTACTTGAATGAAGTTACATGTAAGTACTTCACATACAAAGACTGGACATATTAAAACAAGCCACAACTTTTTTGCATGTCACAACAGCTCAATCTACTTCTTCCCTCAATGCAAGATTAAATTCTGATATTTATATTCAAATCTATGAACATTCTCAACCATGCATCAGAGTTTCACATCTCTATGTATAATCGTTCAGGAGTAGACAAACCACATTTCTAATGAAAGTTATTAAAGCTTCCACTCAAGAATGGGCATAACGAGTAACTGTTTTCTTTGAGAGTCTCAGAGAAAAAAGTCTTGTACCTCCATAACAGTATCTTCAACCAGGGGGAGGACATTGGAGGTACAATACTGCAGCATAACCTTCAGAACTGAAGGACTCCTCTTGTCACTATTAAAACACCTCAGCTTCAGGGAAATAGAGTTCATCAGGTAATCTACATTGTGTTCGATCAACTCATCCAGACTCCTGCAAGATATGGATAATTTATTATCCAGGTCCAAATGCAATATACATCATAAGAACTGGAATTAGAAAATGTTAGCTGATCTTATGGTTGGAAATGAAATTGAAAAGAACTTAACATGATACTTCAAGATACAATCTGGAAAACAATATCATTTCACTTTATGACCTGAACATAATTCTACTTTGATATGAACCAAAAGTTAAAACAAATGCTGCAAAGATCTGGAAATTTTACCAGTGAAAATAAAATGGAAATCAATTTGGTGTCACACTGAATACAGAATAATTAATAGATTCTAAAGAAAATGCTCAGCACAAATGGAAATGCACAAGATAGATGATAAATGCACAAGATAGATGATAAACAATAATGGAACAAAATATGAATTCAATTAATGAAATGTTATGAAAAATGGTAATTTTCAGAGTGCAACTAAATCTACAATCTAATAACCTTTGCCATGATAATCTGAGATCAGATACTATACACTGATTCATTTCAAGCCATATTACTTATCTTGTTAGTCAGACTTAACAACTGTTAATGATGTTGTAATGTCCAGCAAGCACAACTGTTCAATTATAATTTGAATTAAATGATATAAATTATATATCTTGTCAAAGACTTAATAAATATATTTTTACATTTATTGCCATTGCAGTTATAGTTTTAATTATCGTAATTTTGTGTCATCTTTTGCACTTGTAATTTTTTTAAAGCTCACTTTTAATCCTAAAAAAGCAATAGTTCTCTCCCTTTAGTACTAGAAAATTAACTTTTGTAAATACATTTCCACTTTGTTTGAAATAAAAAAAATGAAAGAAACAATGAATGGAAGCAATACCACAAAAATCTGAATGTACTTCTGAGACTGCAAACAAACAGTGAGAAGATACTATAAATGGAAATGTGAACTGAAGGATTTCTAATGCATTGCATACACAAACTAAAATTTGGTAATATTAACCATTTCAGAGTATGTACTCATTCTGAATGAGCAGAATTAGCAACAGCTTGACTTTGAAATAATAAAAACAGTACTTAGTTTAACTCACGAAATCTGAGTGTGTGTGTGTGTGTGTTTGTTTTGGGTTTTTAATGTAGGTTTTAAAAAAAATTAAATCATAATGCAATCAAGTTTTGAAGTGTGACAGTTTATAGTGATGTCTAGCACTGGGGAATCATGCTGAAGACATGTAGCATCATGACCCACCATTTTTATAAGTCTCTGGTATAACTCAGCTGGGTCTTGAACCCGTGACCTCCTACATCTGAGGTGGACCCTTTAACCACAAGCCCACTGGAGCAGTCACAAAAACGGGTCTCAAATATTTAATATCAATTTGAACTTTTACATTATATGGATTGAGCTTCACTCTGCCTTTATGCTGGCAACCGTTGCAGGAGAAGGAAATTAATGATGATACAGAATGTCAAATGACTACAGTCCTACTATACCTAAGACTACAGGCCTTGGTTACATCTAGCAAAGCAAGGTATGCTGTGCTGCTTATGTAGGAAGACTCATCACCCAGCTTCTCCAACAGTGGGTACAGCACCTGAATCAGGATTGGCTCAAAGTCCTTTCCAAGAACCTAAAGATGACCCAAGAATACCATGAAAGTCAAATATAAATCAAAGGTGATGATTACCTGAAATTTGTGTTGAATTTAGAAGTTGTTTATTTCAGTATTTTTTAAAAACAAGTAACCAGAATTATCTGCATTATTAGCTTGAAAAAATAAATGTTTGACGAAAACAATATATCTTTTCCTGGCATCAATTGTAATGTGTGATAACCATTCCATTAGTTTCATAATTATGCAACAAAATGTATATACCAACCTACTTATTTTACTCTCAGTGCTAAGTTGAGAGTCACGTCTCCTGAAGACATCTGTTTGCATCAGGCCAAAAGTTTAACATTTATTACAATGTCTAATACAAACTGCTGCCACTATTGCTGAAGTATCATGTACATAATACAGATAGTATGTCAAAGGTTGAGTGTAGAACAGTGGATATGTATTAAATTTGCCCAATTATTCTGATGCTACACAGTTTCGATCTTTCATATCTGAGAGGGCCATCAATAATTTGCTTGTACCACTGATACAAAGTCTACAATTTAGATATCAAAATCCAAACTCTGAAAAAGAGTTTCTTTAAATTTCAAGAAATGAGATATGTTGCAATCTAATACAGTTCTTTGAATTTCATTCTTCTAACTTTATTTTAAATATAGTTGATGAAAATACTTTTATGTTTTGAGTTCAAACTCATTACCAAAACATTTACACTCTCTAGGTTAAAAGTCCTATCTCAGATTATGATTTGGAGATTAACAATTTCAACTATATTTAAAAGTGTTCAAAAGTTTAACCCTGAAATTGCAAATTTTTTCTTTACAATGTACAGACCTACAGTTATATGCTCTTTGAAAAAATCTTGTTTGTTACAAATCTGCAAAAGAAGTCTCACTGAAAAAGTATAATATAGACAGCTACCACCCAATTAAGTCTACTCCATCATATCACATCTGTATTTTGTAGTAATTTAGAGTCCTCTGAGTGAGACTGTGAAACAAAACCCCATTGAAACGTATCTCCTTTCTAACACAATATGCTGAATATAAAACCCCATTGAAATGTATCTCCTTTTAACACAATATGCTTAATATAAAACCCCATTGAAATGTATCTCCTTTTTAACACAATATGCTGAATATAAAACCCCATTGAAATGTATCTCCTTTTTGAACACAATATGCTTAATATAAAACCCCATTGAAATGTATCTCCTTTTTAACACAATATGCTTAATATAAAACCCCAATGAAATGTATCTCCTTTTTAACACAATATGCTTAATACAAAACCCCATTGAAATGTATGTCCTTTTAACACAATATGCTGAATATAAAACCCCATTGAAATGTATCTCCTTTTTGAACACAATATGCTTAATATAAAACCCCATTGAAATGTATCTCCTTTTTAATACAATATGCTTAATATAAAACCCCATTGAAATGTATCTCCTTTTTAATACAATATGCTTAATATAAAACCCCATTGAAATGTATCTCCTTTTTAACACAATATGCTTAATATAAAACCCCACTGAAATGTATCTCCTTTTTAATACAATATGCTTAATATAAAACCCCATTGAAATGTATATCCTTTTTTTCACTATATGCTTAATATAAAACCCCATTGAAATGTATATCCTTTTTATCACTATATGCTTAATATAAAATCTAATTAAAATGTATCACCATTAACACTACATATTTAATACAAAATCCCATTAAAATGTATCACCATTAACAAAACATGCATAATATAAAATCCCAATAAAATGTTTCACAGTTAACACTACATGCTTAATATAAAACCCGATTACTAAAAATTTACAATGGTTAAAATATAACAAGCCAAAATTAAAATCATCTTTAAAAAAAAATCACTAAATTATAAAATTATGTAAAATACCAGATGTACAGTATATTCACCTGAGAGAAGTTTCCAATCCCTTCCAGATATAGACATGTCTGGATGGTGTTAGAACTGTAGCTGCTAATGCTATCAGTGTTGCTGGTAATAGCATGCAGTCTTGTGATCCTCAACTGGTTGAATCTTTTCTCCAGTCCCTGATATGTGTTAAGCTCAGGAGAGTGATGGGTCACTAGATCAAAGTTGGAAGGTGACACGTACTCCTCAATCAGCATTCTGAGCATCACAAAATCAGATATAAAAAAGTAATGCTGTTTACAGCATTCCTGAAAATCTAGAAGTCTCTCCATTTTCATATATAAAGTCCAAATTTAAGAAGCTTAGAACTGTTGTAAACATGATGAAAATTTAAATCTAAATCTTTGCAGGTAAATGAGATATTTTGGTAATTATCCAATTTTTATGTGGACATACATGTGGATGCTTGGAATAGTATGTATAAAGAATACTAAATGTTTTCTGCCTCACTATTTTGGATGGCTCTCCATTTTAATTAAACAGGCTTAGTATACTGTAGCCAGTGAGATTCTTTATATACAAAAATTTCATACTTTCAGTTAAATATTACAATGCAACATTACATAAAAAGCAGATTATAAATCAAAACCAAAATTGCTTGAGATGCAAAGGATTAAAATAACATTTTTCAACACATGCCATGTTGGAGGAATCCATTTAAATGTAAATATCCTGACCACTTTTATATGTGTGTGTCAACAAATTTCATTTGGTGAAAACTATACCATGTTGTCCGACTATAGAATAGTCTTGTACTCACCTGATAACAGTATCAAGCTCCTCAATGCAGTGCTTTTTCCAGTGTCTTCCTTCCTTGGCAAGAATTTCATCTACTAGTATCAACAAAAATATTCATTGATAAGCTGGCATAAATAAGGTTCTACAATGCCAAAATTCTTGTCCTACGTAACCAGAAACAAATAGAATCCAATTCGAAAACAATATTTAATGTATTTTATTTTTTTGTGGGGGAGGAAAAGTTACTCCATACTTTGTATATCTTTTATTGCAGGAGGGGGGGTTACTCCATGATGTTTACAGCTTTTATAAATCTGATGCCTTCAAGCAAAGCTAAGCAATAATAAGGTACCAATGTTGTATTTAAATGGGTAGAATTGAAATTGATTCTCATGAGTGACAAGTGTAAACATCGTGTGATGTTAGTTGCTATCAAAGTGATACCTTATGTACATCCAGTACATGAATGGCCACCATTGGTGACAAATCAAAGTAACCTGGAAGAGATTTTTTTTTCTTTCATCTCCTCTATAATAAATAGATGTACATGCCAACCCCTGGTCAGGAAAAGGTGTAAACCAAGTGGAAGAAATGAGTATCCTATCAGAAAAAGAGTACTCCACATATAACATGCTAAAACTTCAATGAACATATGTAAAAAATGATTTATTTATCCCTCTATTCTTTTAACATCATTCACTGCTTCAGGTTTTCATATGTAGCATTTATAAATTCCAGTCATCACTGACACATTATCATCTGAAAACCCATACAGTTCAGCAAACTTACGTTTCTTCAAAGCATTATCAAGCAAATAAAAAACCTTTTCTCCAGCGGAATGTATTGTTAATTCTGGTAATGAAAGAACATTTATGACTTTTCACTGTCAGAGTATCTCACACAGAATGGGTAAAAAATTTTGCCGCCATAATCACTACTCCCATCTGTGGCAATACAAAAAGCTTAATTTTTATGACTTCTGCTATTTTAAGTGAAGTATCTTCACCTAAACACAGAACTATATTGGATGATTTTGTTCTTGTACATGCATATTTTTCTGCAATTTTAGAATCCGAAAACATCCAACTGAACAAAGGACCAACATGGTCTGCTACCACTAAGGGTAGTCCATGTTCTATTAAGAACTGCGTTTATAATATTTTGGTCCACACTAGAGTTCTGTCTAAAAAAAAAAGAATTTACCTTAGTACCTGAGTTAGTAAGAGAAGATAATTCAATGTGTTTCTTGGATTTTTTCAAGTGTTTTTCCAAATCAATTTTACCACAATGACCAATGTTAAAAAATTTTTCATACTGCCTGTAATCAGCATGATGCTACCCAAGAATGGAATGCTCTATTATCATTCATCTATTCATATTTTATAGATTCTTATTTTTGACTTTTTCTAATCCATCAGTAAAATTAATTGAAAAATACTTTTGACCTAACAACTGCATTGACTAGAATAATTGGACTTGATTTTTAGTGCCAAATACCTATGGATTGGTTCTATACCAAATATGAAATCTGGCAAAAGTCTGAGAATAAAGATTATAAATTATAAAACCTGTCTGTTTTCTCCAAACTAAGCCATACAGCTGTTATAAACAGAATATAATGATTGTTGTTGTTGGGCTTAACGCCATTTTTCAGCACACGATAGGCTATTTATGGCAGCCAGTATTAATGGTAGAGGAAAAAACTGGGAAATCACAGGAAAGAACCACGCGAGAAGCTACTGGCAAGCTTTCTCACATATCCACATTCGCCGAATCCTAGATTCGAACCCACGCAGAGGTGAGATGGCAGTGATCCTTAACGGACAGTGCTTTTAACCACTCGGCCACTCGGGGCCCCGAATATAATGATAGAGTGAGGAAAGTCTAATGTACTCTTGTACAAATGCATAAGACATGACCTATAGCACACTATAGATTCGTTCTCTTACAAGCATGAATCATAACAATGAATTCAAAGTCAAAGGTTTAAAACAGAAACAGCTGCTATAAACAGAACATATTACTCCTGTTAGGAAAGTGCATGTATGTCTACAGACAAATGTTATAATTAAGAAGAAGCAGAATGTGATCTAGGGATTAATGGATGTTAATACAAATGTGGAAACAACTCAATGTTTTTTTGGAGGGGGATATACCGGAAAAGCATATTCCATATACTGTCAAGTGTAAGATGCAATTTAATGAAAAACAGCTTTATCATTACACCAAAAGTGTAATGGTTGGCAAGTATGTAAGAGACAGGAAAGAAAAATTGTTCTTTTCAGTCTTTTCAGAATAGCTGGATTTAAGAGGTAGTGGAGTTTATTTCTAAACATCAATGTGATAAGGCTATAAATTTGATAGAGAAAAGGCCTGATGTGCCCCTTGTGTACTTGAATGTATCATGTGATGGTGTTCTAACTTGGAAGGTTTTGGACATTTTAAAGATTGAGGCTTATAAAGAAATATTCAGACTTTTTTTAAGATTTTGCTTTTTATGTCTTTATTTTTGTATGCCTTTCTTTCTTGAGGCAGCATCTTTACCTTTTATCTTTTCACTAATGTTGGATATTTACTTTTTGTTGAAAGGGCTAATCTTCATGTGGATTCTGGAAAGATGAGTTTACCATCTTTGCTAACTAGTTTCTGTTTGGTATCACACAAGTGAGATTGTGCTGATATATGATTAAACATGATATGCATGTGCAGGTGTGCACACACACACACACACACACACACACACACACACACACACACACACACACACACACACACACACCTCTCTCTCTTCATGTCAATATTATTAATCAAGACAGTGTTCATGCCTTTTAATGAGGGCTGTTCCATTAAAACATACAGGGACTGGGAGAAGGCAGTTTTGAAATTGGGTATCCACCCATAGATGTGATTTAGGTCTTTAAGGACCCACTGATAGAGTCGATTTAACAACAAAATTACCCACCAATAGAAGTTTCTTGTTGGAGCAGCAGGATACATTAGGAAAATATTAGACTCATAGAAAGCAAAGTCTAAATATTAATTTATTCAAGATATAGGATAAAAATTCAATTATGTCAGGGTTTGACACCAGCTGTTTTTTAAATAGGAAACCTGCTGGACTTCATGTTTTTGAAAAATGGTATTCCTTTTGACTGATATAAGGACCTTTTTGTTTATGGATATACTTAGTGAAAAACAATGTATATTTTTTACAATAAAAAAACATGCAAAAAAGGTTATTTTATCAGCTTACACTAAATTCATCAATTTATATGCTTTATTTGGTAATGCTGATAAATCTTGAGCATGGAATTTATCATCATCATAATCATCACTGTCATAAGCAGCATCAACATTCTGTCAGACACACCATCAGTTCCCATTGCAACATTTTTTCATCCATTCATTCCCATATCTCTGACAAAGCCCATTGTAGCAAGACTGATGGTTTTAATGTCTAACTTGGGTACATATTTAGACCAAAAAAAATGAATTTAAACCTAAGAAGAAATACTAAATTATTGTATTAACAGAGTTAAATAAACTAGAACGGGTCAAATTTTAAATTGGTTAAAGAACTTACATTATTATAAATAGAATGGATCTTAATTAGAACTTTTAATAGTTTAAATTCAAAAGTATAAAATTAAACTTTATACATTTACCTTTCACTTAAAAATGTCAGATGCAATCAATAATAACTGAGAAAAAAATGACTGGAGGAAATGATATGGTCCTGTTCTGACCCTACAATTATGGGCAATAGCTCTGATAAATTTCTGACCATAATTGTCCATCTTATATGATTAACAAAGTAAGTGCCCAAATGACAATTTATGGCAGGCACCCAAATGATGATAATTTGGATTAAATGGCATAGGCTTAATCTTTGTTTTAACTTTATTTCACTTTTGATTTTAGTCATGTTTGACATGTTTATAATTTAAAGAAAATTTTATATGATCCTATAACAGGATAGATATATTGTTAATATCCAGTCTAAAATTGCAGGTACCACAGTCCACCAAGATTTAGGAAAGTGGTGGTCCTTATGAATATCAGGTGGCCTTGATGACTGGTGCTTATGAAAGTTGTTAGGACTATGTAAAAGAGTACTTAACATGTCTAGGTGTGGATTGCAAAACCATGACATGCATGCAGGATTGCTACAATGTCTACATTCTACTTTACTCTTGTCTTTTTCTGTAATATTTAGCACATCTGAAATGCTATTGGCATTGAGAGTCACTCCTCTGCCTTAATTGCTGTTTTACAACAACTCTACTCCTGTCTGTAGATGTAAAATGTGATAGACAAGGTCACCATTAATTGATCTATTTTACAAAATTATGCATGGTTCTGTATGCCTTATTATTTATAGCTGGGAAGTGGTCTAAACAATACTTCAAAACAGCATTAAATTTAACATCTTTATTTAAAAATATACTACCAAAATGATTTCTTACATCACTAATAAAATGTTGTGTTCCAATCATTAACTGGATAAAGACAATAAATTGTCCAAACTTCACTTAAAGAATTCAAGTTTGTCAAGAATATGAATGACCACTTGCAATTTGAGACCCAGTAAAGTTACAACAAACTTTGAAAAATATGTTCATGCCAACTCCATCTGAAACAAAGCTAACACAAGCAGTGTTGACCCTAACCCTTGTATCTAAACCCGCATTTGCCATCATTCAGATTACAAATACAAGTACATGTACCTAGATCATAACAACAGTCTCATGGCAGCAAATTTGATTTTGAAAACTGTATGTTCTGGATTATTGACATGTTGGTACTTCAGGAATCACAGTACTAATTCAGTTCCCATAGTAAACCCATGCAAACACCATGATATTAAAAATTAAAATTTTGGAGTGCTCATGACCAAACTTATATTTATCAGCATAGATATAACCTGGAAGTCAGCTTCTGTGTAGAAGAAAGGATATGAGCCGCTACATTTTCTGGAGCTGCATATGTTTGAAACATGTGCTTTCAATTCCACACCAAAGAGTCAGGTGCTAATTTAGTAATGAGTGTTTTCAACTCAAGACTATTAAAGAACTGAAATTCCATCAATGAAACAATGTCTCTATTTTTTTCACTTTCAACTAGGATAAGATCTCAAAGGATTCTTGTTCCTAAAACATAACTTACATTATTAACCAATCCTGGTCAGCCAAACCTGTATATACTCTATTTAAAGTTCACCCATTTCTAGGTTGGTTCCCATTTATCAATGTAATTAGTACCGTGTGTCCTTCAGTTACATGATTGACATTAATATGTACAACAATGACAAATACTATATCTGCAATTTCATAAACATATATAAGTGGAATAATTTCATCTCAGAACATGTACTCAGGTAATTTAAACTACTGAAACAAAGATAACAAAAATAACAATAGAACCAGGAAAACATTTTTCTTTCAACACTTTTTTATCTTAACAATTTTATGGGATTTATCATTTCAAAACTGAAAGAAAGATCTTTTCAGATCTGGAAATTTTTACAGAAAATCCTTATTTATACATCTTAATGCCTTGGGCTCACAGACGTAGATACCTGTGTAATAAGAAAAGAACTGATAAGCACTATAAAAAAATTTGAACTAAGTGAGACAACCCCTATGACGCACATACTTAAGTTTTGAACAAAATCGGTCGGTGCTCTGTACTGGTTACTAGTGTTGTAAAACCCCACATTTCAGCAGAAGTGAAGAAGATATTGAAATATATGGCAAATAACACACTCTTTATTGTTATTTATTTACATGTGGCATAACATGCCAATGTACAAACTGAATGGCTTTTAAAACTATCAGCTGTTGAATGAAACTCTGTCAACACCTCTGTATTATAAACATGAACCCAATCACCAAGTGGACCTCTGTATTATAAACATGAACCCAATCACCAAGTGGACCTCTGTATTATAAACATGAACCCAATCACCAAGTGGACCTCTGTATTATAAACATGAACCCAATCACCAAGTGGACCTCTGTATTATAAACATGAACCCAATCACCAAGTGGACCTCTGTATAATAAACATGAACCCAATCACCAAGTGGACCTCTGTATTATAAACATGAACCCAATCACCAAGTGTACCTCTGTATTATGAACATGAACCCAATCACCAAGTGGACCTCTGTATTATAAACATGAACCCAATCACCAAGTGGACCTCTGTATTATAAACATGAACCCAATCACCAAGTGGACCTCTGTATTATAAACATGAACCCAATCACCAAGTGGACCTCTGTATTATAAACATGAACCCAATCACCAAGTGGACCTCTGTATTATAAACATGAACCCAATCACCAAGTGGACCTCTGTATTATAAACATGAACCCAATCACCAAGTGGACCTCTGTATTATAAACATGAACCCAATCACCAAGTGGACCTCTGTATTATAAACATGAACCCAATCACCAAGTGGACCTCTGTATTATAAACATGAACCCAATCACCAAGTGGACCTCTGTATTATAAACATGAACCCAATCACCAATTAGATTGGTAGTGCAATCAGAGTAATACCATAGTCTTTTGCTGAAACACATACCAATTTTTATTGTACAATTTTTAACAGGAAATCCTTCAAAAGAATTTTTTTTATATTTTGTACAATTTAGTAACATTACCTAAATAAAACAACTACTTTTTGACTTTGTACTTGTTGGCTACTTTCTGCATTATTCAATTCTGCATCAAGTACTAAATTCTATTTGGTGGACTTTTTTTAAGAGCAACACTTTCATCATTGATGGCAATTTCTTTCTTGGTTCATCTTTTGTATCTTATTTACCAACATGAATAGAAGTTGGTTTGTAGTAAAGTCACAAATTGGTCCACCACAATGTTGCTTGATATAACAATACTGACACTTTCTAGTATTTCTGTCTGAAAAAAACCCCAATAAAATGGCATCAAGGCTATGATAGAAGCAGGAGCTATATTTTGAAACTTTCAAAAAAGTCTTTCAAAGTGAAACACACTCTACTAATCAATAAAAATGTGTGGGCATCTAAGATAAAACCATTTCTTCTATTTCGCTGCTGAGTGCTGAAACTACTTGGTTAGTTTGTGATTTAACACCTGGGCATTGTAATAAAGTGCCTTGCCCATGTTGGCATTGATTTTGGGTAAGTGGGTAAAGCACTTCTAAGCTCTCATGTATGCACGCATGCATACCAGAAATATAACAGCTTGGTGTGAGGACATGTCCAGTGATTAAATAAATACTGCAAGAGATTACCCATTATCAAACTTATACGGCCAAAAATGGTGCAAATTCCTATTCAGTTTCTGACAATAACATTGTGTACTATCTAAAATAAAATAAACTGTATAATAATTTTGTAAAATACAATAATAAAAATTTCACGCAGCAATTCCATTCCTAACATTAATTTTTAAAAAAATGACTACAACTATTCTGTCTCATCATCACTGCTGGCCTAATAAGAGTTATTATTCCAGGTGAGGATAAGAAGCGATCCATTTAGTACATTTGAAAACTGCCATTTTTTACCCCCTCCCCCAGTTGCAGGTTGGACGTTTTTCTAACCCCTCCTCAGTGTGAATTTACACATTTGCTGAGTACCCCCTTCAAACACTGTCAATTTGCATTTCAAATAAAAAGGAAGTTTTTTTAGTAACATCTTCTCTACATTTGCGTGATCAAGTCCTGTTTTCACGCAAAAGATTTGATCATTCACCATGTTTGATAATCTCACTAATTCCTTACATTTTGGAGTTTCATTTTTATTTGTCCATTATTTCTAAAAATATCAAAACTGTCATTGCAAATACATGCCATGCATCATCCATCCTGGAAACCAGAAAAGGGCAAATGGGCTGATCTAGCTGTTTACAGTTAACTTATCATTTATATATGTACTATTAAAAAAATCCAGTGAAGACATTTCTCTCCCTTTTTGCACACCTTATATGCAACTGCATTACACAGAATGATTGACTGCTCTCTCATTGGCCAATTGAAAGTGATGTACTGCACTTATTTATAACTTATCTTTTTCATGCTTTTCATTTTTAAAATTGGTATGGGGCTAAAAACAACATGGAAAATGTGCAAATACTATGAGTTGTTTCTTGTTGGCTATGGCAAATGGGTTTTATTGTAACTTTAATAAATAAGGTTTTTGTTATTATGTGTTTATGTACTGCTTGATCTTATCTGCACCCACACAGATCCAAACTTTACACCCCACAATGTGTACATAAAAAATGTACAATACTCAGCAAAACAAAGTTTAATCCAAAGCCAACATAAGACTCACGTTAAAACTAACAAGCATGGACTATACTATTACCACTAAAGCATTCATTATGAAAATTATTCAAATGAATAAAAATTAGACATCGAGTGTAAAGCAGCAATTATGTTACATGCTATGTATATTTTGGAGATGATATACATAGCAAAATATTGTGTAATGTCCAAATGTTTATCAACTTGACATGCACATAGCAAATCAAAACATAAAGTCAACAATGTGTAATTTAACTTGCAACTGTGGTATCATTGTGCTTACATTTTTGGGAGAAAATGAGATGACTGGATACCAAGCAGAAAGTTGTATTAATCATCCAAGACACAAGTGACTACATTGTTAATAAATACTTGCATGATTATGACCACAACTAATGAAAATATGACCTGTTACCTACTAAAAATCTGAAATCTATGAAAAACTCCTAACATATTTGGACTCAGATTACCAATAGTCAAATTTTAATTAGGTAAGGACAGCATCAGAAATAACTGGAAGATTGGGTCAATAATGATCTATTACTAACCAACTCATTGGTTTCAAGATAATTGTCTCATTTTTGTTCTATAACTTTAACTGTCATTTAGTACAATAGTTTCAAGATTTCTTTTAAACTGTCACAGTAATTAAACAAAATGAAACTGAATCCATGAAACTAGTTCAATGAAATTGTCACATACAATGCTTCATTTAAGACCAACCAGACATCATGACAAATTTTCTGGTGAAAACCCCATGACAATATTAATGTTTGTTTAGCAGGATTAACAAATAAAATGAATTTCAAGATGGCACTGCAGATGACAGAGTGGACAATTGATCAGCACAATTTTCATATAGGACCAACAAGACATTACAATTCTTTTTTAAAACCCAATGTTATTATAATCACCCATTCAGGATTATTATTAATAGCAAGATTTCCAAAATAGCCACTGTGGTGACCATACTGGATGGCCAATGTGGAGACCATACTGTATGTCCATTTTGGTGACCATACTGGATGTCCAGTGTGGTGACCATACTGGATGTCCAGTGTGGTGACCATACTGGATGTCCAATGTGGAAACCATACTGTATGTCCATTTTGATGACCATACTGGATGTCCAGTGTGGTGACCATACTGGATGTCCAGTATGGTGACCATACTGGATGTCCATTGTGGTGACCATATTGGATGTCTAACCAGAACCATTTTGATTTAGTATCAACTGGTCCAAAGGATGTACATACAAATTTTCATGGCAATCTTCCAATAAGTTTATAAGAAAGTAGAAATAACAAACCTGTTCTAATGACAGACAACAATCCATCCCATAAGCTCTCTTGGCTTATGACCAGCAGCACTAAAATGAGCACATCAATTCATGTTAAAACATCAGGGTCCCCCCACAGTTGTCCTTGTGTTTATGACTGCAATGACCATACCCTCCCCAATTAAATTCCTTCCCTCAAACTATGCTTTAATTGAATTTGTATCAACTGATGAATTCAAAGCTTTTCTTTTAATTACCATATTTGCCAGTGGTCCCAAGCATGATTTCATTGATAATCAATGTAGCTGGCATCTTGTAGATCTTGCTTTCATGAAAAATTTCCAGAAATTGATCCACCAACAGGTTGATTTCTCCTAAGTAAAATAAAAATAAAAATTAATTCACAAGACCGAAATTTCTGTTCTATGAAAGCAATTTAGTGAGGAAATAAATTTGTGGATTTGCACATACACATCTTTGAAAAGCAAAAATTGTTACAAATACAACAATCCTGCTTATAAACTGATGTTTGTCTGACACTGGTGGATAACCTGCAAATAATAAAGTTAATTAGTGTATAAAGTATGTCATGGTGACCTACTTTCCCATGGCTTGGTTTAGTTACTTTGAATTTAATCAGCACATGATAGACTATACATGGCAGCCAGTATATCCCATAGAAGAAGCATACTCAAGGAAGAACCACTGACCCACATAAAATTATTGGCAAATATTTTCACATACCCATGCTGGTGTAGCCAAGACTTAAACAAGAACAGACTGAGATGATATGTATGAGTGGCCCTGAAAGGCAAGCACCTTTGACTAGATGGCCTTCCAGGGCCCCCAAATTTCCTTTGGGACAATAATACAGGATGAATTTTAAATTCCAAACAGTTATTATCCTTACAGCTGGAGATTTGCCATGATGAACTTTTATGCTAGGTTAACCTGCAAGATAAGCAAATCGCTTTGACCAGGGTGTTTAAGAAAGATGCAAGGAACAGCCATAAAAATTTCATGAACACAGCTGAGTCTGGAGAAATAAAAAAACAAGTCTAAATGTTTCTCTCTGAGGTTAACATGTAAACCAAATTACAAAGTGGTCACTGTAACCAATTTTCATTTGGAAATGAACATGCTGACAAAATTCCATACACATATCTACATATCTACATCAGGATGTATGTCAGGATGAGTCACTGTGGCCAATTTTCATTTGGAATGATGCAATGAACATGCTGAGAAAATTCCATACACATATCTACATCTAGATATATGTTAGGATGTGTCATTGGGAATAACCCATAAAAAAAAAAATAATTAAGTGAAGAAAAGTACTTTTGTCTTGGGTGGTTTAGAATGAGGCAAAAAACACATTGTTCCAGATATGAACCATGACTACATCTGAAGATTTGCCAGAGGATAAAACTTGTACTCAGCAATCAACTATCAAGACAACAAAACAATTAATGTAAAATAAACAAAGACCAACTTTCATCTGGGGAGGTCTAGAATGATGCAGGGAACACCATGACCAAGTGCAACAAACACAGCGTATCTGCCATAGAAGCACTTCTAGTCAGCCAGTACACCTACAGTGGAACAACTGTTAGTAGAACAGCATATATACATGTGGGAGAATTGCTAGTTATATACATGTAGGAGAATTGCTAGTTATATACATGTGGGAGAATTGCTAGTTATATACATGTGGGAGAATTGCTAGTTAGACACTAGTGTGAGAAATGCTAGTAGACACAAGTGTGAGAAATGCTAGTAGACACAAGTGAGATAACTTCTAGTTAGGCACTTGTGGGAGAACTAGTTAGACACAAATAGGAGAACTGCTAATTAGATACAAGTAGAAGACAACATACCCAAAGAGGAAAAATCGTTAGACATAATTGTTTATTCGTATAGTCCACCCTTTATTTGGCTAGGAAATAAAACAACTTCAACATTTAGCTTAATCTATCAAACATTAATATTTAGAGTGTGAACAGATACTTAAACAAAATCACACACACACACACACACGAAAGTGATCACTATCTCAAGATTCTCCCACAGTGGGCAAAGTAAAATCAAAAACTTTTACAATGGTTTTAACCTAACAACATTCATTAACACAAGATAATAAGGGCCAGTGACCTATTTCTCCTGTGACTGTAGAGAGCACACAAATTTCCATGAATATACCATGCTCATCTATGAAGGATTTCATGGAAGTTGAAACTTCTATGACTGGATCAATATTTAACAAAAAGCCATTGGTGTCAAGAAGTAGATCAATTTGAAATAATTTTGGATGGGGTGGTTCACAATAATATAACTATGTTCAATGAATATCTATACAATGCATAAAACTAGCAGAATTAGAAACACAGGAAAAACTGTACACTATTAGCTTCAATGTATGACAACAATGATTGTGTCAGTCATGATGACAGGGTTATAGCAAAACAACCTGTTTACAATAATAATCTTTTGTATGATTTACATATTTACATATTTATTCCAATAATCTATGTATATAAAAGCTGACATTTCCATATGGATATGCTTATATTTAATTATTAGAGAATGAATTATTTCCCTACTAAAGATACTTATATTTTTCTTTGATTCCACATACAGTCCATATAATCAGTAACTATCCTAACTTATATAAGGATGGTCAGTGTCATTTTGTTAGTTTGCAAAATATTATAATCAAGGCCATTTAAGAAGCAGTTAATTAACTCCAATGGATTGAATAAAGATGGATTCAAAATCAAAAGACGGCACACAAAAAAATCAAGATGCTAAAGCAAAACTCTACAGACGCCCCCATAAATGAATATTACAAGCATAGTTTAAATGTAACATACAATGACACAATTCTGACTCAGAAGCAGACACGCATCATTACCTGAAAAAAAGTTTATTTAAGGTTCACATTTAGTTACCATAATAGCCTAGAAGTCTGCAAATTGTTTGCAATTTCTGGAATATTCTTTCATCATGGAAATGTTTGAAGTGTTTTCTTGGCCGTACCACATTTACATCATTCCTTGGGTCAACAGCACTGGCACCTACAAAGTAATACAAATTAAGATACTACAGTATAATGGACAAACATAAAACTATTTCTGAGTAAACTGAAACAAGTTAAGACATCAGTTATCTGTCAGTTGAAACATATTCATTTCTGTAGTGTTCTCATTGCTTATTTATTTTTTTTAAAAAATTACCAAGGTTTACAAAAATTATATTTTATCAAATTAATATTATCGCTTGCCTATGTGTGCAAGCCATGTGAGATAAATCTGCCTAATGAGCTCAAAGTCTGAATATGTCATGGTCATTTTTAATTTCTGAATGAACTTTGCATTAGTTAATATTTTTAATGGGGGCCCCCGAGTGGCCTAGTGGTCTAAAGCGCTGACCGTTACGGATCACTGCCATCAAACCTCTGTCTGCGTGAGTTCAAGTCCAGACTCGGCTAACGTGGGTAAGTGAGAAAGTCTGCCAGTAGATTCTCGTGGGTCGGTGGTTCTTTTCAGGGTTTTCCCTCCACCATTAATACTGGCCGCCATGTATAGCCTATCTTGTGCCGAAAAATGGCATTAAACCCTACAACAAAAACATTTCTAATGCTGCTAGGTCCAACATGTCATTAAATCATAATTGCATAATCATGAACCTAGTAAGTGTAAATGTGTTGTGATAAATATCCATACAATGTCAAGTACCTATCATGTGATAAATATTTATACAATGTCAAGTACCTGTGATGTGATAAATATCCATACAATGTCAAGTACCTGTGATATGATAAATATCCATACAATGTCAAGTACCTGTCATGTGATAAATATCCATACAATGTCAAGTACCTGTGATGTGATAAATATCCATACAATGTCAAGTACCTGTCATGTGATAAATATCCATACAATGTCAAGTACCTGTGATGTGATAAATATCCATACAATGTCAAGTACCTGTCATGTGATAAATACCCATCCAATGTCAAGTACCTGTCATGTGATAAATATCTATACAATGTCAAGTACTTGCGATGTGATAAATATCCATACAATGTCAATTACCTGTGATGTGATAAATACCCATCCAATGTCAAGTACCTGTGATGTGATAAATATCCATACAATGTCAATTACCTGTGATGTGATAAATATCTATACAATGTCAAGTACCTGTGATGTGATAAATACCCATCCAATGTCTAGTAACTGTGATGTGATAAATATACATATATACAAAGTCTAGAAACTGTGATGTGATAAATATTGATTCATGTCTAGTAACTGTGTCACAGTAAATATAGTCAAGTAATGTGTGTGATAAATATGAATACAATATCAAGTATTTATGATGTGAAAAATATTTAAACCCTGTCAAGTAACTTTGATGTAATAAATATTAATAACATGTCTAGTAACTGAGATGTGATAAAATATCAATACCATGCCTAGTAATTGTGGTGTGATAAATATTGATATAATTTCTATTAATTGTTATGTGATATATATATATATATATATATATATATATATATATATATATATATATATATATATATATATATATATATATATATATATACTATGTCTAGTAACTGTGATGTGATAAATATCCACACCATGTCTAGTAATTATGATGATATAAATATTTATATAATTTCTAGTAAATGAGATGTGATAAATATTGATACCCTGTCCAGTAACTGAGATGTGATAAATAAATGTGATAAATAATTATAACATGTACATAAAACTGTAATGCAAAGGATATTTATACCATGTCCAGTAATTAAAGTTCTCTCCTCCACAATCTTGATATCAGAGCAATCCATCTCTAAGGTCTGGACCAGTGCTAGGGACAATCTCTTCAGATGAGGCTGGGACAACAGCAGGCTCTTCACCTTAGATCCTTGTAAAAACCATGAACACAACATACATTACATATTATTAAGTTTACCTCCGTGTCAATACCAATATTAAGACTGCAACATTACCAAAACTGGCAAGCATATGCACAAAATACAACTGAAATGATGTCAGCTACTTAAAATGATTTGAGATTCAATCTTTCCCCCCTCAAAAGGCTTACAGCTGATAGCTATTTATATTTAACCAATGACAATGTGCATGATCATACATAACTCAACTTGTGACTTTCATTTACTGTATGTTAGATGCCTCTTATAATGACAGGATTTAATTTTTTATGACACATTTTCACTGATCTGACAATTAGGTCACACATCATTAGGATCATCATAATAAAGTTTTGTACTCTACATGTTTGTGTCTGATGACAAAAATGAATAATGAAACCAGACCTACTGCCTAGAAATGACACCTCAAAATGTTTTTATAGCATTTACAATGAATATAATAAATTGTAGTGGCTTACAATGTAAAAGCGTGGGTTTTTTGCTTTCTCATCAAAGGTTCTCCTAATAACTATGTTTTTCAAACGGCAAGTACTTTAATGAATTGTTTGTCAGTGAACCATCTGATGTACAATGTTGTGTAAAGTGCAGTACATTCAACCAATTTTGATAGATTTATTTTTCCTAGTAGTGCCCCTTTTGATTTGAAAATCATCCATGCTGTAAGGAAATATTTCAACAGAAAAACTGTACCAGTCATCTAAAGCAGTCATATGTAAATTTATCATTTATTTGGGACAGCTAATGCCTACATCAGTGGCAGCCATGTGTTCATTTATATGATTAACGATTTTCTAAATGTTTACAGGAGGTAAACTAACCTAAACCATTTACACATGCATACAATGCAGAGCTGTTGTCACATAATGCCCTAATGGAAGAAGGACCTGTGTTGGAGATCAGTGTAGACCACAAGTTGTTGTCACATAATGCCCTAATGGAAGAAGGACCTGTGTTTGAGATCAGTGTAGACCACAAGTTGTTGTCACATAATGCCCTAATGGAAGAAGGACCTGTGTTTGAGATCAGTGTAGACCACAAGTTGTTGTCACATAATGCCCTAATGGAAGAAGGACCTGTGTTTGAGATCAGTGTAGACCACAAGTTGTTGTCACATAATGCCCTAATGGAAGAAGGACCTGTGTTTGAGATCAGTGTAGACCACAAGTTGTTGTCACATAATGCCCTAATGGAAGAAGGACCTGTGTTTGAGATCAGTGTAGACCACAAGTTGTTGTCACATAATGCCCTAATGGAAGAAGGACCTGTTTTTGAGATAAGTGTAGACCACAAGTTGTTGTCACATAATGCCCTAATGGAAGAAGGACCTGTTTTTGAGATCAGTGTAGACCACAAGTTGTTGTCACATAATGCCCTAATGGAAGAAGGACCTGTGTTTGAGATCAGTGTAGACCACAAGTTGTTGTCACATAATGCCCTAATGGAAGAAGGACCTGTGTTTGAGATCAGTGTCGATCACAAGTTGTTGTCACATAATTCCCTAATGGAAGAAGGACCTGTTTGAGATCTGTGTAGACCACAAGTTGTTGTCACATAATGCTCTAATGGAAGAAGGACCTGTGTTTGAGATCAGTGTAGACCACAAGCTGTTGTCACATAATACCCTAATGGACGAAGGACCTGTGTTTGAGATCAGTGTAGACCACAAGCAGTTGTCACATAATGGCCTAAAGGAAGAAGGACCAGTGTTTGAGATCAGTGTAGACCCAGACATGTTGCTGAATAATTCCCTAATGGAAGAAGGACCTGTGTTTGAGATCAGTGTAGACTCAGACATGTTGTTGAATAATTCCCTAATGGAAGAAGGACCAGTGTTTGAGATCAGTGTAGACCCAGACATGTTGCTGAATAATTCCCTAATGGAAGAAGGACCTGTGTTTGAGACCATGAGTTGTTGTCACATAATGTCCTGCTGACCAGACCAACTAATCCTAACACTAACACTAACATGTTAATACTGCATGACAAGTGAGGCAGCTGCTAGTACCATTTTTATCAGTCTTTGATAAGTCAGTCAGGTTTGACCCCATGACTTCCCATATCTGAGGTGGACATTCTAACCACTAGGCCAATGGTGTCCTGTAAAGCTGATAACCAGATAATATACACACTGTATAAAATATAAACTAGTATATTTATATATACATATACATTGTTTCCATATTTCAATTTAAATTCTTAGCATTGTTGGGCGTAGTGCAAAATTGTGCCTTTTGTGAACATAATTTTATGTCTGAGTGTCTATAAATGTCTGTATGTGCATGCATACCTGTCCATTTGAAATCCAAATACAATTATCTATAAGGTCATGTTCATATAGTCACTAATAATTCTTCCTTACCTAGCAAAATCAAATACCCTGCAAGAAGCTTCAGAATAGAAAGTTTCTTTTCTTCTTCTGAAATAGAAAAGTGTATCAGTGATTTTTTACCCAGCTACTTTTTTGCCAATGTACCTGGAAGTGCCTTCATATAACTATTACAAGAGACATGAACTGTATTTTAATCAATAAATAATATGCCACCATGACAAGATATGAGTACATCAAATAGCATAACCCCATGACTTCCATGGCTACAAACAGTAGCATGACCAAAGAGCAGGAATGCCACAGGGTGTAAGGGAAGTTTTTGATGCTGTAATATATTCCAAGTACTTCTCATTATCATCCTTGATGACCCACAAGTAGGAGCGTTACTTTGAGATACTGAATATATAACGATATCATACACAGGGATAAAAAAAATCCCTTGCCTAGGAGACCAGAGCAATGAAATAGTACTGTTGGTCAACCATTCTTCCAAATGTAAAATCCAATCAGGCAATTAAGAACTCCAAAATATGCTAAACACAGCACTTTTTTCCCCAAGGTGAAAAAAAAAAAATAAAATTTAAAAAAATTTTAAAAAATCTAATTGAGCCTATTGTGCTCATTATATTATGTACAATGTTATTTTTAAAGAACATACCTACTCTGATTTTAAAACCCTGCAACAGGAAACTCATTTTTGGAGGCCTAAAAAGATCCTGTTTAAACCTAAGGAAATTTCAAAACTTAGACCTAGACACAAATAAACATATTTACCTCTATTAATAAAAATTTAGACTTCAAACCCCTGCACATACAGAATAATTATGCTATGTATTAGTTGTTTACACAAGAAAATAAAAATGTCAATTCAGGTCAAGCAGAAAATGAACTCAATTTTGGATAAGGTCAAGTCCAACACACAATGTTACATTACAATAGCATGCAATGAAATAAAAAAAAAATAAATAAAAAAACTAGCTAGCAAACAATGCAAATTAAATATACATAACAACAGATTGGTTTCCGGTAATGGCTGGCAAACCACTAGAAACTTATGGAACAAGACACCATCAAAAAAAGAAAATTGTTTGATTAGATTTAATATGTGTATAAACTTGTGACAGTTTCCATTTGCAGAATTAATGGTGAGTAATAAATACTGTGTGCATAATAAATACTGTGTGCAATTAGAGCTACCTATATATATGACAAAAGTTGGTGGAAAATGTTCTCTACAATGGGGGGGACCAATTTTCAAAGCATGCTGCCTAAAGGCAACACAAGATTTTAAAACTTTTCTACGAATAGATGTACTAACATGAAGCAAATAGTATGAAAATACAAGTGATTTTAAAACACCCATTATGCCAATGAATTTGAATGCTTAAGAATGGTTACACTTATACATTTTTAATCTTTTTTTTTATACATATGTATTTGTATCAACGTCAGTAAAATATGTAAATACAGAAAGCAAAGTTTTTATCAAATTCTGTTTCTCCTATATTACTTATCAGATCCCATTACCTGATTAAGGCAACTTAGGAATCAAGAAAATGTCTTCCTGTCTATATATAGAAAGGCAACAAAGCAACAAACTTCTACAGGTAAGATCTCCTTTCTACCTGCTAGGTTCCAATTATACCTGATTTAAACCAGCCTCTTACTAATGTGGCACTTAAAAGGATGGGAGGATTATTTGCAATATGACTAGTTAAGTATTAGATAAGAAACACAAGTTAAAAAAAATCTGGCAAATATATCTGATCACATTACACTGGAGAGATAGGTAAGATTAGGAGGAAATGTAGAGTATCCAACCCTTCTATGTGTCACCCAGGCCAAGCATGATTACTCTACTCATTGACGCCATATTTTTCTAATGTTAGTTAAGCACAACAGGAGACCTTACACATGTGGAGATTCCTATGGGATTCTGAACTTATTCGTACTTATCCAGAAAGCTTTACCAAAAGTGTCCAATACCTTTTATAATATACAGGGGGTAGATACTTTTAGAGAAAGTGGTCTGGTTACATTGACTCCAACAGCTCTCAATAGAGATGTCTGAATGCAAGGCTTGTGGAAACTGCATGTATATCATGAGACAAAGATTTTCACGAGGCATACCTGTTCCTGACATAGGTCAGAGTATGCTGATTTTATAACTCCAATTAACCAAAAGGTTACCACTTGAGGTGTCATGTCTAGCTTTCAAGACTTGAGAAACAGAAAAAGTTTGGTCAATGCAGGTGTTCTCTGTACACTTTTGGTATTTTTCATTGAGTACACATGGGATCATTGAACATCACTGCTTTTAAACAAGGCTGTGTCATTAGACAACTGATCCATTGGGATAAAACTGCATGTAGTCTGGGTCTACAGAGACAGTGTGTTGCTCACCAACTCTGTATGCTGAGTCAAAGGCTATCATAAAGCAAGTTTTATAAGATAGTTGACTGATGACACTGGACGACAGGGGCTTGAACTTTAATATGTTAAGCCATGTAAATGCTTGAAGGAGAAAAACCTTTTGCAAATAACGCAAATGAACATGGTCTGGATAGATCAAAATTGGACAGCAAAAGCCATTGCCATGTCCAATATTGTCTCATCATTGATGGTGAAAATTGTCCAAGAACTGTAGATGGTACATTTTTATGGTATTGTGGGCTAACTTCTTGTTGTTAAAGATAAAGAAGATGGCCAGCTGAGGAATGCTGGGTAATGTGATGTCTTTTCTGTGACACCAGTTGTTAAAAACCATCTTTTCCATATCTTTCAAGTTGATGGCCTTCAAAACGTTGCAATCCTCGCCACAAATGAAGAACTGAATAACTTTTTACACAAGTTATCCATGACAATAGCTAGGCATGAATGAGTTTCTCTGGACATAGATGGAAATATGGCATTATCATCTGCTGGAACAAGGAGGGATTACCATGACTTTCCTTGGTATGTCTGTCACTAGGGAGACTAAATCGCTGATCCAGGACTTGTCCCATCATAAAGAGGAAAAAAATGTGGGAGTTCATGTCCATTACTTTCTATACAATTTTTGGTATCAGGACTGATGGAAGGAAGGTGTAGACCCACAAACCTCCCAACTGACAGAATGAGCATTAATGGCCCATGTTTCCTGGTATGAAAAATGGAAGATGAGGGTGGGCAATTTGTTGTTCCACCTAATCACTTAAAGATCTATCACCAGGGAGCTCTATAAAGCACAGTCTTGACTGAATGTGGAAGGATGGAGAAATCACTCTGAGTGAAACAGATGTCTTCTCCTTGACAATGATAGGCTTCAATGTTGAGCCATCATTATATTTAGCAGGTTTTGATGATTTTTCTGGGATTGGGCATACCACTGAATTTAATCCCATGCTAAGACACAAAGATCCAGTGATTTTGTCCCTCCTGATTCTGGAGATATGAGACCACTAATGAAGTGTCTAACAGACCAATATATTATGTCCATCCAAATATTCTTCCCAGTTGTTGGAGAATGGTTTTCATTTTTATGAGGCTGATGTGAAGAGACATCTTTTGTCAATTGTCACAGACTGTTTCAAACTCCTGTAGCTAAAATGCACCTTAGCCTGACAGAGTGACATCTTTACAAAATGTTATTTCCAGTTTTAGGTGGGTTTCAGCTGTAAGCCACTTTCTGTCTTACCAATGGAGAAGTTTTGATATGGGTCAAGATCATAATACTCTAAACTGTGAATGGTTCCTGTTGTACTAGAAGGGTTATTTGTAATGGGCATATGAAAAGGCGGCCATGAAGTAAGAAATCTGTCAAATCATCGAACAGTCCAATGAGTTGACGAAATTCCCTCACCAAGAAAAATGTTTTGTTTGAAATCCTCTCCAATGCATGAATGATGTTTTCTATGCATCTCCGAGGCAAACATATCAGATTGAGGTAAAACTCCTTACAGCAATGGATAAAATGCTGAGAGGGAATAAGGCAAATTTATAAATGTTTATTATATACACCATAGACTGTGAGCAAGGACAAGATGGTTGTTCATATCTTGGACCAAAACAGCTACCTACAGTTTCTGATGGATATCATCCAGGTATGCCACTATAACTGTGAAGGCAGCCATCCAGAATCAAAAGATTACACACAGTCTTGCCACAAACTGTAAAGGTAGCCATCCAGAATCAAAAGATTATACAGTCTTATGATATTGTAAAAGCCCATGGGCTTAGGTTGAGCCTGTCAGGAAGAACATCAATTGAATCGATATAGTTTGCCCTGATAAGTGAAGCAAAGATATTTGTGTGACTTCATATGGATTGAAATGCAAAAAAGTTGATCATGTAATTGTCATATCTTGAATTTCAGGACCAAAATGAATTGGTCTGGCCTGCTGAGTTCAATCACAAGTCTCAATCTACCATTGAATTTTGTCTCCAAAAACAGTCTGATTGAACAGCTTTTATACAATCTCCAGTGCCCACTTTGTGAGTAACTGATTCATCTCCTTCTGTAGTAAGTTCACTTGCTAGGGTTCCTTTGAGATTTCCATCATGGAGGGGAACTTCAAATGTGAAGAAAGCCTGAAAAAATTGATTCTGAGGCCCTCTGATCCAAGCCTGATGAAAAAGAAGGAGTCTGGATCATCAAAGAGTGGGGTCTAAGTTAATAATGGGTGGCTTGTAGGAGAAATATTTGGCAGGGTTAATCTTCTATGCCTAATAGTGAGAACATGGGTAGAACTGTCCTACAGTTTGCCTGTCCATGGCAATTCTGCTGTCTTTGGGAACTGTCTCTTTTGTATCTCTTTTGACAAATGTCCTTTTCTTGGAACAAACCCTGAGAAGGATGACTGGATAAAGGAGTTGCACTAACAGATGTAGTGGCAACTTTTGTGCCACCTGTTTTCTGACCTCCTCAATTAGAGCAGAAGCAGTGAGCTGAACACAAGGCAACTGCATGACAGGACTTTAGAGATGAATTCCATGATGCAGAAGGTTATCAGGGCATTATAGTGAGAAGCCATATGCATGAACTTGGCAAGACAGCTCACAAAAACCTAGACCTCAGAAAAGCAAAAAATTGTCGAAGGACACCAAGTCAATAAGTGGGAAGCTGAAATAACATTTCTCATCAGCTTGGATGTGGCACTAAAGTCTTGCCAATTCATGTTAAAACAAAGCAGGCAATCATGCCAAAAGCAGAAATGGCTTAATCAAAAGTATATATTTCCAAACAGTATGCAACTGAGTGATGTATAACAATGAAATGAAAAGCTAATTTACAACTGACTCATGGAAAATGATTTTTTTGCATTATCAATAGTCACAAATTATTTCTGAGATACCCAGTGATTTCAGGAACTTATCATAACTGAGGCAATGTTCTAAATAATGAATTATTGTGATCATTATGTACATCAACAGTTTTTTTTTACCTATAGGGATGACTGTAAGTGTAGTAAGACATTCAGACACAGGATATGGCAGATATCTTCCTTTACTGCCTTAAAGCTGGATTTAGTAAATTCCATTTTTTTCTTCCTCTTGGATCCATGGTCTTTGGTCCATGGGTAAAGAATTCCATATAGCAATGATGATGCCATACTGTCTGTATGCATTTTCCCTTCAAAATATGCTGTTAAAAGTGGTGGTTTACTAGAATGCTATATTGGTGTGGTCTGTCTGGTTCAGCCAGGCTGATCAGTGAGTAAATGTTTTCATTGGAATTAAGTGGCATAGCAATGTTCTATTCAGCTGACTGGTTTCTGTGGTATTAAGTGGCATAGTAATGTTCTATTTAGCTGACTGGTTTCAGTGGTATTAAGTGGCATAGTAATGTTCTATTCAGCTGACTGGTTTCAGTGGTATTAAGTGGCATAGTAATGTTCTATTCAGCTGACTGGTTTCAGTGGTATTAAGTGGCATAGTAATGTTCTATTCAGCTGACTGGTTTCAGTGGTATTAAGTGGCATAGTAATGTTCTATTCAGCTGACTGGTTTCAGTGGTATTAAGTGGCATAGTAATGTTTTATTCAGCTGATCTGTGGTATTAAGTGGAATAGTAATGTTCTATTCAGCTGACTGGTTTCAAAGTGCGGTATATTCAGTATAAGATACAGCAGCTATCATAACATACATGCCAACCCCTGGGAAAGAAAAAGCATAATCCAAGTGGACAAAAGCAGTAATCTGAGCAGAAAAAGCGTAATCCACATAGAACATAATAAAACTCAATGCACATATGTACAAAACACATATATTTTCAGCAATTTTGGCATCAGAAAGCATCCGTTTGAACAAAGGACCAAAGTTGTATTCTACCACTAGTTGTAGTCAGTGTTCTATTACGTGCTCGGTAAAAAAAACCCCTGCATTTATAAAATTAATTTCCGCAATTTAGTTCTGCTGTAAAAAAAGAAGTTACCTTTGTATTGGAGTTAGTAAAACAAGCTTATTCAAGGCATCTTTGTTTTACACTATGACCAATATTAAAATCCTTTCCACACAGCCTGCAATTGGCATGAAGCTTCCCTAGAATGGCACTGTATTGTGTTATTTCTGTATACATCTCTGAGTCGTTTTTACTGTTTTTATCCCTAATCCATCTGTGAAATCATTTGAGAAAACTGTTTGCTGTAACATACGCATTGACTAGAATAAAAATGACAACTTTTACCATAAATTCCTACAGAATGGTTCTGTACCTCAAATTATTTTCAACAAAGAGTATGTGAGCAAAGATAAAAAAAAAGAAAACCAGTCTTAAGCTAGATAGCTGTAATAAATAGAAACATAGGTCTTATTGGAAATAGGGCAACTGCTATAAATAGAACATAACACTTTGAAAAGTCATGGATAGTCTACAGATGAGTGCACTTTTATGTCATAGTTACACAGAAGCCGTCTTTTCTAGAATATGTTCTGTGCAATTAGTGGGATGCTAATAAAAATGAGAAAATAAATAAATTTTTTTGGGAGGGGGATATACCAAAAAGTGTAATCCAAGTACATTTATGCGTAAGACGTAATTTAGTGAAAAAAAACTGTAATGATTTCGCCAAAAGCATAATGATTGGCATGTATAATAATACATGGCAACTCACCAGTTCAAAATCATTGACTCGTGACTACTATAGTCGTATATCACATGTTCATTTGAGTGGAAAAGTTGGTCAACAGCCTTAATGGTAGATGATGTCAGGCTGCATGGCTGTCTGTCCAAGTCAAAATGCAGCATGTCAGATTAGTATGAGTCAAATTATGTGGAAGAATATTGTCTTGCATGGACACAGTATGAGGAACTTTAAATTCAAGCCTCACATGAGGAAATACCAAAAACCTTGATTCTATAGCCTTATATATTAAAGACAGCATGCCTGATTCAAATTAAAGACAGCATAAATAATTCAAATTAAAGACAGCCTACATGATTCAAATGAAAGACAGCCTACATGATTCAAATTAAAGACAGCATAAATAATTCAAATTAAGGTGGTGCTCACCAGTTTTTTTTTTGAGAGAGAGTGATGTATGTAAGGTGAAGTTGTTTGCATTTTAAACATGCATAGTGGAGAGAATGTTGGCATATCTGTATACTACTTTCATGTAATGTGGCTGAAATTTCTTTGGATATTGTACTTCTGGAAATTTTAAATGATCTTAGGACACTGCTAACTAAAATGACTGATCCCTTGTGCTCCAAAAATCAACCTGAATTTGTCTAAAGTACACTATTCTTGGCAGCTATTAAAATATGAAAAATGAATTTTGCCAGACTAGACAATACCAGCTTCTAAAAGTACAATGAATGAATTACCATATACATAAAATGTAAAAAAAGTTATTGGCTCTATTTTTTACAATTTACCTCTGAAGTTCGAGAAGTGAAAATGAACAAGTAGAGCTAGCACTTTTTTCAAAGGTGCACATCTGGAGTAAGGCCAAGCTGTATACTCTCTAACCCATATTACACCCATCAAACATACATCAAAATAAAGGGAAATAAAGGTTCTTTGAACAATACCTAAGATATACAAAGTCTCTTTTAAATAGCCATTATAACTAGTGAGGAAACCCGGGGAAACTATTTTTCTTTAGAATTCTAACCCTATGCTAAATATGAAACTGTAGAGCGCCACCTAAAGACAGCATTCACGACTCAAATTAAAGACAGCATAATGATTCAAATTAAAGACAGCATACATGATTCAAATTAAAGACAGCATACATGATTCAAATTCTAGATGTGAATCATCTCTCCTTCTAGCAGCATTAAGATCGGTCTTGTGAAGCATCATGGTGTGGTTGGGAGTGGAGAGTGGATGAGGAATCTTAGCATCCTCCATAAGACTTGCAAAAGATTCTGAAGTTGGACAAGGGCACAGCATTTCATGCCAAGAAGAAATAGATACTGCTCTTTTTTGTGGCCAATTAGCTGAAGTTTTATTTCAAAGGACATTTTACACCATGTCTTCTTTGTCAACACTGCACACTTTACAAATGATTGATGAAAAATGAGTGATGAGGAGCAATAGAAACAGAGCCAGCATATTTCATGGCCATTCTCACCTATTTAAAATTTTTGCATTTGTTACACCATGTTGTCATGTTACACCAATAATGCTGGCTATCATGTGCTGAAAAATGGCGTTAAGCCCCAGAACTACAACAACAACAACAGCATTCAACACACACACTTATATATATATATATATATATATATATATATATATATATATATATATATATATATATATATATATAAACACAGTGATCTTGTTCAAGAGCGCCCTTAAAACCCATCTATTTCAACTGCAAGAACAGTCATAATGAGCTAATAGTGTATTTTTTTAAATGTATCCATACCTTAAAAAGTTACAGCATGTTTTCTGTTCCTAATTTTGTGGTGGTTGTTTTTAATTTTTTGTAATCATTTCATTATATATGGTTTGTTTTTCATATTCTTTTTTAATCGTTGTCAAATGTTTAAGCGCTTAGAGTTTCTAAAGATTAGACGCTATATAAAGTCCTTGTTAATTATATATATATATATATATATATATATATATATATATATATATATATATATATATATATATATATATATATATATAATTAAAAAAAAATGTGAACCACATAAAAAAAGGAGTTAAAGTTAGATGAATGCCAAATGAAAGCACCCCAAAAGTTCCACCAGTGAAAATGTACAATGCAGTTTGAAGTCAACTGTGATAAAATTGAATGGTATTATAATTTTAAAAACATCAATAAAACCACTGGATTTTATAATAATCTTGTATATATAAGTTATAAAACATTTTGTCTTACTGTGCTACTAGAAAAGATATGTGGATGATCAATTTTGTTACTAAACAGAAAAGTAATGGATCATGCATGTGCAGGATAAGGGTTGTGTTGGGATGCTGCTGTCGTGGATCAAAGAGTTTAAACAAATGTACATATTTTTTATTTTTTTTTTTTAAATTTAAGTTGGAATGCATTTTCTGACATGTAAATTTTGAATGATTTAAAAGGTGTCCCATAACTTACAACTGAAAAACATTGTGTATTCCAGAACATACAGCGCACAAAATAATTACATTACAAATAAACTTATGGTGTCCCAACAAATATGGTAATTATGGTAACTAGATTATCTAGAGGACATCTTGGTACATGGCAGCTAAACTACAAACTGGATTAAATTGGGTAACAGTAGCAACACTAGCAGGTCAATGGGGAGTTAACTTGTAAGGGTTGCTTTCCTTTTTCTCTATATAATGTATAGATGGAAAAATATGCATCTTTCCATCAGGACTGGATTTGGATATAACAAAATTGTTATCCTGTTTACTATTTTTTAATGTTACTCCTACAAAAATAAATATTAAATGTGTTATTCTTGATTATAAATAGAATAAACACTGTGATTAAGCCATGTGTCAAACATAGTTATATTTCTACTTCCATCACTGAATTAACACATTTCCACTTTGATATTCATTTTTAATATGCACTTGTGATTTTTAAATGTTACGAGTCCACTTCAAGTTATGTCCATGCACATTTTATCTTAGTTCTTTATTATTCCATGCATTGTTTACATTTGAAGTGTTCTCTCCATCTCGGGTCCTTTCTGAGGAGTCATGTAAGCAACCTTCTGATTTGGTGCTTGAATCGAGTCTTTGGCAGTGTCTGGCTCTGGGCGGTTGTTAGAACTGCAGAGGCTATAAATACTGTTGCATGTGATTGTTCCAAGAGAGCTTCCTTAAGAGTTTGCATTGTATCCACATTTTTTAAAAAATCCAACTTCACTAACTTGGTAAAATTTGGTAAACTTTACCAGAAATGTCAGAGGAACAGATACACTAAATGCAACAGTTCAGTATGAAAACAATGTTGATTGAACATACAATGTTGCGTTCCCTTCAGCATCTGTACTTTGATTACTAAATTCCCCTTCAGTAACCTTACCAAATTTTTACCGATTTTATCAAGAACTTAACCAAAGTTTACTGAGTTCACCAAGAACTCAAGCAAGCTTTTACCAAGCTCTCCCAAGTGTATTTACCCATTATGGAATGCCTTTATTCTAATTCCAATGCATGTTTCTTTCATAATAATTACTTTTGGTAACTTTAAACAAGGGTTGCAATGTAAGGATACAACCATTGAGTTTGTAATTAGATATGATTATAAAACAATGCCACTAAATATGTCTTGCTTGTTTTTATTCTCATGTATATGTACAGATATATACTGGTGTTATGTGAATATGTTTATTTCGAGCAATGGCTTCATCTGTTTGGATTTAATTAAACAGACTTCCCTCCAAGATGCTTCTAAATAAAAAAAAGAGACTTTTTAATTGTTCAAACATGCTCACAGCTTGACATACAGTAGTCAGTTCATACAACAGAGCCCACAATGTGTTAACCTGCTAATGGAGTCACAGTAAGGTGCTATGTAAATAGGACTAGAAAACCTGTGTTTCACTGTCATCAATGGTAGAGAAAGCAAGTGAACTGTTCATACAGTAAGTGAAAAGTAAACAATACCAGATTATCTTGCAATTCTTGGTAACAAATCTCTCAACTACACTTAACTTCCCTCTCTAAACTCAACGATGAAACATGATCAGTCCAATTTGTGAGTACTTTAGCAAGCTTTTGATATCATGAAATTTATTCCAATAAAATTCCAATATTTATGAATTGAATGCATTTTTTACATTTTGATTGGATGTAAATGGTCACGTGATACTGATATGGTATTTTTACACCTCGATAAATTCTATGGATTATTTTTAGTTCCTTGTTTTAAGATCATTTGATGTGAAGTTTTATCTGGATCATCGTCTTACACCCTAATAATAACAACAGGCTCCTACATACCCACCAACTCCTGTGATTTCTGATCAAAAATGACAAGTCACAGATTCAAATTGACCATTAGAAGTTAAAACATTTTTATTGCATAGACATTCCTGCACTCCAACACTCACACCTTTTGCCAAGGAAGGCATTCAGCATGCTTTAGAAGCCAGTCTTCGGAAATTATTGCATTTCACCTTGATGACATGTTACAGCAGTGGTTAGTAAAAGTCAAGGTCATGTCACTTAAGGGATCTCTCTATAAATGGACATGATTTTGCTTTTGGAAGAGTGAAATGTGAACAAAGTAACAACGTCGTTACTATAACAATACATGTCATATGCATGCATAATTTTTGAATAAAAGGGAATATTCCTGGTTTAGCCGCAACATCCATTTTTTATATGTAAAAGTAATGATCAAAACAATATATCACTGGCATGACCATCTATAACATTCTACCCCATATCACTGTATCAATGAAACTTTGCTAGTAAAGATGGGGCTATGTATTCTATCGAAGTTAAGAGGCTTAAAAAAAACTTTGAGGTACATAAAAGCGAATATTTTGTTGATTAAACCTGCTAATCTGATGTCAAGCAGTAAATTGGAATTATTGGGATTGAATGATCATGGTTGAATATTTAATGATGTGTAAATTATACCTAATCACTCACAAAGTTTACATAAATTCCTTTGGACTTTATTTACTTTGTGAGAGATTAGGAAAAATTTACACATCGATTAATACCCAACCATGATCATTTAATCCTATAATGTATATATGAAAATATTGTTTCTTACTTAACAATTCAAACTTTAAAACTAAATATTTTAATGACGAAATTAAAACAGTTTATAAAATTGAATCTCTTTTACCAGCTGTGCGTATTTGTCTTGGCAGTGATGTAGTTAATTTGTGAAGGTTTTCTTCTAATATCTCCACCAGATGTCGCACTTGTTCACCTGTCTGGCTCTGATTAAACAGTTCCAGGGCTCTCCGACTTTCAGCAGCTACATTAGTATACTGATCACCTATTAAGCTAACCAGAATCTCAAGGAACTGAGGAACACTTTCTTTGAGAGATCTAAAACAGAACCAAATACACAAAATTTTAACATTCCATTGAGCAACCATAAGGCTTATTCTATTAAAATCTACCTGAATAGACTGTATTATGAACCAAAATTGTTTCTTGCAAGTGTCATCCCTAAAACTAGCATTGCCCACAAGCCTGACAGATTTAAAAAGAAAACACCAAAGAAAAAATACAATAGGAGACTGCTCAAATTGAGGGACCACTTCTATTAAACAAATGCCTGTCTTAAACAGATAGAGTTGATCTTATAAAATAATTATTAAAGAGTTAAATATATATACACTATTCAATAGCCTTAGTAGGCTACTTCTGCTTACAATAAATTTGTCTGTGAATAGAAATAATATAGGAACCAAGAAATATGAAGTAACAAGAACTTCCAACTGTGATTCAAAAGGAACCTGCTCTTTCTCAAGTTGGCATAAAATAGGTGCAGGAAACTTAAAAAAGTGGACTCATTTAGAAAATAAAATAAGATCCTGTGACCTTGACTTATGACCTCAAGGTCTGAATGAGATGCATCGTCCTACCTATGAAGTTTGATGAAAATAAGATCCCTGACTTACTGTACACAAATTAAACAAAACTCAATGTCAATTCCACTGACCTTGACATATCACCTTTTGGTCACAGTAAATTTTTATTAAACGGCTGAATAGTGCCCATAAAGTTGGGGTATTTTTATAAAATGGTTAAAAAAGTTTAAGTGTTTAAATAAATTTTTTTTATAAAACTACTGTAATGACCTGGAATTCTATCCAGGTCATCTAGTATATATATATATATATATATATATATATATATATATATATATATATATATATATATATATATATATATATATATATATATATATATATATATTCCCATTTTATTTGTCAACCTCAAATGTTCTTTACCTAATTGTAGCCCATGTCCAAACAGATTTTTTAAAAATGTGTAAAAATTAAAATACTGCCATTATGACTCAAAAATCTAATCCAGTCATCTGTGTATAAAATCTAATCAGCCAAAATAATCAAATTTGTCAACCTCAAGAAGTCTTTGCTTAAATATATCTACAAAGTTTTTGTCAAAAAGGTAAAATGGGAAAGAAAAAAAAAACTGAAAAATTGCTGTCATGACATGAGGGCTGTTGCATTTAAACGTACATAGTATTCAGGAAAGGCTGTTTTTAAAAAATATATGCCAAAGTACACTGATTTCCCAGATGTGATATTAACATGATAAGATATTTTAAATTGCATCTATGGGGCCCTGAGTGGCCGAGTGGTCTAAAGCACTGTCCATTACGGATCACTGCCATCTCACTTCTGTCTGCGTGTGTTCGAGTCTAGGATTCAGTGAATGTGGATATGTGAGAAAGTTTGCCAGTAGCTTCTCGTGGGTCGGTGGTTCTTTCCTGTGATTTCCCGGTTTCTTCCTCCACCATTAATACTGGCCGTCATGAATAGCTTATCGTGTGCTGAAAAATGGCGTTATGCCCAACAACAACAATAACAAATTGCTTCTATGGTATAGCATGGAAAATGGAATGGTTCTTAGTCAACTGTTCTCAACTATCAAGGATTCATGAATAATGGACAGACTTATAGTACAACAGCTGTTATATTTCAGAGGTAGAATGACAAACCAATCTTAAAAACTTTACTGTTTGCCATCACAATCTCCTGTAAGAAAGAAAATTCCTGTTCTGTGACAATTATTTTCTATACTAATAAAAATGAGAATAAATGTGGGCAATGCGTAAAATGAAATTCAAGACTGAGCCCTAGCACTTGTCAATCAAGCACAACAGATAGCTTTGCAGGTTTTCTTAGATGAGAACTGTTTTCAATTTCTCCTGTATGAGCAAAATAAAAATAAATACCCAAACGGCAAGCTTATACATTTTCATACATACCTGGTGCAGTGTAACAGCAAATGCTCTGCACACTCTACAAGTCCATATCGGACCCGCCAATTAAAGTGACCTCTGACAGACCCAACCTGCTTAATCAGCACAGACAGCTTGCTACCAGTATCACTGAGCCATCGAGAGTTTCTTTCCACTATTAAACCTTTAAATTTCTCATCTACTGGGTCTAAAAAAAAGCAATAAACGTCTATGTAGGCACAAGATCTATCAACATCACAATTCAAAAGAACTCTTAAGTCTAAATACCAAATACTGTCACTATGTACAAATAAACAACTTATATCATGCACCAATGATAACATGTTGGAACACTAGGCCATAAAGTCCATAACTGTGAAAAGTATGGCACAAATATTGGCAAAAAGTCTTAATAATGATTGCAACAGGCAGCAAATACATTGACACAAAATACTGTCTAGATGGATGGGTCAAAATAACAATATCAACGGATTCAGGGAAAGCCATGCTGTACAATACATTGTACTAAGTGAAAGCATCCAGCTGATGGGTAGCTATGGTAAAGGAGTAATAGGAAAGAATTCCATCATTTTGTCTACATGGAATATAGACAAGAAAAACAAAACTTTCATCTTTCTGGGTAGGCTTAATTTTTGAGATGTAACTGAGTTTATTTTCCTTAGTCTAATGTGATTATGGAATATGTTCAATGAAAAAATGCCATATCCTACCTTATACAACTGTTTTTTTTAATTCAAATGATGTTAGCCACAAGATTAACAATGCAAATAAGGAGTACCAGGTCAAATTTAATGAAAGCTGTAGTTTTGTCTTGTCTGCCTGCAGAATAAATGCTTAAAAGGAAAAAAGAACTATGTATGGTATCAGGATAGCAAATAAACAACATATGCTGCACGCTAGGTCCTGAACATTTTTATGAAAATAAGCCATTTTAATATGAAATAAGGATTTGTCATTTATCGTAATGTACATTCATGCTGAGAAACATTTTTCATAAAAAAATTTTGTGCATGGTGGTGCTTCAAGAAATATATATTTCATCCAAGGTGGGGTTGGTGGGTGATTTAAAAAAGTGCCTTCCAACCCAACCCCACCATTTTTTCCAGAAAAGCTGTTACACTAAATTCTTCATTGATGTTTTGTATTAACATCATTATTCTATTTTACTGATGCAAACGTCTAGAACTGGACAATGAATTGTCATCAAGATTTTACTCTTCTTCAAATGAATTAAAACAGAGTAATCAATAATTTAATACAAAAAACCTTCTTGTAAGAGCACTAGAGTATAAAATATAACTCATGTGACTACTGTATGCTGATATAAGAAAGTATAACACGTGACTACTGTATGCTGATATAAGAAAGTATAACACATGTGACTACTGTATGCTGATATAAGAAAGTATAACACATGTGACTACTGTATGCTGATGTAAGAAAGATCAGATTGTGTATCTTGCCTTTGTTTCTGTCTTACTCGATACTGTAACTACTAAATACTGTTATACAGGAGTTTTAAGTGGACCATACCTATAGTTCCATCTTAGTGTAACTACTGCATACTGTTATACAGGAGTTTTCAGTGGACAACACCTATAGTTTATCTTAGTGTGACTACTGCATACTGTTATACAGTTTTCAGTGGAACATGCCTATAGTTCCATCTTAGTGTGACTACTGCATACAGTTATACAGAAATTTTAGGTGGACCATGATAATAGTTCCATCTCAGTGTGACTATTGTATACCATCAATTAGAAGTTTTAAGTGGACCATGCCTATAGTTCCATCTTAGTGTGACTACTACGTACCTACCATCATACAGAAGTTTTAACTAGACCATGCCTATAGTTCCATCTTAGTGTGACTACTATGTACCTACCATCATACAGAAGTTTTAAGTAGACCATGCCTATAGTTCCATCTTGGTTTGACTACTACGTACCTACCATCATACAGAAGTTTTAAGTAGACCATGCCTATAGTTCCATCTAAGTGTGACTACTATGTACCTACCATCATACACAAGTTTTCAGTAGACCATGCCTATAGTGCCATCTTAGTGTGACTACTACGTACCTACCATCATACAGATGTTTTAAGTAGACCATGCCTACAGTTCCATCTTAGTGTGACTACTGCATACTATCAAACAGAAGTTTTAAGTGGACCATGCCTATAGTTCCATCTTAGTGTGACTACTATGCACCATCATACAGAAGTTTTAAGTGAACCATGCAAACCATTCCATCTTAGTGTGACTACTATGTACCATCATACAGAAGTTTTAAGTGGACCATGCCTAAAGTTCCATCTTAGTGTGACTACTACATACTGTTATACAAAAGTTTTAAGTGGACCATGCCTATAGTTCATCTTAGTGTGACTACTACATACTGTTATACAGAAGTTTTAAGTGGACCAGGCCTATAGTTCCATCTTAGTGTGACTACTGCATACTATTATACAGGAGTTTTCAGTGGACCATGCCTATAATTCCATCTTAGTGTGACTACTGCATGCTGTTATACAAGTCTTAAGTGGACCATGCCTATAGTTCCATCTTAGTGTGACTACTACATATCTTCATACAGAAATTTTAAGTAGACCATGCCTACAGTTCCATCTTAGTGTGACTACTATGTACCATCATACAGAAGTTTTAAGTGAACCATGCCTACCATTCCATCTTAGTGTGACTACTACATACCTACCATCATACAGAAGTTTTAGGTAGACCATACCTACAGTTCCATCTTAGTGTGACTACTATGTACCATCATACAGGAGTTTTAAGTAGACCATGCCTATAATTCCATCTTAGTGTGACTACTACATACCTACCATCATACAGAAGTTTTAAGTAGACCATACCTACAGTTCCATCTTAGTGTGGCTACTACATTCTGTTATACAGGAATTTTAGGTGGACCATGCCTACAATTCCATCTCAGTGTGACTACTGCATACTATCAAACAGAAGTTTTAAGTGGACCATTCCTATAGTTCCATCTTAGTGTGACTACTATGTACCATCATACAGAAGTTTTAAGTAGACCATGCCTACAGTTCCATCTTAGTGTGACTACTATGTACCATCATACAGAAGTTTTAAGTGGACCATGCCTACAGTCCATCTTAGTGTGACTACTACATACTATCAAACAGAAGTTTTAAGTGGACCATGCCTATAGTTCCATCTTAGTGTGACTATTATGTACCATCATACAAAAGTTTTAAGTGGACCATGACTACAGTTCCATCTTAGTGTGACTACTACATACTGTTATACAAAAGTTTTAAGTGGACCATGCCTATAGTTCATCTTAGTGTGACTACTACATACTGTTATACAAAAGTCTTCAGTGGACCATGCCTACAGTTCCTTCTTAGTGTGACTAATGCATACAGAAGTTTTATACAGAAGTTTTAAGTGGACCATGCCTATAGTTCATCTTATTGTAACTACTACATACTGTTATACAGGAGTTTTAAGTGGACCATGCCTATAGTTCATCTTAGTGTGACTACTACATACTGTTATACAAAAGTCTTCAGTGGACCATGCCAACAGTTCCATCTTAGTGTGACTACTGCATACTGTTATACAGAAGTTTTAATTGGACCATGCCTATAGTTCATCTTATTGTAACTACTACATACTGTTATACAGGAGTTTTAAGCGGACCATACCTATAGTTCATCTTAGTCTGACTACTACATACTGTTAAACAAAAGTCTTCAGTGGGCCATGCCTATAGTTCCATCTTAGTGTGACTACTGCATACTGTTATACAAAAGTTTTAAGTGGACCATGCCTATAGTTCATCTTATTGTAACTACTACATACTGTTATACAGGAGTTTTAAGTGGACCATGCCTATAGTTCATCTTAGTGTGACTACTACATACTGTTATACAAATGTCTTCAGTGGACCATGCCTATAGTTCCATCTTAGTGTGACTACTGCATACTGTTGTAGAGAAGTTTTAAGTGGACCATGCCTAAAGCTCCATCTTAGTGTGACTACTGCATACTGTTATACAGAAGTTTTAAGTGGACCATGCCTATAGTTCCATCTTAATGTGACTACTGCATACTGTTATACAGGAGTTTTCAGTGGACCATGCCTATAATTCCAACTTATTGTGACTACTACATACCTACCATCATACAGAAGTTTTAAGTAGACCATACCTACAGTTACATCTTAGTGTGACTACTACATTCTGTTATACAGGAATTTTAGGTGGACCATGCCTACAATTCCATCTCAGTATGACTACTGCATACTATCAAACAGAAGTTTTAAGTGAACCATGCCTATAGTTCCAACTTAGTGTGACTACTATGTACCATCATACAAAAGTTTTAAGTGGACAATGCCTACTGTTCCATTTTAATATGACTACTGCATACTGTTATACAGAAGTTTTAAGTGGACCATGCCTATAGTTCATCTTATTGTGACAACTACATACTGTTATACATGAGTTTTAAGTGGACCATGCCTTTAGTTCTATCTTAGTATGACTACTGCATACTGTTATATAAAAGTCTTAAATGGACCATGTCTATAGTTCCAATTTAGTGTGACCACTGCATACTGTTATACAGGAGTTTTAAGTGGACCATGCCTATAGTTCCATCTTAGTGTGACTAATTCATACTGTTATACAGAAGTTTTAAGTGGACCATGCCTATAGTTCCATCTTAGTGTGACTACTTCATACTGCTATACAGGAGTTTTCAATGGACCATGACTATAGTTTGTCTTAATGTTACTACTGCATACTGTTATACAGGAGCTTTAGGTGAACCCTAACTCTATATCTGTCTTACAAAACAGATCTTGGAATGTTGCTTTGCAGAATTGATTGAACTGGTTGTAAAGAGAGTACCAAGAGATTATATAATCTTTGTGATGTCATCAAATTCATCTTCTACAAAATGCATACATGCTGGTGCATATTATGTCATCATGCTGATTGGCTGATACTCAATTTACTTTGACTTATATGAAATGCTACTGATTTGCTATTGTTTTTGGATTCACAACTGATATAAACCACCAAATTCAATGATGCATCAAACAATGATAGTTTATGAAAACAACTTGACACATTTACTGAACCATGAATTCATATAATGCCAAAACCACATAAGTTGATACCCATGAAAATAAATAAATTCACAGAAACTTTTAGATCAACTTTTTAAAATTCAGTTTTGATGAGGTCTGATATTCCAAAATTAAGTTCACAGGTTGAGAAATATCAATTTATGTCCACTAATTGACTAATTATGTAATTTTTCAATATAAAATTTTTAAGGACTAACCTTGCTGCCCTGTAGTCTTCTGTCTTGCAATATCAAGTAGTTTGTCATCCATCACCAGGGAAACAATTCTCATCCAAACATACAGTGCTTTCTGCAAGTGAAATTAGAAAATGTTAAATCAGAGGTGACAGTGACAATTTTTGAAGTGGGTCCACCAAGTTGTTAAAACTGTCAGATTAAACTTAAGTTTTTCAGTATTTAGGTGTACCTGGGAACACCAATTTGTGGAGCAAAATAACTTTCTTGAGTAATGCTTACCTGGTGACACTGTTAGGAGTATATCAGCTACTTCACATATCTAACACATCCAAGCTAAGAAATATGTCCACCATGTCTTTAAGTTTGCTTCTGCAATGAGAGTACTATAAAGTGGCCTGCTTGCTAAAACAAATGTCAAATAAGTAGTATTCTCATTAGCTCTAGGAACTGGTACCAAGTCTGGTCAATTGTCAGTTAGTACTTGATCCCAAGTGACTGCTTTTCCAGAGGTGTAACTGCAGGGAGGGTGTGCCCTTATTCTAATCAGGCAAGAATTGCTGAATTATATCTTAATCCAAAAATGGTTTTATTCATCAAACATATTTCCCAAATATAATATGCCTGAGAACTGGAAAGGCAAAAAATTGAGTTGCATCCTCTTACCCCTGAGCTGGCCTTGTTTACGGCATCCTAACACGTTTATCAGCTGAATGTCATGTGTGAGATATGAGCTGTAGCAAGGGCATATTTAAGATGTGGAGGTGGCTTTTAGAAAAACATTTGCTCCTGTAAATCCAGCATAAGTACAGTAACTAATGTTGTTCTAAAATTGTTAGGTGAACTTGGATGATGACCTGTAAATAATGCTGATATATTTTACAAAATGTCAAACTGAACACTTTCAGTTGAAAGGTCTCTGAGGCTCTGGAATGTCATCTCTGAGCACATTCCCAAAGCTGATGTCACTTGGTTAACAGTTTTGCCTGAATGCTGTGCTAGTAGTGACTGCACTAACTTTTGTATATTGCTATGCACAAGAAATTCATCTGGTCTTGAGCTATTTCCTTGTATGATGAACAGATAACACTCTGACAAGGGCAACAAAACCTGAATGGAAATCTGGGAAAATCCTGGTGTGGTTATGTTGGGAATAGGTTTGTCTACTTCTTTGGTGATGAAAGTATTAATTTCTAGCAAAACCATAGGTTGTAAAAATTGTTCTCTCCAATTCTATGGTTAACTATTGAACACTTTGTTCTAATGAGGTCTCATATAAGGGCAATGAGACATATCAGTTGATAATGGATGCTGCCTCCCAATAACTGAGATTTAAGAATGTCATTCTGATGGTTTTTTAACAGTGTAGATTAGGATAAGATTACACCTTTTGTGCAAGCTAGATATAAACTGATGCAGCATTAGAATAAATGCTGAACTGCTCTGTTTTGGATACAACTCCAGACTGACATTTATGTTGTTGACATTGTCTGACTGTTTAAGTATGACCATCAAGCCAACCAGAACATAGAGCCAGATGCTATGATGCTGTAAAACAGTTATTAAGTTACACTTGCTTGCTGGTTCATACACAAAGAGGAAGGTTTTGGCCTTGTCTAGTTCAAGATGTCTTTGCTGACAGATATAATCTAATTTGTGGAAATGAATGACCTGCATGAGGCCAGAATACTTAAAAAATGCGCTGAGGGTAGCTGGATATTTCCCAGACAAGAATGCATTGATAGAAGTATTTCAGTCATTTCCCACATAATCTATATCTAGAAGTTTGTCATACACTGTTATGAAATCCTACTCATTTCAAAAGAACACTTTATGGATGACCAAAAAATTACATACATAGAAGAATTTGTTTATGTTGAAAAATTGTTTAAAAATTGCCAGGTGAATGTTGAAAGCATACAACATTTGTTGTTGTTGTTTTGGGATTCATGCCATTTTTCAGAGCATGACACTGCAGCCAATATACCTGACGGAGGAAAAACAGGAAAAACCCTGGGAAAGTCACAGAAAGAACCACCAACTTACGGGAAGCTACTGGCAAAATTTTTCACATACCCACACTTTCCACACCAAAGACTAACCCATGCGACAGATCTGAGATGGCAGTAATCAGTAAAGACAAATAATTTACAGTGCTCAGTCCCCCACATGCCCCCCCATGTAATTGTATACACATTCTGTAAGATATAAGCACAAAGTTTTTAAAACATTTAAGAAACCAAAGTTACATTGTGAGTTTCAATTATGTCAAGGAGTCAACAAATCATCAACAATAAATAAGCAATATGGCTACAAGTGAAAAGTTTGTGCTATAAGATAGCAATCAACTTTGCTTTTTTGGGACTGCAGCTCCAATTTCTGAATAAGATTTTATTTATGATAACGTAAATGGTTCAAAATGAAAATTTCTGTACAATCTGATTTAACTTACCGTTGTGACAGCATATCCCTGTTTTATGTCACCTGTAATGATCTTACACAGAGTTATCGAGATCCCAGGCAGAAAAGAGGCAAACCTAGTACCTAGGTCAGCCTTGATACAGCTACTGTCTGTAGAAACAGAAAACAAGTCACTTCAATACCTAAGAAGTAATATTTTTCATACAAATGTGAAACTTGTTAAAAAAGCAAAGAATCTTTACCAGATTCTAGTAATGTACATGACAGTCTGCCAAAACCGAGTTCTCAAAAGACTTTGAACAATGAAAGCTTGGATCCATATCAAAGAAAAACTAAACCCCACCTACAATTTGTCTGCAAAAAGATAAATAAAACCTGTGTTTAGTTGAAACTGAAATCATTAATTTTTAAATTTTTATTGTAACAATTATTGTTGCTGCTGGCATCATCAACAAGAAGGCAGATTAAGAACACTTCCCTGACTTTGCATCTACTTACCCTCCCTGACTTTGTATCTACTTACCCTCACTAGCGAAACATAAACAACAATCTCTATCCAGGCACCAAAATAATCAGTGTATTGGAATGTTTTCAATATCATTGGTTGGTCTAGTACACACCAAAATAACCAGTGTATTGGAAGGTTTTCAATATCACACCAAAATATCACTTTCAAAATGTACAATATGCAACACCAAAAACAGACTGGCATCAGTGATTATAATCACTAGAATGAAACCTGCCTTAAAAGATATCACTGTATAAAAGACACCTGTTAGAATCTGCAGGGAAAATCTTCATATAGCATGTTTGTTTCAAATGTATATATTTTCACAACATAAAATTTGTTAAGTATCACCTATTTATAGTTCGCCCATAGTCTTATCTGAGACAGTATTTTGCTTTTGTTTTTGTTGGCTTTAACAGCAGTTGTAACACATTTCATACTGAGGAAATGGGTAATACATGCTCTTCCTAAGGATACACCATAGCAGCCAACATGAGCTGGCCTGAGCAGGTATCAAACTTGTGGCCTTGAATTACAAATCCAATGCTGCACCATATAAGCTACCACTGCTCCCTTCTCGGACACAAGTAAACACTGGACAAAACTGATAAAAAGTATGCTCTATCATGTTTTGAGAAACTTCACTGTAATTCATAAGAAGTGTTTAAATATATTTCAAATAAACAAAAAAGAATTCCACATATTACCATAAACATCTAGGACTTACACTGAGAATCAGCCAGACTAATGTCTAACAAACATTCCAAAGCCAAGATGCGTAGATTTCTAGCTTTCTCCAGCTCAGCAATGTTGAGCAGCAGGGACACTGCATGGCCAAGGATGGGTAGACTAGCCACAATGTACAGATTTCTTAAAAGTCTGGAAACAAGATCAATGAACAGAATTTATGTATGAATAGCAAACTATAAAGTTTATTAAAAGGAGGTATATACTGTCCAAGCCAATCTGTTATATAGGTGTGACAATGGATATATGTAAACAGACTTACCAAGTAAAGTCTGTTCTTTACTGATAACCTAACTACCAACAGTAACATGTCCTAAAACAGGAGACTAAGTGGACAAGGTAAGTTACCCAAAGTTTTCAGTCATATATAGATGAGAGTGCTATAAGTCTTACCTGTATAATCCAGATCTCTCCATTGGTCTTTGCCACTGGTAGTCTGGACCTTCAGCATCCAAAAATTGGGGGTCCTAATGGGAAAACTGATGGTCCAGGAGAGTAAAGTGGGAAAACTGATGGTCCAGGTGAGTAAAGTGGGAAAACTGATGGTCCAGGTGAGTAAAGTGGGAAAACTCATGGTCCAGGTGAGTAAATTGGAAAAACTCATGGTCCAGGTGAGTAAAGTGGGAAAACTCATGGTCCAGGTGAGTAAAGTGGGAAAACTGAAGGTCCAGGTGAGTAAAGTGGGAAAACTGATGGTCCAGGTGAGTAAAGTGGGAAAACTGATGGTCCAGGTGAGTAAAGTGCGAGTCCTTTAGTAGGCTCAAAATCATTATGTGCAAATACAGATAATAAAACTTTATTATAATAAATATAGCATATAATTGTTGCTACCCATTATTTAAATAGAAATTTAATGTTCTTCACTTGTGTGATGAGAATTCTTTACTTATTTTCTATCCATGTAATTAATATTCTTGCTCATTTGGATTTTTTTGTCTTATAATTATATAGAGTTTCATGCTGCCTAAATCTATTATATACAAGACGGGTGATAAAGTGGAAGAGTGGTGTGTACTTGTCTGGTGTATACAGTCATGTATAGATGATACAGTGGAAAAATGATTATAGCAGCTTATCTACCATTTACAGGTGATATAGTGGGAGAGTACAAATAGTGTACCTTGCATGGTGTATTCATGCAAAATAGAATTTTTAATTTATACATAATGCAGTAGATCAAATGACGAATTGCTGCTATCTTTACCCTGCATAATCTGTTTTCTTCACCAGGGTGCGTATAGTCTGGATGATGGCTAGTTTCAGCTCTTCTGACAGATTTGCCACTGGAAAGTAAATAAATACAATAATAACTATTATGGTGCATTAATGATGAGGCCTTCTTGTTTTAGCTTCCTAACAGACAACTAGGAATAAGTACATAAAATATGATATAATGTGATATGGTAAAATTACAATCTAACTCTTATATTGTGTAACTGAATCTCAATTTGTATACTGTCTGGGTATCAAACATGTTTCTTATTCATCTTCATGGTAGATAACTAACCAAATTTCCAAATTTTCTGCCAATATTCTAATTAATTCAACAGCAGCTCTCTAATTATTGGCTAATCTTTTAATTAGCAGCTAATCTTTTCAATAGCAAGCTTAAAGTAAAACAGTACAGGGGTTGTTTAATATAACAACAATACAATGGTTAGAAAGTTGCAAATGTAAACGGTTCAACTACAGTTTGGCCTATCAATATATCCTCCTTGTCCTACCTCTCATCTGGTCTCCTGGGATTGATAGCATGATACATGCAGTGTTGAAGATGTCCTGAAACAGTTGCCACTCACTGAGCTGGGTGTGTCCTAGTACAAACTCCATACATGTGTACACATCCAGGTACAGATCCTGACTGCTAAAACAAGTAACAAAACTAAGTACAATTTTATATCTGTACTGAATATGCCTTCCCTCCTTCTCTTTTCTTTGGTCTTATGGACAAAAAACATTGAACACCTAATGCCTCATGGTAATTTTGGTCTTATGGATATAAAAACATTGAATTCTTCATGCCTCATCGTAATTTTGGTCTTATGGACAGAAAAGCATTGAATTATTACTGCCTCATGGCAATTTTGGTCTTATGGACAGAAGAACATTGAATTCCTAATGCCTCCTGGTAATTTTGGTCTTATGGACAGAAAAAATTTGAATTCCTAATGCCTCATGGTAATTTTGGTCCTATGGATAGAAAAACATTGAATTCTTCATGCCTCATTGTAATTTTGGTCTTATGGACAGAAAAGCATTGAATTATTACTGCCTCATGGTAATTTTGGTCTTATGGACAGAAAAGCATTGAATTCCTAATGCCTCTTGGTAATTTTGGTCTTATGGACAGAAACACATTGAATTCCTAATGCCTCATGGTAATTTTGGTCTTATGGACAGAAACACATTGAATTATTACTGCCACATTGTAATTTTGGTCTTATGGACAGAAACACATTGAATTATTACTGCCTCATGGTAATTTTGGTCTTATGGACAGAAAAACTTTGAATTCCTAATGCCTGATGGTAATTTTGGTCTTATGGACAGAAACACATTGAATTCCTAATGTCTCATGGTAATTTTGGTCTTATGGACAGAAACACATTGAATTCCTAATGCCTCATGGTAATTTTGGTCTTATGGACAGAAACACATTGAATTCCTAATGCCTCATGGTAATTTTGGTCTTATGGACAGAAACACATTGAATTATTACTGCCTCATTGTAATTTTGGTCTTATGGACAGAAACACATTGAATTATTACTGCCTCATGGTAATTTTGGTCTTATGGACAGAGAAACATTGAATTCCTAATGCCTCATGGTAATTTTGGTCTTATGGACAGAAACACATTGAATTATTACTGCCTCATTGTAATTTTGGTCTTATGGACAGAAACACATTGAATTCCTAATGTCTCATGGTAATTTTGGTCTTATGGACAGAAAAACATTGAATTCCAAATGTCTCATGGTAATTTTGGTCTTATGGACAGAAACACATTGAATTCCTAATGTCTCATGATAATTTTGGTCTTATGGACAGAAAAATATTGAATTCCTAATGTCTCATGGTAATTTTGGTCTTATGGACAGAAAAACATTGAATTCCTAATGTCTCATGGTAATTTTGGTCTTATGGACAGAAAAACATTGAATTCCTAATGCCTCATGGTAATTTTGGTCTTATGGACAGAAACACATTGAATTCCTAATGCCTCATGATAATTTTGGTCTTATGGACAGAAAAGCATTGAATTATTACTGCCTCATGGTAATTTTGGTCTTATGGACAGAAAAACATTGAATTCCTAATGCTTCATGGTAATTTTGGTCTTATGGACAGAAAAACATTGAATTCCTAATGCCTCATGGTAATTTTGGTCTTATGGACAGAAAAACATTGAATTCCTAATGCCTCATGGTAATTTTGGTCTTATGGATAGAAAAAAATTTGAATTCCTAATGTCTCATGGTAATTTTGGTCTTATGGACAGAAAAAAATTTGAATTCCTAATGTCTCATGGTTATTTTGGTCTTATGGACAGAAAAACATTGAATTCCTAATGCTTCATGGTAATTTTGGTCTTTTAGAAAAACATTGAATTCCTAATGCCTCATGGTAATTTTGGTCTTATGGACAGAAGCACATTGAATTCCTAATGTCTCATGGTAATTTTGGTCTTATGGACTGAAAAACATTGAATTTCTAATGTCTCATGGTAATTTTGGTCTTATGGACAGAAACACATTGAATTCCTAATGCCTCATGGTAATTTTGGTCTTATGAACAGAAAAACATTGAATTCCTAATGCCTCATGGTAATTTTAGTCTTATGGACAGAAAAACATTGAATTCCTAATGCCTCATGGTAATTTTGGTTTTTTGGACAGAAAAACATTTAATTATTACTGCCTCATGGTAATTTTGGTCTTATGGAGAGAAAAACATTGAATTCCTAATCCCTCATGGTAATTTTGGTCTTATGGACAGAAACACATTGAATTCCTAATGCCTCATGGTAATTTTGGTCTTATGGACAAAAACACATTGAATTATTACTGCCTCATGGTAATTTTGGTCCTATGGATAGAAAAACATTGAATTCTTCATGCCTCATTGTAATTTTGGTCTTATGGACAGAAAAGCATTGAATTATTACTGCCTCATGGTAATTTTGGTCTTATGGACAGAAACACATTGAATTATTACTGCCTCATTGTAATTTTGGTCTTATGGACAGAAACACATTGAATTATTACTACCTCATTGTAATTTTGGTCTTATGGACAGAAACACATTGAATTCCTAATGTCTCATGGTAATTTTGGTCTTATGGACAGAAACACATTGAATTCCTAATGCTTCATGGTATTTTTGGTCTTATGGACAGAAACACATTGAATTCCTAATGCCTCATGGTAATTTTAGTCCTATGGACAGAAACACATTGAATTCCTAATGCCTCATGGTAATTTTGGTCTTATGGACAGAAAAACATTGAATTTCTAATGCCTCATGGTAATTTTGGTCTTTTGGACTGAAAAACATTGCATTCCTAATGCCTCGTGGTAATTTTGGTCTTATGGAGAGAAACACATTGAATTCCTAATGCCTCATGGTAATTTTGGTCTTATGGACAGAAAAACATTGAATTCCTAATGCCTCATGGTAATTTTGGTCTTATGGACAGAAAAACATTGAATTCCTAATGCCTCATGGTAATTTTGGTCTTATGGACAGAAAAACATTTAATTATTACTGCCTCATGGTAATTTTGTTCTTATGAATAGAAAAACATTGAATTCCTAATGCCTCATGGTAATTTTGGTCTTATGGACAGAAATAGTCCAATGCATCACACTAATAATTGCACAGTAAAATTATAATGCTAATAGTCTAATGCATCACACACTAATAGTCTAATGCATCACACACTAATAGTCTCATGCATCACACACTAATAGTTCAAAGCATCCCAATACTAATAGTCTAACACATCATGTACTAAGAATTCATGCATTATGCAGTAATAGTCTAATGAATTACATACTAATAGTCCAATTAATCACACACTAGTAATCTAATTCATTGCACACTAACAGTCTGATGCATCAGGACACACAAATAGTCTGATGGAATATACACAAATAGCCTCATGCAACACACACACTAATAGTCTGATTGAATATACACCAATAGCCTCATGCAACACAAACACAAATAGTCTGATGGAATATACACCAATAGCCTCATGCAACACACACACACACAAATAGTCTAATGGAATATACACCAATAGCCTCATGCAACACACACACTAATAATCTGATGGAATATACACCAAAAGCCTCATGCAACACACACACTAATAATCTGATGGAATATACACCAATAGCCTCATGCCACACACACACACTAATAATCTGATGGAATATACACCAATAGCCTCATGCAAAACACACACAGTCTGATGGAACATACATCAATAGCCTCATACAACACACACTAATAATCTGATGGAATATACACCAATAACCTCATGCAACACACACACTAATAATCTGATGGAATATACACCAATAGCCTCATGCAACACACAGTAATAGTCTGATGGAATATACACCATTAGCCTCATGCAACACACACTAATAATCTTTTGGAATGTACACTAATAGCCTCATGCAAAACACACAGTCTGATGGAATATACACCAATAGCCTCATGCAACACACACTAATAATCTTTTGGAATGTACACCAATAGCCTCATGCAAAACACACACAGTCTGATGGAATATACACCAACAGCCTCATGCAACACACACTAACAATCTTTTGGAATGTACACTAATAGCCTCATGCAAAACACACTAAGTCTGATGGAATATACACCAATAGCCTCATGCAACACACACACTAATAATCTTTTGGAATGTACACCAATAGCCTCATGCAAAACACACACAGTCTGATGGAATATACACCAACAGCCTCATGCAACACACACAAATAGTCTGATGGAATATACACTAATAGCCTCATGCAACACACACACAAATAGTCTGATGGAATATACACAAATAGCCTCATGCAACAAACACACACTAATAGTCTGATGGAATATACACCAATAATCTCATGCAACACACACACTCAAATAGTCTGATGGAATATACACCAATAGCCTCATGCAACACTCACACAAATAGTCTGATGGAATATACACCAATAGCCTCATGCAACACACACACAAATAGTCTGATGGAATATACACCAATAGCCTCATGCAACACACACACTAATAATCTTTTGGAATATACACCAATAGCCTCATGCAAAACACACACTGTCTGATGGAATATACATCAATAGCCTCATACAACACACACTAATAATCTGATGGAATATAAACCAATGATCTCATTCAACAAAAAAAAAATAGTCTGATGGAATATACACCAATAATCTCATGCAACACATGCACTAAGAGTCTGATGGAATATACACCAATAACCTCATGCAACACACACACACAAATAGTCTAATGCATCATAAAATAAGTCTGATGCAAGACACACTAACAACCTAAGGCATCTCACACTAAATAGTCCAATGCATCACATACAAATCATCTAATGCATCTCACACTAATAGTCTAATGCATCACACACTAATAGTCTAATGCATCACACACTAATAGTCTAATGCAACACACACTAATAGTCTAATGCATCAGACACTAATAGTCTAATGCATCACAAATAGTCTGATGCATCACAAACTAATACTCTGATGTATCACACACTAATAGTCTAATGTATCACACACTAATAGTCTAATGCATCACACGCTAATAGTCTAATGTATCACACACTAATAGCCTAATGTATCACAAACTAATACTCTGATGTATCACACACTAATAGTCTAATGTATCACACACTAATAGTCTAATGCATCACACGCTAATAGTCTAATGCATCACATGCTAATAGTCTAATGTATCACACACTAATAGTCTAATTCATCACACACTAATAGTCTAATGTATCACACACTAATAGTCTAATCTATCACACACTTATAGTCTAATGTAAAACACGCTAATAGTCTAATGTATCACACACTAATACTCTGATGCATCACAAACTAATACTCTGATGTATCACACACTAATAGTCTAATGTATCATACAATAATAGTCTAATGCATCACACACTAATAGTCTAATGCATCACACGCTAATAGTCTAATGTATCACACACTAATACTCTGATGCATCACAAACTGATACTCTGATGTATCACACACTAATAGTCTAATGCATCACACGCTAATAGTCTAATGCATCACACGCTAATAGTCTAATGTATCACACACTATTACTCTGATGCATCACAAACTAATACTCTGATGTATCACACACTAATAGTCTAATGCATCACACGCTAATAGTCTAATGCATCACACACTAATAGCCTAATGTATCACACACTAATAGTCTAATGCATCACATGCTAATAGTCTAATGTATCACACACTAATAGTCTAATTCATCACACACTAATAGTCTAATGTATCACACACTAATAGTCTAATGTATCACACACTAATAGTCTAATGTATCACACACTAATAGTCAAATGTATTACACACTAATAGTCTAATGTATCACTCACTAATATTCTAATGTATCACACACTAATAGTCTTATTCATCACAAACTAATAGTCTAATGTATCACACGCTAATAGTCTAATGTATCACACACTAGTAGTCTTATTCATCACAAACTAATAGTCTAATGTATCACACACTAATAGTCTAATGTATCACACACTAATAGTCTAATGCATCACACGCTAATAGTCTAATGTATCACACTAATAGCCTAATGTATCACACACTAATAGTCTAATGCATCACACGCTAATAGTCTAATGTATCACACACTAATAGTCTAATTCATCACACACTAATAGTTTAATTCATCACACACTAATAGTCTAATGTATCACACACTAATAGTCTAATGTATCACACACTAATAGTCTAATGTATTACACACTAATAGTCTAATGTAACACACACTAATAGTCTAATGCATCACACGCTAATAGTCTAATGCATCATGCAATAATAGTCTAATGCATCACAAACTAATAGTTTAATTCATCACACACTAATAGTCTAATGTATCACACACTAATAGTCTAATGTAACACACACTAATAGTCTAATGCATCATGCAATAATAGTCTAATGCATCACACAATAATAGTCTAATGCATCACAAACTAATAGTCTAATGCATCATGCAATAATAGTCTAATGCATCACAAACTAATAGTCTAATGCATCATACACTAATAATCTAATGCATCACAAACTAATAGTCTAATGCATCATACACTAATAGTCTAATGCATCATGCAATAATAGTCTAATGCATCACAAACTAATAGTCTAATGCATCATACACTAATAGTCTAATGTATCACACACTAATAGTCTAATGCATCACACACTAATAGTCTAATGCATCAGACACTAATAGTCTAATGCATCACACACTAATAGTCTAATGCATCATACAATAATAGTCTAATGCATCACACACTAATAGTCTAATGCATCAGACACTAATAGTCTAATGCATCACACACTAATAGTCTAATGCATCATACAATAATAGTCTAATTCATCACACACTAATAGTCTAATGTATCACACACTAATAGTCTAATGCATCATACAATAATAGTCTAACGCATCACACACTAATAGTCTAATGCATCAGACACTAATAGTCTAATGCATCACACACTAATAGTCTAATGCATCACACACTAATAGTCTAATGCATCATACAATAATAGTCTAATGCATCACACACTAATAGTCTAATGCATCACACACTAATAGTCTAATGCATCATACAATAATAGTCTAATGCATCACACACTAATAGTCTAATGCATCACACACTAATAGTCTTATGCATCACACACTAATAGTCTAATGCATCACACACTAATAGTCTTATGCATCACACACTAATAGTCTAATGCATCATACACTAATAGTCTAATGCATCATACAATAATAGTCTAATGCATCACACACTAATAGTCTAATGTATCACACACTAATAGTCTACTGCATCACACACTAATAGTCTAATGCATCATACACTAATAGTCTAATGCATCACACACTAATAGTCTTATGCATCATACACTAATAGTCTAATGCATCATACACTAATAGTCTAATGCATCATACAATAATAGTCTAATGCATCACACACTAATAGTCTTATGCATCATACACTAATAGTCTAATGCATCATACACTAATAGTCTAATGCATCATACACTAATAGTCTAATGTATCACACACTAATAGTCTACTGCATCACACACTAATAGTCTAATGCATCACACTAATAGTCTAATGCATCATACACTAATAGTCTAATGCATCACACACTAATAGTCTAATGTATCACACACTAATAGTCTAATGCATCATACAATAATAGTCTAATGCATCACACACTAATAGTCTAATGCATCATACACTAATAGTCTAATGTATCACACACTAATAGTCTAATGCATCACACACTAATAGTCTAATGCATCACACAATAATAGTCTAATGCATCACAAACTAAGTCTAATACATTATACAGTGATAATATGACACATCATAGAGTTATAGTCTAATGCATCACACACTACCAGTAATAATCTAATGCATCCTGCACTAATAGTCTAATGGCTCACTTGCTAATAGTCTGATGCATGAGAGACTAAGTCTAATGCATTACACACTCATAGACCTATGCATGACACACTGACATTCTAATGTGCAAACACTATTAGTCAAATACATCTAAGCATGCATGAATGTGCATTATAACAGCTTCCACGCTTTGGTTAAGAGACTTTTGTCTTACTATTTCTTTGAATTCTGAAGAATGGCCATCAGTGGGAAGAGAATATACTCTTGTAATTCCTGTAGAATGGCCAGATCAGTCTTCTGTAGTACACTGAAGAGAGAGGAGACATTCTTCCGAGTATGCTTAAGTGTAAGCTGTATACAAACGGGCTTCAGTTGGGCAAATGCTTCTCTCATCAAAATCTCCCTGCAATATTAGTGATTTAAAAATGATTTATTATGGACAATGAAACTGGTGGGCAAGTAGGATGCATAGGTAACACAACACTCAGATGTTTGCTGAATTATGGGCTGTGTACCTACAGCAACCTGATTTGCCATGACCATGTTATATTTTTGCAAATCAAGAATACATGTAATAATGGATAACCAACTCGCTTAAAAATGTTTGTCCCTTCTCAACAAGAAACCTGTGCCAAATACAAAATCACTCTGGTACACTCTCATAAGGTTTAATTATTTGGTAATGATGGAAAAATTATGTCGGCACAATCACTCACTTTTGAAACTCTGAATATTTCACACAAGCAAGTTTCATTTTACCCCATGATTCAGTTGTGGAGATGGGGAGCTCATAACCACATTTCCTAAATTGCTCAGTGGAAATTCACCCAAAATGGTATATTGGTTGCCCATATAGTATCTGAAAGAGCAGTATGATTTTTTTGGCTTTTCATATGGAGATGGGGTAGTTCAAATATACAAAACTGCAATTAGTGACATTTTGCCTTTTTAACACCAAAGTCTGTATATGCCAATGTAGGGGGGGGGCACAATAATATATTAAATGGATTTTGGATTAGAGCCCCTGGATTATACACCAGGAGGAGGTTAATTGGCACTGGGGTGAGTGGGAGGATAAAATATAATAAAAAGCATTAGGATTTGTCATGGTGTACAAAAGTAGTTATAATTTCTTTTCTCTTGGTGACTGGGTAATTAAAGTATTAAAGTAACTCAGAACTTAACTGCATCTATACAAAAAAATAAGAGTCCCTCAAAAGGACTCGCTCTACAATAACCAAAAAGAATTTCTAGTAATTCAAGATAAGACCATATCTTTGTACTGAAAGTATCTCTTAATATTCTTCTGTGACAGCAAGATATTCAAATTAAATGCTATAGTGGCCATACCAGATGTTGGATTCGAACCATTTTCATTTAAGTCCAATATATGATTAGGAATATTTTGGTAAAAACTCCCATGTCAATATGACCATTCCTAAAGTGACCATTCCTGCATTCAAACATCCTACAGTGACAACATGGGTGCAATAGTGAATGTATGATGGACAAAATTTTCATTTAGGTCCAACTAAGCATCATAATAAGTCTGATATGGCCATCTATTGGGGAGAAGTCCTGATTAAAATATTTTCCATATGACCATCATGGTAGCCATTATATGAGATAGTTTGAATTTAGGATAGACTAGACATCAAAACAACTCTTTTGAAAAAGTCCCCATGTGCAAAAGCAGTCTATTTAAGAGTAACAAAAACAAAATTTTTAAGATGGCCGTAATGGTGGCATACTAGACATCTGATTGGTACCACTGAAATTTAGGTATAACAAAACATCTTAAGAAGTCTTTTAAATAAACCAGATGTGATGAGACATTCTGTTTTGCCGGTATAAGAACAGCAAAATTTTCAAGATGGCTACCTGTGTAACCATATTGGATACCAAATTATAAGCATTTCCATCAGAGACCAACTAGACATGATAAGAAGTCATGTGCAAAGCACAGTGACAACATGACCAGTCATATTGGAGAAGCAGCAACAACATTTTCAAAAAACCCTTTGTGTGGTAGCCATATTTTCATTTATGGCCAACTAGATATATTGAAAAGACTTTCAGTGTAAACCACACACTGATATGACCACTCAGTCTAGACAATAGTAACAACATAATTTTGAAACTGACACCTGTGGTATCTATAATGGATGTCACAGTAGCACTATTTTAGAACCAATTAAACACCATACATCAATCAGTATAAGCCTATATATATGACCATCTATTCTGGAGAAGTAAATTTAGCAAAAACATGATTTAAAAAAGGCCACTGTGGTGGTAACACTGGATGCGTATGTCATACCAATTCCATTTTGGAGCAACTAGACATCGCAGGAAGTCTTCAGGTGAAAATCCCATGTCAATATGACTTTACATTCAGGATGAGCAAGGATAACAAGATTTTCAAGATGGCTTCTGTGGGAGATATATTTTCTAGATCAGTTCAGCACCATTTTCATTTATAACAAACTATATATCATAATAAGTCTTTCATTGACCATCCACTTAGGAGGAGGATTTTCAAGATGGCCACTAGGGTGGTCATAGTTGATGTCACAATGGAATCCTTTTCTTTTATGAACAACAAGACTTCATATAAAGTCTTATAGTGAAATCTCCATGTCACCATGATTTTCCATTCAGGTAGAGTAGCAAATACAAGATTTTCAAAATGGTCAATGTTGTTGTATTAGATCTCGGATTGACATCATTTTCTGGAATAATGAAAACAAGTCTTTATGTGGAAGCCATGTTGATATGACAAATTCCACTCAGTAATATAATTATATTTTACACTGGTTTTGTCATCCATACATCCACATAGATCCATCTAATTTGGCTTGTTTATTTTTCAGAAGCCAACAATGATTCACTGATGACAAGTCAGTCTCCTTCAGACTGACTGAACTTACATAATGCACCCCAATTTTTAAGGGTCTAAAGCTGCATGTTCTCACATTTTCCATATTTAACTAGCATTTTGTGAAGGTGTGAACAATAAACTTAAGCCCTGACATAGATCATATTAAATCTTATACTTAACAAAAGTGCAAGAAAATGAAAAATGTATTTCCAGATACTATCAAAGTTGCATTTTTAAAGGACACAATCTATCTCTTTAATAACATGTCCACAAAAGATGGGCAAACAGCACCATCAATCATGTACTGAAACAAAGATGATGAAAATCTTGTAAAAAGCCTTTCTATAAATGTAAACCCCAAATAAAACCAAACAACAACAACAAAAGAAACTGCTATTTTCAGAAAACAGCTGCCCTTTGAACATCACAATAGCAATGTGTATGCAAGCAGGGATCTAGAAAAATGTGACAGTCACTGATTTGGGGAAATCTGTTAATTGCCAGCAGATGATTGTTCTAACAATTGGGAAATAATCCAATTACCTTTTGTGAGAATAATTGTAAGCAGACATAAAATTTTCCACTGGATGTGTTTTATTTGTGCAAAACTGGAATCAGTTACAGTATTTGTTAAATTCTGAATATATGTAGTAGACTTATGACAATTAAATGAGAAAGGTAACAAATGATAACAAGCAAATTTCCATCTTTTATTTTATTCATTTCTTATTTAGCATTGCTAGAATAAAGTACATCATTGTACACATAAATATTTCTGTCAGAAGGTGAGTGTGTTTATCATATCATCCTATTTTAGACACAAATATACACTGTCCCCATTCTCTGCATTTATGCCATTTTTTTTGGACACATTTCCCAGTGATCTGATGAGCACAATACTTGTGAACTTAAAAAGACAGAAATATATGTTGAAAATTCCATCATTATTGGTTGTGATATGTTACAATGACACAATCCATTACAATAAACTCCACGTCATTACATTTTTTTCCAATATGCAGATCCTCACATTGCTAACTACTCTGACAGGGCAAATAACTTCCACCATGATCTTAATAAATATCCAATCACCTTCACACAATGTGATAGCAAAGGAGCTATAGAGCATTACAATGATTCATGTGGAGCTCTTCAGTATTACAGTCTGAACCTACATTTATTTACCATATTTTAAATCATCAACCTTTCTTCTTACTGATATCAAAGTCAAAATCTTTTCTGTCTTATGGCAACTTAAAGTAATTTTACTTTAACAGGAAACCTTTATTCCTTTGAACTCAACATTGACAAAGAACGTGTCTGATCTATTTAATTTTGTTTACTTATAGTCAGCACAGTAGAACATATCTTGAAAAACCACCCTTTTTGACAGAAAATTATGGTCTCTGCCAGAACATTATGGACTCTCAAGACAAGTGGTCTCATAACAGATCACAGTGCTATTTATTAATCATTAGGTTTGTGCACTGAGAATATGGTCTTTCAAGATGGGTGGTCTCACATAGCAGTGGTCTTTCAAGAAAGGTTTCACTGTAGTAAGATTGGTAATAAATTTAAGAAAAGACTTTGTTATGTAGCTTCAAGCTTTTGTCCCCGTTTCCACTTCTAGAGAGATAAGTTATAAAGAACATGAAGAACTCAGTTTTGAAGTTTGAAATCAATCCATTCAAAAGACTGAGTCTAGATACTCACAATGTCAATGAACTTATATAAACAGTTTATATACTAAATCTAACATAACTTCTGTTTATAAGGGAATGGTTTTTTTTATAATACCATCACAATTTTTCTAGAACAACATGATGCTCTGCCTTTTTTCTGCCATTTGCTATGAATGTGAATTATTGGGCTGCTTACTAATTAATATTTTTACTGACCTTTGTATCCAGACTGAATGTATAAATCCTCTTCTTTTAAATCCTTGAGAACACTCACCAATATATTCAGTGTCTGTTAATCTAATATTTAAACTGATGATGCATTTGCGAAAAGCAGCATCAACTTAATGTGAGAGCAATGTCTTAACCATCCAGTGCATTCATGATGATGGTGATGAAGACCTCAATTACGAATGATAAGACATGTTGTTCTTACCTTGGGCAACACTTCTCTTTAGGCATGTATCATTAATTCAAATCAAAGTCAACAGCAGCTGAATAATTTGTATGTGTATGTGTGTGTGATCTGGGTTGTTAATAGCTTTGCAACAATTTTCAGTCTTATCACAATTATGTCTGCAGTGTGGCAATTTATAGTGATGTCTAGCACTGGGGCATCATGCTGCAGACATGTAGCATCATGTCCCATCCAGTCACATTATCCTGATACAAGGCTGACCAGTCATAACACTAACCTCTTAATGCTGAGCATCTAGTTAAGCAGCTGTTAGAACCATTCCTCTAAGTCTTTGGTATGACTGTACCAGGGTTTGAAACCATGATCTTCTACATTCAAGGTAGATGCTTTAACCATTTAAGTCACTGAAATGGTCTCCAGCTGAATATACAGGTTTTATTTTCTGACAAGTATTAATAATAAGTGACTGTCCTAAAGGATTTGATGCCATGGATCAATATAAGATGGATGTTACTTTAGGACTTCCATTGGTGTCATATTAAAATGAGTAATGAGGACCACCAGATTTTAACTGTATGGGATCTTTACGAGATATTGGAGTCCCACATCCAAGTTCCCACAATGTTGTTTTTGTTTTAGTGCTACGGCTTACAGCTCAAATAATGGCCTTACATAGCCAGTTCTGATGTTGACATTGGAACAAGCAAAGTTTCAGGAATATCTCGCACACTTGGCAGCCTATAGCAATGCTCAACCACTAATTTATGTGTAATTAATATATTTACTGTGCTGGTGGAATTAAAATATGACACCAGCAAATGAATGCCTTTTCATGTTCCGTTTACATACATTTGAATTTGTTGCAATGCGACGGTAGTCGAGGTAAGCCAAAGTATGTTCCAGTAGGTTCATGTGGGAGATATGTTTTTTGAATGAAACAAAACGTTGCTTATAGTTCCAATAGGCATATATTTTTTATTTGTTTTGTTAAAGAATAATATTTTAACCTAACCTGATTTTAGCATTCCAGACTTTCGTTTTCCAGCCAACTCAAATGTAGGCCAACAAGACTTGAAAACAGGTCCATTTGTTTCGTGAGAATTTGAATTTTTTCGAGAAAAGACATATGGATAAGTAAAGTCCAACAAAAACAGTATAACTTTACTTTGTAGAAAGGCGTCGTTATTGCTTGCCAGTTGTGTGATATTCCTGAAAATTTGACTTTCGGTACAATATTAATCGACATAAAAACATACTTCACAGCGCAATTAGTCAGGCAGTAAGACCCAACACCCATCAAAAAGAAACATCGGGTTGATGGGGCTTACGTTGTAGGACTAGTGCAGGGGATTTCTGTATTATTACCTTTCTGTTCAAAGTCAGATTAGAAATTATAAATCAATAATTCAATTGACTTAATTATGTGCACTTTTATCACATCAAACGTTTTCGTTTTTAAAATCGGCTGGGGGGTGTGTGTTACAAACAAACGGGTATATATTCAGACTACAGAATTGATCGCAATTATACAGGTTTCATACCATTGAGGTAGAGTGCATAATGGTAACGGGTTTTCGACACAACATGCATATTAAATATAGCAAGGTACTAACATTTTGTCATATTTTCGTCTACGTATAATATCTATGGATCACGAAAATTGAACAAGATCTGCAAAAGTCATCCTGCAAGTTCCTTACATGTGAACGTTTCCTTCCATTTTGAAAGGGCGATAACTCTATGCTTAATACAATCACATTCCTAAGCACGAAGTTGCGGAAAAATTTGTTACCTCGCTATCTCCGATTGCTATTATAATCTCTATTTAAAATGTGACTTATCATTTTCAAAAAGAAACATTAGCTGTTTTCAATGGTCGTATTAAGTTGACAAGATATGTCTTTAAATTACGTCTTTAACGTCAATGAAACGAGTTTCCTCTCTGCAATGGTTAATGAAGGAGTTGTGGAGCTGGGAGCAAGACCTTTCGACCCCTAGACAAATCGACCCCATGAAAATTCCCAAGATATTTCGACCCCATGGCTGTTCAACCCCAGTTCATGCATTAATAAAAGAGATGTCAAGAGTTAATTATAACTAAAGCCATTTTTTTTATCAAGTTAAAGTATGAACGCTAATATGAATGAAAATAAATAAAATTTACCACATACTGTAAAATTGTATAATAGATCCGATTTTGTTTTTAAAACAACAATTAACACATTGCTAATGGTCAGTCACACTAATAATACACTGTTTCATTGGTGTCTGCAATTACGGAAAATACCAACATAACGCTAAGTCGCTTTTATTAAGTTGATGTCAGCTGGTGTGTGTGTGTGTGTGTGTGTGTGTGTGTGTGTGTGTGTGTGTGTGTGTGTCATATTTCGATTTTTAACGTAGCTTTTTAACAAATTTTCAGTCATATCTCTACGATGTCTGCAGAGCGACAGTTTCATGTGATGTCTAACACTGGGGCATCATGCCGCAGACACGTGGCATGATGTTCCACCCATTTACATTATCCTGGCACCATGTCAACTAGTACACCCCAACATAAAAAAAAAACAAATATCAAAAATGGGGTGTCGAGGGTCAGAGGAAACTCGGACTACATGCCAACCAGTCCTAACACTAACCTCTAAATGCTGAGAACCAAGCGGGGCAGCTATTTGTACCATTTTTTTAAAAAAGGTCATTGGTATGGCTTTGTGAGATCTAAAAATAAGTTTTGAGCGGCATTATCAACCCTCAGAGGTGAAGGTGTTTTTGATTGTTGATGCCAGCTGAACTTAAAGATATTTTTTTTAAAATTAATATTTTTTCTCTAGAAAACACACACAAGTGTTTATTTTTAACCGATATTCATATACAAAATACATTCTTTGGAGCTCTAAAGCAGGAATATTGTTCTTGATTCACCAATAAAACATGGAACTTTTGACACATCAACGCTACCTTCATCTGACGTCATCATCCGCCATCTTTGAATATCATCGAGATTCGAAACTAAGAAATACTCCAAATTCAATACAACATTAGCAACATTAATCTGAAAGAGAGAACACTTTATTGGATACCTATTACATTCTCTACATCTAGTATGAATTAACATCTAGTATGGATTAACTTCTGTTAAAATAGGAGTCCAAGTATTTTTAATCTATATGCTGACCAATTTAATTAAATAACTCACAAGTGGTGGAATGTTCAAAGACGTTTATTCTGACCTACCCATACATTTATTTTTCAATGTTTGTTGTATCTCTGAGCTAATGTTGCAACTCGAAAGTTCTAATATTTACATACGCTGTATTTCTGCAAAATTTGGTCCAAATCTTGAAGCATCTTTACCGTGCAAATGTCATCCGTCTCTTTTTTTTTTAGTAATGATAAAAAGCATCTAGTTAGCATGCTTAATACGTTGATACAAATGATATTTTATCAAATAAAGGACATTGCTTTTAGCAACGCTTTGTTTTTACCTTTAAAGCAATTCTAGAATTTTCAAAATGTTAAGACTGTCACGGAATTGTATAAATCTCATTATTTATTTAATACATGTACTCGGGTTTCGTTTCCTGTGTATTGATCAATATTTCGAAACAGTGAGTTCAGTTTAAGCTATAAACAATCCCCTTTAAGGGTTCTGGGGCAACCTTCTACCAACTTTATATTTCTTTGTTATATATTGTTTGTTTGTTATATGTGGCCATATCAACAGGTGCTAGGGAAAATATACTAACAAATACCTGGGTGTTATCCGGAGCTCTGCACCCACGTGCAGATCAATGATTTGCTACCATGGCTTATCCTGTATTGTTTCTTTTGTTTGTGTTATGTGACAATTGGTTCCGCAAACAGGCGCTAGGGAAAATATATTAGCATAGTCCTGGGTTGGACTTTGAGCTTTGCAAGAATATGGCAAGAATATATAGAGTAAAGATCTCTTTTTGTTAATGTTCGTTTGTCTTGTCTTGTTCTATGTTTATTTTTTTTTTTATTTTTTATGTGGACCTTGCTGGGTTGGTGGCTCTCTTTGACCTTTTCTCCGTGCTGCTGACTTGGGTGGTGTTCTTCCTGTGCGAGTTGTCGTGTGAATGTCAAGGTCTTGAGGTCTGATCAGCAGCGATAAGGTCAAGCCCTGGACCATGTGCCTCCCTGTGGACCCGGGCTGGCGGCCAACCACATGGGAGTTTTTAATTTGGAGTCCCTTTCGGGGCTTTAGCAAAAAAAAAAATCGTCAGGCAAAAGCCCATGCATATACGACAATAATTTCCAAAGCAAGCAGATATCTTCACATTACGGAGCGTTTTGTATGTGAGCAGACAACCTAGGGACTATTGCATATCTTCAGCTTTGAAGGTACGTAATACTAATACATATACTTAATAGCTATATTGTAAACCCGCAGCACGTGCACATGCTGCTCACTGGCTCCGGTGCACAGGCTTTGCCTGTGATACATGAAGTGACTTGATTTGAACTCGTATGCTAAGCAACTAAGTACTACATCCACTAATTTTTTGCCTTACTAAATGACTTCGACATTTGACGAGACTATATATATATATATATATATATATATATATATATATATATATATATATATATATATATATATATATATATATATATATATATAAACTAAAAAATTCTTTAATAAATACTTGATTAAAATAATTATAAAATTAAATAACTTGAATTATAATAGATTAGGATGGTTTATAAACCCTAATAACAAATTAAAATCTAAATTCAATTAGAAACTTGCACTAAAAACACAAACACAATGGAGAAACAACACATAAACCCCTTTAACTTTCGACAAAAAGAGTCCCTTTAACGATGATAAATCCGAGAGGCACCACACGAACGAAACTTGGACTTGCACATCTTAATCTGTAGAGATATGCACGTTGTTTGTAAATTTCTTGTGTATATTGTAAGTTAAAGCTATGGACCATTTTTAATGAGATCCTAATGAATATTAATGTCTCGCGAAAACGAGGCTAAGACAGATGCAACTCTACTAAATATAATATATTACGTAGATTTCTTTTGCCAGAGACTTATATAGATCGCAGCCGTAATTGATGTAATGCAGGGAGCACAATACGTCGATCGCGATTGACCGGTCGATCGCGAAGGTAGTGGGAGTAGCTCGCATAGCATTAAAAAAATGAACGTCAGCCTATGTTAAGCATTTTTGTGGTAGGTAGATCATTTTGGCTTGGTCATTTTATAAGTAGCTCGCATGCTGAAAAAGTGTGCACCCCTGATGTAATGTATTTTATAGATTCCTTCCTTTTGCGTGAGAATATTTTATAGAATTACCGCTGCATATATTATGACGAAAACTTACTTGATATGTCCATTCTCTACAATATAAGTTGATTTACGTCCTATCTTGAGTGTCCTTTTTCTGAACAGCACACAAGTTAATGATAGCGAAAAGAGATTATAAGATAAGATAAGAATTCTTTATTTCAGACTGCATAGTCCATACATCTAAATTAAAATACTGATATAGAAAGAACATATCTTATACATATATATATACATACATACAAATACATACATATATATATATATATATATATATATATATATATATATATATATATATATATATATATATATATATATATATATATATATATATATATATATACACACAAACATACACACATACACACATACATATACATATATATATATATATATATATATATATATATATATATATATATATATATATATATATATATATGTGTGTGTGTTTGTGTATATGTTTGTGTGTTTATATATATATATATATATATATATATATATATATATATATATATATATATATATATATATATATATATATATATATATATATATATATATACACAAACATATACACATACACACATACATATATATATATATATGTATGTGTGTATATGTATATATACATACATACACACATACACATACATACATACATATATACATATATATATACATATACACACATACACATACACACACATACACAGACACACACACACATATATATATATATATATATATATATATATATATATATATATATATACACATACACATACACACATACATATACCCTAAAACATATATACATATCATATGTACAAGTATTCAGATACATTTACAACAATTATTTGCGCCATGCATTGTTAAAAAATGAAATGTAAGTGACACATTTAAATAGTAATTGGTTCCATCTACTAACAATGTGAGAATTTAAATTAATGTCATATTTCCAAAGTTATTTAAAGCATGAATTGTTTTCGATCATATAAGGTTTAAATGTACATCTATGATTAGTCATCACTGTGGGCAGAACACATGGGTCAGAATAAAACATTTACAAAATGTGCATAGTGTCACAAACTTCCCTTTTAACCACAAACGTCCTCAAAACCAGTAGAGACTTTATGGTTTGCTTTAAAAACATTTGGGTACATGTCGGTATGATTTCATTTTGATTTGTACCAGAAGTGCACAGCCTAGTTCTTTTAATGGTGCTTGCTGCGTTTGGTGCCTGGGGGTGGAAGGGACTGGGATTTTCCCTTTAAATGACATTTATCTTTTCTAAATCATTGCTCAACTGACAATATGGATATACGATTTTATTGATACAAACACATTTTTTCAAGAACAGACTGGCAGTTATATATTAATCCACAAAACACCAGGATTATTTCTTCAAAGCTGTTTATATATATATATATATATATATATATATATATATATATATATATATATATATATATATATATATATATATATATATATATATATATATATATATATATACCTGTCCCTGATTTAGTTACAACAACTACAATCTGAAGTAACTGGAAAAATAGCAGAAAGAACTAAGAAAACAAGATAAAGAACTTCCAGCGCCGAAATAGCTGCTGCGATGTCAGTCCCGGAAATACCTGGAGGTGCAAAAGCACCAGCTCCCGAACAAGTCATGCAATAAGTACTGCTGAACTGATAAAAAAAATTAATGAAGATGGTGTTAAGGCAATTACTAACTTTAAAAACATATATCAATTGGATGAGTTTGCGAATCAAATCTGATGATCCATTATATCGGGAATATCTTAGATCAATTGACGATTTAATCAGATCAAAAAAGGAAGAGGGAGAAGGGAGAACAAAGTAAAGAACAAAAGAAACAAACCTCCAAAACAACACCAAAACCATTTGTAATTATCTAGAATCACCACAAAGCACCACCAAAAGAGGAAAAGGAATTTCAAGACGTTCCTAGTGCAACTGGAAATGGTCTAGGAAGTAGTCTTTTTACTAGAAATCCTCATCGGGGAAAAAACGATCTGATAATAATTCTCCAAAAATCATTAATGAAGCAACCGATATTTGTAAACGATTATTTACAGGTGGAACTATGTATATTAATGTGTATCGGTCCCTCATTAATGAAATCGCCGATGACTACTATTGTGACTTAAGTCACTGGACTGAGTATGTAATTAAATAATTATTATAATGAAATGATCATAGTACTCAACGTGGACCAACTACTGTCTGGGTGTTAAATTCTCGATTACCGATATACAAAACAACCTACGGAGATGTTGTTCATGGTCTATTTAAAAGAATAGCCCCAAAAGCAAACCAAAAAAAACGATTGTAAAGCAACTGGAGTGAAAACTATTGATGTTGTTCGTGAAAAAAGTATTAATGCTGTTTGCAATGTTGCTGGTATATCTCGGCGATCAAAGATAGACTAGCAAGATTATTACGACGAAATCCTTAACCTGTTTTATTACGTAGCACTGAAGCAATGCCTGCAAATATCAGTAAAATAAAAAGCAATACTGCTAATGAAAAACTAATAGCAGGAAGTGGTCTCACTTCTCGAAGTGGTCTTCGTGTTAGACGATAGCAAATATAATAGATGTTTAAACGCATATCTGATCCAGCGTTTGACATAGATGCACCAGTACTCAAGGATGAGTCAATATTATTCTTATGGCGCATGACAGCCAAATCAGCGTGGACGAATCGAACTGCAGGTTTAGGATACAAGTAGATATTTCTTACCCGCTGAAACATTTATTGAAGTCGGAGGCGAAATTTTAAATAATAATGCTGAATATGTAGCTGAAATTAGTGTGGGTTTTGTTGATAATGGTATTATGATGTTGTTTGACAGCGCTACGTATATGATTGACGGAATAAATTTTGAATCGATTCAGATATCGACGTTGCCACGACGATACTTAATCTTGAAAGATACAGCGACGAAAACATGTAATTCATAGTTAAATCATTTATTATAATTATTTATTATGTCGTACAATCACGTTAGTGTTACCCTGACTCCTAGTCGGATTAAAAAGCTTCAATCAGCATCAAAAAATAACTGTGGAATAAACAATCTCTAAAGCGAGAACAGATGAGCGGTTCAAATAAATTATCGTTCATCGAGCGTCAGTTCAAAAACTTAAATGAAGCAAAAACAAATAAAGGCGTCAAATTTAATCATTCTGCTGGCGCCATTAAGGACATTGCTAAGACTGGTGGTATATTTCCACCTCTCGCAGCTATAGCCGCTTCATCCCCAGCTGATGCAAAAGCAGCTGTTAGGAATGGCATTAAAGAAAGCAACCGGACAGGGAATAAAAAGAACATCCAAAAATGGGGCCCCGAGTGCCGAGTGGTCTAAAGCGCTGTCCGTTACGGATCACTGCCATCTCACCTCTGTCTGCGTGGGTTCGAGTCTAGGATTCAGTGAATGTGAATATGTAAGAAAGCTTGTCAAAAGCTTCTCGTGGGTCGGTGGTTCTTTCCGGTGATTTCCCGGTTTCTTCCTCCACCATTAATACTGGCCGCCATGAATAGCCTATCGTGTGCTGAAAATGGTGTTAAGCCCAACAACAACAACAACATCCAAAAAAGAAAAAAAGGTCTTAATCTGCCAGGGACGCCACATGGTACGGAAAGGGCCTAAGACTTCCTGGGACAGTCTACTGATTGCTAATTCTGATTTACTCGATGCTGCTAAAAAATAAAAATAAAAAAATAAAAATAAAATTAAAAAAAAACAACTTTAGAGGTTGTTTCATGCGCGATCAATTACCAATTACCAAAACAACCGAACAATATTGTAACTCGATATAAACTCTGAACCTGGCACGCATTGGTTTTGATATGCAATTGATCCACGTGGAACCTCACCAAAAGAATGTCTTCGTTATATCTGCAATAATGCTGCTCCAATCTGGTATTCTACTTTACCAACACAAACATTAATTGATCCACCAATATGTGGTCGTGAAGTACTTAATGTATATCAAAATCAACAAAACCACTTCAAAAAGTCGTGCATGAATATACGACAATGTCACATTTAAACAGACATTGATAAATATAATGGTAGCTGTTTACGGAAGATTTGCTTGTGGTAAAGCTCAGCAGCAAGGTGATTTATCTAAATATGCAACTCGACTCAGAAATGAGCTCGACGATTTATTAAATATTACAAGTGTGGATCAAAATGAATAAACAAGGACGATTGAAGCAATATAAAACTACCAGGCGTTATTATACGAATTCCTTCAGCAGTTGCTGATATTATCGTTACTTTTACTGATCAAGGTAAAATACAAGATTCGGGTAAGTCAGTTAATGATTGTCAAAAACAATTGGCGATTCATTCAGTGGAGATATTATTATGAACAGAAATAAAATTACTGTTCTTGGAAATCCAACTTACTGCAACAAAAAATACGTCGACGATCAAGGATCTAAGTACATACAATCAAATGGTGGTATAAGTAGTATTATAAAAGGCCGATTTGAACTCGAAGACCTTTTTTTTACACCTTCCAGACCTCCAAACAAATTCAAATTACCCCTTTTCTCTATCCTAAAACCCCAACCCTATACAAAATCCAAAGTCTATTAATACACAAAATACCTAGGTAATTTAATCAATAATCACGCTAAGAGCCCAGCTGTAGAACACCTGTTGCAAAATACCTAGGTAACGTAATCGATAATTGCACTAAGAGCCCAGCTATGTAAGAGATGTTTACCGAGCCAGGTAACTTTCATTAATAATGATATACGTCATACGGAGATCACGTGATCTTCCAGAATTTACTAGAAGATAGGTAAAATACTTTTGTCAGACTCAATCTTCCAAATCATTACCATATAAGGTAGTAGTCATTGCGGTCGCTGAACTTTCAAGGGAGAGATAGGTAAAATGATGTGTCAGACTCAATCAGGTGATTCTCGAGAACATTCCAAATCACTGGTATATAAAGCCGTTCAATTCTCTCATAGTCATTGCGGGGACGGACTTTCAAGAGAGAGGATACAACAGGCGAATAAGGTAAGTGATATTATATTTTAAGTTTAGATAATATTTCTACATTATATCATACTTCTTTTGGTAATTTTTTCACACTTGCTGACTCTTATTGGTAAAATATATGTTAACATACTATCAATAATACGGAAATCACGTATTAAATCGTCCATATAATATTTTATCCCACGCAAGTAAGATCGTATCTGATCAAGTAATTTTTTATAGGTGATACTAGCCGCTTGGCAACTATTTTTTTTAGTTGCGAGTCTAGGTTCAACTTTCTTACACGCTGTTGAAAGAGAGACACCTATACCAGATATGATTAATAAAAACGTATTTAATGATAGCCCACTTGAAGTTATACCAGAACTGGTCATTAACAACGGTAGATATGATATTACTCGAAGGATTTTGTTGTAGTATTCGTAACATTTTTTTACGCACCAAAGTTTTTTATGATAATATTTGTAGTAATGTATTAGTGCGTCCACATCCTCTACTGGAATATCTTTTGAAATATGATTGAAATCAACTATACTTTTTTATTATAATATTAGTTCACATAGTCCCATGTTTGGATAATCCATAATAAGATCTGGTTGTTCAGCTATAAATTCCAAACACCAGAGAAAAATGGCTAATTTTAAAGTTTTATCAACTGGTTCAAGTATAAATTCTTCTTAAGAATTTTTGTTTATTATTATAGATAATACTCCAGATGAGTCATCATTTGGATGACGAAATAGATATTTGGTAGATATTCTAAACTTTACACTGCTAAGTACTGACAATATATACACACCGGTAACTTCTGCAATATATTTGATAGAATTATTTTTTGGTGTCCACCCAGTATAACCAGTATCAACAGTATACACAAAATTTTTAATCTGATTGTGAGGAATTTTAATCATATTCGTTTTCTCAATGATATCAGGAATTCCACTTATAATATCATTGAGTTTTGTGTTAATATTAGCGAGTTTTTTGTTAATATTAGCGAGTGTAATGTCAACATTTGATGGATTTCCAAAAAATTCGTTATTAGTTTTGTTTATTTTTCTACGAAAACTTAAAAACGTATTCACGTGACCAAGAAACTCAGCTTTGAGCGCTGTTATTTCATTATTGATTGGAACGTCCTGATAATCAACGTATTTTTTGTTTACAGCATCAAAATCAGACTCAGGTTTTCTGAGGTTAGTAATGGAATTATTGTTCACATTGAGAAATGCACGCATCATACCACCATTGACTGACACATACTTTGATTCTTGATCGTCAACATATTATTTTTTTTGTTGTAGCATCATTATCAGTAGTTGGATATACAAGATCTGTAATTTTATTTTTGTTCATAATAACAGTCCCAGTAAATAAATCACCAGATTTTTTTAACAAAATCATTCACTGACCTACCAGAATCTTGTATCTTACCTCGATTGTTAAAAGTAACGATATTATCAGCAACCGCAGTGGGATTTCGTATGAGTACATCTGACAGTTGCACATTACTCGTTTTTAATCGTCCTTGTTTGTCCTGGAAAATGACGACTTCATTTGGATCTACACTGGCAACATTTAATAAATTATTAATTTCACTTTTTAGCAGATCAAGAGTTGCATAATTTGATAAGTCTCCTTGATAACCTTCTGTGGACACATCTCCTGCTAATGTTTCAAATTTTGTATAGTAACTCATTATTTACTATCCTACATAAAATTATGAACATTATATAAAATTATAACAACAATGGCAAAGTCGACAATATTAAACTTTGATACAGAAAGACTGGTGAAGCACAAACATAACAATGAACTTCCTGATTGTCATTTTCTTATTGTTGGGCGAACTGGATCAGGAAAAACAAATTTGCTTATGAATTTGCTTCTTGGTGATAATTTTAACTATGACAGAGTTTATATTTACACAATCAATCCACAGCAAGATAAGTATGAGTTATTAAGCGAGTATAATAACAAGCTTCGTGATGATCTTAAGGCTGGTGAAGATTTTTTATAATTAGGCAGCCAGAAGATCTTATTCCAGTTAATCAACTTGATGTAGATGAACATAAGATAGTAGTTTTTGACGATATTCCCCTAAATAACATGGAGATGAATAAAATAGGATCTTTTTTATCACTGTCACGTAATAAACAGTGTAATTCTGTTTATCTCGCTCAAGGTTTTTATAATGTTGACAGATTTATTCGGCAAAATACTGGTTGTTTTATATTATTTCCAGGACTGGACAATGTTGACGTTTGAAATATTGCAAGCGAGCAATGCGGTTACGTGACTAAAGATAAATTTATTGAACTTTATCGTAACGCTACAAAAGATAAATACAACTTTTTCTTATTTGATAAACTTACAAATGATCCAACGAAAATGTTTCGCTGTTGTATTAACAATTACTTACAGTAAAGCGTTTTAGTTTTATAAAATTTATAATAATAATAATGGACAAACGAGCAAAATACAGCTAACACATAGAAGATCTAAAAAACTTGCTTAATCTCAGGCATCATTTAAGCAAAAAGTACAGCAAGCACGACGTGGACAAGTAACTGCAACAGAAGCAACAGCTACAATTTTCAAGCCAGTTACTGAAGCACTACTTGGAAAACAACCTGAAACTAAACCACTATCAGAGGTAGACCTTAAACAACTGCAAGAAAAAGGCTTGGTTGGAATTGTTAAAGAACAACAAGAAGCAGCTGCTCTAAAAATTGCTACTAGAGCTGATGAAGAAAAAAGAAAACTAACTGAGGCATTTACAGCAAATATAGCTGATCCTGCTGCTAGACAAGCTGAAATAGATCGTTTGATAAATAATCCGCTGGAACTTGAGCGAAGATTGGCAGAGTTAACAACGCAAGGAATAAAAAATATTGTGACAAATTTATTAGGAAAAATAAAAGATATCAAAGAGGAGCAAAAAAACATGCTGAACTTACTGTAAAGTTTATGGAAGTTGGAGAGAAAAGAAAATTTTTTATAAGAAGAGCAAATGATGAGATAAAAGAAAATGAGTATGATGATTTTTTAAAGAAAGAAAATATTAAAGATATTGATAATATAAGTAAGTGGACTAATGTAGAATATCAAGTATTAATCGATAGATTAAATACAATATTAAGAGACGGAGCTGCTGCTAATGATGAATTAAAGACGGTTACAGAAACTGAGAATATGTATCCACTTTATGATAGAATGAGGTATAGTGTTATTGCTTCAACATTTGGAAGAACAGCAGAAAGTGGTAGACCAAAAGGTTTTGGTAAGGGGTGGAGTTTTAGAAGGAAATTTACTCTATTCGATAAAATTCGTGTACAAAAAAAATAGAGAAGGAAAAAGAGGAACTGGTGTAAAAATATTTACATCAACTAATGAAATGATAGGGAGATTAATGTTATTATTATCATCAAAAGAAGCTGGAAATATTAGTGTTGAACTTGATAATGGAATCATTGACATACTTGATCATCTAAGATCGAGCGGATTATTAACATCTGACGAATATGAAACTTTACACCGCGACTTAATTTTGTAAAATGATATAATATAAAAAAAATGTCAACAACATTATTGCTAGACTCTAGTGAGTCTGCGAAAGAGAGTGTAAATTTTTCAGTAAATTATATTCCTTCTATACAACTAGATCTTGCAAAACAATATGAGATTGGATTAATTTCTTGTACCTGCTGGAGTGTTATGCCTAACGTCAAAAATGATATTAACGATGAAATGCAGTTTACTATGATTACAACATCTTCAATATCTACAACAAATAAAAAACAAAAATTCCACAAGGAGCTTATAATATTACTGATCTAAACAGAGCAATCAAAGAGCTCATAACAAAAGCTGGCGGTGTGACTGATAATTTTGAGTTGGCAGCGAATTATAACACATTGCGAGCTAGGATAACTTTGAAAAATATAGTAATCAGTCTTGAACCAAGAGAAAGAAGTATTGCACAACTGTTAGGATTTACTGAAAAAACTTACACTGCACTTGATCAGCCTAATAAGTATGACAGTGAACTGCCAGTAAATATAACAGAAGTAAATACAATATTAGTAAATTGCTCTATTGCTTCTGACTCTTATACATCAAAAGGCAGCAAAGGTCAAACGATTTACAGTTTCTCACCAGAAGTTCCGCCAGGTTCTCTTATGCAAATAACTCCACGACATATTTTCTATTATCCTTTAAATCTTGAAAATCAAATATCAAGTATAATAATGCAGTTGACAGATCAATCGGGAAAACAGTTGCATTTTAATAATGAAGTTGTAACTTATTATTTACATCTACGCGAGGAATAATAAAAATTATACAACAACAGATATAATGAAACAAAGAAAAAAATTACTGAAGAAAAATAGTAGGAGAATTTTTTTGAAATATATTCAATAAAGTTATTGAAAATGTTCTGGGTATAGCGCGTAAAGTTGCACCAATTGATATTGACGCTGGTAAAGCTTTTGCAACTGGGGCTGCATCTGCCGCTGGGACTGCGGTCGGACAAAAAATAGCTGATAAAATAAAAGGAGATCCACCGACAGCATCTGAAATAAAACAAGCTATCTCAGAAATCGCTCCAACAAAAGAAACTCAACGAGCTATGATAACAACAACAAAAAAACTATTATCACCAAAGGGCGAGCAGATCATACAAAAATTAATATCTAAAGTAACAGTGCCGCAATAAAATTTTTATATAATCTAATAAATAAAATGTCTGTTAAAAATTATCTCGAGTTAACAGAAACTCTTGATATTGACAACGATGTGACAGAATTTGAGTATGTTGAGTATCTTGATGAGAATTCTAACGAACCAAATAAAGCTGGTATTAGAACCTTTAACACCAGAGACGAAGACGTATTTCTACTGCCACATAAGGCTATGTTAGAAGTACGCGTTCAGATTATGACAGTGCCAATCCACCTGCTGCAATTGCAGTTGGAGCAGAAGTAGCTCTTATAAATAACGGCTGGTGTTTATTCAAAAGTGCTAGATATCAACTGGCCAATCAAACTATAGAAGACATTTCAGGTCATGTACAAGTTGCAAGTACAATTTTAAATATTATTTCGTTTTCAGATGATTACTCGAGATCAACTGCAACCAACATGATGTGTTTTAAAGATACTGGACGGGGTATAGCTGAATCAACTGATTACTTAAAGAGAGGTGTTATGGTGCACGGGGCTGCTGCTGCTGCAGATCTTGCAATTGTGAGAAATTTTCTTATTGCTAATGCAGACGCGCTAGGTATAGCAGCACCAGGTGCAGCTGCTATTGCAGACGCTGTGAGACTCTCACTTATTGCAGCTTTTACTAATCCTAATATAATGCTACCAGGAGCATCTGTAGACGGCGTTGCAATGTTAGACTTTATTCTTAACATACTTGACGTGAGAAATCCACGTTATAATGAAGGCTTTGCTAGGCGAAGAGAACTTGCAGCAGGATCACGTCAAATTACAGTGATGCTTCCACTAAGTATGATTTTCGGCTTTTGTCACGATCATGATAAAGTATTTCGCGGAGTAAAACATTCTCTTATTTTAGATCGAGCAGAACAAAACGATTGCTTGTTTAGATCTGGAGGGGCTGATGTACAGTTTATCATAAACAAACTTGCTCTGTGGATGCCACGTATAACACCGTCAATCACAATAATGTCAGAACTAAATAACATGCTTGATAAGCATACAAACAGAATTTATTTTAAGCAGCATAAGGTATATCAGAAATCGGATCCAAATACTACTGACTACACGTGGAGGGTCACAACAACATCAAGCGAACAACTGCCGAGACAAATATCTGTCGTATTTCAACAGCACACCCGACGAGGAAACCAACAACAAAATAACGCAATATTTGACCACTCTGATGTCAGACGAATATGCGCTAGACTAAATTCGAAGCAATATCCAGAACGAGCTATAGAATGTAATTTTGCTGATGACGCTAATAAAAATATTACTCGACCGTACATGTACCTGCTTGACGCAATTCAAAAATATCAGGATGTTGCTGATGGATCGCAGATATTAGCAGAAGAATTTCGTACACTTTATCCTATATTTCATTTTGATGTTAGTAAACATAGTGAGCGAGCTGTAGACAGCACAGCGAATATTGAAATTACCTGGACACTTGGAGCAGTTCCAATAGCGCTGTTGTACTTATACGCATTAGTGATTAGTGATAGATTTAACACGATAGATTCTGTTGGAGGTAAAATGACAGTTCAAGTTTAATCTACAGTTGTTATATAAAATGACAAAATATATTGTAAAAGAAGTATATTTGACTGATGGTCAAGTTAAAAAATTAGTAGCTGCTGTTGCAAAGCGAGAAGACATATCATTAAAAATCAACCCTAATATTTCTGATGGTGTTTTAACAAAATTAATGCTGACAAAAAAATCAAGTAAACAAGTATAATCGTAAAATAAACTTTTGTGTTAAATTTAAGTGCTGCACAGATAACAGCGCTGGCAAACGACATTGTCGTTAAAGGTGGTTTTCTTGGTCCAGCATTATAACTATTAGCTGCAAACATTTTACCGGTCTTAGGCACATTAGGACTAGCAGCAGCGACGGGAGCAGTATCCGGCACAACGAAAAAAGCAGTTGAGGAGAATGATATCATTCGCGGAAGTGGAATAAAAAATATAGTGAAGTCAATAGCATAAATTTTATGTAATTGATATATTATAATGCCGCAACGAAAAACAAAATATTCAGAAAAAAAGAAAACAACAAAATCGCCAAAAAAAGAAAACAACAAAACGCAAACAGGCAAAACAAGGAGGAATTATTCCTTTCGCTCCACTTTTGGCGGGACTAGCGGGAAGTCTGCTGCCAAATCTTTTAAGAATCGGACGTGGTCTAACATTACCTTGAACACGACCACCCCGTTAAATAATTATGATATAATTAATAAGTTAAAAGCAGTTCCTGGATTTCACGGAGTTTATTCTAAAGACGAACTCACAGTAGTAAAATCGCCGTCAGCGGTAAGTTCGTGTGTGATACATTTGCAAGATTTCAATGACGGATCCGGTACACATTGGGTAGCAGTTTATAATAATAATTATTTCGACTCGTTTGGACTTCCTCCAAGAGATGTAATAAACAGATATATGAACAAAAAATATACAAAGGTATATTATTCATCAAATCAACTCCAACCTGTTAGAACGTCTGCTTGCGGATATTATTGTATAATGTTTATCCGACAGATGAGCAGAAATCTCAATTTTTAAAAATTTATTTTACAGTTTGGTAAGCAAGTTTCTCACGCTAATGATGAGATTGCAATTAATTTTATCTAAACTTACAAGTATAATAATGTCAACATATTGTCTCAAGTGTAGAACTAAAACAGAAAATGTTAATGAAACAACAGAAAAAAACAAAAAACAACAGGATGATGTTAAAATGTATTTGTGCAATCTGTGGAAAAAGAAAAAATATGTTTCTAAAGAAAAAGTCACTGGTCGCTGGTTGTTCTGATATGGTCAAGGAGGTTATTTTAGTAGACGACTAAAAATATAGAATGATATGCAACTGCGATTCTGACAGATTTGTGTCTTGAGCAAAATAAAATTGTCACATACTGTCAATGTTGTCACAACAGAGAAATAATAGGTACAGGTATAGATATACATAAAATTATTGGTAAATTACCAAAACCAAAAGGTGGTTGGACTTTGCCAGGTCATCGGTATACAGGACCTTATAATCCGCTAGATCAACAACTAGATGAAAACAACAATCCATTACCAGGACAAGAGCCTTATAATCAAGTGGATGTAATAGCAATTAGTCATGATATCTGTTATCGTAATCATGAAAACTCGAAAGCAGATTATGATAAAGTAATGTTAGACGAATTACGTGATATGGAGCCACCAAATCTACGAGAACGTTTTGATAAAAGATTTGTTCAGGGAATGATTGGAGCAAAATATAAACTTGGACTCGGAAAAGAATTAAACGATGATCTTGCAGTCGAAATACATAGACCTAAAAAAAAGTTTCCGAGACGTAAAGTTGTCGCTAATGCAGTAGATTATATCTGGACAATAGATTTCGTGGAGATATCCAATCTGGCTCAGTTTAACGTTGGCGCTGATGGCGCACCAAAAAGGTACTTGTTTAATGTTATAGATGTTTTTAGTAAATACGCTTTCAGTGTACCTGTTTCGGATAAGACAGGAACTTCAATAACTGATGCGCTAAAACAAATAATAACGAGCACAGAAAGAAAACCGAATAAAATCTGGACTGATCACGGAGCCGAGTTTTTTAACAAAAAGTTTGAACAGTTTCTAGAACAAATTAATATAAAAAATACGTTACAGGGAACGAGGGTAAAAGCATTGTTGTCGAGAGATTTAATCGCACGTTAAACGACAAAAAATACACAAATATTTGACAGTTAAAATCACCAACAGGTACATCGATGACCTTTCTCAAATCGTGGACAAGTATACGAAACACGAAACATCTAACCATCAAAATGTCACCCAATGACGTGATTAGAAATCCGATATTGGCGAACGAAAACACGTTGCGCAGACATAAATTTAAGGTTGGTGATAAAGTTAGAATTTCTTTGATAAAAAAGGTATTTGCAAAAGGATTTACTCCGAACTGGAGCGAAGAAGTATTTGTTGTTGATAAAGTACTTTTAACAATACCTGTAACATACACGTTAAAAGATCTGGCAGGTGAATCTATTGTAGGTAGTTTTTACGAACAAGAACTACAGAAAACTGAATAAGATGTTTTCGTTATCGAAAAAGTGATTAGGAAAAAAGGCGATAAAAGTTTAGTCAAATTTCGTGGGTATAGCGATAAAATTAATAGTTGGATTCAAACCAAACAGATTTCGATATAATACTATTATAAATTAATTCATACTTTCATTTGACAGATTTACATTTTACTGGTTTACATAACGTTATTAGATACTGCTTGCGTTCGTCAGAGATCGTCATTAGATTAACAGTTTTAACAAATATGAAATCGGATTTGATATTTTTCTGTCGGCCTGGAACGTTAGTGTTTAAGAAAGGTTTGATCAGCTGCCGAAACAGTTGTTGCTCGGAAAAGGTAAAATTAAATTTCATTATTTTTTTTAGCAATGTGATACTTGACATTATATTTTCCAGTGGTTGTTCTGCTGCAATTTGATCTATCAATGACGGTGACTATTTTATCATCATCGTCAGACTCGTTGTTGTATAAAATATCATCTTTGCTATAACCAACAGATTTGTCTATCATATCGTTAGTGATTGTAATATTGTCCGCAACTTTTTCGTTAATGTTTACATCTCTTGCAGTGGTATCTTCTGCGTATAATTCAGCGAGTCGTTTTATCACGTCCATTATTATAATATATTTTTATCTAATTTGTTATTATAAGATTTACAAAATATTATTAATCATCATATCTAAAAACAATCCTGGCATTGTATATGATTGACAACGTTGATTTTATTACTCCATCAGCTACAAATTTTACGACTGCGGAATTTGTCTTATAATATTTCGCCGCAGCTGTAATTGATCTGAATTTCATCTCCTCATCCGTTTCGAGGTTTAACGAAACAACAGGTTTTATTGGGCATCTAAAATTAATAGCATTACTATTTTGTCCTTTTCTCACATTTTCCTGTTGCGTCACTAGCTCCAAATTCCACAGTTGATTGTCATTCTTTACGTTTTTGATATGATTAATAACAAAATCCTTAGGTATCTATCTGTTAAAAACATCGTAAACAAATCTATGACCAAGATAACGAACTTGATCTGTCGATGTTCCTCTAACAGTTTCCCTGATATATCCCATATTACTCATAGAACTAAGAACGTTTTTACTTTTTCTGTTTCTAATAATACCATGATCGTTAGCCTCGTATAAATCAAAGACCGGATGCAGCTGAAACTCGTTTTTGTAAAGATAAGTTTTCAATGTTGTCATCAGTGACTGCACCATTCACATGATATACACGCTGTCCCTCTGGAATATCATCGCAGAACAACGTGCAAATAAAATCTTGTCTAAGCATTGTTATCCTCTCTGTATTATCTCCCTTTGCACTCATCTTATAACCCGCTGACGTTAACTTGCCAACAGATATTCCAATTGTGATGTTAATGACCGAACCTAATGTATTTCCAGCGTATAAGTTGTACTTTGGATGAATGTGATATACCTCTTGCTCACGTGCGCTTGTCAGATTTTGTGTCAATATACTATAGTAATTTTGTATAACTCTAATTGTTTCTCATGCCTAGCGCATGCGCCGAGTGCGGTAAATTATTAATTATATATTAGACTATAGTACAGCAATGTCTAAATTGCGTGATATAGCCAAGAAGAGCCTTATGGGAGAACCTGATAAAATAGCGACTGCTTTTGTAGGTTTTGATAATAGTTATCGGTTTGATAAACTATTCTTACTGATAAATTTTACTGCAACAAATCTTTACCACCTACTACAGACAACTGTAAAACGTGAGCTTGATAAACACAAAGGTATAAAAATATTAGTACAATATCACGTTATATTTTCAAAATTACTTGTGACGGAATAATCGACTGACAAGGAAAATATAGACCCTTATATCAACGCGAAATCCAGACGTGTTTTACTTGGGACTGATCTTTTGTCACTAGCTGATGAAATACACCAAGAAATTAGGATAAAAATAGAGGAATTTACCGAATTAGGTTCGGGTTGGAAGTTTGAAATGATCACGAAAATTTTGTTTCACACGATAACATATGACGCATTGCGCGGTAGTTCGTATATCGACCTGCCACCAAAAATAAAAAATAAGCAATGCTGTATAAACGATATAAACGTCGATAGCAAATGTTTCCAATGGCATGTTCTTTCTGCGCTATTTCCAGCAGAAAAAAATGCTGATCGTGTTGAGAAGTATATCAGTCACGTGTCCAGATTAAATTGTACTGGTATTGACTTTCCAGTGGCAGAAAATCAAATACCAAAATTTGAAAAGCAAAACAATGTTTCGGTTAATGTTTTCTGACTTTTTGAAAAAGAAAAGGTCTATCCGAGATATATTTCAGAAAAAGCTTCACGATCGACTATCAATTTACTGTTTTATAAAAACCATTACGTTTGGATCAAAAACTTTAACGGACTAGTTGGTGGACAGTACAATAAACGAAAAAAGAAAACGTTCAATTGTTATCGCTGCTTACACGGTTGTAATAACCATGAAAAATTACAAAAACATTTGCAGTACTGTAGTGACGTACAACGAGTAACAATGCAGTCCAAAGAAAATAGCGTGTTACAGTTTGTCCATCATAATCACAAACTAAAAATTCCTTTCGTCATATACGCTGATTTCGAATGCTTACTTCAACCTGTACTTGGTGTAGAAAATAATCCTAATTAATCTAGTACAAGAAAAACTCAAAATCATGTTCCATGTGGAGTAGCGTACAAGGTAGATTGTTGTGCTAATTCTAGATTATCTAAACCAATCCAATACTATTGTGGTAAAAATCCAGCTGTCTGGCTTCTCAAGCAGTTGATTAACGAAGTTGATAATATTACTTATCGTTTGAAAAGAGTAACGCCAATGATTAAATTAACACCTCAACAAGAATCCGATCACGCGCAAGCAGAAATTTGTTATATTTGTGAAAAAGCTTTTGACGAAAACAAAAATGTAAATGACCATTGCTATTTGATCGGACAGTACCGTGGAGCGGCTCATGATCAGTGTAATTTAAAATTTCATGCTCCAGATTTTATTCCAGTTATTCTTCACAACTTTCGAGGATATGATAGTCACATTATCGTGGAAGCTTTTGGTGATCCTGAGATAAAAGCTCGTCTAAAATTCTATAACGTCATCAAATTCATTCCAAATAATTTTGAAAAGTACATGTCAGTTACGCTAGGTAAATTGCGTTTCATTGACAGCCTGCAGTTTATGGCAGCCTCGTTAAATGAGTTAGTAAAAGATTGTAGTAAATTTGATAACCTAAGAGACTGTTTTGGAGATAAATTTAATCTACTAGCTAAAAAAGGAGTTTTTCCATACGAATACCTGGACGAGTGGGGTAAATTTGATGAAACATCTTTACCTGGCAAAGACAAATTTTACTCGCAACTTAAAAATGAAAATATCGCCGATGACGAGTACAAGTATGCACAAAATATCTGGAAACAGTTTGATTGTGAGACTTTTGGTGATTATCATGATTTATACCTGAAAACTGACGTGTTATTATTAGCAGATGTTTTTGAAAGTTTTCGAGAAGTGAATTATAATAATTATGGACTAGATCCTAGCTAGTATTATTCTGCCCCTGGGTTGTCATGGGATGTTCTGCTAAAGTTTAGTAAGGTTAAGTTAGAATTACTGACTGACGTTCATATGTTCAATTTTATCGAAAAGGGTATCAGAGGCGGTATTAGCGTGATAACAAAAAATTTGATAAAGCGAACAACAAATATTTGAAACAGTATAAACCTGACCTCCCTTCGAATTATATAGTTTATCTGGATTGCAACAACTTGTATGGTGGTTCAATGTTAGAACCAATGCCTCTTGGTGGATTTCACTGGACACGGCTGATCGATTTCTATTTGAAACAGAAAAAAAGATACCCGACGATGTTTCCTACTTCGTTGAAGTTGATCTCAATTATCCAACTTCGCTACACAAATTGCATAACGATTATCCTTTCTGCGCGGAATCGATGGTCATAGATTATAGTTTGTTATCAGAAGAACAACAAGCGTTAGCATCACCAAGACAACATTCTATGGTCAAAAAACTAGTACCAAATTTGCTTCATAAACGTAATTATGTTCTGCATTACAAAGTTTTAAAGCAAGCAGTCGATGCTGGTCTCGTGTTGAGAAAAGTTCACCGTTTATTAAAATTTAATCAGTCGCCGTGGATGAGAAGTTATATTAACTCGAACACTTCAAGAAGGGCTGTAGCAAAAACAGATTTTGAGAAAAACTTCTTGAAACTGATGAAGAATTCCGTTTTTGGTAAGACGATGGAGAATATTAGGAAACGAGTAAATATCGAACTAGTTAATGATGTCCATCGTAGAAACAAACTTGTGTCAGACGATGATTTTGTGAGCATGAAAATTTTTAATAAGAATCTTGTTGCGATACAAAGAAGAAAAACAAATCTAAAACTAAACAAGCCGATCTACGTTTGAGCTTCAGTGTTAGATTTATCAAAGTGGCTGATGTACGATTTTCATTATAATTTTGTTAAAAATCAATGGCCGGCCAGTAGATTATTGTTTACTGATACTGATTCGCTCGTATATGAAATCGAATGCGAGGACGTCTATCAGGACATGTTTGATAATAGATATCTGTTTGATCTTTCTGATTACCCACGTGACAGTAAATTTCATGACGACACAAATAAAAAGGTTATTGGTAAGTTCAAAGATGAAATGAACTCGAGCGCTATCAAATTCTTTATCGGATTACGCAGCAAAATGTATGCCGTTTTGTTAGACAATAATATAATAACGAAAAAAGCAAAAGGTCTGCCTCGTGATTTTGTTAAAACGTTTATGAAATTTGATGACTGATGGCTTGATTGTATGCGCTTGATGGCGGTGTTAGTTTTATGAGAGCTATGGCAATTCGAGCGAAACGTCATAAGCTCGAACAGATGTCATTATCAAACGTGGATTGTGTAATTTTGATGACAAACGTTATTGCGAAAATGGGGTAGATACACTTAAACTTGGGTATGTCACGATGATAGATCTATACTCGATTTTATCTTTTCCGACTAAAATTTTATCTAAACTTAAGAAAATAATGTTTGAAAATTTAACAGTGACAAATAGCTACAGTAGCAAAATCAAATATCTAATGATGAACGGCAAACAATTGACAGTTGAAATTAATAATGAAACATCAGGTATATGTTTTAGTGGAACACATGACAAGCTAAAACTTTCGCTCATCAGATCTTATGACAGCGAGTATTTCAATTATCTCGAACAATTGTATCAAATGTTACAAGCGGAATTTAGAAACTTTCACAGTCCGATTAGCCAACAAAAATATACTAAACTTATAATTGATCTCGATCGGTCAAAGGTATATTTTATCGGCAAAAAATATCCTCTTAAGAAAGCACAAATAAAAGATTTATTCGAATCTCGTCGCTGTGTGAGCGGTAAGGTAAAGTTTAGTCTCTATCATCGCGATAATGAAATATTTCTAATGTCAACAGTTGAAACATTAATCAATGGTGATGAAATATAAATAATATCACTTACCTGATTCTCCTGTTGTATCCTCTCTCTTGAAAGTCCGTCCCCGCAATGACTATGAGAGAATTGAACGGCTTTATATACCAGTGATTTGGAATGTTCTCGAGAATCACCTGATTGAGTCTGACACATCATTTTACCTATCTCTCCCTTGAAAGTTCAGCGACCGCAATGACTACTACCTTATATGGTAATGATTTGGAAGATTGAGTCTAACAAAAGTATTTTACCTATCTTCTAGTAAATTCTGGAAGATCACGAAGATCTGGAAGATGACGTATATCATTATTAATGAAAGTTACCTGGCTCGGTAAACATCTGTTACATAGCTGGGCTCTTAGTGCAATTATCGATTACGTTACCTAGGTATTTTGCAACAGGAGTTCTATAGCTGGGCTCTTAGCGTGATTATTGATTAAATTACCTAGGTATTTTGTGTACCTATAGACTTTGGATTTTGTATAGGGGTTGGGGTTTTAGGATAGAGAAATTGGGTAATTTGTATTTGTTGGAGGTCTGGAAGGTGTAAAAAAAAAGGTCGTTGAGCTCAAATCAGCCTTTTATAATACTACTGTATAATTCGTGCATTTCTCAACATGAATAATTTTAACAATAATAATCTCAGAACACCAGAATCTGATTTTGATGCTGCAACAACAACAACAAAAAATACGTCGATGGTAAGGAAGTTCCAATCAGCGATGAAATAAACGCACTCAAAAATGAATTAACTAATCACATAGGTAGGTTTTTAAATTTTCGCAGAAACATACACAGAACTAATAACGAATATTTTGGAACTGTTGACATTAAACTCGCCCATATTAACACGAGGCTCAACGATATTATCAGGGGAGTTCCAGATATTGTTCAAAACTGATTAAATTTTCTCACCAGCACATTAAAATTGTGTATACGGTTGCTTGTGGAACGTAATCGCAGCAAAACAACTCTCAAATACACTGCAGAGGTCACGGATGCGTACAGGCTGTCTATATTGAGCAGTGCAAAGTTTAGCATATTTGCCATATTTCCATGGCGTCGCTAGACTGATTTCTCTGGAACAGTGTCTATAGTGTTAATCAAAGATGTCGAAAAAACTGTTATTTTAGATGATAAAAAATTAACTGCAACGTCGTATTGGTTTTGTCTGGAATTCGTGGCTGAAATTATTTAACATCATAGTATAATGAATGAAACTTAAATAGACGTTCAACGTCACAGATATAATCAAGTATGCGAATGCCTGACCAAACTAAAAATATCATTGTCAATTATACAGTAAAATTATATAAAAAAAATATCGCAGACGTATGGTTATCAGTGACATAGTCGTTTACTCAACTTCAACGACACGGGCATATAGTCTCAGTGTTATCGCTAAAAAGATATCTACGTGCACAAATGATAAATTACGTGCGTATTTAATAGAATTGCACACAGCAACAGCAGCTTAATCTAAACTAACTTCTTGTGTTTTTTAGTGATTGTAAAATATCCGACGAGGAATTTGCAAAAATAAAAACCTACCATGAAGCATTCATAATCGCTACTGACGATAGCCAAAATGCAGAATTAAATAATAGCAATAATAATAATAATAATAATAATAATAATAATAATAATAATAATAATAATAATAATAATAATAATGTCTGAGTCCTTGACAACGTCAAGAGAGTTACTACAGCAGATCGTCACTAATATAACTCGTTTGTTATTGTTGTCTCAAGCAAGGGGGGGGGCGACCCCTTTAGCCTTAAAGTGAATTTTGGTTGCTGTGGTTGTTGTAGCGAGTGTGCAGAGGTTTAAAAAAGGGAGTATGGTCTGTAATTAAAAAAGGATATATTAAATAACATTGTGTGATTATGCACTGAATATGGAATCTCGTTAGGTGTACAGCGACTAGGGGCGATTAAAAAATGTCTCCGTCCGCGAGTCTGTCAAAGCAGTAATTACAGGCACGACAAAAAGCAAGACTGCTACACATTGACATTGAATCATTATTTGACTGGCCTTGTGGAGGTAGGTCTCCCAGCTACCTCCTCAACCGCAACCTGAAGATGGACTATAACCGCTAAAACGGGCTAAATGTGTTGGTGTTATGGAGAAACTTACTGAGGAGGCTAATGCTGCTATCAAGGATAAATAACAAATACTTGATATTACTTGTTTTCCATCAGTTATTAAATCGACTTTGATGATATTTATTATGTCACATCATCCGGTGAATGTTACTCTAATCCCTGGTGAGATTAAAAAGCTACAATCGGCAGCGAAAGAGAATTCTGGAATTGGAATAAAAATAACGTTGAAAACCTCAGAGTTGCACGGCCCAAATAAACTATCACTGATGGAATGCCAACTCAAACACTTTAATGACACCAAATGATCAGCGACTGGTGTGCAAATCGATCTTTCTGCACCTGCCATTAAGGTCACAGCTGTGATATGGGTTATACTTCCACTTCTTGCACTTGTACCAGGATTAATCGCCGATGCAACCCGTTATTGCAAAGCAGCTGAACTTGGTGCAGCTGGAACTGCTAATGGAATGGCATTAACGAAAGCTAAAGGGCATGGATTAAAACTTTCTTCCCAGAAAAAGGGCGAGGTCTAAGATTGCCTGTGGATATACTTCCACTTGCTTAACTATGTCAAATTTAGTGGTCGAGTCAAGGTCAGAGGCCACGGAAATTTATATTCTTCTAGGATGAGTTAAACTGGGTATTACAATTGAACTCAATGGTTGTTTACCCGCCTCTCGGTAGGTCATGCAACATTCCAGTGGCCGGCAGTCAGTGAATGCAAACCCAAGGTGCTAACATCTGGAACTCTACACATGCGAAATTCCAACTGTAATTTGTCGAATTTTGAAGAAGTGCTGAATCCTAAAGTTGAATAAATTATACAATAAGGTAATCATAGTCAAGCCAGACAGGTCTTGAGAAAAAGTTCACCCTGATATTTTTCTTATTTTTTCTCTGAAACATAAAAGAGCTACGTTTAAGCTTGAATGAAATTCACCCAGTCATCGTAACGGTATAAGGACAGAACGTACATTATAATTACCGACAGTATCGGTTGGAGAAGAATTTGGCAAATAATTGATCTTCAAAGTAAAGTTAATTGCATCGTATTCTAGGTTGTCAAAACTGACGAAAGACATGATCATTTGGGATAAATTAAGTAACAGTTGCTTTTGATTGGTCAGTTAAAATTAAGGCGTACACTTTAGAAATAATGAACAATTTAAGTTAGCGGTTTAGCTCAGATTTCTTTAGTCCGATTGTTCTTGTGAGAAGACAAAGTTGGCTCCATGGGAAACCCAAGAACAAAGTTTTCCCTCGTTAATAAAGTAGGGTAGCAAGATAGCTGTCTTTAAAGGAAAAGACAAGCTATAGTGCTTGGATGCACGAATGTGTGGGAAAGAAATAGTATTAAGGGATCAGTTTTCTATATTCATTTTGGAGATGACCCGAAGAGGGAAGTCCAAGAGAGAAGTCCGCAAATAGAGAGTCCAGAGTATAAAGGGTTAGAGGAAGACCAAACGTACACGCTAGACGTGGAATATACCAAGCTTAAAGAAGAGCGACGCCAGGTGATGCAAGATGGCGTACACATTGTATTTTTGTTCATCATTCGTTACTATGATGAACGAATCCCTAAATTGAACACTGCCATTAAATTCGATTAATGCTTTTTTGTTGGATTGAAATTGTAATTATTCGCCTATGTATTAATTAATTAAAAATTAATTTTATTTTATTGTTTAGTAGGGTTCGTATTAGTTTGTTTTCAATAGTCTCGCTGATCTTTCTGCCAATATTCTATCTACTTACATGGGGCAATAATATCGACGGAGGTCATTCCCTAGATAACGATAACCAAATCAATTATTAACAGGGCACTACACACAAACACTCCTTACACCAATCCTCTCAAGTGTCACAACTTTCCCACTCTAATCTAGCTAATGATTTTGTCGTTTACAGTCTATCGTCGAAGCTTTCAATCATAAATTTATGAAACTGTCTTCTTTTAAAATTGTATTGTTTTTGGTTTTTTTTAAATTCATATTCAGCAGATAACGCTGACCGGTTTTCTTAATTGCGATAGCTATGGGTGTGAATAAATGAATCTGTAAATCCTCCGCATGTGCAAGAGATAACGTCAACGCTTGTTGAATTAATTTGTTAAGACAATATTTCCCGGGAAGAGTATACTTCCCTCGGAGTTTCTTTATTTTACTGTTAAAATTTATCCGCGATATTTTGGGGGTCAAGTTGTTCATTAAGTTGCATACTGCTTTCACTATCGTTGGAAGATGACGGATTATTATTTAATCGCTCTATCTTATGAAGAATCGTATTCGTGTTTTTGTAATTCATTATGATAATATTTATTTAAATCATATTGTCATATTAAAGAGTAGAGACAGCACTAGCTGAGTTTTTTTTGTCTGTGTCAAGTTTAGTTCATTACCAGAGGATTGTTGTTGTTGTTGTTGCTTGGCACCGCGAAATATTGAAATATTATTTGCTGATTATATTTCTTTAACAATGTTGAATTTACTATACCCTCTACTACACGCCATACTAAAACTGAGGAAAAATGAAAACAAAGAGATCCTTTATCTCCATACATTGTCATCCCTTATGCTATTCAAATATGAAAGGAACAAAAGTTGGTAATATAGAATATTGGTTTTCTCAATGTGCAGACGATACCTATTTATACTTTGTTTCAGATAAAATTTCAACACTGCAAGTATATTGTTGTTCAAGGGTTATATGATACCTAGAAATAGGCAGATTCTTTAATCCGTGTTATCGCTTTCAGAATGCATCATTTTTCAAAAGTTCTGGAGAGACTTTGGGTGGCTAATTCTTAACAAACATACTCCTATACAAAATTGTAATTCCTATATCAAGATATCAATTTTAAAAGAAAGAAACGATAACAGTAACTTGTGTAGAATATATTGAAATTTATAAGTTATTGAAAGGCAAAACCTGCAAATTTAAAAGAGTGCTATGATATTGATTTGGATTGTAAGAGAAGCATGGCCCAATCAATAATTCATATCCTGAATATAATAGGACATTAAAATGAATTCAGATTAAACATTATCCTTGTTTCCAGTTTCACTTGGTAATGGAAAAAGCCTAATTAATAAGCCGGTTCAATAGTTCACTATCGGATAGAAGCAATGAATAACGTACTATCTCACAATTCAATCAATAAACCCTTATTAATTGCGTTGTGATACTGGGAACAAAGTAATTGATAATCAGTCTAGGAAATTAGTTGAGTTTAAAAGTTCGGAATGTGAATGACAACTTACAATTAGGAAGGTTATAGACAATGTATGATTCAAAAGGTCGATCACTTAGGAAAAATACTGACCACGCACACGCACACTTTCTCTCTAAAACTTGATATAAGGTTAAAGCTGTCCTTGGTCATCTCGCAAGAAACACGCGTGACTTTTTAGAACATAGGCATAATTCATTAGACAGACCTCTCTGACAATGAATGAAAATACTGCAGCTTCCAAGATATAAAAAAGACTCTGAGCTGCTTTGGCCTCAGTGTGATTCCAAGCTCAGAAGAGTGTCGTGTCTATTATGCTTTATACTCGCTCTTAAAAGTTAAAGATTTTATAGTAAATTGTAATATCCTTCTGAATTATTTTTATTTTATCAATATAATGTAATAGTGAGTTCACTTTTCTAATATGAAATAATTTAATGATTTGATATTTTACTGAATTGATGTTCATTGTATTTATAATGTAATATTATTGAGTTTCCTTCTTCCACAATCATAATGTAATGAAATATTTTACAGCTTCGATGTTCATTAATATTTGTTTGAAATAATTACTAGCTTCATGTTATAATTTAATTGAGAATAAATATATATTCTTTAAATAATAAGTATAACACTCACAGATCTTTTCCAGGTCGTTACCTTACATTAAATAGAATAAAATATATTTATTACAGTTATTGAATTTTAGGCTCTTTGAATATTTAAATCACTTGTATTCAAAAATGCAGAAACATGAATGGACAAATTAAATAGTAGGTTGTGGAAGAACTATTTAATAAGTATTGTAATATGTATTGTATGTATTTTCAACATAAATAAATTTCCATGTTGTATCTTTAGAATATGTATATATATATATATATATATATATATATATATATATATATATATATATATATATATATATATATATATATATATATATATATATAAAGTGCGATTCGAAGCTCAGAAGAGTGTCGTGTCTATTTCTTACAGATTCTTGTTACCTTCTCGTAGCCAAAGCGTTCCCCACAAATAGATGTAACCGTATCTACACCATCGTATGAGACACCTTATCTTAAGAGAGCCGAACTTCTTCTCTCTCTCTCTCTCTCTCTCTCTCTCTCTCTCTCTCTCTCTCTCTCTCTCTCTCTCTCTCTCTCTCTCTCTCTGATCAAGAGTCAAGGCTTCTCTTAAAGTAGCGATAAATTCCTTCTCATAGCCAGAAATGAAAAGAAGGTTATTTGAAAAACATTTAAACTACAAAACAGAGTTTTCGCATCATAATACCTAAATGGAGTAGTTTAAGATGCTATATTTTACCTTGTAAGATACTATATTTTCTTTTTCATTTAGAAAAATTTGTCATCGCGAAAATGTTACATCTTTACCTTTTATCTTTAGGGACTATATATTTGTATTTATTTTGGAACACTTTATCCTCATAATAATTTCGGACTATTTTAAAAACCATTTGGAGGATGGACTTTTAAATGGCGACTTGAAGACAAGACTGTATTGACTTATCAAAACATGCATATATTTGTGAAAAACTCCAAAAATACCTACAGATTCAGTAGAGCTTAGCCTGATGCATTCAGCTCGATGCAAAACCACAATGGTGTAGAGTATGACAGACTTGTAAAAGGTGGATGGAAAGGAAATAAATGTTTTAACTACAAATCTATAATCATATACATTGACAAAGTATACCATTTACTTATTACAACTGATGTCCTGATGAAACAAAAATGTTGCCACATTTAAGTCTTGCATCTCAGGGGACAATTGACACTTCTACAAAATGTAGCTTTTCGATCATGGATGGTGCTGACTAATTACTGGTAATACAGTTACAATTCTTTCATTAAAACTGTATTAATTTACATAGGATTTTTTATTTTTGCACTGTTGCCTGTATGCTTATTAAGAATTGCTATTATAAATACTAAAGACCACGAACTAGAGAACAAATTTTGCCACTTATGTTCTCGAATGCAACGTTCAAAACAGTGTGCTGTCAGCTTATCTGAATACTTTTATTAAGTTTTCTAAGTATTGAATCACATGCTATTTTGCTAAACATCAAGCAAGTATCCCAAAACACAGGGCGGAAATGTTTCAAGACTTGTACATACAGTAGTGTTATGAATATCATACCTAACAATATTGAATCATATACAACCCTTGCTGCTTTTAAACACAAATTTAAAATATTCTTTACAACCTATTTATTAAATCAAAGTTTATTACTAACTTTTCGTATTTTAATGCATTCTATTTTTTGATAGTACTGATCATAATACTGTATATCATGTCAATACCGTATATACCTATGTGTGAGATGGATCTTTCAGTTCAACAGTCCACCAATGATAGTCTACATACATACATACATATATATATATATATATATATATATATATATATATATATATATATATATATATATATATATACATACATACATACATACATACATACATACATACATACATACATACATACATACATACATACATAAAAAATATTAATACGTAGGTTACTGTAGATCATTAACGGTGACCTACTTTGGGTCGGACCGATATTCTCTAGTACACCCATCACCAAATTGTTGATCCAGTATCTATCTCATCAGAGAAGGGCAATCATCTACTTTGCAGCCCTGTCCTGGATTAATGTTAGTACTGGATCCACTCGTGGGAACGAATATACATATATTCCAGAGATACCAGCAGGTGGAAGGGATGGCATGTCAATGATGGTCGTCTTGGGGGAGGAGACACTTTATTTTATCTGCCCTCTCCAGGCATGCCTGTGGAAGTTAGGGTCATACTGTTAATATATAACTCGCCTGGCCAAGAGGTTGTCTCATCCCAAATTTTGTATTATGGTATACTACAATACTTCTGAATGTACCGCACTACGTGTCACGGTGTAAAGCAGCTATATTAGGGATCAACATTTCAATACTCTGTGGCCAGAGGTCCGACATTTCTTTAATTTCTGTCTGTCAATCTATAGAAAACTATTTTGCTCGGATTTAAAGCAAAATAACACCAAATCATATCCATGATATTATTTGGGTAAAATTCTACTTGAGGGAAAAATGGAAATATTTCAGCTCAAAACGATACCAGTCCCCTCCCGTCATCACTCAAGGTAAATGGTTGAATCAGATGTGTTAGTTGTTATATAAGCTGTAATCTAAAAGCAGTAACTAAAGTAGATGATTAGGACGGCACTATAACTCTTATTGTGAGACCCAGTGCTGGTATTCATAGAGAGCTTATTGATAAAAGTAGAAAGTGTTGATATTGAATCCTACAGTTTTATACTTGCTCTGATAAAAGGCAAGGAAACTTTCAGTGGGATGCCAACAACCAGGCAAGATATTTATCAGAGATGACTAGTAAACACAAAATATACTCCAGAATGAGAAAATATTTAGTGGACTTCATAAATTACATAACATTCAGACAAAACAAATGCGCTTTTGAAAATCATATGATGATTCGCTTTTTTGCAAAGTAACAAATAATCTTGACACATTCTTATAAGCTGGTAAATAACTGAAATGTGCTTTTACTTTTGTTTATTATTAATCTGAAACTTTTCTGAAAGTTGGATTTAGCCTGAACGTTTCACATTCCATTTGTCCACAATGTGACAGGTTGTCTAACAAGTGATTACAAAATCATAAATATAATTAAATTTGTGGCTGTTACAAGTACAAGTAATAAAATATGTGACAAAAAAAAATTAAATCAACAATTTAAATAAAATCAACCAGTTGTTTATGTCCCTACAGTATTGTGAATTAAATCCCAAATAATCCTATATATTCTATCACAAGTCTAAATATATAGAACGTTCTGAAAATGTTTTGAATGAATTTCAATAGTCTTGAATGTAATGATGTACCACAATGGTGCTCTCCAGAATATCTTGATATACAAATCTAACAGAATAAATAGTTCTTCTGCAATTATATCTGACTTCAAAACACAACTGGATTGCCAGAGACTGAACTAAAACATGAATGAATCATTTGTTTACCAATACATATCTATACATATTTTTCATTTCACCTATATCATAATAGATTATGAGGATTTTAAGTGTCAAACTCCTAGTCTAACTGTAAACAAGACCAGCCTTGAACTCTTGCTATGTTAACATGTTTACAACTTACAATTATGGGTAAAATTAGCTGTATAAACATTCTCTGTACAACTTACAATCATGAACAAAAGTTCACAATATAAATTAAGAATATAGAAAATAGTAATATTCACTATTCATTTGTTACAGATACAATCATTTTATGAAAAATGATAAAAACTTTTTCATACATTCCTTATTGATTAAAGCTACCAACATACTGGCACAGCAAAAAAAAGATCTGATTATTAAGTAATTAGTGTATACATTCTTATTTATTATGCAAATGAAACATCCTAAAGAGAAAGAATAATTATGTAATTGATATTAATGCAAATTAAAATAAATATAAAATATCAAGTATTTTGGAAAACTTTATTATTAATATTTTGAGGAAATATTATAAAATATGTTCGATGTGGGAAGATAAACATTTCAGAAGAAATACAGCTTGAAGAAGAAGGTTAAAAATATTCAATAAAAAATACAAATATATAAAAAGTTATACAAACATTAAGTTACACACTGTATGCTAAAATACAAATATACAGACAATTGCAACCAATTAGAAGCATAAAAGTACAATCTGGTTTTTTAAACAGTTATCTCACCTCTGTTTTTGCCAAATGTTGGGAACAGAAATCAATATTAAATTAACTAGGACACTTTGAATTGGTGCTTTGATAAAATCAGATAAAAGAAGTACAATTTAGATAATGATCAGGCATCATTGATAAATTTGTATTTTTCATACCTGTTATTTACTCTGTTAGGTAAACTTACAGTAATTTAATCAAAAAAAACTGTAAGGCTAGATGTTTTCAGTGTATTTGGAGTGACAATGAAATCAAAACCTAGATATGAGTTAAGCTTAAATGTATTGAGCATGATGGTTTGAAAATGGTAAATACTAATGAATTTATAAAAAATTTCCCCATCACAAAAAGCGATAAAAAAGCTTGGATTTCTCTAACACTGGCCTTTGCCTTGAATCAAATATTAATGACCCCTTGCTCAAGTGACTGTCAAAACTATTTTGGGGAAATGTATCAAGCATAACAAAAAGTCACATAAAAGTATATAATGTTACAGTGGACACCATACTATTTTCATTGTCCCTGCATACCGTCAGTTTGGTACAATCATAAAACTATTGAAGCATGTATTCATCAAATTATTGATATGCTAGTAAGTGACAGTACCTTTATATTCTTTTGATATGTTTTACAATGAAATGTGCATTATATGGAAAATATTTTGACCAGGTTACTTTCAAGATAGGAGAAATTAATTTATGAGGAAACGACTACTACTGACAATTTGAAATGACATGTTATTGTCGGCCATATTGTTTCTGTATAATTGTTACTTAGGGATACAACAGGATATAAAACTGTTTATGATAAATCAGTTTTTTTTTAAAAGGTGAAACTAAAACAGGGAGTACAGAGCTTAAATATTTAAGTAAAAACCATATGAACACTCTTTCTAATTTTTGCTTCAAGCATTACACAAGGTATTATGCACACACGAATACCCAGCATTGTACATTGTATGCCCAACCCATGTCTAATACCAATTTAATAGTGAACTATATAGATAACTAAAATTTCTATGCAAAAACAACTTTTCTTCATTCTGTTTTAGTACACTTGACATTTGACCTTTCAACCTTAAGATTGATAGGACAATCTTGTGTATAAAAAGCTGTCTGTTGTGCTGAGGAGCTCAAGAAAAGGCGGTGATACTGAAGAGCTCAACAAACAAAGGTTGAATGATATTTTCTTTTGTAAATCTATACTCAGTTTTGTATAGTTTGTTCATCATCTCGTTAATCAATATGCAGTAAATTCCATATTGCAACACCATGTTTGAAATCATTTAGTTGAACATAATACCTTCTTATTTTATTAGAAACATCATTTTATCATCTAATTATCCTTGGCATTGCAAAATAACAATTTTGGAATGAAAACAGCTTCTCTTACATTTATTATCATGTGCTTTACTTTTGCTTTAGCATTCAATGCTCTTTACCTTAGAGTCACTTTTGAATTAGTCATTTGAAGTAAAATAATTTATCAGTAATTAATAAATTATAATAATTATGCAAGTCTCTCATTATTGTTACTACTTTAAGGAAGGCTGTCTTCGGGAACTGTGTCATATACATCTTTGGTAGCTTATAATTATGGCTTCCTTACTTGATTAAACAATAAAACCTAATTTGTAACAAAAGTTTAAAATGATTAATTTGGATGAAATGACCATGGTATCCAAAATAAAATTTTTAACTAAAAGATAAAATAAAAGTGGAATATGTGTAATATCAAGAATATATAAAATATTTCAACTGATTGAACGAAGATAAAAAATTATTTTAATGCTAAAATATACCTTGATACAGTTAAATCTTTATTATTATTATGAGCCAACTAAAGAATGTTTTTAATCCTATCACCATATGGTGAATACATGTACTATACACACACACACTCATACACACACACACACTCACTCATATATATATATATATATATATATATATATATATATATATATATATATATATATATATATACACATATGCACACACACACATGTATATATATATATATATATATATATATATATATATATATATATATATATATATATATATATATATATATATATATATATATATATATATATATATATATATATATACACAGTGTGACCACGCTATAGCATGCTCTATTGTAACATGAATTCAAATACTCTGGTGTGGCTCCCGAAATTTCATATACATGTAATTTTCTCATGCATGAAAAAAATATTTTCTTAAAAGTACCAAAAGAAGTTTGTTATTATTTTAGGGAAGAGATCGCATATGAATAATACAAGGCCATTATGGCTAGGCTCCTGAAATTTTTATGTATATTTTTCTCTTAGAAGAAAATTTTTTCTTCTTAAAAGTACGAAAAATGTGTAAAAAGTTTATTCAGGAATCACACAAGGCTTTGCCAATGTTGCAAATTGCTATTTTTTTACTTTATTGAAGGCAAAATATATCATCTGGCAATTATCTTTTTATTGGTGACATTGTTGGCTTTTAAATCATCAGTTTAGAGTGGAAGAATTCAGAGATCCTATGAAAGGAAGCTGCAAAATTGATATAAAATGCACTGAAATTTATTTATCGTTACATAAACAAATTCTTTGTTCATATCAACAAACCATCTTAACAATGCTTTGTTAATCCACTTATGTTGACATCTAGCACGAGTACTGTATGTTTTGAGATATCCACTTTATTAAAATTTACATTTCTGATAGTGGAGATCAACTAGATGAGGCATTATCTCATAATCTGTCTTTCATCAGATTGTCAGCTGCTCACTAGTAGTTAATATATTTACATAGACTGATGTTTTTGTGAGGATGGTAAGTAAAATTTGACTTCTTTTCACTCGGAATTTATCCTTCAGAAAATTTATATTTTCTGTAGTAATCCATGTCATCAGATTAGAATGTCTGCGTCTCTATTGTTGACTGACCTTTACTTTTAAACTTCAGATGCATACGTGGAAGGCAGCATCATTCAACTACCATAAATATTTATAAAAAGAGAAAAAATGAAAACAAGCTCTCATTTGTCTATTCAGTAGGCATTGAGAAACAGTAATTACAATTGACCATACAAGGGCCAATTCATTTTTTAAAAAAAATGTACCCAGATAAAATAGTATTTGAAATTGCAAAGAAAACATTACCTTTCAAGTGTTGATTGTTATGAAAACATACTCAGCAAATGGAAAATAACCTCAATCAGACAATAAACTAAACCTGAGCATTTGCTTGGTTCTCCAAAGTTGTCCTTTAGCAGTGACTTCAATAATGCATGCACCCTTCATCAAAAAAAGTGGCCTACAATCTTCAATAAAAATAAAGAACCTTTCTCAGAATCTCTTGGAATGTTTAATTTTCCAACCTGCCATGAAAGTTACCCTTTTACAGAAAAAAAATGTATGCTTAGGAACTCTACTGATGGTGCTTAAAACACAATTAAAAGTAAATATGCTTTACCATTCATTATGTGATTGTAATATTTTTTCTTCTGAATTCAGACCTATATGACCTGTTACAAAATTATTGCATATCTTAAATTTCTTTGTGTGCATATTTTCAATGGAATTACTTGTACTGCACTTCAAAAAATATACATGGTTCGCGGGAATAGACGTTGATATTTTTTGAATTGCTAAACATAAACATGTAAAGATAAACAGTATATGTACCAATGCATGGTTCTCTGCATAAAGTAAAATATAATGCATGTCTTCTCTGTTTCCACTACCGGTGTATTTTTCATTTAATATGCATCGATTTAAGATTGTGCAAATGAAGCACTTATTTTTACACCCGCATTTATTAGCTACCGACCACCCTGCCATATATTTTCAGGTACATGCATCATTTTCTTCAGCTAACTGACATGGTTTGTTCTATAACATGGTTGGGTTCTATGGCTCCCAACTACTTATAACAGGGTCACACTGTGTGTGTGTGTGTATGTATGTATATATATATATATATATATATATATATATATATATATATAGTCTGGCTATCATGAAAAATTAAAAATATTTGCCACTGGGACATAAAGCGTGGTGTGCAGCCTCCTTTATAGCATTATCACAATAGTCCCGACTAGCAGTATGGTGACTAGCAGGGTCAAAATCGTGGGGTTCTGACCACTGCATCCACTAACTATGCCACAAGTCTGCTCCACCTCAGCAGAACCCACGCAGTAATCCCCATTGTGAGGTATCGGGTTGTTACAGTATCGATACCGCTTCTGTATCCCACCTGCAGAAGGAATGTTTAGTTTTAAGCTCCTGATATTAAGCAGCAATACTTTGCTAAAATCTCTATTGTTAATTTCATCAAGAGATGACTTTTTTATTATATGATAAATTTTGATGGTCTGTGAAGTAGGTAACAAAGTCGTTAGCAAGATATACATGTAATTGGAAACTGGCTGATAAAAAACAACACTGATCAGGACACATAAAAAGGTTTTGGATAAATATGGTTTTAATTTCATCTGACATAAAATGGTTTTTAATAATTTGGGATTTAATTTCATCTTATTTCATTTCTGAATAGCATCTGAAAAACATGAAAATAAAATGATTTAACATCACCATGAGATGAATGTTTCCATACATCTTTAGATATCATAGTTAATTTCATTTTAATGAGACTTCAATGTTAATTTCATTTTAATGAGACTTCAATGTTAATTTCATTTTAATGAGACTTCAATGAGAATTAATTTTAATGAGACTTCAAAGTGAATTTCATTTTAATGAGACTTCAATGTTAATTTCATTTTAATGAGACTTCAATGTTAATTTCATTTTAATGAGACTTCAATGTTAATTTCATTTTAATGAGACTTCAATGTTAATTTCATTTTAATGAGACTTCAATGAGAATTAATTTTAATAAAACTTCAAAGTGAATTTCATTTTAATGAGACTTCAATGTGAATTTATTTTAATGAGACTTTAATGTGAATTAATTTTAATGAGACTTCAATGTGAAGTTTATTTTAATGAGACTTCAGTGTGAATTTGATTTTAATGAGACTTCAATGTGAATTTCATTTTAATGAGTTTCATAATGAATGTAATTTTAATGAGACTTTAATGTGAATTTCATTTTAATGAGACTTTGGTTTTATATCTTGCGATTTTGCTAAATATTACAAATTAATTTTCAAGAAATCTTAAACATCAAATTGTAAATCATTTAAAAGAGAATAGTAAGACACAAATTTTTATCTTTTTCTAGTTTATAAGAAAACAAAAAATGAATTACAGCCAAATGTAGATGGCTTTACTAGATAATGCAACACTTGGTCTTTTTCATCATGGCATCAATACTTACTTCCTTTAGTTGCTGTACATCTACTCCAGGGTCCAAAATCACCCCAGCCTCCATTTATTTTTCCTCTGTCTGCAAATGGACGTGTTGACCTGGCACCACTTGACTAAAATATATAGTAATAAGCATTATTGACCATGACATTATAAATTAAACAAACAGTAATATAAAGTCTAGAATTGTCATTAACCATCATCATTTAGAGCTATACAGTGAAGAGTTTGTTCTTAAATACAAATACAATAGATAATATACTATTCATGCACTGAAATACCCAAAAGCATTATCCATATGGGCACTACTAGATTTCAACCAAATTTTAGTATAATTAGAAGTGGAAGCAATTCTATATTATAGTCATTTAAAAACAGATATGCTTCTTTGCTTTCTTGCATACATTGACTTGTAATGTTGATTAATTTATTCCTTATGCATCTTAATGCACACATTATACAAGAAACAATAGCTTACCTCTGGGGCCTGAGAAACATCATTAAGAGATTGGGTGTCAGTAGACAAGTTCACCTATAGAAAAAAATTAATACAGGTTGCATTTTATGTCAAAAGTAGGTAAAGATTAGAACAATTATTAGTATTTCCTTTCTGCAGGGAAGAGATTGAGATCTTTTAATGATATGGATGAATGAAAAGAGTATTATTGCTATATCCAGTCTTTCATCAGAGCCACAATTTATTTATTCACATTATTTAAGTCAAGTTATTTTTCTCTGGAAATACAAAGTACTTAAACATAACAATCTTGGAAAGAGACTTAGATTTATCTTGAAATTCAAATAAGGCCATATTCTTGGATTGTGTTATTGTGATTCAACTAAAGACTGTTAACACATTACCATTACACAGGCTATCACAGGCACATCAACACTTCTAGTACTGGATTTATTTTGGAATACCAATACAAGTTTATTTCAAATCTTTAAACATGAGGACCTGTGTTAGAAATTCTAGAATTATTTGGAATTTAATTCACAATACCATGAAAGAAATTATTTGATGAAATTTACATACATACTTACATGTGTGTGTTTTTATGTGTGTGTGTGTGTGTATGTCAGTGCACATATACACACATACACACACATTTACTCTATTTTGGTATGGTGAATAGGCTGTATTGGGTGAACATGTTGATCATGCATCTTGAGGTCAGAAAGCACATTAAGTCTTTCATAAACATATAAATTCAACATCATCTCATTGGGTACTATAAGTGAAAATTAATTAAGGAAGGTATGCGAAAACAACAGATGGAAAGGCATGTGTCTGTAGACAAATGTAGTAAATGAAGCTAACTCAGTCAAAAACAACCCACTATTGTTTCCCAAGACATTGGGCTCCTCAGTATGAACACAAAACAAATGATGATGAATCACAAGAGCCCCATGTGGATCTGATATTGGTCACCTGAGTGGTAAATTTATGGAACTTTATGACTGCGGTTCACACACTTATTGAAACTCTAAAAAGGAAGGAAAGGGTTGAAGCACAGTTTTCTGTCAATGTTGTGTGATTTATCTTCTTTCCTAGGCCTGGATAGAATCATTTTCTCAACATAAATAGGTGAAGTAATTCATACAGCTTATATTGTCCCCCATTCCCTGGGTTTTAGCTTTAATTTATGACTTAGGAATTGTTCAGGGCCCCAGCTTACTTTCATGTCATGAGAGTAACTGGTTTTCATTAAATATTGAAATTATGTTGAGCACTTTTTGAGAAGATGACATGTAAAAGTATTTCTTTTTGGCATCAATGATTATATTTGATTGTGGATTGGCATTAGGAAATTTGATGACCTTCATGGCTGAATGTTCTTGTCAAACCTGTTTTAATTTTATTTATGGTTTTTAAACCAGTTTCTTCAAAATGGGTTGTTTTTTTTTTCTCTTTTGCCCATTTCAACATTTAGTACTGGTGGAAATATATGACAGCAAAGAGGCATTATTTTAATAAAACTCGAAACATTATATTTTAGGATGTTCTCAATCAAATTTTGTCAAATTCTGCGGATTGTTTCTGAGATCTATTTTTATAAAAGGTGTTTTCTATTCTTTGTAACAGTTAGCACATTTGAAAGAAGACTTGCATTATTTGAAGAAACTGGAAACATATTCATACAAGAAAATCAAATTGCTTCATCTCAGATTTGTTCAAATTCTCATGAGCAGTGTTTACAAAAGTCATTAAGGACATGTCTAATTATCTATTGGCTGACAGTTTGGAATCATTGGAACAAATTTTAAAGAGCCACATGCCTTGATGCATCCTCTCACTGTGATTTAAATCCTGGTCAGCAGCTTTTGAGAAGCCTTAAATAGCAGTTACAAATAGACAATGGACTATATTCTACAGATGATACCGTAAGTTAACTTCGCTATATGTACTAACAACTAGGACACTTTATCACATGCAGAGAAAGGATACTGCAGTAAACAATTCAGCAATGTCCAACTAGAATATTTTTCTTTCTGATGTGCTTTACTCACAATGAAACTTGATATGTTATGTTGACCACTAATGTTGTCCAATAATAGAAATATTGACTAGGGAAGGGGTCCAGAGTGGCCAAGTGGTCTAAAGCACTCACCATTATGGATTACTGCAATTTCACCTATGTCAACATGGGTTCTAGTCTCAAACTTGGACAATGTGGGTATGTGAGAAAGCTTGCCAGTAGCTTCTCAGGTGTAAATTGTTCTTTTCAGGGTTTATCCTCCACCATTTATACTGGCTGCCAATGTAGCCTATCTCAGGCTGAAAAATGGTGTTAAACCCTGCAACAACAACTGATCAAGGAAAGATTATTTGATTTCTTTATAAAGTCACTATACTGCAGCTGGTTAATAAGAATATTGCGTAATTATCTCTGTGTATACACAAGCACATTATAGATAGGCAGGATTCACTTAGGCTTAGGAGAAATATTGAACAGGTAACATTTTATTTTATCACTTTCAAGGCTTCAAATGGAAAAAAATATATACCAACTACATGTACTTGGAAAAAAAGGGTCAGCATATAAAGGGAAAAATTATTTTTGTACACATTTAATTTTGTTACCGCAGTTTTAACAATGTTCAGGCGGACCCTGCAATCAGCATCTGGGTAAGAATTATTGGTTCCATTCAAAGTGATCCTTATCATAGGACACTGTTGCATGCCTGGACAGGATCTAGTATCTCCTGGTTGACGATCATATTCATTGAAAAATTTGAAGTAGAGAACACTAGAAACAGAATAGAATTCAAGTATAAAGATGAATCTGCTGTTACAACACTATGGTCATAAACTAAGTAATTTAATTATCAAAGTTATAAATGAAAGTGTGAGAGGAACTTAAAGTATTATGAAGAGAATCCAAAATAATCCTGATATAATTCTATGAAGGTCCAAAGGAATGAATGTTCTATAAATTTAAAATAAATTTAAATTTAAACATAAATTTAAAAGCCAGAAATTTAATGGTGCTAAGAATCATGATGTTGTTATGGAATTGTCCATTACTCCTTTGAATAATTCACAGCAGTCTCAGAATAATATTATGGTCCAAACATTGAGCACTTTCTCTTTCCACAAAACTGTCCAGATAAATGTTTTTCCTCTAAGACCAACATCATACATGTATGTAGACTTACAACAGGAACACAAGGAATAGGACAACTCCAAAAATAGGAATGAAATCTAATTGCTCATTTCATCAGTTATATGATGACTATATTTCACAATGTATCCCACATGATGGATCTTGGCCTTGAAATTGCCCAACCAATGGGAAGTTATTGAATTTCTCTAGAAATATCCTAACCCCACCAATCAATGAAAAATAAATCCAAAGATATCAATAAGTCTTATTATTAAGATTATTATTATTAATTGTCAACATGTAAGCAAGCATCCACTTATAGATCTTATGCAATCTAATGCTCTTAACAATTACAGATCATGCAGACAAAATCTAGCTAAAGATATTCTGTACAATTCATAACAGTGAATAAAGATTAAAAAATTAAGTAAAATCATGTGTCAGGTCTTAAAAATATATTGATATATATAACCTAGCATATGTATATAATTGTAAAAAATATAAATATAAATGTACACATGTGTATAGTTGTAAAAAGTACAAAGATGATTGCACACATGTATGTAGTTGTAACAAATATAAATATGAATTCCCACATGAATATAGTTGTGCTAAGTGCATTAGTCAAATTTACTCTATGTGCATTGATTTGGTACAAACAGTGTGTGTTATTTGGATTTTAATTTAGCTTTAACAATTTTTCAGTTATATCACTACGATGTCTGCAGTGTGGCAGTTTATAGTGATGTCTAGCACTGGAGGAATCATGCCATAGAGATGCAGCATGATGTCCTATCCAGTCACATTATCCTGACACCAGGTCAACTTGTCCTAACACTAACCTCTTAATGCTGAGCGCCAAACAAGGCAGTTGTTAGTACCATTTTATAAGTGTTTGGTATGACTGGACCAGGGTTCAAACCTGCGACCTCCTACATGCCAGATGGATGCTCAAAACACAAGGCCACAAGAATGTTTTGGTATACACAAAGAATCCTGATATGCAGTGGTCTTCAAGGTATTATGAAAACCAATTTATTTTCTGGTAAAATGTATTCTTTAAAAATACTTTCCCAATCATAATACCTTGGGAGAACCGCTACAACCTTGCAAATCCTAGTGTCTTTTCATCAAGATGGTGCTAACTTCTTAACCTCAGAAAGCCATAAGATAACATTTAAGTTGATCAGGGTTTTGATCCCTAGAGAGCACTTTCAGTATCAATGTTTAAGTAACTATTGCTGACTGTATTGTTTATTGTCAGAACATATGGGACTGAATTGTCACAGCTGCCAGTATGGGAAATAAGAGTGTGATAGTTTTTCCTATTTGACAATTGGTCAGTAATGGGATTGGGATTATGCGTACCAGGATGGATATTTTCATGGCTATAGACTGCCCTGCATCTCTATGAGCAAGTTGGTATAATGGATACTGGCACCATGGTTGAGTGTATCTTCCCTGCATAATGCTTGTGCTTCAGTAATTATCAACTCGGATCAGTGGCACTAAATAGGTCATAAAGAGACCTTTTGGCACTAAACAGGTCATAAAGTGACCATTTGGCACTAAACAGGTCATAAAGAGACCATTTGGCACTAAACAGGTCATAAAGAGACCATTTGGCACTAAACAGGTCATAAAAAGACCATTTGGCACTAAACAGGTCATAAAAGAGACCATTTGGCACTAAACAAGACAATCTTTCCCAGTCAGCACCTTGTAAGAGGTCTCCTCTGCTCCTCTGGTATATCTATTTGCTAGACAGTGTATGATATTGAATGCAAATAATCTTATCTTATCTCTGCTCTTGATCATTCCTTCATTTTTGTAGCAGGTTCATCATTGAAATTAAAAGGTAAGAATGACTTTGAAGCATCCAATCCTGATACAAAAAAGCCTTTCTTATCTTCTGTAGATAAGTGACCTAGTAGTTAGAGCATCTACCTTGGATGCGGGAGGTCATGTGTTCAATCCACAGGCCAAGTCATACCACAGACATAAAAATGGTACTAACAGCTGCTTCACTTGGCACTCAGCAATAAGAAGTTAGTGTTAGGACTGGTTGGCCTGGTGTCAGGATAATGTGACTGGGTGGGACATGATGCTACATGTCAGTGGCATGATGCCCCAGTGCTAGACATCACTATAAACTGCCACACTGCAGACATCATAATAATATGACAAAAAAATGTTAAAGCTACATTAAAAATCTAAATCACACACACACACTCTTCTGTAGCAATGTTGAGTTCCTGATACTGGTACAGGTTATATGACATGAGATCCATAAAACCAGTCCCTACTTGCATTATGTGAGATGGTATTTGAGCTGGACAGTCATGCTTTCAACCTGGCTCATAATTTGGTATGCTTGTAGGATTAGGCTTATTGGGACCATAACAAATATTGTTGTGTTGAGAAGGCAAAACTGGAGATGATGATCTCTCTCATTTGCCACATTTGTCTCTCTGAAATGTGTTCACTGAAATGGTAGCCACATCAGTGCAATCATATCATCTCTCTAAATGTGTATATCTGTTTTCACTTTCCATTTAGTTTGTCTCTCTAGTACTGTAACATAGTGACTGTCCATCCAATCTGTAAATACTGAAGTAGTATTTCCCAAGTGACTTGTCACATTCTTTATGTGCTAATTATATATTATGGTTAAAATGCATGCCCTTCAAGTGTTTACATTACTTTCTCTACACTATTCATTTTTTAGAGACTGTAAATATAGATAAAACAAGACAATATATATACCCTTGTTGTCAGCCAAACAGAAATTCATAAACCATGAAGTGGACTTTACTGGGTAACTTCTGTATTTCATAGAAAATTAGCTGTTAAGCTATGGTCCAAGTGAATGACTATACAGATAGCCACTGAAGAGTCTATTCACTAAGTATAGAAAATGTACCTTTATGTATCTGAATGTAATCAGAATTTATGCCACAAATATGCTTGCAACATCAATTAGAATTTACCAAGGTGAACATTATTAAATAGTTATTTTCTAATGAGAAAAATCACTTGCTCAACTTATAAGGTATATAATTTATATTGCAGAATATAAAAATGTTGTGTACTATTGACCAGTGCAAGTAACCACAAAAGAAAGCCTAAAATGTATACTTTATGACAAAGCTGTAGTTCTACAAAAGATTGCAAAACACCATCATGGATAGAACGGATCAAGAAGTAGTTGGAAAGTGAAGTATACATATATGAGAAGAGGTATTCTTCCAACATGCTCTATTGTTGAGAACAGGAAACTCTAGATATTGGATTTGCAAGGCCTCTATACAGAGCATGAGCAGAAAGTAGTAACAAAGATACAGCTGAGATTTTGGTGCCCGGGAATTGCTTGTGTGTTGGTTTTAAAGTTCTTTTTTATTTTACTTTTGTTTCATTGCATTTTATTGTAATGATTATTTTCATGGGATTCAACATTTTTTCAATCCCTGTATCTAATGAAAATCATCCACGCTGACTGCCATATGTGTGTGCAGATCAACTTTTCTTTTCTATAGCTTAGTATTAAGGCTTGGGAAGGCTAGATTTGCTAGGTAGTGGTTGTACCCCAAGATAATTATCAAAGAATGTACCTAAACAAGGAGTTGGTTATCATATACATTTAACCTTTACGGCCTCATCAGTTTGATATTAAATTACATATTTGGGTCTATTGTATATGGATAAAATAGTCTATCTTTGAGAAGAGTTGCAGAAATCCAGAGTATATGTATTTCCTTTCAAGAATGGAAACAGAAATATATTTTGGAGGTTGAACATGGACATCACAATGACTGTATCTAGAACTTGTAATAATTTGTGGATTCCAAAGGATACATGCTCTTCCATATAATTGTGTGGACCCTACACAGAAGAGCTATAAATATAAATCATTCAAGGCCAGATCAATATAAGGCAATCTTTGGTTAAATGCAGTATTCCTGAATAATGTTAAACTGAGAAAGCAACTAGATGGTGAATCATTTGTCAGTACTCTACTAAATGAGTACTCCTGAAAATGAACTAGTTCAAGGTCTAATTGGTATAAAATTGCATGATAAATATGATTCCAATCCAACAAAGCTTAATGCAATTACGCTATGAAAAATGAAATAAGACTGTCGGCCAATGGTGTGTTATAATTACCTGTAAATGATGTTATAGACTGCTAAAAATCAGATGCACTCAAGGGCTCATTATTCTGAGACCATGTGCTGTAATCTACAAAACATCTGATGTAGTTATTTATTAGAGATCAGAACCTGAGGGACTAGCAATTAAAGACTCCTAACTCCAATTACATCTACAAGTTGCAGACCTATTCTGATTACAACCAACATGCCATGTGAAGATATGAAGTCTGTAGTAATTGGCCATACTTCTAAGTGCTGAAGACTAAATGCATATGTAGGTCCACACACCAAATTGCATCAATTATTTTGTTACTTGAGCCAATCTGGTTAAAAAGAGCTTCTTTTGTGGAGATTCAATAATGGTTAAAAAGTCAATTCACCAGCTAAATTATTTCTAATCATATGCAAGGGCTGTGGAGTAGTGCTGGTTACAATAAGTGTCAATGGACAAAATAAGGGTGATTGCTATTAGGGTCATGGGCACCTGCAGGATCTTTTGCAAATGCAGGGGCCAGGATGTTTTGCATAACGAGCCAGGATGTTTTGCATAAGGGGTCAGGACTTTTGCAGGGGGGAGGGTGTCAGTCATGGCCAGGAGAGGTAGCATAGTAAGCATTCTGTAACTAAAGCTAATATTTGCTAAGCATTTTGAACAGAATTTAAATGATTAAATTTGTCACAATGAACATATATATATATATGTGTGTGTGTGTGTGTGTGTGTGTGTGTGTGTGTGTGTGTGTGTGTGTGTGTGTGTGTGTGTGTGTGTGTGTGTAGTATGATTTCCAGGAAGGAACACATGACCCCCTTGACCTATGCTGTAGGTGCCCATGATTGGGCTCCCATATTTCAATGTTCAGCTAAGTAACTTCAAACTCTTAAGAAGATTCATGTCACTACTATCCTTATAAAATAGTCAGCTGTAACAATCATCAGAACAAAACAAAACAAATTTTATCAAATTATATTATCAATATTGAAACAAAATGGTTTGTAAGGAAACTTTCTTGTTTCTGTAAAGTGTTTTATTATGGCAGGCAGGCAAAATCTTTATAACATACCTATTTGTGATGTCATAGTAATATATCTTTCCATAATTTGAGTATGCTAAATCACTAATACTGCTGACTGCTGTCCAGCTACTCAAGTTTGTTGCCAGATAGGAAGAGTTCGAATAAAGGTCAAATTTCATTCCTTGAGGAAGACACACTCCAAATACCACCCATTTACTTCTGAAATAAAAGCCAACAATTAAAATTATGATATTGTTTTTAATTAAAATTATGATATTGTTTTTATTAAAATTGTCTTTCCCATAAAATGGCTCTGCAAAGAGCCTGTATGCTATCAGTGTAGTAAAAATGTTTTGCTTTTTGTTTTGTTTACTATAACCACCTCTTTATGGTCTCCAACTGTGTAGCCAATAGTAAGCAAAAAGCATCTAGCTTTGTACCATTAACACAGATTTCTTTGCTCTAAGTTACACAGAGAACATTTAAGAGGAACTTAGAGTATTGTGAAACACATAATATAAAGTTCATATATATATATAACATTACTAATAACAAAATTGCAACTTCGTATTTCTCAATATGCTTGCACATAGGTTTCTTTTGTGGCTCATTTAATCAGAAATATTACTCAGTATTCACAGTGATATACAAAATACTAAATTAGATCATTATTTTTTTTTTATAAAATTCTCCAATTAATTGTTCAGCATGTTTTCTTCACAAGTGGCACATGTACCAATTTATTTTCAAGTACACTATATTTATTTGATACCCATTCTGGTACCTTATGAAAAGTAAATGTACTACTATGTCGCAAATCCAGTTATCCCTGATTAGAGCTTTTTCGCTAGAAAGCAAAATGTTATCTGCCCATCAAAGTAACCATTAGATTGGTCTGCCCTTACTACTGAAATTAATGTCAAAATCTCATGAGATTGCAGCTACTATTGGATCAGGAAGCACACTGGAGGAAGACTGGAAGTAATTGCAGGAAGGCTGGAAATGTGCCTTTGTCTTATAATTGGGCAAATATTATTGAAGAAACATATTTACAAGTAATAAAATGTCTTCTTCAAATATTATATGGAGTCATAATGCTTTAGGGGAATAAGTAACAAATAGACGGAGATAATAAGGTACTTGAGACAGCTTCTAGATAACCTGACTGGAAACTAGACTACATATGTCAGAGAGCTGCATTAAAATGGAACATTTTGTCCCTCCCTCAAATGAAGCCTCATTCATATCAAGCTGTTGTTGAATGACCTAGAAGATAACATTTATTTTGTGCCATATGATAGTCCCACAAGATGAAGTTGAGTCCTAAAGGATAATAAATATCTGTGATAAAAACTAGAGAAGTGTACTTGGATCTCCACCAATGGCATGGATGATAATGGAACAGTTTTGCTGCAATGTTTGTAGCATAGTATGCCTAGATGCTAAGCAAATTTATTGGTTTAATTTTAAATGGAATGAAGAACACACTTTAGGCAGGATGACAGTGTGCTGATATATCATCCTTTCACACAGTGAGGACAAGAGGAGTTATCTTTCCTGTTGCAATGGATTGGCTGTATCACGTAAGAGTTCGAATTGGTTCCTGATGAAATGTCCAGATTAGACAGGAATTTACCACCAAAGTCTGATTACCCATGAAAGGTTTTGTCAATGGAAGCAAGGGCCAGCATGAGTGATATGACCCACATCCCATCTAAACTGCATTTAGCGATTCTGTCTGCTGTTTTCCAATTCAGTTAGTAGGAAGGACTGATATGATGTTCTAGAGATCAGTTCAAATACTGTCTTATTCAGTATTCATGAAGAATCCACTTGGACATGGATGCAATGTCTTTGCATTAGTTTGTTCATGCTGAATGAGTCAACCAATACATTAGCCAGCCCAGGATATCTCAAACTTGGATGTGAATAATCTTGTTTAAGATACCAATTAAAAAAATCAAAAACAAGAATAGAAAAAGTCTGGGGACTTGGTTCCACCTTGCTAGTCACCATGGTGTAGTTCTTCAGACAGAAGGAGAATCGCATTTCCATTTAGGTTCTCTAGCCAATGATGTCAAGCTTTCAGAATGGTTTTCATCTTAAGAATGTTGATAAGTAAATATTATCTGATAATCCAGTGTGGTTTCTAAATTACATTTGCAATGGAATGTTGTGCACATTGTGAAAGTTGGTCCAATTTTCAAATGTTTGGGATCCCTTAGGAGCACATAGTCATTATAATGGAAGTCCAAGAAGTTAACCTAGGAATAAGATGTTTGCTGCACATTGAACAAACCCATGCCATGCAGAGGAATAGATTGTTTTGGAAAAAAATAATCCACCATTTTACTGTAAAACAAAATAATCCACCATTTTACTGTATAGAAAATAATCCACCATTTTGCTGTAAAATGAAATAATCCACCATTTTACTAATTCAATTCTCTGTCATGGGAGGGACATACCCTGCTTACTCGAGACCAAGATGACCAAAACCATGATATGGTTCATAGGGCAGAAATGTCCTTCTTGACAAGGAGAATGAGAATTGGAAGGAAGATAACAATTAACAAGTGATATTATGCCTTCCTCCAACATATAACTACCCTATTGTTTTGTAGCCAGTAGTTCATGAAGACTAATCACATAGAGTTCTGGAGGTCATGTGCATAGGGACATTAAACCATGCCTCTCAAGTCTACATTGATTGGATCATCTTCCCAATGAATGGCATTCGGCATTGTTGCATTCCATTGTGAACGTAAGAGTGTAAAAGAATTGAAAATGATTTGAGATTGATGACCACGTACAGAGTGCCACGTTTTGAGCTATGGGAACTCTGGGCAAAGGAGAAGGTGCTCTGAACACGATACCAGGTCCTTCGGAAAGCATTTGTAGAGTCCATATGTCTTCCGGGCATATCCTCCCCACTAGGTCTTGTGAAGAAAAATGAGGAAGAAAACGATCTTCCTCCCATTGCCTCTTTGCCACTTTAGTTTAGGGCAGCTGTGATTCTTAACTGTTGCAAACTCAGTAGAACTAATTCCCAGTGGGCTGTGCTCAAAGGACATCACTGCAAACTTTTGTTGATTTTATGTAAATCCCTCTGCTGAAGTTGAGACTGTGAGGGATGGAAAGAAGGTATTGTTAGTAGCTTGTTCACAAATGTTGTTTACAAAGAAGATTTTGTCAACTTGATCATTGCAAAGAAGATTAGATCAATAAGGTTGCGAGAGTAGCTTCCCCTTATAATGGTGTTTAAGAAAGGCATAGGTAGATAGCATTGCTTCTCAGTCCACCAGTTATATGTTTATGGTACATAGTATGGTGGCCCTCTATATTTCAGAAGCACTCCATTCCATAAACATGCATGTCCAGTAAGATTTGGGGTGGTAGAAAGTAAGCTGTGTTCTGCCTATTTATAGATCCACAGAGGAACTAGATCCAATAATGACTCTATGGCCATGATGTAACAAATCAACTTTTGGTTATTCAAATGAAGAATTGGTGTGTGAGACTTGTAGAACCGATGGCTACAATTTGAGGTAAGGATTTTCTTAGACACTTGGGACATGTACTTGATGATGTAACCAACACAATATGTCAGTTACTCTTTCAGATTGTGGAAGCAATTAAAGGAAGATTCTGTCTTAGCCAATGATCACTTGATGTTGGAACTATAGAACATGCAGCTGTTGTAGATGACCGAGGAGAACCAAACTTCAATGGGAGTGAGTACAAAAGTTGAGTCTGCATGCATTGTGTCAAAATCTCATAACAGCCAGTTTTTTTTCATTTTTGGATTACTGTTGTGATGCCGATGTATAATGTGAAGTAGTTGGAGGATAATGTCAAGGATGGTGGCTCACTTGTAACCCATGCATCATGTCCTGAGTTTGGATCCTATTACTTCCAAGCTGTTGCTAAGTAGAGGCTTCCTTTGGTGACAAAGACATAAGGACATGTAGCTTTAAACAATTTTCAGTCTTATTACTATTATATCTGCAGTGTGACAGTTTATAGTAATGTCTAGCACTGGGACATCATGCTGAAGACATGTAGCAAGATGTCCTATCCAGTCACATTATCCTGACACCAGTCTGAACAGTCCTAACACTAACCTCTTAATGCTGAGCAACAAGCAAGGCAGCTGCTCATACCAATTTTATAAGCTTTTGGTATGACTTGGCCCATGTTTGAACCAGTGACCTCCTTAATCCAAGGCAGACACTTTAAACAATAGGCCACCAGAGTGGTCCACTATAATTGTAAATGTACAGCTATTATTATATACTAGACTTAAAAATGGGTAATTTGCTAAAAGAAATTTATATAGAATTATGCCAATATAATCAATCAGGCTAGATAGGCTTGATTCATCACAAGTGGGAATCAAACCAGTACTGCCAAATAATAGCTGTATTATGCACCACACAATCCCTTGAGCAGGTTCTCCTCCCTAAAAAAGGACAGAAGAAAGGTCCAAGCTAAGGATTTCTTTGGTGGGCACAAGAAAGTGAAATTAAAAAGCTATAAGTACCCAGACATACAGAGAGAGAGAGAGAGAGAGAGAGAGAGAGAGAGAGAGAGAGAGAGAGAGAGAGAGAGAGAGAATTCTAAAACGTTGACAACAATTCAGATTTTAACTATCATGTACACTTGCAAGGATTCTTATTTGCTATATTAAAACTAGCTTTGCACTTTATATGTGTGTGACTGGCATACTTTTCAATTCCATCGCTGTATATCTCAAGAGGATTTGGGATCTTGCTACTCCAGTGAAGCATATATATCTTTAATACACCCAAGAGTACCACAAAATCAGTTGAATTAAATCCATTTAGCTGTTCCTCAGCTCCTATATCATTCCTTGTCAAGATGGGATTTGTTTTACCGAAAAGGCTCTCTGGTATGATCGGACGGATCTGAAATCACAAAAAAGAGCTCATAGGCTTAGGATCGGCATGATGTGATAAAATATTTTCCACATTTGTGTTTGCAGTTTTACACACAGAAATCTCATCATTTGTAACTGGTGATAGCGTCAACATGAAAATTTTATAATCAGTTTTGTTTTGGATGAAGATCTCAAACTGACCTTCAATTTATTCACTAGTGTTAAGGAATTTCAGTAAAGCATACTCAAAATAAACAAAAAATAAACAAAGCCCAGTGTGAAAAAATAATTGATGCAACATTTTGTATTGGACAAAGTAAACTGAAGATGTTGTATAATGAAACCTTTTCCTTCAATGATTATGATCAGCACTACGTTATTACTTACCCTGCCCACTACCAATAAAAACAGTTGGTTCATTAAAATTCTTTTGCTGCATAGTTGGCTGCATAGTTGTGGGTTGGCTGCATAGTTGTGATCTATTGACTTTGTAAAATGTTACCCTTTAAAGAAGAATCAACTGGAAACATCGAGTCTGTAGATATAATAGATTATAGTAATTGTAATGCCATTTAAAGACATTTTACCTTTCCATAAAAATGTGGGCAAATTGCCATTTCCCAGTTTACTCTCTTCTTGCATCGATTTGTAATGTAGAAATCATACGGCTTGACAACCTGATTATTAGCAGTACCAGTAACAGAACCATCGACATCTTGGAATGTTGCAGCCTTGTCATCACCAATGCTTCCGAATCCAGGATCTCCATTAAGAACCCTGTTGCCTGTAGATTCCTGAAAGAGAGAAAGATATCAAGTATAATGAGCAATTTTTAATGCAAAGTTATCAGCAGGTAATAATAATAATAATAATAATAATAATAATAATAATAATAATAATAATAATAATAATAATAATAATAATAATAATAACATTAACAATAATAATAATATTAACAATAATAATAATGGTAATAATAAAAACTTTATTAAGAGATGGTAACTTCATTAGTTACAGAACTAATCTACCTTGAGGACTTCTATCTGTTATGTACAATATATACAGTATATTGATTGATTGATTGATTGATTGATTGATTGATTGATTGATTGAATTTTTACAGAGCACCAGCACAATGAGGCTATTTAGTGCCATACAATAGGTTAAATTTTTCATTAGTTCAAAGTGGTAAAAGATTTTGTATCAAACAGCAATATGAAACCAAGTAGTTAAAGGTAAAATAATAAAATGGTAATGATGATAAATAAAGTTTCCCAACCAATGGGTAATGCAAATAATGTATGACAATGACAACAGATGAATGGTAATTAAAATCTAGTGACCGTATATATATATATATATATATATATATATATATATATATATATATATATATATATATATATATATATATAACACATAAAACTGTACAAGGCGATAACGTAAAAGCTATAGTTTATGATAAATGTTTACTTCTTTAAGGAAGTCTATAATATCAAAGAGTTCTTTTATGTCTTGCACATTGTAATAATAAAGTTTCCCAACCAATGGGTAATGCAAATAATATATGACAATGACAACAGATGAATGGTAATTAAAATCTGGCGACCATATATATATATATATATATATATATATATATATATATATATATATATATATATATATATATATATATATATATATATATATAACACATAAAACTGTACAAGGCAATAACGTAAAAGCTATAATTTATGATAAATGTTTACTTCCTTAAGGAAGTCTATAATATCAAAGAGTTCTCTTATGTCTTGCACATTGTAATAATGATTACATATAGGTTTGAGGTTGAAAACAATCCAAGATAAAGTGTTTAACAGTGAATGGCTCATTGCAAGATATGAACACTGGTGGGTCCTCTCCTTTTAGTATGAAGGAGTGTGTTAAATAAGTATGGCTGATTCTAATTCTTGCAATGACTACCTATGGACGGATCTGTAGGAAGGAGTCCATTCTCCTAGGGTTGGCTTGATGGCATGAAGTTTGTTATTCACGGCATCATTTCATGACTGCAATTTCTGACATAAACAGTCTTTGATACAACGTTTAAAATCAGTATATGGTGTATTAAAATCAGATGGTTCTAGTGATAGGGCCATTTTATTGTATATACAGTATATACAACATAATTTGAAGAATATACCTTGTCACTAAATAAATAAGTGGTTTTAAAAGTCAAAGTATCAAGCCTGGGACACATGTACAGATATCTGTGAATACATAACATAAACATATATAAAATATAAAATATCATCCTGCATTGAAAATTTCAACTGTGAAAATGATGCAAAATTCAATAAAGCAGGTGTTATTTATTGCACTAAAACTATTCAATTTTCTAAAGATTTCATCCATTTAAGACACCATTTTTGAAAAAAAGAAATGCTAGGAGCCTGCCTTATGTCACTAAGAATGTTGTTCCATATAAGTAGACCAGTATATTGAAAACTTTTTTAAAGAGTGAGAGGATTTTTCTTCTCATTTGTGTATAATTTAGGTATGAATAAAAGCATCTGCCATAACACAACCAGTCATGCAAAAATACAATTTCCGACTCCCCACCACCAACACATTTCTTTTGAAAAACATGATTTTTGTATAATCTTCAAAAAGCATCAAGTACTTTGAACACAGCAAGATTTTGATGAGTGGCAAAGCAACTTTGAAGTCAGATTTTAAATCCATATAGAAATGCAAAACACAAACCAGTAATCTTATTAGACTAAATTAGTTTGGTTGATTTACTGATTGGTAAATTGTCAAAATGCAGAATTAATTTAGTAAGGGATGAGTCATACAGAGGACCACAAAATTAAATTTCAGAATGAAATTTGAATTTGATGTGAAGACATAAACTTAGATGGGTTTTTAAACAGTTTTTCCATACATGGGCAACCATTAATTGTAGATACTACCTGAGGTCCAAATAATGCTTAAATTCTTATGTAAATGGCCCTCACTCAGTGTAAATGGGTTACAATTACCTAAATGGTTCCAATAAGAATTTAATCCCTAATCCCTGTGTAAATGGGCACCAATTCACAATGTAAATTGGTCTCAATCTGAAAGTAAACAGGCCATAATCCCAATTTAAATGTGTTTTAATAGCAGTGTTTTAAATGCGTTTTAAAATCACTCAATTTATATGTAAATGAACCCAGATACAAATGTAAATGAACCCAGATACAAATGTAAATGGACCCAGTTCCTGTGTAAAATCTTTCATCATTGTATGATTTCCTATTTCAGCAATTTACTCACAAAAATTTTTCCCAAATATTTATATTATTTCTAGTAGAACAATATTGATTTTATTGACTAAAATTTATAGAAAGTTAAGAATGACTAAATTAATATATATTTGACAATTTATACAGTTTGATAGCCTTCATTGTGACAGTTTATACATTTTGAAAGCCTTAAGGGCAATGTTTTGCCTAACATTTAATTCTCACATTAGTTTCAAGCAATAGGGTACAAGCATGGTAATTGATACAATCATGTACAACACTTACCCCATCAACAAAAGCAAATTTGGCAGCTGTCATTGAACTTAAAGTAGAACTGCTAATCCTATCTAGCCCCTGAAATCCTATAGCCCCCATGTTGTAGTAGAGAGTTTTCTTGTAGCCCTTAAACCAGATGTTTTCTGCATACACTGGTCCATCATTATAAATAAATCCCTGTCTAGGACTGGTTCTGCAAGAAGTACAAATTTTATGTTAAAAATAACAGGGCTGAACACATCCTATAGTAACACCTTACTGGCAGGAATGGCTGTAGCAAACATGAGGCCCAATTTTGATCCTTTTTGTGGGAACCCTGTGAGCATGGCTTTTGGGGAAAAAGAACTTTTGAAATTGAACTTAAAATATTCTCCATTGCTTTAAAATTACTTATTTTATATATTTCTTGAAATTACTAATGTGCAGGGCTTCTTTGAGTATGGGCCAAATCAGTCCAACTGGTCTTAAAGGCTGCCCCTCTTCATGGGCAAGTCCTATTCTTGAAGAAATTAAAAGTTGCCCCTCGTCATGGGCAAGTCCCAATCTTTAAGAAATTAAAAGTGCAGATTAAGTAGGTTATTATTTGTTTTGCTGAAATTAGCTTGAAAGTAAAAATATGCATTTCATGGTAGCATCAAAGAAGTCCTTAAGTATATATTACTGGAGACCATTTTCACTAATCAATACAAGTATTGAATGTAGAACAATTAATAGAAATACAATATTTCTATTATTAGTACAGTGTAATAGATACTCATTTCATATCTTGCATAGAAAATATTAAATTTAAATGCAAATACAAGCTGCAGAACATGGAATAGATTATCTGTGTAAATTCAAAAACTTTTGTTCTGTGCAGCAAAAACTAGGAATGTTTGAATATTAATACAAAGCAATGCAACTTACTCAAACATAGTGACTGTCTGAATTTTCATTGACACACAAATACAGACTTATGATAAATTTTACAGAATGTGTGAACTTTGGTTATTCAGCAAGAATCTTTGGATCAGTAAATGATCTTTCAAGCACCTAAATATGCATTAAAATACAGACTTTTTACAGAATAATATAGCTTAATAATGACCAGCCAAAAGTTTTACTTGTAAACCTGATTACTTCTTACATATTTGTAAATGCTTATTACTCAAGCAGATACTATGTGATGAAAGAAGTCTTCAGTGAAGCCTAGAGCAAAATATAAAGTTATGTGTTGACTGAATGAAAGTATATGGGTTTCAGCATTATGAAAAAAATTACTGTATAACCCCTAAAAACAGAATGGCAAAATAATTAACACAGCTATACAGTACATATCTTACACAAATAGATGTAACTCACAACATGAAATATGCATGGGAGGTAAATGTTTTCTGAGATGGTTTAAATATGCGTGATAAATGTTAGCAAATTAAACATTAATGATGCATTTTCCTAGGAACCTACTTATGAAAATTGTTTCATATTACAGAATAAATTAAAAATACTTACACTAATGACTCATTTGGTACTGATCGGGTGTAATTAACTTTTGTTCCATTAAAAGTGAATGTAGCTGGCTCACCAAGATTGTTTGATTCTCCAATAAAAACACTGTCTTTTATTAACTGTTCTTTGGATCCTGAACTGAAACAAGACAATAAAAGATGATAGCTTTTTTTCCATTTGATGCCTCAGTATCAAAAAATCACCATACAAGTCTTTTGTGCAGGTTTTTGATTTTTTTTTGATTATTTTTTTTTTGTTTGTTTATTTACTAACAGAGAAAATCGACTGAATAATTAGATAATTAAGAAAATATTAATGTCAGATTCGGCTAAGCATATGATAAAACTTGGTTCTTCTTAAATTTTCAAAATATGACAAGCAATTCAATAAATCTTGTTAGTTATTCTTTTGATTTCTGTCCCATAGAAGACTAGTTCTTGCTCCATGCAACTCAATTCCTGTTCTGTATTACTCAGTCCCTACCCCTTTTGTCTCAGTCCTTGCTTCCTATGACTCAGTCACTGATCACTATGGCTCAGTCCCTACCCCCTTTGTCTCAGTCCCTGCTTCCTATGACACAGTTTCTGCTCTGTATGATGCAATTACTGTTCTGTATTACTCAGTCCCGCTCCCTATGAGTCATTCTCTGCTTCCTATGACTCATTTCCTGCTCAATACAACTCAGTTCCTGTTCTTTATTACTTAGTTCCTGCTCCCTATGACTCATTTTCTACTTCATATGACTCAGTTCCTGTTCTATATTACTCAGTCCCTTCTTCATATTACCCAGTCACTGCTCCCTATAACTTAGTTTTTTCTCACTCTGACTCAGCTGCTGCTTCTTATGACCCAAAATTGTACATCATCTTCAAAGTTTGTTTTTTAATACTGTGATGTAGCTATAATTTATTATATTTTCCACCTAACATTCTGAATTAAAATGATATTATTATCAATACATATATGTTACTGTGAATGATTAAAAAAATCACTTTAAATGTCACATTTAGAAAATATTGTGTCTCACCTGGCATATGTCAGACCTTTTAAGCTGCCCAGAAACCTGGAAAATAGAATGATCATATAGGCACATCAGAGCAATGCCCAAATTTGGAAAACAGCTTAATAACCATAAACTCAACAAAAGATAATGTCCATCTATTTTTTTGGAAATGTCCATTAGTGTTTATACCTTACTGACTAAATACTTGTTATAATATGAAAACCCATGAATGGAGTCTCAAGTGTGAATATTCTGAATGGGACCATTATGTAACTGAAAGTCTAGATTTCAATCACACTGAAACTATTCAGAAGTAGTTGTTGTCAAATACAAATAATATAACCAAGCGGCTTAAATGAGCATTATGTTATGAGTGTGTACTGGTTCTGATAATAAATCTACAATTTTGTTTGCATCTAAACAAAATATTGTTTTAAATTCCACCGTTGAATGTTCAATTTGAATACATTAAAATTTGAAATCTGGGAGTCTTAAAGCTTCTGCTCTGCTAAGATTCAACCTTAAACAACCATTAGCAGTCTCTCTCTATCCCTCTCTCTTTTTCTGAAAAACAATAATTAGGTAAGTATAAAACAATACTGCTGTTATTTTTCCTTTGGTATATTCTGTGCATACAAAATTAAATGGGAGGACACATAAATTAGTCAATGAGAAAATAATATCCAAGTATACAAAGTCCTAGCTTATACTTTTAACATCTAAATGTACCCTTTTTGAGTAGGAATATTTTGCTTTCTGCTTATTTTAAGCTTTCTACTCAACACATTACATCATCTTATCTCAAACCAATTATAATGATGGAGGGAAAAAGACTTTGAAGGTTTATGTCATCCATAACATGCAGACAGACATGAATTTAAAAGATGTCACAATATACACAATTTAATAAAAAGTAAAATACAAATTTCTTTACACTTACGATGACTTAGACATTTCAATCCATCCACCACGCACAAAAGCATTTTGGTTCCAGTTGTTGTAAGCTGGAAAAAAGAGGAAATTGAGTATCCTTCACAGCATGGTTTAATGAAAAAATCAATAGATGTTTCTTTATCTTGTTGTTATATCTATTTTAGTGTGCTCGGATATAATTAGAGGCTACTCTACAAGTATTTGAAAATGAATAAAGCTTTAATTGCAATATTCCCTGAAACCTTTATAATCATGAATAAACTGATAGTTTACTACCAGTAAATAATGCACATGCATTGAACAAAAGCGAATTGTGTTGATGCACACAGAGATAAAAAAAATGTCTTGGTTTGAAGCAAAACAAAGAAAAAATAAAAAACAAACATGTCTAGTGCTCAGCAGGAGAGAACAAATTTGTACAAAATACAGGATTCAATATATATATATATATATATATATATATATATATATATATATATATATATATATATATATATATTGTGTATCTCAGTTATTTGTGCTGGCAAAGAATACAAATAAATTTCTTACTTAATCTAACTTTAAGTTATTTCAACATTTTTTATTTTTACATTCTTACCTGTTAAACCAATAAGTTCTACTTTCTTTTCAGCTGAGCTCAAGTTAGTTGGAACTTCCAATGGTCTGTAATGATTTATGCTAAACACTTGTCCATCAAAGTATAATCTGTTTTCAATGAATAAACCCTAAATGGAAATTAATAAATTACTATTGTCACTGCTCACAGTAATCAAAGAAATGAAACCCCAAATGGAAATTAATACATTGCCTATGTTCACTGCTCAGATTAATCAAAGAAATTAAACCCAAAATGGAAATTAATACATTGCCTATTGTCACTGCTCAGAGTAATCAAAGAAAAAATGGTGATGTGTCAGAAAAAAAGGTTAGCAATAAATTTAGTATTTATATTACTCAGTACAGTACTTGCCATTAACACAAAAATATATTATTCTCCAGAAATGTTACATACATGACTCCTAATACAGAAACTATATATTTTCCTTGAAATTAACAACTAGCTCCAATTCAGCATTTATTTTGCTAACAGATCCTTATTTAATTATCACACATAATTTGAAACCTTCATGATTCAATCTAAAAACCATTAGTTTATTCACCTCAAAGCCATCAAGGCCTATTCCTCTCAAAAAAACTATTCTAGTATATTCATTTCAAGACTATTCTGTCTATTCATCTAAAAACACGTTATAGTCTATTCATTTCTAAACCACTATTACAGACTATTCATCTTAAAATCATAATAGTCTATTCATATCTAAACCATTATTATAGACTATTCATCTAACAACACATTATAGTCTATTTATTTCTAAACCATTATTATAGACTATTCATCTAACAACACATTATAATCTATTCATATCTAAACCATTATTATAGACTATTCATCTAACAACACATTATAGTCTATTTATTTCTAAACCATTATTATAGACTATTCATCTAACAACACATTATAGTCTATTCATATCTAAACCATTATTATAGACTATTCATCTTAAAGCTATTATATTCTATTTTCACAAAACCATTATAGTCTATTTATCTCAAATCTGTTATAGTCTATTTAGAAACATTATAGTTTATTCATCTCAAAACCATTATAGTCTATTTATCTAAACTCCATTATAGTTTATATATCATAAACCATTTTAATCTATTTATCTCAAAAACATTATAGTCTTTTTTTAAAAAAGGCATTGTAGTTTATTTACCTTAAAACCATTATAGTCTATACATCTCAAAACAATTATGGTCTATTCATCTCAAAATCATTATAATCTATTCATCTCAAAACCATTATAAAATATTCATCTCAAACCATTATAGTCTATTCATCTCAAACCATTATAGTCTATTCATCTCAAAACCATTATAGTTTATTCATCTCAAAACCATTATAGTTTATTCATCTCAAAACCATTATAGTTTATTCATCTCAAAACCATTATAGTTTATTCATCTCAAAACCATTATAGTTTATTTATCTCAAAACCATTATAGTCTATTCATCTCAAAACCATTATAGTTTATTCATCTCAAAACATTATAGTCTATTCATCTCAAAACCATTATAGTCTATTCATCTCAAACCATTATAGTCTATTCATCTCAAAACCATTATAGTTTATTCATCTCAAAACCATTATAGTCTATTTTTTCTCAAAACCATATGAGAGTATTCATCTTAATACCATTGTAGTCTATTTAACCTAAACCATTATAGTCTGTTTATCTCAAAACCATTATAATCTTCTCATCTCAAAACCATTATAGTCTATTTATCTCAAAACCATTATAGTCTATTCATCTAAATAAACCTTAAGTCTATTCATCTAAGTACCATTATATTCTATTAATTGAAAAACTGTTATAATCTATTCATCTCAAAACATTTGTAGTGTATTCATCTCAAAACTAATTTAGTCTATCTATTTTAAAACCATTATAGTCTATTTATCATAAAACCATTATAGTTTATTCTTCTCAAACTATTATATTCTTTTCATTATAGTCTATTTATAGTATATTTATCCTGAAACCATTATATTTTATTCATCTAAGTACCATTATATTCTATTAATCTCAAAACTATTATAATCTTTTCATGTCAAAACCATTATAGTCTATTCATCTCAAAACCAATTTAGTCTATTTTAAAACCATTATAGTCTATTTATCCTAAAACCATAATAGTTTATTCATTGTAGTCTATTCATCTCAAAACCATTATTCTATTTATCTCAAAACCATTATAGACTTTTTATCTAAAAACTATTTTTTATAGTCTATTCATATAAAATAAACTATTCTATTCTATTTTCATAAAAAAGCCATAATAATTTATTCATCTCAAAATCATTATAGTCTATTCATCTCAAAACAATTGTGATCTATTCATATAATTAATAATGCTCAGATTTGTCACTGTTTCAATGTTTATGTCTCTTTATAACATATTTTTTTTTATGAAATCTGTAAGTTTAAAACCATGTATAATTGTTTTGTTATTATTGTATACTCACAGCTTCATATCCATGTACTACATTGTTTCTGAACAATGAAATCGCTGTGTGTCTAGCTTCCACAGGTGCCATGAATTTGTAGGGTGCTGATATAGCAAGTGGTACATCTGGATAAATGTACCAAATTCCTTTCCCCTAGTTCAAATAAATATATGTATATCAAAACTTTTAAAAAATAAGATGTCTACCTAATATCTTATTTGATCAACAACTGGCTTCATCCACACAAATTATTGACCGAGTTCTGTTTTAAATAGTCAAAACTTAGATAGAAACATTTCATCATACTATGCAAAAAACAGTGTGGCCTGCATGTTTAGTATAAATTCAAAGCATTGTTGTAGATGTTTTGGATGTTATCAATACTGTAAGCAAGGTTCTAACTTCCTTAATTGGTGTGTTGCACAATGGATTTGTACTTGCTTGGTAAGAAGACAACCCAGGTGTGAAAATAATCCATACAAGAATTAGAGGAGAAGAAGTAAAAAAAACCATTTTAACACTGACACAGTTAAAAGAACTAAAACTAATGCAAATCATCTATGTCTTAAATCTTCACCCAAAAGTTAAAGATGTGGAAAAACATGGCACACATTTTCTTTCTTTTCTTTTCAAAGAGCTTTTTTTTAAGGTGCTCATAACATATATGCTAATGTAAAGTCTTAACCAGCTAAAGCATAAATGCAACATCAGATAATTGAAACTCAACTTTTGATGGTAAACTGTATTTAAAAAATTAATTTAAAAACAACAGCTGGCCACCAAATTGTAAATTGAATATAGTCACTGATAATTTAAATCCACCTGCAAACACAGACTCTGATTTGCCATAAGAAATGCTCTAACAGATCAGGGTCTATGTTGTTTTTTTTATTGATTATAACCAACTATATATATATATATATATATATATATATATATATAGACGCAATAAACTGACGATGAACAGTACGAAACTAGTAACTAACTAGCCTAAGCGCTTTCGGCTCTTAATGAGTCTTTCTCAAAGGCAAATACAAAACATATATATGACTAACAAACAAACACAAAAACGTCGTGTTTGTAAACCTCTACATGGCTGTCTCCACATGTGTTAAAATAAATACAACCAGCTTGTATAGACTAGTTGCGGAAACTGAAAACGGTGTATAATTCCCTAAAAGTCTACAAGCCAAAGCGACATCTATTTTTACTTTTTGTACATTTATGTAACGCAGATTATATCCCAGATATTTGATTCTATACCGGTTATTCTTAAAGTAAAAATTGAAGGATAATAAGAAGATTTAGAAAATGTTAAATTCTACTAGTGCATAGTTTTCATTTTCTAGTCTTCTTGGTTTAGACCGCTTGGTTTCAATGTTCTAAGGCGGCGTATCCAGTATGATTCCTTTTCCTTCCTGGTTTCGGAACTCCAGCTGTGGTTGTTAGCAATAGCAATAAGTATTATATCACTGAAAGTGTGGCCAGGGGAGGAAAAGTGTTCTGTGACCGGGCTTTGGCTTGTAGACTTTTAATCAATCCCTGACACACGTGATCCCTTGGTGGATCCAGTACACTTGAAAGGGTTGTTATTTGCCATATGATTTGTATTCTTTATATATATATATATATATATATATATATATATATATATATATATATATATATATATATATATATATATATATATATATATATATATATATATATATATATCCAGACCTGGTGCATTATGTTACATTGTTACATTAGATCAGGCTCTATGAAGTTGATGGTGGAATCAATTTATAAACAAGTACATACAATTCATTGGAACTATAAGACAGAAATTAGTGCTTCATGCATGAAATACTTATGCAACAACTCTCATGGAGATATCGTCAATATTTACTGAAGACTTTTTCCAAATATAAAAAAAATAAAAATAAATCTCTTCTAGGAGATTTTAATATCTTTTCACTTCTGGGGCCAAATTCTTTAGTTAAATTAGGGTGTTTCTCTGCTCATTAGGGAGAGAGATAGCAATATGCTGGTTATAAAGTTACAATAACAGCCTTAGGAAGACGAAAGTGTCTCCATTTGTGATCATCTGAGCACAAATGTAATAAAGTTAAATTAATGAGTGATTATTATTTAAATATGTAGAAATAATACTGCCATCTTGTTTGAAACATGATCTCCTAAAAACACTTTACAAATTTATAACTATCTGCCACAATTATCTGAGAAAAATTAAAGATATTTCTAAGTGGAAAAAACAAATACAAGTAAAAAATAAGAACAAAATAGAATACCTCACCGCCTGCACCGACATTGTTTATCAAATCATTCAGAGGGTTGGTCACCCAAAATGCAGCAGGGTCACTGCAAAGAAATTAGAAACTATGAAATTTAAATACATTTCTCTATATGCAACTTGCAAATGTAGTGTTTGGTTTTTAACCTTTTAATAATGTTCAGCACTAATATCATGATATATCCATGGTAAGTTCTTTTATAATTTTGAATATAAGTCCAATCCAAAATATGTCCTGTTCATGATCAAACAATAAATGCAATCTACTACACTTACCTATCAGATGGTAGCAGTTTTGCCTTAAGGGTTCCAATGGCCAAATTTCCATCCAGTACATTGTACTTCTCACCACCATCCTCCAAAAAGTAAGAGTGTCCAAGGGAGCGATAGCAAACATTATCCTTTGCCTATAAGATACAAGAGTGCATTGAAAGGACTGGTTTATATTTTTCATGATTATTATTCCCTTTCTTTTGGTAGAAGTAGGCTGGGGAACCATCCCACTGACTCTCTCACAGCTTAGAATAAATGCACATCATAACCATTTTCAGAACATGTACATACTGTTATACACACATACCCATACATATGTACACACACACACACACACAGGAAACACACACATATACACCTATTTATGCCTGTGTACACATACATGCTACTACTAGATTCAACATAATATTAAAAGTTTTATACAGTAACCATTTCTTTAAAACTGTTTGACAGATGACAATGTTTACATACCACAATCCTTTTCAATGATTGTTTTTGTCTTATTATCAATCTCTTAATAAATAGAACTGCACAGCAAATTAGGAAACAAATATTACTTTACCAATGTACTGTGCTAACACCTTTGCAACTCTTTTTTGTAGATGTTTATACTATTATATTATATAAGTATGCAGTTTTTATTTATAATATACCCAATAAAATATAAATTAGGTCATACCTGAATAGCATGTGCTCAATTTCATATATGACAATATCTGAGATTAATTAAAATTGTAGTTGTGATTGGAAACAGTACAAATCATTCAATGTGATGTTTGTATAGTTGTCATTTGTCATCAAACTTTTTCCATGTACAATTGATGTATGCATTATATGTTTCTGACATGTAATACAACTTCATTTTATTTTTCAAAAATGGGCAATGTTTTGGTGTTTTATTATTAAATCTACACAGTAGGTATATGATAATTGCTGCAACAAAAGGGGATTAATTACTATATCTCTTTAGCTTTTGTTTATTATACCTTGAATAAATTCTTTTTTTCAAACTTCAAAATTGTTCATATGATTACACTTACTCAAATAAAACTAGTCATTAGTGACTCAGTCCTTATCCACACAAAAAAATAGTAAGCATTATCTCAGTCCTTATCCACAAAATAAAACTAGTAATTAGTGACTCAGTCCTTATCCACACAATAAAAATAGTAATTAGTCACTCAGTCCTTATCCACACAATAAAAATAGTCATTAGTTACTCAGTCCTTATCCATACAATAAAACTAGTAATTAGTGACTCAGTCCTCATCCACAAAATAAAACTAGTAAGTATTAACTCGGCCTTTATCCACACAATAAAACTAGTAAATAATGACTCAGTCCTTATCCACACAATAAAAATAGTAATTATTGACTCAGTCCTTATCCACACAATAAAAATAGTAATTATTGACTCAGTCCTTATCCACATAATAAAACTAATAATCAGTGACTCAGTCCTTATCCACACAATAAAAATAGTAATTAGTGACTTAGTCCTTATCCACACAATAAAAATAGTAATTTGTGACACAGTCCTTATCCACACAATAAAACTAGTAATTAGTGACTCAGTCCTTATCCACACAATAAAAATAGAAAGTATTAACTCACTCCTTATCCACACAATGAAACTAGTAATTAGTGACTCAGTCCATATCCACACAATAAAACCAGTAATCAGTGACTCTGTCCTTATTAACACAATAAAAATAGTAAATAATGACTCAGTCCTTATCCACACAATAAAACTAGTAAGTAATGACTCAGTCCTTATCCACACAATAAAACTAGTAAATAATGACTCAGTCTATATCCACACAATAAAACTAGTAAGTAATAACTCAGTCCTTATTAACACAATAAAAATAGTAAATAATGACATAGTCCTTATCCACACAATGAAACTAGTAAATAATGACACAGTCCTTATCCACACATTAAAAATAGTAATTATTGACTCAGACCTTATCCACACAATAAAACTAGTAATTAGTGACTCAGTCCTTATCCACACAATAAAAATAGTAAGTATTAACTCAGTCCTTATTCATAAAATGAAACTAGTAAATAATTACTCAGTCCTTATCCACACAATAAAAATAGTAATTAGTGACTCAGTCCTTATCCACACAATAAAAATAGTAATTTTTGACTCAGTCCTTATCCACACAATAAAAATAGTAATTAGTGACTCAGTCCATATCCACACAATAATACTAGTATTCAGCGACTCAGTCCTAATCCATACAATAAAAATAGTAAGTATTAACTCAGTCTTTATTCACACAATGAAACTAGTAAGTAATGACTTTGTCCTTATCCACACAATAAAACTAGTAAGTAATGACAGTCCTTATCCACACAATAAAACTAGTAAATAATGACTCGATCTTTATCCACACAATAAAACTAGTAAGTAATAATTCAGTCCTTATTAACACAATAAAAATAGTAAATAATGACTCAGTCCTTATCCACACAATGAAACTAGTAAGTAATGACTCAGTCCATATCCACACAATAAAACTAGTAAGTAATGACTCAGTCCTTATACACACATTGAAACTAGTAAGGAATGACTCATTCTATATCCACACAATAAAACTAGTAAGTAATGGCAGTCCTTATCCACACAATAAAACTAGTAAATAATGACTGTCTTTTTACAGGCAATGAAACTAGTAAGTAATGAATTTGTCCTTATCCACACAATAAAACTAGTAAGTAATGACTCAGTCCTTGTCCACACAATAAAACTAGTAAATAATGATTCGGTCTTTATCCACACAATAAAACTAGTAAGTAATAACTCAGTCCTTAATAACACAATAAAAATAGTAAATAATGACTCAGTCCTTATCCACACAAAAAACTAGTAAATAATGACTCAGTCCTTATACACACATTGAAACTAGTAAGTAATGACTCATTCCATATCCACACAATAAAACTAATAATGAATACTGTTTTGGGACCCATAATGAATAAAATTTTGGAACACATAGTAAGTAATGACAGTCCTTATCCACACAATAAGACTAGTAAATAATGACTGTCTTTATACAGGCAATGAAACTAGTAAGTAATGACTCAATCTTTATACAGGCAATAAAACTAGCAAATATTGACTCTGTCCTTATACTCACATTGAAACTAGTAAGTAATGAATCTTTCCATATCCACACAATAAAACTAGTAAGTAATGACATAGTTCTTATCCACACAATAAAAGTAGTAAATAATGACTCTGTCTTTATACAGGCAATGAAATTAGTAAAAAAATGACACAGTCCTTATCCACACAATGAAAGTAGTAAGTAATGACTCAGTCATTATCCAGGCAATAAAAGCAGTAAGTAATGACTTTGTCTTTATCCACACAATGAAACTAGTAAGTAATGACTCAGTCCTTTTCTACACAATAAATCTAGTAAATAATGACTCAGTTTTGGGATAGTTCCAAAAAAGATGAGATAAAGTCTCTAAGGAGTCCTTACATGATGAACACATGCTTGTTGGGACTTTTCAGTGCTAGATTGCCAAATAGGTAGAGTAGATACCTGCCTCTGTGCCTCATGCCTTTTATGGCCCCACAACAACAGATCAAAATAATACTGAAATGATTTGATCTTGATGTAATTTGCGAGGGGTGGGGTGGGGAGATTTTGACTGCATAGGGACCTCCACAGGGTTTTATTCAGCACTGGAACTTTTCCAATTTTTTTCACAAATGTATTTGTTAGCAAAATTCAATATTTATGTTGGCCTAGAAGAACATGTACTGATGTTCTAATTGCCACAAACAACTTCCAGGAACCCTAGTCTAGTCCATTTTGTTTTCTTTCTAACTGTGATCCCCCAAACATTTTGTTTTAACTGTGCACTCCAAAAGTTTTGTTTATAACTGGGCTCCCAAAAGATTCATAGTTTTGTTCTTTTTAAATGATAAGCATTGCAATCAAGTCTGATAAAACTCCAACATTAAAAACTTTGTAACATACCTACTACATTTTTCTGTTTGATTGAATATGTTTCGAAGATACATATCTGATTGGGACCGAATAGATATGATCAGAAATCTCATAGCAATATACTCATGCCACTGTGGGTATCCATTTAGGATTATCAGTGAAAACATAATTTTCAAGATGGCTGACATCAGAGCCATATTGGATGTATGAGACTATGATGTAGAATGTGTCACAGAAATAAGGCAAGAAAATAATTAATTTGGTATGCCTTAAGAACAATTTAGTTAATTAAATTTTAAGATGCATATAGAGTTACCTTATAATGGTTCTCTTTTTTTTGTGTGACTGAAAAATACATGTATTTTGTTGTAGGTCACGCACAATCAGATAGACATATAGCATAGTGTATATGGGTACATTACCCCTGGCTGTGTGCATTTTTTTCTCCTGTAATTTATAGGAGGTTTATTATTCTATGCATCACTTGAATCCTGTCAGAGAGTGTCAACAGTCTTACTTGCCAACTGCAGCCATGGAAGCAAGTGTTAAATTTTATACAAATCCAGTTTGCAAGTATATTTTTATAGTTTAAACGCCTTTCTTCAATCAACTGCTTTTATTTATCATTTGCTTGGTTTAATACTCTAGAAAAACAGTTGATATTTTGCAATTTATCACTAAGAGCTTTATTTGACATTCATGTGTATCTGTAACATATTCAGTACAGTAGTAGTGTATTATATGCAGTAAGTGGTTGTGTGAATCAATCAGCATATGTATTGTAAACATTTATTTATTTTTGTTTCATGAACTTTCATACCCTCACATTGTGTTGCATTATCATTCAATACAATCAACCATTTAGTTTAAAAATCTTATTACACAATGCACACATTATGTTAAAGGTGGGTATATAGAGCCATATGAACAATAGAAAATGCACTTTTTTCATTTATAATCAGTTATGCATACATGTATTAAGAAGTCTTTCAGATAAAGCACTTAATCACCATTTTCTCTGTACAGGATAAATAGTGAAAATAACATTTTCACAATTTAATGTTGCTGACAGCATGCTAGGTGGACTGAGAAGAAAATTATATGGGTAACATTTTTATTTAGGACCAACTAGACACAGTAAAAATTGAAAATCCCATGCCACTATGAGTCTCCATTTAGGAGAGATAGCTATAAAATTAATTTCATGTTGGCTGCCATTGTGGTCATTTTGGATTTCACATCAGCACCATTGTAATTTAGATCCAACTAGATATAATTTTGAGACTTGGTAAAAATCCATTTAGGATGAGTATAAGTGATGGCAAAATTACCAACATAGCGACGGCTTCCTTAATGGGTATCATCTGACAAATGACTAAAATTGATTGCAACAAATAATGAATACCATTTTGGGACCTATAATTAATACCATTTGGGACCCATAATGAATACCATTTTGGGACCCATAATGAATACCATTTCCATAATGAATACCATTTTGGGATCCATAATGAATACTATTTTGGGACCCATAATGAATACAATTTTGGGACCCATAATGAATACCGTTTTGGGACCCATAATGAATAAAATTTTGGAACACATAATGAATACCATTTTGGAACCCATAATGAACACCATTTTGGGACCCATAATAAATACCATTTTGGGACCCATTATGAACACCATTTTGAAACACATAATGAATACCATTTTGGAACACATAATGAATACCATTTTGGGATCCATAATGAATACCATTTTGGGACCCATAATGAATACCATTTTGGGACCAATAATGAATACCATTTTGGAATCCATAATAAACACCATTTTGGGATCCATAATGAAAACCATTTTGGGACCCAAAATGAATACCATTTTGGGACCCATATACTGTATTTTGTTTTTGTAAACTCAAACATTTGTCATACATGACCTCATTAGAAATAGTTCATTGTATCCAGTAAATCTTCAAATTTGCCCAGGTGGGTGTGCTCTTTGCCCTGCCACCCAGTTGCCTAATGACTAGCACTTCCCAGGTGGGTGTGCTCTTTGCCCTGCCACCCAGTTACATCATGATTTCCCCTATCTTGGTATGCAAACTTATTTGTCTTGCAACTTATTTACAAAGGAGGGCAAGCAACTTATTTACAAAGGAGGGCAAGCTCTTTATCTTGCCCTATCCCATTATATAATGATTTGCCCTACCCTGGTGGGCAAGCTTATTTATCTTGCCACCCAGTTACATGATTTGCCCTACCCTGGTGGGCAAATGATTATATCTTATCACCCAGTTCTTTAACATTCAATAGTTAGCCATTAAAATGGCATGCAGTGCAATATTTGATTGACATGCGTGGCCAAAATGTCAACTGGCTTCAAAACAGAAAGTAATGGTAAATTAGTATTAAATTTATATTACATTAGTATATAAGAGACTAGTTTAACAATTACTAAACATGAATATGTACAGCATACATAGTTACATATTTATTTTTCTTCATTATAACACAATACAGTACTATACTTTTTCCAAATAATAAACAAATGCTTAATAATCTAGAAAAGAAAAAAAAAAAAAAAAATATATATATATATATATATATATATATATATATATATATATATATATATATATATATATATATATATATATATATATATATATATATATATATAATGCAAAGAGTCTGATACTATTGTCATGTACCAAAAATAATATGAAAAGGTTTACTTTCCTATTGCTATGATGTCTGCAGTGTGGCAGCTTATAGTAATGTCTTGCACTTAGGCATCATGCTGCAGACATGGAGCAAGATGTCCCACCAAGTCACATTATCCGGACACCTGGCCGACCAGCCCTTAATACTAAGAGTTTAGTGAGGCAGCTGTTAGTACTATCTTTTTAAAACCTATTCCAAGGTTTGAACCCGCAACCTCTCACATCTGGGAAATATAAAACAACCACGCCCATGCAAGCTTCGCTCTGGATTTAAGCAAAGAAACTTTAGTTTGGTCTGTAACTTAAATTCTTAAATTGAACAGACAATGGCTTGGATTTTGCAAACAGAATATTAAACTTAGGCTTACAATTAATTATAGAATCCCAAATCTGAAATATAATTTCATTTTAAGATTCCCTAAATAAACAATTTTAGTCTATCTATATTACATAATACTAGACTTGGTTGGGTGGTCCATTGGATACTGAAGTTGGACTTAAATTTAAGCAGTAAGTTGTTTGAAACATAGATGTAAGATTTAATCTTTTTTATTTATGTCAGATTCATAGTTGTAAAACTTATTTTCATGACACTGATGCCTATTTCAGTCAGAAAGTGATATGGGAGATCACTGTTTTGAACCTTGGCCGAGCCATTCTAAAAACATATATAAATGGTACTGGCAGCTGCCTGACTTGATATTCAGCAATAAGGTTATTGCTTGGGTTGGTCTGGTGTCAGTATAATGTGAACGGGTGGGACATTATGCTAGAATGCTAGACATCACTATAAAGTGCCACACTGCAGGCATAGTGGTGATATCACTAATGCTACATTAAAAATTGAAATCACACACACACACTCAGACAGAAAATGAGAAAAAAATTTAAATTTTGCATACTAGTGCCTTTCATAATTGTAATCAAAGGCAATGTTGTGAAAGTTATATATATAAAGTCATATATATATATTAGATAGTTTCAAGAAATTGGTGTCAGTAGAAAAAAGAATCTTAGAATTAAGTGTAAAATAACATAAACATCAAGAAAAATAATTTTCTGGTTAGGCTGACTGTATCAGATCTTACCAAAATGCCAAACGTTCCATGAATTGTTATACATCTTGCAAAACTATGATGTATACTATTTTCCTTTAAGTAAGGTTTGCTGGTGTAGTTTCGTGTATCTAGGCACATATGAAAGTGCAGGGGATAGGAACCTCAAAGAATAAAATATATAAGGCATATAAATAAAAGATATAAGACATATAAATATGTACTAATTATTGATCAGTTTATATTAAAGAACACAGCAGTTTTACATTCACAATATTGTAACAAAAAGTCTCATTGGCTATAGGATCAATACAGTCTTTAGACTTTGCACAAAAAATTATTATGTCAAGATATTAGCAATGATTTTTTTATGCAGTTATGAGCAATCAATCTGATGGCTCATATAAATAGCCTTTCAGACTGTATCTTTTGAGAATTTATACTTCCAGCATTACTCTTTGCAGAACACTTATACCATTTAAAAATTGTAATGCACTGCAATAATTTGTGGTATTCTTGCTTCTCCCTTCAAGTTCATCAAGTGCCTTAATAGTCATACACTTGCCAAAAAATGGATGACAGAAGTTCCTACAATTATAAGTAACATTCTGGAATGCAGAGAAACAAAGTATATGAAAACTTCATTTAAACAGAATGACATCATTAGAGCTGGTGTTTATTGAAGAATAATATCTTTAAAATTACAAATAATATCCATTTAGAATAAAATTCTTAAAATTACAAAATAATATCCTTTTAGAATAATATCTTTAAAATACAAAATTATTTAACAAATACCTAAATCAGTCTGCTGTCCCATGTGATACAGTTCTGCCCCTTCTATTCTCCCGCTTTTGAAGCCATATTCAAACTAAAATTAAACAAATGACATGAATTTAGCCAGGATCATGACTAGATCAATAATCACAGCAAAAGTAAAAAGAAATATTAAATCATTTACCAATATAAAACACAGTTTCTGATGACTTTTAATTTAAGTTAATAGGATCTTAAAAATTATCTTCTGTTGAAGTGAAAGTTTAGAAATGTGTTACATAAGTTTAAATGTTTTGAATCCCATTGCCTTCCTATAAACTATAGCACACATCAAACCTTTACAATAATTTTAGAAATATTAAATAAAAATTCTAATACAATATGCCAAGCCCACTCTGTGCAACAGAGATATCATCTACTTCCTCATGTTATATATAAGTGAAATTGTAATACATAATATTTGATAGCTGGGAACAGAGTCATAAAATTAGAATAGATTACCTGCTTATAGTCATTTATGACATCAAGCTACTAAAAGTACTATGAAGACTTGTTAAATAATGTCAAAGGAATCAAACAGAGTGAAGCACAGGTTTAGTTTTGCATGTGGAAAATGTTACATTGCAAATATTTTAATGATTCAGTGTCATGGGAGATAATCATGTTTATGGTATAATTGTACTGAGGCAAAATTTGACTGCGAACATAAATCTACCTTTATAATCCTGGTAAGCTGAGTGAATGAATACCACTATCACCATGCATTATGCACAAATGATGTAAGTATATGTTTTAAAATATTATGCCAGTACCTTGATGTTTCCACCATATGTGTCATAGTCAAAGTTGCTGCACCCCCCTGGCACATTGCTCTCCATGACATAACAACTCTCCTCCATCTTTCCCTCAAAGATGATGTTCCTGCTCAGCAGTGCCACTTCTGCCCTCATGTCCACTACTCCATCTTCTATGCTGCCCCAATGAGTGTAACGAGGAGGTACTTGTAACATGAAACATATAATCTTGTAATTAATGGAAAAGAACATTCCTTCCACCAATGCCTCTTTTTCCTGTGTAACCCTACCCAGTTGGTAATGCAAAACAAAATTGATGACAATTTTGAAAATTTTCTTCTTCTTTAAAAAGAAAACAACAGCAACAACAAAAATGTACCAATATTTTAAATTGTATTACATTTATCTACCTAACACTGGAACTTGTCAACAGACACCAAAATATTCTACAAATTGCTTAGCAAAGTATCCAACAGTACTAAATATTCTTTCAACTGTGTCTACATTTATTATTTTTAAATTATTCAATATAGAAATAGCCAGGTGTTTGGGTTTTTTCCATCTTGTTCATAAGGTCACATATTCCTATTTGACATTTTAACTACAACATGTAAGGCTAATTTTATGTTTTCTGTGAATTATTCAGTATATAAAAAAGACGAGTGCCTGGATTTTTCCATCTTCTCGATAAAGTGAAGTTTTCACAGCAACAGATAAGGCCAATTTTATGATTTTTGCATCTAATGGAAGATAACTTCACAATTAAATCTTTCGATGTTATGAAAAGCATAATTGAAGATCACTTACAGTCTATCCTGACCTGCATGTTATTACACGAAGAACATTCTACAATTGTCCCCTCTTCAGCTTGGTTCCAGTCATAATCAGTGGAGGAAATGACGATCCTGTCCCCTAAAAAAATTAAGAAATGTCAAATATATATGTAGGTCAATTCATCATCATTGCCAAGGCCAAAATAAAAATAACTATTATTCTTCTGTTTCATTGCTAACATATTCATTGTGAAGAAGAGATTGCATATCCCACCATGTTGATAAGATAAATCTTATATTTTATTTTAAAAAGTGGTGTGATTACATATTTTTTGTGCATATGACGAATCATTACTTGTATGGACAATGAATGACATAGATATATTATAAGGATATCTGAATATTGACACTGCATTAGTTTGCTCTCGTTAACTTTCAATATAAGAGCACATTTTACCTATGGACTGGATATTTAAGACTACACATCTTTCTTTTTAGAACTACTTTTTTGTCTTTAGGACCGTCATCGCTATTTGTTGCATGTGAAAACATTAATTTTTCATTACTTGGACTTATTTGTTTCATCCTGCGTTCATTTTATAGTCTTATTTTGCAACTGGAACTTAATATAAAGGTCAGCGGTAATTAGAGTGTATGTAAGTTTGAACAATCAGCACTGAATTTTTTGGTAATTACCAACTTCCCACGTGCTGACATAATCGATCAAAGTTATAATGGGATGGGCTGCAGATGTAGTAAAGATGAAAAAATTCTGTTTAGCTTTCAGGGGTTCATCAGCATCAGTGAAGCTCTCCACTAGGAACTTCAATTCTTTGTCCCAGATAGTCAAGTCAGCTCTGGCAAGACTGCCGGTCCTGGAGGGAGGAGTAAGAGTCTCTCTGACTGTAACACCAGCTGAAGCTACAGAACAATATACATATTTCTGACCATATATATATATATATATATATATATATATATATATATATATATATATATATATATATATATATATATATATATATATATATATATATATATATATATATATGGTCGGAATCATCAGGAAAAAGACATAAGCATTTCACTGCCAAAGCTGTCAAGATTTTTTTTATATTATTCGACATTTTAATAAGTTTTGGAAGAAATATATAAATAACACATCAATTTTTAAAAAGAGCTAAGTAGCATACATTAATGTGATGCATTATAATACCAAACAGTGTTGCACTTTTATCAGTTTGAAAATATAAAATACAGTCAGGCTGCATTTTCTGTCATTTCATATTATCTTTGTTGCAGTTAACTATACCAGATTCTATCTGCCATTTTATATTATTTTTGTAGTAACTATCTATATGTATGTATGTATGTAGTAACCATCTATTTGTATGTCATTCAAGATTATATTGGTAATAAGTATATACTTGTGTGACCCCGCTATATCACGCTCATTTACAACACGAATGGGATATAACAAAATCGTAGCGTGAATCTTGAAATTTCATACATAGTTAGCCCTTTCTATACAATTTTTTTTAATTTTCAGAGTACGACAAATATGTAAAACATTTATTGTTTCGGGAGTTATCACATTTGAATTCGAATATAATTGATTGTAGCACGGCTCCGAAAATTTCACATTTTCTCGTATACGAAAGAATATTTGGGCTTTTTATTCTTGAAAGGTACAAATACAATGTACAAACTGTTTATTATTAATTCGGGGAAGAGATCTCGTAAAAATCTTAACATAATATAACCATGTAGTGCTCCTGAAATTTTATAATTTCACCAGATTGTTATCTGCTAACATAATCGTGAACCAATGACAATGACATTAGAGAACTATGGTATTGTAATGGGCAAGAAATCTAGCCTCTCAATTTTTTTTTTTAAATTAAAAAGTTGCAAAATGAATTTTATTTATCGTAAACCTTTTGGTGGTAAAGCAGAGTGAGTGGTCGTCCTGATACTGTTGTCTCTACATTATAGACGGGGTTGGGGGTTATCTACAAAGGCCTTCCGCAGATAATACCTGTTTTCCTTAACCCCCCTCTACCTTTGTCCGCTTTTGTCCGCATGTGACTTAACCCCCTCCCCGCTATCTATCATGATAAACTGCTCGATGCTCTGGGAGTGTAGTAGCTTGTGGTATCAAAATACAACGCTCACTTATCTCATCAAAACATGTAGCTCAGAACAAAAACAAAAATGTTTTTTCTTTAAAAAGTCTTTATTCAAAACGTCCCCAAAACCCCGGAATACATGCAGAACGCCTAAAATTGCTGTTCAACAGCGAATATCTTATTAAAAAATACTAGTTTGCGGACGTCTGCAAGATCCTTTACACCCCTTCCCCTTGTCCGCAGTTGTCCGAATTTGAACAACTCCCCTCCTCTTTGCAGACGTCTTTTATTGATGATCCCTTACGACAGCGTATATAGGTGGGTGGGTGTTGTCAACATTGACGGACAGTAATTATTTATTCATTAATACCTACTATAATTCAATACAAAATGATGAGTGGTATCATTCCCGGTTAATCTTAGGGTCCTTAGGTTTTTTGGGCGCTTCTCTCTTCAAGTCCATCAGATCGGTGATTTATAACATGTATCATCAAAGATCGATTTTTCTGGATAAACTTCGGAATTAGAACTGCTGGGAGGGGGAATGCACTCTGTGTACAGTAGCTGTCCCTCCTTGATTAAAAATCATCCAAAACGTTGAGCCTGCCCTGAATGTTTCGTACATGAATGCTTAGATGATGCTGGGAACAACAGTAATGGTAGACCTATATCAACAAGCATAGTTGTGATGACTTCGTTCCACTTTATTTATGAATATTTTGACTACCATTGAATTGTCTGACATTATTATAACTGTTTGCAAAAAATACGGTTTTGCCAAACACTAGAAGCTTTGAGAATTGCCTTCTATTTCAAGAGTTTTACACGAAAGGTCCTTGTAGAAGTGACCACCTGACAGTGATCAACACAAGGTCCGGTACAAGTGGACCCATCCCACCCCCACACACCTGACAAGCCTGCTTCTCAGCAGTTTATGACACATGGTTGCTGGTTTCCAACCGAATTCCAGACGCTAGGCATTTTCTGTTCTATAAACAAACGAATTAAATGTTAGAAAGGAACCAGCGAAGACTTGTCGATATTTAATATCCACCCTAAACTTCGATATATAGGTTGACGATTCTGATGAGGATGTCTTGCGAAAATAAAATTTAGTGGTGATAGAGTCCAGTGTTTCAGTAAAAGCTTATTGGCTGGAGTTGAGACTGAAATGTAGGATAAAAACTGATCAAACTGCTCCTTTGTAGGTGCAACGCATGTATTATTTGATGTTCATGAATTGCAAGGTGGAAACGTGAGTGGAAACGTGCGTGGAAACGTGCGTGGAACAGGGATTATAGGCTTTTAATATGCCACCCGTATCAATACATAGAAAATGTGACATGACATTTACTTCGGGAGAAAAGGCATTGTTGTTACGATGATCGCTGATTTTCTTTGATAAGCGACCGGCTATTTCGGCAGTCTTCAAAATAGTGCAGTAAAATTGGATCTATGTACATCAATTTCGTCCTTCTCAATGGATGCCTTGACTTTGTAAGTTGCATTTGTACTCAGGTGGTAGGGGACATTACGTAAGAGGTAGAAGGCAAAAGCATTCTTCTTTGGCAGCTTTGAATCTGAATTCAGGTGTTTTCATCGTTGGATATGAATAATAATTAGAATACTCTAAGTCGGAACGGACGTCGACTCAAGAGTCATCCTCCTCCAGTGGGCACATCCTGAATATGCCATACCGGACGTCAAAGACGCCGCCGTCTTTTCAACATGGATTGCCACACACCTTCCACATTAGAAGATTACGAACGGTGGACTTGTGACATTCTGAACAGTTTCTACATTAATATTATAATCTGGCACGGTTTGCTGGTTCGGTACGGCTATCTGGGTCGGCATGAACGGCCGGGGTGGAGCGGACGGCTGGGTCGGTATTGTCCACTGTCTTGGCCGGTTATCTCCAAAAGGATGGCTGGTTGACCGGTCCGGGCAGCAAAGTTAGCACAAGATGCCGTTGCTGATGGTACTAAATAACGATTCTGGACAGCTGAACCCGTACTTTATCTACTGTGACTAATCTGCTCTACGGATCTAACGACAGCCCGGACTGCAAAGATATAAACTGTGGTCATTTTGTAGGCCGGTCAGCTCGACGCTTTGGTCAATAGCAGGAGCAATAAATAATTCACCATAAGAAAGATCTTGACCTGATAGGTCGGTAAAATCATTAAACACTCTGGCCTAAAACATCTCAGGACTGAAAGCCTGACTTATACTCAGCGGGTTGCCTAGGCTTGCACGACGCCACTTTGTCGTACTCGCTTGTCGACTTTCTTGTGGACAGAGCTTGTGATAAATTGGCGGCGTTCAAAACACACACCAACCTTTCACTATGGTTCGTTGCTAGGGAATGACTTCCGCGGTGTAATTTACCCAGTGTGGATCGAAAGAAAGAAGAATGCAGATCTCTGAACAAGTATATTGAAGAAATAAACACAACGAATATAAAATGTAATCCGTTTAACAACAGAATTTAAACGAAGAAAAATCAATTACTTGGTTAAAAAAAAAAAAGTTGTACTAACATGTACTTCAATAAAAAAAAACAATACAAATTCTCTTTATATAACTTGTCAGTGATAGAACTAATTCACTTCTTCATAGCCTAGGAGATGTGACCTTTGAGTGCAACGATGAGAGACGTTATCACCTATTTCATGCAGACATCAAGACTTCCGTTCGACCCTGCTCTGCCGATCTTTGTCTAGTTGTCTGGTCTTGGACTCTTGTCAGTCGAACTCTGATTTAACAATTGTCTTTGGACCTAGATTTCTGTTTAGAACTTGCTCTGGTCCTGTGATTGGTTCATGGATTTCTCAGGAGAATCCAGGAAAGCTATTTTCCTTCAATAAATAAAATGTCTCGCAATAGACAATAGGTCAAATTTCCAAGTATATCTATATTTTACATTAATTTGGATCAGAAAACAAAAGGCATACATTCTGCCGCATTAAAGTTAACTAACCCTATGTATACATAGCCGGTCTATGCCTATCCTGACCTTAATTTGTGTCACGCTAGGGATTGTCATTAAATTCAACTCTCGGCTCAGCCGTATGAACCCGTATTTAACACCCCTTGACTTATTACTCTACTATCTAGCTGTGTTAAGTTACATATGGCTTAGACCCTCAGATCTAACTATTCTAAAATAGTTTACTCGATCAATTAAATATTACAAACTAGTATATAAATATACACTCAAGTGATTAATTCATAAAACTACCAAACATTACCTATCATGTTTTAAGCTTAATTCATTAAAATTCCTAAGCACTCCTATTTATTAAAGATTCAATTATATGCAATCTTGTCAGTTCTTTTAACGATCATTCAATAACATGCAATCCTGTCAGGTCTTCTAACGATCATTCAATTACATGCAATCTTGTCAGTTCTTCTAACGATCATTTAATTACATGCAATCTTGTCAGTGTTTCTAGCGATCATTCATTTACATGCAACCTTGTCAACTCTTCTAATGAAATTTTAATTATATTCAAGCTTGTCAATTCTCTAAATGAATTGATAATTAGAACATCAAGGAATAAAATGTCATGACCAACATTTCACTAAAACCCTGCAAAATGAAATCATACATACATACATCATATCATGAATTCATTTGCAAATAAATCAACAAACGAAATAACATATTAAAATCGGAAAACTAAGATTGCGTACCTTTTGCCGTTTCTTTATACGTCTCCGACGCACCTAACGTATAGTCTGTCTCCTATTTGACACAACTATCTGGCCCCTTACTAATAACAAAAACGTACTTTCTACGAATTCGAAGGCAGAGTTTGTCTACTTGCTGAGACAACTCTCACGCTTTACTGCCAAGTAACGAGATAACATCTGTCACGTTTTCCCCGGAGTCGACCATTCTTATTTCAAGAAAGATTGAAGAATGAAGAATTTTCATAAAGTAAAAGCTATACTTTCTTACTGAGTTACCCCCATAAATCCATATTAACCAATCGAAATAGACTGTTTCCTAAATCTGTTCATTAAAATTTTTGGATTGACAAGACAGCTAATCATGCCGTAATTAACGTTCCTTTGAGCAATCACTTATGGCAAGCTTCCCCTTTAATCGGTGGATTTTGGGGAAGGGTTTTATGTCATTCTCTTGTACCATAGCATATGACTCGATCAAGTTTCGTCTCGTGGAACGAATTTTCTTTTGACGTTCAGAGATAAAATAAAAATAAGCATCCAACTGTCTCTAGCAATTTCTGCTTTAATTATGCTGAATTTGATACAATTCCTTTAACCAATGCTTCTAAGAGCTTTCAAAATTCGACACATCACAGAGCTTATGGCTCATATTCATCAACCTTGGTTTCTAGATCTCTGTTGTTGTAGTGTGCAATATATCCCTCATACGAATCAATTTAAAAAGGTGGAGGGTGGGCATTTCCCTGTTAAACCAGATCACGAGTCAGAGGGAAGGTGTAAGCTTAAACTATATTGAGTTGTTTTCTAAGAATATTGGACCATGCATCTTCTGTCAACAAAATTCACATATCACAGATCTTGAACAACGAACATATTTTGCAGGCAAAGCAATATACGCAAGTGTCTTCCAACACCTTAAAACGCCTGAATTTTGTTTACATTTAATAGTAATGTTGTCACAGAGTATCTGATAAAATAAAGAGCAAAATACAGCAGGTGTAAATACAATGCCCAATAATGGCATTCAAATATAATAAAATATGCGTACGATTCTTAGAATTCGTAAATTAACCATATTCCGCAAATGGTAAAACAAACGGTTACTTATTTAAAATGGATAGAACCAAGCAATAATGAAACATATAGTGATAATATTCTAATTATAAGGATAAGTGCATCATAATAATTGAATAATATGTTAGAACAGGCGATACTATGAACCAGAACAGTTGTATTGAGGTTCATAATGGCTATAATAGGGTGTTACCGACGCGAATACAGATCATATTAAATGGTAACAAATTGGCACAAAACATCTTAATTTCATCAAAAACTCAGCTATATTGTAAACACAACATAGCACGTTTCTTTTACCATCTTTAACACCATAAAAATATCGTTGAATGGCAAAGAGAAAAGAACAAAAATCCACGAAATCTAGAAGGCATGCAAATGTTAAAATTGACGATATATGGTATTCGAACTGCCACCTATGGAGTAAGGTAGGTGATCAGTGTTTTTCCTTTGATGGTTCAGGTAAGGACAGAAATACTTTTTTCAGGTCTGTGGAAGGGCTAGATTCATGAGGTAGCAGAAGTAATTTGTAACGTTAATTTGAACAGATCATTATAAAATAGGAGGTCAATAAATGATGATTTATTCTAAAAATAAACGTCTAAGCAATATTGTGTCTATATTCATATTATTAAAATAACAATCGAATGAGCCGTTTATATTTATATTAACAGACTGACTTGAAGATCAGTAATATAAGACACTTTTCACCTCTATTTACATAATGTGCCTTACCTTAGCAATGCCTTTGTATGATAAAAACTACGCAATTCATTTGCAAGATCGATAAAATGGAGAGACCGTCACAAGAGGTACGAAACCATTGTTTATTTAGGAACAACTGGCTTTTGTTCGTGGCAGAAGGTGACCATTACATTCATGATCTGCATAGAGAAACTTTTAAGGGGCTGGCATGGTTGGAGAGGAGATTTCGGGCATTGAAAATAGAAAATTGCAATGGCCGTCAAGACTGATTGCCACCAGTATAAGATTGACCGATAGGGCATTATATTTCGCTAATTTGATTAATGTAAGGTTTTTTGAGACGTTATTGTAAAATATAATCTCAAGCTAATATTATTATATCATTGAAAGTGAATATGCATTTAAATTTTGCCAGACGTAATTTATATGGAATGTGTCGTTTTGTGTGAAATATTACTTTTATATAATAAGGCTGCATAGGCATTCTTGTTGTTCTTGAGTGCCCTAAGCTTGCTTGTGCCTGTCACCCTTCCAAAGGCTAGAGTTTCAAATACGTTGTAGATATCGGCTACACTGAAGTCCAGGATCATATTCCCTCTCAGCGAGAACATTAGCACTTCATCATTAGCTAATTCTGTGAAGATATGAACAAAACTCTAAATGTACGTGTAAAAACAAACATCGACTGAAATTGAGACCAGTTGTATTGCTCATGATCAGAATACTTATTTTAATAACAATGTAAGTAAAATAATGTGAACAATAATAATAATCATTGCGAATAATCTGAAATGAATTAACATTCACTTGATTTTACAACATTATTTTCGAATAATTTTCAGTTTTGTTATAAAATGGATAGAGGAACATTGTTTACAAAACGTGAAATGGACTGATGTAGCTACCTGTAATCATTTTTCTTAAAGTCTCCAGCCTTTCAATGAAATTTGTCGTTTTAAAGTCAAACACTTCAACTTTTTTCTTGACGGGTTTTTTCTGGGCGTTGATTGCGAAGACGTAGGCTACCAGGGCGTCCGTCGAGGTACTTGAAATACTGGGTCCATCCACCTTAGTAAGAAGGCATGGATGAACAGATATATATATATATATATATATATATATATATATATATATATATATATATATATATATATATATATATATATATATATATATATATATATATATATAATCTCGGAATGACCAGAAGTTAGAAAGCAATTGTGAATAGCTAAAGTAAGCAACCTAAATAATTCGAAAGATATAGAAGAAACGAAAGTAATGTGAATTTCTGTCACACAAGTGTTGTTTTTTTTTTGGTACATACCTTAAACCAGCTGTAGTGCAAAAAGAAAATGCCCGAATAAATATTCCTTGGAAGTAGAGAAAGTCAGCTTTAAACTGAACCAAGATGTTAGTTTATATAGTATGTAGAAACAAAGGCTTTATGTCTCTTGTATTTAGAACAGGAAAGCGTGCTTATATTTCACTACGATGCAATTATTATTTAATATTACTAGCAACAATATACCAAAAATGGTTGAGATAAAATAATACAATATTAACATTGACTCAGTCTCAACTACTCTCTCAACTTCTTTATCCCCACCCCTACACTGGGGCTGCACCTGCAGATGAACGTTTCGTTCTCGTGTACGAATTTTTAAACAAATATTGGCTTAGATATAATTACCCTTAGCCAATCAATGTAGACTGAGTACAGGATAAAAGAGAGTTTCAAAATTGCCCATAAAAATACGAGATTTATTTCAGCTTTCCCCTTTAGTCCTGAACTGTTTAAACGACGCAGTCCCTCATATTTATATCGGAGTAGCTGGAAAAGGAATATAACTCTCCTATGTAGACAATTTTTGGTTACAAGGTAAAGTGACGGATTGACATTCAGACATGAAGACAGACCTAACAGATCACGATATATCAGAATAAATTGCAGATATAACAAAGCATTAAAACAATCCTACCCACACATGTTCATTGATGCACTTACACTATGATCATAAATAATTCCATTTGATTTAGAGAGCTTCTCCAGAGTTCCATTCAGTTTAGTCCAAGATAGTTTTCTCTTCCCATGAACCTCAAGTATGCCTCCATTATTCACTATGATGGTTTTTCCTATCCACGGGTAATCACCACGCTTTCCTGACAAAATAAAATTAGGAATAAGTCAATTTGTATAACTTTTTCCACTTTATTTTTCAACATATTTTCTGTATTTTATTTATATTATCTGTATGTCATTGTGTTATTCAGTCTGATTTCGATTTCTTTCTTCAGCATGTGGTTCTCAAATTTCCTCTCCATCAGTCATTTATAACTCTGCAGTTTCACCTTTCTCTTGTAATGCCCCTCCTAAGTCTTTTCTAAAATCAATCAATTTTTAAAGTATGTTGAGGACAAAATTAAAGAAAATATACGCAAATGTTAGGATGAGCAACGTCAATTTTACAGGTACATGATTACGGGTTATTTTCAAAAGAAAATCTTGATCTTTTGGAATGTCACGTTTTAGGCAACTTTTGAAATCTAAATGAATTAAATTGCTCATTGTGGTGGCAAATGGAGTGTTGTTACAAACACCTAAACCGTAATGGATGTATCTAGTACAGTGTATCTCTACTCTGAAAACCATGTCAAACAAAAAGGGATGTACCTAATACAGAATATATCTGCTCGGAAAACCATGTCAAATATAAAGAGATGTGCCTAGTACAGTGTATCTCTACTCGGAAATCCATGTCAAATATAAAGAGATGTTCTCAGTACAGTGTATCTCTACTCGTAAAACCATGTCAAACAAAAAGGAATGTACCTAATACAGAACATATCTGCTCGGAAAACTATGTCAAATATAAAGAGATGTGCCTAGTACAGTGTATCCCTACTCGGAAATCCATGTCAAGTTAAAGAGATGTGCCTAGTACAGTGTATCTCTACTCGGAAATCCATGTCAATTATAAAGAGATGTTCCCAGTACAGTGTATCTCTACTCGGAAATCCATGTCAAATATAAAGAGATGTTCTCAGTATAGTGTATCTCTACTCGGAAAACCACATCAAACAAAAAGAAAGATTAATGAGCAGACAAAGACAGGTAAACGATGTCGCTAAGGAATTTTATCAGAAACTTGCGTATTTCTCTGTAATTGTACAGGATAAAATCGAGTTTCCAAACTGCTCATAAAATTTCGAGATTAAATTATAGTTGGTTGAAACTAGTTCTCCTCATGCAAATAAACACACATACATATACTCATTCGAGCGCACACCACACACACACAAACACACATTTCCACAATCACATTCATGTACTAAAATAAACAGTTGTTATCATTTCAATACCATTAGAATTCGAAATAACTTGTTCAGTCAGTTTGTTATGCACATAGGTTAAGATTTCAAATTGCTATTTCGTGATACCTTTCAAACTACATTCTTATGTTTTCTATATACCGAACTCACTTTGCATAGAAGTATGACAGATGAAGATTTTCAAGAAGACCTAAATTAATAAATTAGCAAATTATGTTTTAAATTCTTGATTTTACAATATAGAATCTAATATCGTATTTTCAAAAGTCCTGTAATAATCCATGTTTGATATTCAAAGCAGAAGTTCAAACGTGACAAATAATTTACGGTTATTCTTAGATTATTATGATTGCAATTCTGGATTTACTAAAATACAATCAGCTCTTACGTTTTCATTTTGTGTATATAGTATATACCCATCGCCGTTTATTAAACATTTCCAAGCAAGTACAACCAAGTTACGTCATTACATGCGATGTTTTCGAAATAGGAAAAACATAATTAATTAATGCCCAGATCACTTTTGTCAATGTTTATTTTGCTTTGTATTATTATTGAAACAACTGCAAATCATAATTTCCGCAAGTACAGAGATATATAGTGAGTGTATCTCGATGTATTTCTGATATTTAAATGTATTTCGGTATTTCAGGTAACCCTTTAAAAGCATCAACAATTTGTACCACCGTTAGTCAAAAATTTTTAGTTTAATTTATGAAACACTTTATGTAATTTATTACGAATATTTGTCCTATATTCCGGTAATTTTTATATTCTTTATGGTAATTCCCTATGTTTTGGTTTGTTCCGTTAAATCTAGGAACCATCTATTTGGACTCTGTTACAATCATTATATCCTGTTCAGTACCCACGAATGTAGTATCTATTTTTAGAACATTTTTCCCTTTGAAAGTTTGGTGCTCGTACGTCTGACTCTATATCTTCTTTTGTTTGTACCCCACTAACGATTTCAATTACGAAAACATATAATATAATGAAAGGTGCATAGAACAAAGTTAATTGAATCATTGATTTATAATTTCTAACCTGACTGTGACAAGATTGGCACTAATACCGGTATCTCCCAACACCTTTCATGCTTAACGGGCTTCCCATACTAACACGGCGCCATATTCCATACCGTTCACTATGGGATAGTTTATTTCCATCAAACAACATAATGACGTAATTTATCCTATTCGGTAACTGCCGGATAATTCCGTAAATTACCATAATGTTGAGTTGGGACTTATATTCCTTTGCACACATGAGCATATTACTTAAACTCCTTGTTAAATCCACGTGAAAGGCAAATTTGTTGTTGCAATTCTTTTCCTTTGCTTTATTCGACATTGTAAAATATCGGAAGCAGACTATACATCTATATTCTCGCATACACCCTTTTGCTGAAAATGGACATGTCCAGGAACTGGAAATTGGTATCGAGCATATCTATGCTATAGACCAACAAGTAGGTCTTCGCTTTATTTTTGTTTTCTGACAGCTGTCAGGAAAAAAAATAAAGCAGAGACCTACTTGTTGGTCTATTTGTGATATTGAAAACTTCCGTTAAGCATGAAACGCGCAGACGATGACGGTTGTTAGAGTCATTCTACTCAGTCAGGTTAGAAAATATAAATCAGTGAATGAATTGACTAAGCCCCTTGCACTATTTATCACATTAAAGATTTCTGATATTGAATACGGTATAGGCGTACAAAAAAAAATTAAAAAATAAATAAATAAGAAAAACGGGTTGATATACTTGAACTATAGATTTAGGCAATCTTGGTATGCTTTAAATGTAACTACGTAATCTTTAGAATATGAGTACTTTATTGTGGTTGTCTATGTGCATTTTGATGAGTACTTTATTGTGGTTGTCTATGTGCATTTTGACAACTGTGCACAGTGAGTAACAAAGCATTGGTACTGATCCGGAGCTGAAATCCGTGACCCATTGCACATTGATAACTTTATAGTCCAGATTACATCCTCTCTTCATCATCTCTTTCACTCTAGACAAAAAAAAAAAAAAAAAAGAAAACACCCACCCAAACAAACAAAATACCAAAATACAACAAAATTTAAATCAAATGTAGAGATCATTTAGGAAAAATAATAACTGATTTGAGTCTATTGAGCTAAAAATAAGTACACGATAAAACTTTGGCATTTAAATGTATTGTCGATAAAATCAAGGATTCAAACTTTTCATACTTACATGTGAAATTTTGAACAAAGCTGTTTCATCATTTCATTCCTCAAGCATTTTGTATGAATATTTCTTTAATTTATTGCAGCATGTATTCTGCATGCTACATATGCATTGCGGCATTAAATACAAATGAGCAGTACATTTAAGTTAATCATTTGTATCCTTTTGTGAAATTTAGTTCTTACCAGCAAGAATTATATGAAGTTTTCCCTGATAAAGACACGATTCACTTCCAATGTGAACCGTTCCAGATATATCCCAATAATTCATTGTTAGTGTGATATCAACATCCGGATTGAATACCAGTTTCCCGTCAGAACTCACTGTAATACTTGTCAGACTCAGGGACGGTTCGTCCATGAGAATGGGCGAGTTAATTGTCACCTTCTCACCAGTAGTGGGCTGAATAATAATAATAATAATAATAATAATAATAATAATAATAATAATAATAATAATAATAATAATAATAATAATAATAATAATAACTTCATGTATTTTGTGGTTATGAGGTCACTGCCTCAATCTTGTCATGGCCAAAAAATTTGCATGAAACTTAAGTTACGTCAAAGGCGAGAGAGAGAGAGAGAGAGAGAGAGAGAGAGAGAGAGAGAGAGAGAGAGAGAGAGAGAGAGAGAGAGAGAGAGAGAGATCCACCATATTGAATTATTAAATTTTGTGGTATATCTGACAAGCGTGGTAGATCGAGTGTAAATACTAAAAGTCGGTGTGTGTATGTATATATATATATATATATATATATATATATATATATATATATATATATATATATATATATATATATATATATATATATATGGGTGTGTGTGTGGTTAAAGTCAAACGGTATAGCACATGACTATACATGATACTGCCCTTGGCAACAAAAAAAATGACAGTCTGATATTATTATTGAAAGACGCACATAAATTATAGTTATAAATCTTCTTACGAATGGAGACCAATACGTGGGATATTTTTTCCAACGTTAATACCAGATGTATTTCATTGTATAGCAACAAAAAAAAAACAAGTAAGAAAAAAGCGTGATATTTTACCGAGTAGCGAAGTCACTAGTAGTGAAATATATGGGGTTATTTGGTGTATCACCAAGATGAATTATTTCCGGTATTGACGCAGAAAATGTTTTTATTATATTCCTATCTAACAGATTGACATGTCTACTGTGAGTACAAGTAAAATAAGACATGTTTACACATCAATTCACATGAATTAACCAAAGCAATGTTTTTCTTGGGTAAAACAAGCGATTCATTTACAAGTTTGATGACTTGGAGTGACGGCTTTAATCAATACAAAACCGCAACAATTCAGCAGGTGGCCGTTTCATACATGAATTTTAACAGAGAAAAATTTCAAGGGGGCTTGGGTGGTGGAGACGAAGGTTGGTGTGCTTGAGGGAAAGATGTTGGAAAGGCCATTACTATGCTGTCAATTCATGAAGATAACCTGCTCGCGGATCCACTACATTGTATTGGTCCACCAATATATGTATTCAATCCATTTAAATTTCTTTTGCATGATATTTTTTTCTATTACGAAATGAATTCCGTATAAATGCTTTTACGAATGAAATGGTGTTTTCGAGGGCTTGAATAACTATTTTGAAAATAAAGAACTTTTGTTTTCTTTTTATTTATGTTGTTACCTCAGCATCCATCAATGATTGTTAAAGTTAAAAAATATGATGCACGTACATTATATATATATATATATATATATATATATATATATATATATATATATTTATATATATATATATATATATATATATATATATATATATAAATATAAACTTTGTACTCGTAAGATGTATTAGTACTGATAGACTAGATTCCTGAGATTCTCCTTCACTGAGAAAGCTATAAGATTCAGGAGTTTTTCTGAAGCGAAATAAGCTAATGAGGTAGAATTGTTTGTTTGATGACGTTGGCTAACAGACTCGGTTCCATTAAGAATAGACAGGAGTCTCGTTCTGATTCGAAACGAACAAAACGCAAGTTAGCTACACGTATGTCCATATTTGGCCATGAGCATGCGTTCAAGACTGCGTATAAATTGCGCAAAATTAGTGCGCTCGTCGAAGAATCAGAAGACTCAGTCTTTTCTTATAGCTATTTCCGTTGTATCTCTCGCATTGTTACATTCCCCAAATATATACACAGCTATGAGTGAGACCTTCTTTAGTAGAGTATGAACATCTCTCTCTCTCTCTCTCTCTCTCTCTCTCTCTCTCTCTCTCTCTCTCTCTCTCTCTCTCTCTCTCTCTCTCTCTCTCTCTCTCTCTCTCTCTCTCCATTGCTAAGAGTTTGTGAGAAAGACAATCCCATAAAACATTGCTTAAGTATCTAGCCTTTTATTAAACTAAACGGTGGTGTACTGCCATAATATTGGTCTTCAGAAAGGTAATTTCTCATTTTTAAGTGTCAAATGGGATGCTTCAATTTTGATTACAAGTTATAAGAAATGAACCTAATTAAAGAATTAACTATATACTTTTATGTAGATTCTTAATTTCATAATTTCATCATTACTAAGTTACATACTAAACCAAACCAGGCCCTAGGATATGCCGGGCGCAAACCAGCATGCGGTGCCCAAGGCAGCAAACGTTGAGTGCGGGGGCCCCAATCAAAAAATTGCATTGCGGAGAAGCGTGGGGCTCAAGGCGGTTGCCTCGTTCGCCTTGCCCTAGGACCAGGCCTGTACTAAATCTTGCAACACAGTACTCACCAATGGAATTCCTCCCAAAATTTAAATATTACCTTCAATACACTGCCGCATCTAGACTGGTTTTATATGCTATTAACATATACAGTGGGATCTGTTCGTGTGTAGCCTTAAACATCGCCGACTACTATTCAATCTTAGGGTTATTTAAAGATTTCCAATCTGCAAAATGTATTACAGACTACGACAAAAATATTATTTTTGCATGAAAATACTGCTGTGTACCATAATATTTGAGTAAACACGAGTAGACTGTTCAGTGTCACTCTTTCCACTAGAAAACTACAATGCTAGAGTGTCCTGATTAGACGGAAAGCCTAGAATTTTGTACTATGATAGCTGTATTCTAAACGTCATGATTATGATTTACTGTGTTGAGGTGACAATTTTGCATCTTTTGCTTATCTAACAATTACAATGCAGAATAAATGGACATCCTTTTCATTGGCATTAAAGTTTAACAAATAATCATCTTAGAAAAGTAACTAGATTAATTTCAGCTTGCTCAAGCTATTTAGGGTGAGCAATTTTCAGGACGTTAAATTAATGCCACTGCCATTCTCACAAATATTTCATTTTCCCCCCAGTAATTATTCAACAACACGGCCAACATTTCTGGCTACTTATTACAATTGTAATATAGATAACATTTACATACATCGTTTATATTATTGAGCTCGTTGAGATATTGGACGACATATGAATAGTAAATAGCTGGCTTTTCATTTTAAATATGAACACAAACATTGTAATAACAGTCTCTTCATTTCAAATGCTCATCACAGTTACACGTTTTCAATATGGCATTAGCTCCTTTGATACATTATCAGTATAATTTTACATGCTTCATTTCAATTCAGTTTCATATGTCAATAAACCTTTCAACAACCACTTATACATAACTTATAATATGTGCAACTATGCCAAATGACAATAATAGCTTGTAAGATATTTCACTATCCCTATTGTAAGAAATATGTAATATAGTGCTATGTATAGCTGGATTGTGTGTTTAACTTTCCATGATTATAGATTGTAAGGTGTTACAACCCTGTAGTTAAATTACATGTGTTTTAAGATTTTATTTCTATTTTATTTTTTGTTTCATTTGATAACATTAAATGTAATTATAATTATGATAATGATTATGTTTGCATGGATCTGATATTTTGTAAGAAACATCGTGTTTACTTTAAACGTAAATGTGACTCGCATAAAGTTTTAGTCGTTGCAAGTAAACAGTCAGAAAAAGCTATGTAAATAATTGGCTGTGACCGATGTTATTTCGACATTATGTTTGCTTACGTTTTGTAGTGCCTAGGTGTGATTTCGAAATCACACGTGTCCTTCATGCATGTGTACATGAAATGACGTATTAGCTTGCTTTAAATACTCAGTTACATGTAATAAATAGTCATAGTCGGTCATAGTCGAGAGTCAAACCACAATATCTTATAGAATTTCTAATACTTTTAAAAGGTATTCCTGTGCTGGAAAGAGTGGTTCGTTCGTATGTATGAGGAACAATATATTTTGTTAATGGTGATAACTTATTTCATCTACTTTCTAAATAATAATTATTTTCCCTGGAAAACTACACAACTAGCTTTGGACAAAGACATTTGCTGAAATTATTTCTAAACTGGAGCTGAACAATACAATTTGTTATTCACCTTGAAAATTTGGGACATTTTGTGTTAACCTTCGTCTGATATCATCACCCGCCATCTTGGAACGGAACTGAGGTTCAGACTATCAATTTAGAACTGTTTATTCACAGGCCATTGTGTGTTTTCGCAACTTTATAACAAGTGTTTGGCTCTTTGTCGTAAATCGTAAGTCTTGTTTCATATAGAACTACCTTTTCCCCGTGTTTTCTAGGGAAATAAATTATTTGTGTTAAAATTTACAAAGCTTGTTGTGGTCACTCTTTTCTTTGTGGTACATTAAACGGGCCGATACGTAACAAAGGCCATTGCAAACAATACAACATAACTAACGTTTGTCCATAATTGTAGATTATGCTTTAAGTTAATGATTTGTAAACAATTGGTTTACATGAATTTAAGTTCACGACCTTGGTCTTTTACTGGGAAAAGTATTCGGTGTCCTTGATTTGTGTCAGGTTGTTCGTTAAACAATAAACAGATTTAATCTTGATTACCAATTTGTTTGAATTTCAATTGCAAATTAATTAGTTACTGGGCAATTTTGCTGTGTCATAAGTTAGGTGAAAGTTTCTGTATAAGTAAGACAAAGCAAACAATTATTAATTCCTATTTTTATATTCTTTTTGGGATCAATTTTAGTTTTGTTTGAATATAATTCGACAGGAATTATTTATTTACATTATTCATAAGGATATTACAAAATTCTCCTTGGCATTTTTGGACTAAACACTACTTAGGGATTATTGCGAATCATTTTCATGGACATTCTGAATTTTAACATTGTGATACATTGAAAACGTTGGCATAAAATTCATTCAAGGCTGTTGGTACATCAGCACACTCAAGACATGAAATTTGTTTAGAACACATGTAATTTTGGACTTGTGACTAAACGTTTAGAGTTTTTGGATTTAATTCACAATACTCTGAGTTCCTCTTAAAGTTCGGTTTTATAAATTAGAGAAATAAATTTATTTGCTGATTTTACTCAACTTGTTGGTTTTGCTTCTTTTTGTTAATTACTTTAGGACCATAGATTCGTAAGTATAATTACAGTGTACTAAAACTAGGGTAGACAGTAGTTGAGTTGTTGAGGATTTGACTTAGGATTGATTTCACATCAAATGAGGAAATTAAGTCAATACAAGGGCTAGAAAAAATAGTTTACCTTTACAAATGATAGCATAATATTGAGAAAAGATAGTATTTTCTTTAAGAATAATTGCTTTTTGGAACAAATGACCTGAAACAGATTTTAGAGGAATTGATTTACACCAGACATTAATGATTTGTCCCTAGAATTCTTTCCGACTCTTAACAATGTATACACATTCCAATATTCCTATACAGCTGGATAAATGTATGAAAACAAGAGTCATGAAAAGTTCATTAAACAATAGATGATAAATAGATCCAACATGTTATCAACTTGTTGTTTCGAGTTTAAAAACCAACAGGATGACCTTCAGGTTCTGAAGTATGTTGTTGCTTTTTTCAAAGCTTTCTCAGTGCAGGCCTTCTTTGGATGCATGCATTATAGCATAGTAAAACAGAACTTGCACATTCATAGCCACATGTTGTCATAAGGCATCTGATAAGAAATTATAAAAAATTAACCAATGACGGGAAAACTAATAAAATAAGATCATGAAAACCTTAATGGTATGTCCCCTGAAGAAATCCTTACCTAACCATAAGAGATGTGTGAACTGAACCTGCAAGAAATGTATTAAGTTTCAGATTTGTAGCAGTATTAACTTGATCATAATTTAATTTGAGTCTCTATCACGAATATGCTGCACGATCATCACTGTCCCAATGCTGATTTATCAGTTGGATTTGTTTACGTTATCATCTCTCCAAAATTAACTTCATGTCGTAAATATAAAACCTTAGAGCTGATCTCAGTGGCCATACTAATTTTGGTTTAGTTGTTTTGTATAACATACTACCAATTAGAATATAATCTGTAATACGTTCTCCTAATGCTAAATTAATATCCTATCCAAATTGGTCGATAAAGACTGTAATAGTAAAAGTGTGCCATCGAAATGCATGTGAATATGGATTTTAAATTTTTTTAGAAGAGATACTCTTTTTAAAATCTATATTTTTTGTCTGTTTATGCTGTGATTTGTCTGACGAATATAAAATATTTATTTCGATACAAAGATAAATACATTTTGCCAGAAGCTTGCCATACAACATAATTTAACATGTATACGTATTGGGATGCAACCACAAATAAGCCACACAATCATGCAGCTACTTAAGATTGAAGTTAGTCAATAGAAACGACAATCTCTTTAATAAAAAACCCGACTCTTCCACAGGTAAGAAAGGATTCGAACAATTTCATGTAAATAAACCCTCGTGTATAAACATATATTAATGAACCTGTTAAGTTGTATATCGACTGCTATGGTGTTGAAATTCATGCGAGAAACAAATTAAGTACTTTGAGCAACTTAATGGCGCTGATCTAAACATTCACTGAGAAACAAACTCGAATATCATTTGCTATGCTATGCGGAAAGAAATTAAAAGGTCTGGAAAAATGCATGGCAATATACTTTTAATAAACATTTTCGTAGAGGATGGATAGCAAGCAACTAACAAGGTACTCATGATGATCGAAACTGGATGGCATATACGCAGGACCATGTAGCGGAGTTACGTTTAAGGCAATTTCTTGGCGCAAAATTAAACGTACATGACGGCCTATGTAATCAGTGGAAGAAGAAACAAGGAAAAGCCCAGTAAGAACCACCGACCCACGCGAAGCTACTGGCAAGCTTTCTCACATATCTACATTGGACAGAGGTTAGAGGCAGTAATCAGTAAAGGCGAGTGATTTATATCACTCAGCCACCCAAGGCCCCGGACCAGTGGTATACCAAACTTGAGTTGACTCAAAAAACTGCCAAAACTGTCTCATATGTCGAACCCGTTACCAAATCAGCGGTGTTAAATGTGACACTGGTCTATATGAGAGAGAGAGAGAGAGAGAGAGAGAGAGAGAGAGAGAGAGAGAGAGAGAGAGAGAGAGAGAGAGAGAATGTTTCTGAATGAATAGTCTTTGCATTATAAGAATTTATCGTATCTACGCAGACATGGAATTTATATGACTATGACCTAGATCGCAAGATAAAAAGGATCACGGAGTTAATTGTCTTTGCTTAACAATGAATTAATAAGTGCGGATAATATCCATCAAAAAGTTCAAAAAATGAAATGTAATGTATAAAATAAAATTTAAATAAAAAAACTTAACAAAATTACTTTTTATGTTTGATGATTGCAATCTTGATCAACTGGAGAATGTTGCAAGTATGCACGTCAGGCAATTAATTGTCCCATCTTCTTAATGGTTACTTCTAAATATTCCATATATCCATACAGGGGTTTATGAAATGTAAGCAAATTAAGAAAACTAAACCAAACCCTAACGTGAATATTCCGTGAATGTGCTCTTATACCCAACGTCAAAGGAACAATAATGCTTTTCACCGAATTAATTTTGTTAGCGTCGTAATGATCCAACCCAGGTAAGGAAAAAGTCATTTAATGGACTTAATACATAAAAAATCGTTAACTAAAATGATAACAAGATAAGGATATACATGCATAATAATTATTGATCTGACACAGTGGGGGATTTATGAAGAATTACTTGAAATGGGCATTTATCTCAAAATATACATACCTCTTTGTTTGTCATTATTTTTAACTTGCTTACCTTGGCAATAAAATGGTGGATATATGGAAAGTGCAAGCGATAGGACCTTAATTAGTTTAGAAATAATAATTATATGCAGATTTATATACCTACCCATGTACTGTACAAGCCATATATTCACCAAACTCAAAAAAACGAGTGTGCATTCAATCTGAAATGTCACTTCATTGAACACATACGCAAATCAAATAACTCATTCTAACCAACCATACAATTTCAAAAAGGAGTAAATATTTTAACAACATATCGAGTTTTTAAAATCTGTTATTTTGGCATTTTTTTTTACATAAGAGACGCTCTACAGAGATTATCAACACGTCCGTTAGAGTGACAGTTGTAAGGTGAAGATAGAATTTGCAACATGGACATCTGTTCAATGTTGTCAAACCTCTTTCATGCACTTTGTGTTGATCAATGTTGTCCTACCTCTTTCATGCACTTTGTGTTGATCAATGTTGTCCTACCTCTTTCATGCACTTTGTGTTGATTAATGTTGTCATACCTCTTTCATGCACTTTGTGTTGATCAATGTTGTCCTACCGCTTTCATGCACTTTGTGTTGATTAATGTTGTCATACCTCTTTCATGCACTTTGTGTTGATCAATGTTGTCATACCTCTTTCATGCACTTTGTGTTGATCAATGTTGTCATACCTCTTTCATGCACTTTGTGTTGATTAATGTTGTCATACCTCTTTCATGCACTTTGTGTTGACTAATGTTGTCAAAACTCTGTCATGTACTTTGTGTTGATTAATGTTGTCATACCTCTTTCATGCACTTTGTGTTGATTAATGTCGTCATACCTCTTTTATGCACTTTGTGTTGACTAATGTTGTCAAAACTCTGTCATGTACTTTGTGTTGATTAATGTTGTCATACCTCTTTCATGCACTTTGTGTTGATTAATGTCGTCATACCTCTTTCATGCACTTTGTGTTGACTAATGTTGTCAAAACTCTGTCATGTACTTTGTGTTGATTAATGTTGTCATACCTCTTTCATGCACTTTGTGTTGACTAATGTTGTCAAAACTCTGTCATGTACTTTGTGTTGATTAATGTTGTCATACCTCTTTCATGCACTTTGTGTTGATTAATGTTGTCATACCTCTTTCATGCACTTTGTATTGATTAATGTTGTTAAAACTCTCTCATGTACTTTGTGTTGGTGTTTATACCTTTGACAAAGCAATATCTGTGCTTGTCATGGGCAAAGATAAATGGAACCTCTTAGTACAAATGATTGTATTGTTGTTGTTGTTGTTGTTGTTGTTGTTGTTGAAGTTGTAGGGTTTAACGCCATTTTTAAGCACACGATAGGCTATTCATGGAGGCCAGTATATATGGTGGAGGAAGAACCTGGGAAAAACCCAGAAAGAATTACCTACCCACGAGAAGCTACTGGCAAGCTTTTTCACGTACCCACATTGATCGAGCCTGAGACTCGAACCCACGCAGACAGAGGTGAGATGGCAGTGATCTGTAACGGTGAGCACTTTAGACTACTCGTGGACCCACAGATAATTATGAGGGGTTTAGTTGAATGATAAGCACATGAGAGAATGGTTGCATCGAAGAGGAATGAAAGCAATAAATCATATATATATATATATATATATATATATATATATATATATATATATATATATATATATATATATATATATATATATATATATATATATATTTATATATATATGTATGTATGTATATATATATATATATATATATATATATATATATGTATATATGTATATATTTATATATATATATATATATATATATATATATATATATATATATATATATATATATATATATATATATGTGTGTGTGTGTAGGTGTGTGTGTATGTGTGTGTACATGTGTTACATTTCTAGCATTTCAATAGATTTTCAGCAATGTATACGTGTGCCTCGTATATAATCGCAATCGCTTGTTTTGTATACAATTAAGTGACTGGGAAAGCGTTTAAAATTGTTAACGTTCATAAGAATAAAAATTGCAGAGGAAATAACATTAGGTTCCTTAAAACTACTCCTGGAAGCATCATTAAAAGATTAAGCTAGGAGAATAACGAGAGAGAGAGAGAGAGAGAGAGAGAGAGAGAGAGAGAGAGAGAGAGAGAGAGAGAGAGAGAGAGAGAGAGAGAGAGAGAGAGAATGATTAATCTCGCGACTTTTGAGAGAGAGAGAGAGAGAGAGAGAGAGAGAGAGAGAGAGAGAGAGAGAGAGAGAGAGAGAGAGAGAGAGAGAGAATGATTAATTTCGCGACTTTTGAAACTGTATCAGTTGAGCTAATACTTTATACTGCTTGAGAAAAAGTCATATTTAAATGTTTGCACAAATTGTACATTGTTTTAATAAAATAGACATGAATAATAGATTAATTAAATGTGGAAAATGTTACCTTCTTTCCCATAGGCCAAGTTGCCGGATCGGACCATGGCTTAAGAACTGCGTCTTCATGAGGACAAGTTGTGGCAGCATTAGATTGTTTATTGGCATGTAATGCGAGAACCAGCATCGAAATCTGGAACCACCTGATAGAAAATGCCATTTTCAGGGTGTGCAAATTTCAACAGGTTCCTGATCTAATTATGCTTGTGATTATACTTAGTTTCCGATCACTATTTGTATGTCCTCTCCTTGTATTGAATGCTCTACCAGTCACACGACGATAAATAGTTTGCTCGCGGTGCAGAGGTTCTTAGTGATGTAAATCAGTCGTTATAGCCTGGCGTGGTTTAGTCATGAACTTTAAAAATACTCGTGATTAAGAGGGCTAACACGTAAATTCTTAAGCCAGGGCATATATGTGCACAAGTAACAGGTCTTGTTTATACTGCTTATCGATTTCGTAGATTTTGCCTTTAAAATCGGCCCAGTAATCGACGAGGAGGATGCATACACAAATCATTCAAGCAGAGCGACTTTGACTATGGAGTGTATCTTATTTGCTTGATTCGTGTATCCGACGTAAACAATTTGAAGTAATAACAAATAGCATTTATATTATGAAAAGTGACCTTGCCTCTGGATATTCAAGCTCGTTGTTTTGTTAATGTTGTGGCTGATGTTGTTTGAGAGAGAGAGAGAGAGAGAGAGAGAGAGAGAGAGAGAGAGAGAGAGAGAGAGAGAGAGAGAGAGAGAGAGAGAGAGAGAGAGAGAGAGAGAGAGAGCAAATTGCGGGAAATCGTGCTATTTATGTCAAAATAGCCTTTTCAGCAATAATATCGCTTTAAACTTAAACCAAAATGAAGTCCTTTAATAAATCAACGTGTTTGGATAAACAGTCGATTGATGATATTCGCGTTTGATTTATTTCTCTTCACTTGTCTTTATTTTCAAATTTTGACTCACTGAGACCTAAAGTCAATCACAACAATAAATAGTACATACTTTATAATATGAAAGATTAATAATGCAGTGATGAGATTTGAAGCGTTTCCAACTTTCATCACCAGTCGGAAGTCAAATATAATTGTAAGCAACAAAATCAGAAATCCACCAAAAAAAACTATAATCAGATTTAACAACGAAATATAAATTATATGCTGAGTATGCGACGGAAGTTTTATCCATTTGATGATTCATTTAAAAATGTGCACGGTAATTTAATTAAAATGTTCACGAATTTATCTTTGCCAGTAAAGAAAGACATAGCAGACTAGTTACATTCATATTTGTTTTCATGAATAAATGCTCACGCAAGATGGATAAAGAAATTTTGGATTATGTATTTAAGTTAAAAATTTGTAAATATTCGATGCAATACAGAAAGATAAACATGATCAGAAAAAGCATGGAAAAAGCTAAGGATTCCTGAATAGAAAGACAATGCTGCATAATCGTGGACAGTCTGAGTAGAAATGACAGCAAAATTGCATATCAACTGGTGAAAGATCTCACAATCCATAAATAAGGGAAAATTACCACCATTCAAGACAAATCAGGAAAATACCTCGCAGAAGATCAAGAGATCCTCAAGCGATGGACCGAATACTGTTCAGAATTGTACAATCATAAGACCCAAGGAGATTCAGCAATACTAAATTGTCCTCATGCAGAAGAAATGGATGACAACCCCTATCTTAGTGAAGAAGTAGAAATTGCAGCTAGGTCACAAAAGAAAGGAAGGTCAGCCAGCATTGAGAACTTACCAGTAGAGCTCACTCAAGCAGGAGGAGAAGAGATGGTCACAGTCCTAACAACAGTCTGCAGCAATATATGGCAGACATGAGAATGGCCCACCACATGGATTCAATCCTTGGTCATCATGTTCCCCAAGAAATGAAACTTACAGCTATGCCAAAAACTACAGAACCATCGGTTTGATCAGTCAACAGAGAAAAGTCATGCAAAAGATAATTCTCAATGAACTAAAGCTTCAAGCAGAGAAAATTATTGCTGAAGAGCAGGCAGGCTTCCGAGCTGGAAGGATCAGCACACAGGAAATACTCAGTGTCACACTCCCGTGAGAAATATACTTTCAGCATCAGCAGACTCTATACCACGTCTTTATAGATTTCAGGTGCAGTGCCTCAGGACATGAGAGACGCCAACATCATAACTCTGTATAAGAACAAGGACGACAGAAGTGACTGCAACAACTACAGGGGCATATCACTTCTCAGCATTGTGGGTAAAGTCTTCGCTAGAGTCATCCTGAACAGACTGCAGACGCATGCTGACGGAGTGTATCCAGAGTCTCAGTGCGGGTTACGCGCAGAGAGGTTCACCATCGATATGATCATCTCCATCAGGCAACTGCAGGAGAAGTGCAGAGAACAACATAGTCCCCTCATCCTGGCTTATATAGACCTCACCAAAGCATTCGATCTAGTCATCAGAGACGGACACTTCAAAATCCTGACGAAGACTGGATGCCCTCCAAAGATGTTAAGCATGTTCCAATCCTTCCATGACGACATGAAAGGTACAGTGCAGTATGATGGCTCATCGTCCAACCCATTCAACATCCACAGCAGAGTGAAACATGGCTGTGTTCTTGCCCCCACGCTCTTCAGCATCTTCCTCTCTGTCTTGCTTAAGTACGCCTTCAGGACGTCCATAGAAGGGATATACGTTCAGACAACGCGTTCAGACAATGGACTGTTTAACCTGGCACGACTGAGGGCAATGAGCAAAGTAAAGAAAGCAACTATTAGGGACATGTTCTTTGCAGATGATGATGCTCTAGTCACTCACACAGAAGCTGAACTATAAACCTGATAGAACGCTTAGCTAAAGCATGCGATGAATTCTGGTTGACTATCAGCCTAAAAAAACTAACATGATGGCTCAGGACGTGGACCCTCACAGCATCATCATCAACAACTACATACTAGAAGTAGTCTTTGAAATCACTTACCGTGGCTCTACCATCACCAACAACTTCTCATTTGACGTCGAGCTCAACAAGCGGATTGGAAAGTCGTCAACAGCTCTCTTTAGATTGTCGCAGAGAGTGTGGAACAACAGCATGCGGACACTGAATACTAAGATCTCCGTGTACCGTGCCTGCGTGCTAAGCACTCTCCTGTACGCAAGTGAAACTTGGACCATGTACGCCTCTCAGGAGAAAAGAATGAGCGACTTTCACATGCGTTGTCTCCGTCACATACCCGGGATCACCTGTGAAAAACAACGAGGTGCTTGAACATGCCAAAATTCTCAGCAAGGTCACCTTCCTATGCCAACTTCGCATTATAATGACTGGGCATGTGCGTCGAATGGATGACGGACGTATGCCCAAAGACCCTCTCTACTCTAAGCTTTCCTCAGGCAGAAGATCAATCGGACGGCCAAATCTCCACTTCAAGGATGTCTGAAAGCAGGACATGAAAGCTAAGCTCTTGAGATCGATGTCAACACCTAGGAAGAGCTTGCCCTAGACAAGTCCAGTTGACTCTGTTCACTGGTCTGAAAGCCAGCGAGGATGCAGTTCCAATCAAGACCTGACTCAACCTTCAAGTGCAGAAACTTCAGCAAGGATTGCCACTCCCGTGTGGGGCTCCATAGCCACAGAAGAAGCAGCACAACTACAAACTGGAACACCTCTCATTGGCGTATTTCCATCGTTTCTCGAGACTAACGGATGCCAACACCCACACATAGATTTCAAATGGCCATTGATATTGTATGGCATGCAGCCTTGTGGGCATCATTGGAGCCTTATGGCTAACTATGAGGAAGTACAATATCAGCTCAAGCCTGGTGTACCGAGGTGTCTGATCATATCAAGGTCAACGGAGACTGGCGATGAGAATAAACAAAGCAAAGTAGGATTACACTTTATTTACCATTATATATTTTCACCATAAAATAAATATTGGCAGCTTTCATTTATCTAGAATATTACCTTACCAATTACTCACCATTGAAAAGATATATAGGTCTTTTTATAATGGTCATTGGTTGATGCAGAGATGCAAAACGTGTAGATACTGACGTCACTTTCATTGACATGATATCAGTTAGATTAAAATCACGAAAAGTATCTCATCCAATATTATATCATGTGCTCCTCACGTTTGCTGTCTAAGGTAAACTAGCCATGGGACTTTTAATAACTGCCATGGACGCTGAAGTGTGAGGTAGATTCAAAAGCATGCTAAATAATCATAATGTAGGTGCACCGGTTGGCCGAGTGGTCTAAGTCGCTCTTCGTTACTAATCATTCGACTATGCACGACACCGTTTTCCGCGCGAGTTTAAGCCTCGGCTCAACCAGTGTGGGGATGTGAGAAAGCATGCAAGTAGCTTCCCGTTGGTTGGTTGTTTTTCCCGGGTTTTACTCCGATAAATATGTTATAAGAAGTCTTTCTGCTAAAACCCGGTATCGATTGACCATTCATTCAGAAGGAGTCCAGGTAAAAAGGTTATTAAGTAGCCACCATAGTGACCAAACTGGAGGTGAGATTGACACCGTTTTCAATATTGCGTATATACTGTCAGCAAAATACTGCAGTTAATGGTACAAAACGATTCAATTTCTTACCGACCCCGTCTTTTCGGTACGGCCGTATTGGCAAATAAGTCAAATGTACTCCTTACAGTACTTACTGACACTTCTGACTGCAGTAGATCAATTAGCGTGTCAGTGGCTGGGTTACGACCCAAAGACCACGCCCGATAAAAACATCTCTCAAAATAGTTTAAGGTCGAATATGAGGCTTGTTAAGCCACAATTTTGTACCTTAAAGAATGGCCAGCTTTTGCCGTAAATTGCAACTAAAACATGTTAGAAAAGCGTTCTAGAAATAATTAAATTCATGTGCTTATTACGTAATCAATAATGAAATGAAGGTATGCTTGGTGCAAAACAGGACACGTATAAGTTTCTATCGCTATTTTTATATCTCATTTCAAACATTAACTTAAAGAAGAATTTCTAAGCAATGATGAAAGTGGTTTCAATGTACATTTAATTCAAGTTTGTTTTTTTATATGAATGTGATAAGGAGCAGAGCGACACAGTTCAGTGTAAGACCTAAAGTAAGAATCACATGACGTTTTGTCTGATGATCTGTTAAGTTAAGGCATTTAGCGAACTCATGTGTATTCTATTTGGTAGACTGAGGGAGAACATTACATACGATGTCATTTAGTTTTGAACTATGTGATATAATACGGGAGTGATACAAATGTATTTTGTCTGAGGCTGTGATGATGAATCGATATTGACTACTAGCAGCTCTAGGCTGTGACCCATACATCGATTTCGTTAATGCGTACAGGTATAAAGTTATAAGCAGCCGTCGTTGTTAAAAAGACATTAATCAAATGACGTACTGCAATGATTTAAGCCAAGAATTGGAATGATCAATTTGGATTCCAATTGTCGTGGTATTATATAAAATGATTTGAAGATCAAAACGGAATGATGAATTAGATTCCAATGACGTATAAATAAATGAAATGCGTTGAAAAACAAAACTGAATGAAGATTTCTAAATCATAATTAAATACTATCATTATAAAATATGTTACAACATTACACTTTATTTAACATTAAAAAATGAAATTAATAAAATGTGAATAACCAACACAAACTTGACTTAATAAACATCTGGTATTCAAAATGAAGTAACAGACTGATAATCAAAGTTATATATGATACCTATGCTGTGAAGTGTCATTAAAATATATGCCATTACAAGAAATCTTGTCAACAAAGAAAATAACAAAGTTTTAATAAATCCAATAAAAAATGACATGATTACTATTAAAGAGATATGACAGGAAATGACGTAAAGGGGCATACGGACATGGAAAGTATACGGTTTAACAGGAAATGACATAAAGGGGCATACGGGCATGGAAAGTATACCTTTTAACAACGTCTCGTTGAGACTGAAATTGCTAGTTATTTAGCCCAAACCTAAACATAGACATGGTGGCGCTGATATCCATGACAAAATACGCCAGGACGCACACCGAGAACTTATTTTGCAGACGACAATGGAACAATATTACCTAATACATCTAATTATCGATATCAAGCGAAATCTATAAAATAAATGCTTCTTTTCGAAAGTCTGAACAAAAATTAAACTTTCAAAACAGCAGAACAATTTGAGTGCATTTAAAACAAATATTTCCCTCTGCTCTGCGCCAGCTTCCAAGACTTCAACACATCCAGATCAATATATTAAGGAGATTAACTCCTGAAAGTGGGAGGAGGTTCCCTGGGAGGACGAGAATATATTTTATGTATGTATATATGTTCAAGCGGGATTCATATTTCACGACTGTTAGTGCATTAACCTTTTTTACAATAGTTTTGAACAATTGTGGACAAAATCTTTATTTAGTGTAAATAAATTATTAAGCGAACAAAAACAGTTTTATCTTTGCTTTTATGTTGTTGTTGTTGTTGTTGTTGGGCTTAACGCCATTTTTCACCACACTATAGGCTATTCATGGCGGCCAGTATTAATGGTGGAGGAAGAAACCGGGAAATCACCGGAAAGAACCACCGACCCACGAGAAGCTACTGACAAGCTTTCTCACATATCTACATTCGCCGAATCCTAGACTCGAACCCACGCAGACAGAGGTGAGATGGCAGTGATCCGTAACGGACAGCGCTTTAGACCACTCGGTCACTCTTTATTTTATAATAACAAACACTGCTCGGTGTTTTATGAAGAAAAAACAAACACTGATCGCAAAAAACAATAATAAACCCAGTTTCAGCACAAGATATATTGACTTACAAAGACTTACAAAAATAGTACGCACAGCTGCCCCGCTTGGCGCACAGCATTAAGAGGTTAGTGTTAGGACTAATCGGCCTGGTGTTAGGATAATGTGACTGGGTGGGACATCATGCTACATGTCTGCGGCATGATGCCCCAGTGCTAGACATCACTATAAACTACCACACTGCAGACATTGTAGCGATATGACTGAAAAATTGTTAATGCTACGTTAAAAACCATAATCATATCACATCACAAAAATGTATAAAAAGCGAATATTAAAATAAATCATTTTCTATCCCTACTCCGACCCTCCTGCTTGACTATTCTCCTAGATTCTACTTGGTAACTTTACTCATGTTACTTTTTAATGTTCTGTGATAGTTACGGACCCTAAAAGATGGTCAGGAATAAATTGAGCTCGAGTGGGTTTATACGTCTTCGTTATTCAGACTCCACACTACAAACTCTATATACTGCATGTAACGCCAGACGAAGATGAAGTACGATTGGCATCTCCTGTAACGAGAAGATTGTTATGTGCAACACGACCTTTGTTTGATTTATGTTGAAAGAAGTTTCAAGTTTGCATTTGTCTCTTTGTTTTATCAAACCCTGTTCACATTGTTTGAAAGAGTGCGTGACTTCGATTTCAACTTCTGGTCAAGAAAATCCGTGTTGTTCATTTTCTATCGATGACCCCTCTCCCTGCCTGACTTCTCCTGATCACACACACACACACAAAAAACACACAAAAACACACACACACACACATACACACACACACACACACACATATATATATATATATATATATATATATATATATATATATATATATATATATATATATATATATATATATATATAATCCCTGACACACGTGATCCCTTGGTGGATCCAGTATGCTTGAGAGGGTTGTTATTCGCCATATGATTTGTATTCTTTATATATATATATATATATATATATATATATATATATATATATATATATATATATATATATATATATATATATATATATATATATATATATATATATATATATATAATCATTTGGTTTCACAGTGAACTGGGGCCCCGATCGGCAGAGTGGTCTAAAGCGCTCTCCGTTACGGATCACTGCCTCTCACATCTGTCTGCGTGGGTTCGAGTCTTAAGATTCGGCGGATGTGGATATGTGAGAAAGCTTGCCGGTAGCTACTCGTGGGTCCGTGGTTCTCTCCGCGGATTTCCCGGTTTCTTCCTTCACCGTTAATACTGGCTGCCATGTATAGCCTATCGTGTGTTGAAAAATGGTGTTAAGCCCCAGAAAAACAACAACATCAAAGTGAACTGAGGTAATCTGTTAGGTTTTTTTTTGAGTGAACATGATCTAAACTGAAGTTAAATCTGTTAATGGTTATGGTGTACTCACATATTTCAGCAGAAGTGTTTTGTTCTTTGTCTAACCGCTGGTAACCTAACCTCAAGGAGCGAGTTGCATACGAAACAATTTTGTTACCCAGAGCTGTGTGTATTTTCGCAGATCAAAGTATGTCGTAACTCTACTGCTCACAAATGATCCTTCAGTGATATGAATGTAGTCTTTTATTCCATAATCCATTTGAAAGGAGTAAACAGCTTACAATTTAACTTTGCACCAATGCTGCATTAAGGTTGTGGCAGCGTTGTCTTATAACGTTGTGGCAACGCGATTTGGTGAACTTACTGGAATGAGGCTAAAACGTTGTTGTTTAACGTAAAAAGTATTCCCCAACATTCAAAACCTAGATTGACACAAGAATAATGAAATCTGCTTGTGATTCTGACGCCATCATCCGCCACAGCTATCAAGAAAGTTCAAAACTTAAACATTTCAAAAATGTTAACATTACTCTCACCCCAAGTTTGGAGGACTAGAGATAAAAAGATTTTCAAGATGGTTGCCATTGTCACCATGCTGGATGTCAGGTCTACAATATTTTCTTTTGGGATGCACTAAACACTACCAACCATTTGGCAATTGTAGAAGGAGTAGATTTGAGAAGACAAGGCACATACATGCACAAATCACGCAAAAATTGTACAATTTGAGCGCTCTATTTAATGTGGATATATGAGAAAGCGTGCCTGTAGTTTCTCGTGGGTCGGAGGTTCTTTCCGCGGATAATCTCGGTTTTTCCTCCACCATTAAAACTGGCCGCCATGTATAGCCTATCGTGTGCTGAAAATGGCGTTAGGCCCTAAAACAATAAAAATGATGATGAAAATAAATCCTGCAAATTAGTTCTAAGTCGCACATGTAAAAATGCACTTTGCATTCTATATAATTTTTATTTACCTGTTATAATAAACTGAATACGAATCTTAAACGAATATGTACATAACTAGGATTTGTAGTAACGTTACACAACTGGAATATGTAATAATGATACAAAACTAGAATATGTAGTAACGATACATCACTAGTAGTAACGATACATAACTAGAATAGGTAGTAACGATACATAACTAGAATATGTAGTAACGATACATTGCTAGTAGTAACGAAACATATCTAGTAGTAATGATACATAGCTAGTAGTAACGATACATAACTAGAATATGTAGTAACGATGCATCACTAGTAGTAACGATACATAACTAGAATATGTAGTAACGATACATAACTAGAATATGTAGTAACGATACATTGCTAGTAGTAACGATACATAACTAGAATATGTAGTAACGATACATAACTAGAATATGTAGTAACGATACATTGCTAGTAGTAACGATACATAACTAGAATATGTAGTAACGATACATAACTAGAATATGTAGTAACGATACATTGCTAGTAGTAACGATACATAACTAGAATAGGTAGTAACGATACATAACTAGAATATGTAGTAAAGATACATTGCTAGTAGTAACGATACATAACTAGAATAGGTAGTAACGATACATAACTAGAATATATAGTAACGATACATTGCTAGTAGTAACGATACATAACTAGAATAGGTAGTAACGATACATAACTAGAATATGTAGTAACGATACATTGCTAGTAGTAACGATACACAACTAGAATATGTTGTAACGATACATAACTAGAATATGTAGTAAAGATACATTGCTAGTAGTAACGATACATAACTAGAATAGGTAGTAACGATACATAACTAGAATATATAGTAACGATACATTGCTAGTAGTAACGATACATAACTAGAATAGGTAATAACGATACATAACTAGAATATGTAGTAACGATACATAGCTAGTAGTAACGATACATAACTAGAATAGGTAGTAACGATACATAACTAGAATATGTAGTAACGATACATTGCTAGTAGTAACGATACATAACTAGAATAGGTTGTAACGATACATAACTAGAATATGTAGTAACGATACATTGCTAGTGGTAACGATACATATCTAGTAACGATACATAGCTAGTAGTAAATATACGTAACTAGAATATGTAATAACGATACATAACTAGAATATGTAATAACGATACATAACTAGAATATGTAGAAGGATACATAACTAGATGAGACTTTTGGGTCTGAAAAAAGTAAACAAGTAACATATATCATTACTTTATTTTTTGTTGATTTTCTGAATTTTGTTAAGATTAATAATCAGAATAGATATCATCCGCAGCAAAGTCAATCGATTTCTTTTACGTAGGCTCCAGCAGATTAAGAAAAGATATTAATGTTTGAACAAATTCATGTTTTCTCAGCACTGCTTACGTATGTAGAAGTCAATGTAACTAGTGTAATGACACATTCGTTGCTGTACCTGTGCTTCTCTTACTATCATTACATGTTAACTTTTGCATTCTCCTGTCAGTTCAAGAGAGTGGATGATGAAATCTACTTGCCCAAATGAAGATTTTATTTGTTCTTTTCAATATCACTGCAAGTATAAATAGATGCAGATGGATTTAAGATGTAAGATTTCCGCTTCGTTAGGCTTGGCTTTTCTATTCTTGTTCAAGCAGTCTTCTGCAATAATAATACTATTTTTTTAAATTAGTTTAGAGAAAGATATACCGAATTCCATCACCAATAATCAATGGGATATCTCTAAAACACATCTTGTAAAATTTAGTCTTAATTGACAATAGTATTCGTCTTCTCCAAAGTTCGACATTAATCTTTGCAAATCTTATTTAGTTGAAGTCTTAAATTGTAAGAATGCTTGGTTCCATGCATATTAAATTAATGGTCTGTAGCAACAATCATATGTCACTCTATCAAAACATGTTTATTACAGTACACTTATAATGTAGTAATTTTTGTCTCAAAATAGTAAAGTAAATTATTGACAAAAAAACCCACGTCGTATCAACGCATGGGATATGCACCAGAGTCTTATTTCAGTTAAAATTATTCAAAATATTTCTTTAAAAATCAAAGTTCAAAACATACTGGATCATCATTCCTAAAATTTTGTTTGTGCAAATTAAGTAACAGTACTTGCAAAATAGATAATTGGTTAATTATTAGCACAGCAACTAACTTGTATGGTCAAACTGAAACACCTAATATATAGCTGTTCTATTTTTTTTCTTGCCTTATAGCTTTAAGAGTTTTGGAAAAAAGCTAATTTTAAGTTACTTTCAATTTATTGCTCCTCATTATTATCATTCTGCAGCTTCAACGTTTTCCATGAACACGACCGTTAGACGCTTTTCGGAACATTAGCTTAGCCACTACACACTGTCACCAGAGAAATCTAAGGTAGAGCAACTGCAAGATGCCTCGCATTCCACTACTAACACCTAAGTATTGCTATTTATAGGATTAGCAGGTTACTACCAGAAGCATATGGCAAATTTCAGCGCGATTAAGGGTCCATCGTCCGATTTGACTAAAAAGAAGGCCTCAAAATAAAGTTGTCTGGACCAATGCGTGTAAACATATCTTCCAAACCTTGAAGGATAGAGTGACATCTGACGCTATTATCCGTTTACATGACTTGACCAAAGAATTATTTCTAAACACGAACGCGTGCGGTACCAGTGATTACGCAGTGTAGCTGCAAGCAGATGATACAACTTTTTTACGGGGTGTGTGGCAATTGCAGAAGGAATGTCTCGCAATCGTGCTCGACATATCACTGTTCTGGCGGTATTTGTACAGTCGGAAGTTTGTTTTGGAGACAAATCATCAGAACCTTGCTTACCTAGCACAGGATGTGAAATTCTCGAATGGACGTCAGATGAGATTGTCACTGTTCGTGCAACAATATCGAATGCGGGTAAGGTACTTCAAAGGCACTGAGAACCTAGGGGCACATTTTATGAATCTGACTGTTGACCTCATTAACGTGAATCATTAGTATGCAGGATTATAATAAACGTCTGTGCTTAAGTCAGTATATAACGTGTATCATGCATACATCCATATTTCAGAGCAAAAATCTGTAAATCCTGATTTACCTTAGTGCTTTCTTCCTTATATGCCTAGAAGAGCATCCCTGAATTAAATGTGACTCAATTTCTCGCTTTTTTTCAATACGCAAAACTTGGTCTTTGTCTTTAACCGCGTACCTAATTGATCTGGTTTATCCACTGAATATTGTTTTAAATTCCGAAATCCAAACGTTTCAAATTCTCCATTCAGTTTTGGATTGAAATAAACTTTAACGACGGTTTTCGCTGCATCGTAACCCCCGCTTTCGTGGTTGATAAAGAATTGTAAAGATGAAACACTTAATCTCTCGCATAATGCAATAAGAAAGCTTTTCCGTCTTTTGTTTTCAATGTTCATAACAACAAATTCTCTAGCATCATAAAATAACGCTTCCATTTTATCCCCAAGGTTGCTTTCTCGTGTAATTCTCAATACTGCAAAATAGGGAAGACTCAAGGCTGCACAATATTATTTCGCCGGAGATCGTCAGAAACCTTTCTACTATCAGTATTTAATCTACTTAATCAATAGCTTTAGGTGTGTTGAAGCATTCGATGTTGAGCAGTGCAAGGATAAAATATTTAAAACCAATATTCTAACATGTTGATCAAGTTACTTTCTACTGATTGGAAAATATTGTTCTTGTTTTTTATCTTACATTTAGTATCGAAAAATTTGACTTTTAGACCATGGCTGTTTGAGTGTCGTCTTCAAAATAAAATCTTGCGCCATGTGTCATGGATGGCAGAGCCGCCTTGTTTAAGTTTGGGTTTTCGCGAAATGACTTGCAGTTTGACCTTAAATTGTAATTCTAGTTCCAGCGAGACTTTGTTAAACCATTTACGTTCCATACACTTTGTGCAGTTTTACGTGGGTTCCAATTAAAACGCTTCAACAGTAATCGAGTCACTTGAGAATGGATTTATTTACACTTTTTTTGCAGAAATGATTTCTTTTCATGGCACATAATTTAAGTATTCTTCACAGAATGTGCACCTTATGCAACTTTGAGTATCCATCTGTGATTTCATTTTTAATAACAATTAACCATTCCGACTGGTTTTTATAAATCATTCCATTTTCTTGTTCTTCATTTCATTTCATTGCTACATAAAGTGTAATATTGCAACATATTTCATTATTACAACATTTAATTTTGACATATAATTATCCAGTCTGTATTTACATTTCATTAATTTCATAATGCGTTGTTTGGAATCTGAATTTATCATTCCGTTTGTTCATCTCGTCATGTCATTTAATTCCACGTTATTTGGAATCCAAATTTATCATTCCATTTGTTAGGCAAAAAAATTTCATTTCAAACTTCAGCATTTGATTGTTTTATTTTTGACGCTGACGGCTGCCCGTAATATTTACCTAACAGTACGCTAGTAATGGTAGTTCCTGTTGCCAGCGGCTGATACAAGTAGCTGAGAGAGAGAGAGAGAGAGAGAGAGAGAGAGAGAGAGAGAGAGAGAGAGAGAGAGAGAGAGAGAGAGAGAGAGACTTTTAGCCTTTGAAGGGGCTATTTTATTTTTGACGCTGACGGCTGCCCGTAATATTTACCTAACAGTACGCTAGTAGTGGTAGTTCCTGTTGCCAGCGGCTGATACAAGTAGCTGAGAGAGAGAGAGAGAGAGAGAGAGAGAGAGAGAGAGAGAGAGAGAGAGAGAGAGAGAGAGAGAGAGAGAGAGAGAGAGACTTTTAGCCTTTGAAGGGGCTAAGATTAGTCTCTGTTGGCGGGCTCAAGTGCGGCTTTGGGTGGTCGAGCTATAGTTAGTACGTCTTCCCCTCTGAGTCCCCTACTTCCTCTCTTTTTAAAATATGGAGCGAATGTATATATAAATTTTTGATATTAGAGTATAATTAAATGCATATACAGGCACACAATTTGAGTTTGTTTTTGGATATGGGGAAGGCCAACGCGAAGGTATTATTTCTATCACGGTTAATTTGCGTTATGTGGCTTGCCCTTATTAATGTGAGGTAGTGGGTATGATAGGGTGTGGAATTAAGTCCTCATGTTCCTGTAAATGAGGTGATTTTGGAGATTTGTTGAGTATTTTTGTTGTTGTGAGCTGGATTGTTTGGTTGGTATAGCTTTCGGGGTATACCTGGTGGGTCCTGCTAGTATATATGTTATTGGGTAGACCATATTTCGTCTACTACGTAATGGGTGGAAGTAGTGTGTTGTGTCTGTCTGTTGCACAGTTATCTTCCTTGTCATTCTCGCTGTCATTAGATGCATTGATATTTACTGATTTCTTTAAGGTATGTGATGAGATTGTTGTATATACATTCTAGGTTGGGTTTTTTAGTATCGTTGAGATAGTCAGGGTACGTGGTTGGTGCTCCAAGTTTGGTCTGGTATTCTCTGCAACTTTCCTTGAGATGGTGTAATTCTGGCAGTCATTGATTATGTGTCCCATAATACCTGGTTATTGGCAGGTTGTGCAGTTGGTGTCATCGTCTATTCCGTGGCTGGTTTTGGTTAATGTCTTGCCAGTCCTTAGTCTATTGATGATCTAAAGATTTATGGTTTTAAGTTTTGTGAGGGGACCCAAATAAAATCTACCCCGATTAGGCTGGTTCCCAGTTCCTAAAGAGTCCTTAAAGTTTCATGCAGCTTGTTACCTCTGGTTTTCGACGAGCCTGTCTTCAGGGATTTAAGGACTTTTAATGAGTCTGCTACTATGATATATTGCTGATGATCCTGAATTTGAATCCACTTAAGGGCTTGTTGTATCCCCTAGAACTCTGCTGTGTATATTGAACAGCCGTCTGGTTTGCCAGATTAGGTTGATACGGTGGAGGACTATGGTCTACATATGGTGTGGAAGATTTTGTACATGACATAGCCGATTTGATCTTGCCCTGGTACTGTATTCTTCTTGTATTTTAGCTCTTGCTTCAATTCGTGAAGTGTGAAATAGTTATTAAGTGGTGATTCTTTTTGTTGGTACTTTATACTTTGGTCCTGGAATAAGTGCAGGTTGGTTCCATTAGCTGCATTTGTAACATGAACGCTTGTATGTGAAATCCAAGACAGTCTGACTGACTGACTGACTGACTATATATTATAGTCGCGTATAGCACTCCTTGGCATTCTGAGACTGTTTGCGTCCCCTGGCTGGCAGGCAGTCCCTTTAAAAGGGAGCTTGGCCTCGAGCTGGGTCTTTTGTGTCATTCTAAATAAACCTCACTCGCCAGCGTCAGAGCCGCACCAGAACCCCAGCCACAGCTGCGACTCCCCTCCACCCCTCACCAAAGTTAGTCTATCTTGCTTTATTTCAGCAGGGCATGATGTGTGGTCAGATCATCAACAGTTGTGGATACGGATGACCCTATGCCAATATTTTGTAAGCCACCAATGCCAAGTATTTGTGGTTATGGATGATCCTATGCCAATATTTTGCAAGCCACCAATTAGCCAAGTATTTATGATTTTAAATTTAGAATATGATGTGTTGGAATCCCAGACTGACTGACTGAATGACTGACTGACTGGGTAGTACAGTCGCGTATTGCTCTCCTTGGCATTCTGCGAATGTTAGCGTCCCCAGGCTGGGCGGCAGTCTCTTTAAGAGGGCGCTTGGCCCTGAGCTAAGCCTTCAAGTGGAGGAAGAAACTGGGAAATCCCCGGAAAGAACCACCAACCCACGAGAAGCTACTGGCAAGCTTTCTCACATATCCACATTCGCAGAATCTTAGGCTCTAACACACGCAGATAGAGGTGAGATTGCAGTGATCCGTAACGGAAATCGCTAATCCCAGACTGATTAGCTAGGTATTATAGTCGCGTATTTCAATCCTTGACATTCTGCGACTGTTTGCGGCCCCAAGCTGGGCGGCAGTCCCTTTAAGAGGGCGCCTGGCCCCGAGCTGAGCCTTCATGTAGAGGAAGAAACAGGGAAATCCCCGAAAAGAACCACCGATCCACGAGAAGCAACTGGCAAGCCTTCTCACATATCCACATTCGCCAAATCTTAGACTCGAACCCGGGCAGAGGTGAGATGACTGTGATCCATAAAAGAGAGAGCTTTAGACCACTCGACCACTCGGGGCCCCGCTAATCCCAGACTAACTGACTGACTAGGTATTATAGTCGTGTATTGCACTCCTTGGCATTCTGCGACTGTTTGCGGCCTAAGGCTGGGCGGTAGTCCCTTTATGAGGGCGCTTGGCCTTGAGCTGGGACTTCAAGTGGAGGAAGAAACTTGGAAATTCCAGGAAAGAACCACCGACCCGCGAGAAGCTACTGGCAGGCAAACTTTCTCACATATCCACATTCGCGGAATCTTAGACTCGAAACCAACCAGACAGAGGTGAGATGGCAGTGATCAATTACGGAGAGCTCTTTAGACCACTCGGCTACTCGGGGCCACGCTATTCCCAGACTGACTGACTGACTGACTAGGTATTATAGTTGCGTATTGCACTGCTTGGCATTCTGCGATTGTTTGTGTCCCCAGGCTGGGCGGCAGTCCATTTAAGAGGGCGCTTGGCCCCGAGCTGAGCCTTCACGTAGAGGAAGAAACTTGGAAATCCCCGGAAAGAACCACCAACACCACGAGAAGCTACTGGCAAGCTTTCTCACACATCCGCATTCACCGAATCTTAGACTCGAACACACGAAGACAGAGGTTCAAATTTCCAGATACTGTCCATTCGCTCGACCCTTTATTAGCCTATTGCATAACTTGATTAGCATTGTTGAGATATATTTCCACCTGTGGTTGTATTCTACTCATCTGTGGTATTTTTATCTCACCTATTTCTCCCAATTGTTTCTCTTCCTCCCCAAGTTGCTCCAAATTCCTTCTCCTCCTCCATCTTCTCTCCACTGACTAGGCTTCTGTTGACTTTGATTATTCGTCTAGTCTCATTTTCATCTCAAATTTTGGACACTCGAGACTCAATTGAACTAAAAATTCTGTCCCCCAGAAAAGCTTCCTTTTCGAAGCTTTGTCTATTGCCAGAATCTACCTCTAAATTTTATCGCCAAATTTAGGAATGGTTCTCTCGGAGTAACCCTATTGCTCAAAAATATTCCCAGGCGGTATTTACTTCGTTTACGAGTTGCGAAAGATATCGTTCGGATTTAAATTGCAATCATACCCTCTATCTCAATTTCGATTGGATGTCGCCATGATCCGATTCAATCAAATTTTAGCTGGCAATGTCCCTTTCGCTGTCTGTCAACGGTAGGACGGATGAGAACACGCCTTGTTTATCCCGCGGTTTTACCTCTGATCTTAGGACTAATCATTAACACCTAGGTGTGATAACTACGAATCTTTTTCAAACGAGGCGATACACCAACTCAAGTGTTCAGTCTCTGGCGGGTCACGGTAACATTGTGCAAAAGATTAACAATAGCCCGCGATAAACTTTAGACATCAAAATCATGGCCGCAGTAATATTTTAGCGTATACACGACTTTATAGCTGGGGGTTAGCAAACGTGACAGTTGATTTTGTCCTGTATACTTCTGCATACTTATTATATATTAAACTCTTATTGTATATTAAACAGGTAGATATATTTCTCCTTGTACAAATGTCATTGTATGTTAATCAGGTAGATATAATTCATCAAAACGGCGCATGTACATTTCATGAATATTTATCATATTTATGAAACGGCATAAACTATATTTGCCTATGCCTATGTCCTCGTAATAATGCTTCTTAAAAACTGACCACTTCCATTTCAGGAAAATGATCTACATGTCACAAAATAGTACATATCACGTTTATCCAAGCAGGAAACAGTACAAGGCATCCAGTGTCTCTTCTTATGTACTTTAGAACGTCATCCTATCGCTGCGCCAGGTAAATAGTTTCAGAGCTTGTCTCATGACCATGAGAAATTATTATAATCTATTTAAGGGTTTGGATCTAGAAAAGGATGCCCCATTCAAGGGTTTAAAATATTTATCTCCACACGAGGATAGTTGGGTAAACAAATAATTTAACTTTGCAACTGGTATTTTATAGTCTTGGTACAAATTCCGACCTGTTTATTTTGCTCATTCAGTGTTTTGGAACTAAATTAAATTAAATATTTTCCTTGCAATTTAGTTAGCAGATTCACACCACATTATTCATTATGTACTATTATTGCTTCTCACACTATATAAAGATTATCAGGATTTTTTTTACTCTGTTATTAAAATGTGAATCATTATTAAAGTGGAATCTATCTATATACGCCGCTCATAGAAAAGGAAACAAAAATCAAGAAAAGTTAAAATATTTGTGCTTGAAGTATTGCTCATTATAGCGTCTCGATTCGCGTGCTTTTGTGTATACTGAACATTAAGATGAAATTTCTTAAGGCTGGGAATGGGGTAACCTGTGAGCCATAAATACAGGAGCTTGACGCACGAGTTAATAGAAATATAAAATAACTTTGATATTATTACAGTATTTGTCCCATTTAATTGATAAATGCTATATGAAATTGAAAATAATTAATACTTTTTATACGGTTAAGTTAGAACCTTCGTTAGTTTTAATTTCGAAAACATTCTATGGTAAGCAACGGTACAATTGGGTACATTACAATATGACTACCAGTTACAGTTCTAACGAAGTGTAAAATGACATCTAGAAATGTCTAATTCATGACTTTCCCGGAAATTTATATTTTCTGTCCTGGTAATATTGCAATTGATGTTAACAGTAGTGCAGTGATACGCTAAATATAAATTTGTTTGTGAAATATGTGGACTGAATCACTTTGGATGGTTAGTGCAGGAATTTTCATTTGCAATCACATTGTTATATTTGGTTCAACTGGGGGGTTTGTGCGTGTTCGACAAAGTTAGACGAATCCATTTTTATTACTATGTTTTTTACACATTATCCAGACTGGTTTAGCTTGTGGTGATATTTTTCGTTATACTATGTTTGTTACACGTTATCCAGACTGATTTAGCTTGTGATGATAATTTTCAGTACTATGTTTATTGCACGTTATCTTGACTGATTTAGCTTGTGATGATATTTTTGAGTACTATGCTTGTTACACCCTATCCAGACTGGTTTAGCTTGTGATAAAAGTTTTTAATATTATACTTTTTTCATCCTATCCAGACCGATTTTTTTATATTAATACTGAATTTCATGCCAACCATTCTTGCAACCAAATTTAATACAGATTCAAACTAACCATCAAGAATCAAATTATTATTTCCTGCCAACGGTGACAAATAAAAATATATTGTGTTCATTTATAAATTTGAATATTAGCAACAATTAACTTCGAACGTAACAATGACTAAAAATTACAGTGGTTTTATAAACCCAAAAATTACTGCGGTTTCTGTATTGTGCCATATATATGTCAGCTAGTAAATTCATTTTCCACGACGGCGAGAGAGAGAGAGAGAGAGAGAGAGAGAGAGAGAGAGAGAGAGAGAGAGAGAGAGAGAGAGAGAGAGAGAGAGAGAGAGAGAGAGAGAGAGAGAGAGAGACGGGTAGTGTGTGTGTGTGTGTGTGTGTGTGTGTGTGTGTGTGTGTGTGTGTCAAACGTTTATGTAGATAATAGTATTAACCCATAAAAGTTTAAGTTACAGGAAAAGTGTTTGTTTGTTCAACGCAATAAAGACCCAAAACGTGTTGTTTTTTTGTCAGATATGATTGGGTATATTGCATTTCCCAACCATACTGAATAGGAGAGAGATCAAGGATATTTTATTTGATAAAATACTCCAATATGTATTACTTTTAAGGCCTATTATAGGTAAAGAATAATTAATCATCATGAAAGGAGTTCTGTCTTTCTCTTTCGTACAAGCTAAAGTAGTTTAGATAGGATGTAACAAACACGACTCATTTACAAGATAAGACTATACATGGCGGCCAGTATAAATGGTGTAGGAAAACCCCTGGAGAGAACCACCGACCCACGAGAAGCTACTGGCAAACTTTCTCACATAGCCACATTGACTGAGCCCTTGACTTGAACCCAGACAGACAGAGGTGAGATTGCAGTGATTTTTAACGGCGAGCGCTTTAGTCCACTCGGCCACTCTGGGCACCCTTCATAGAAATTAAACAATAAAACATTAGGTATCTGCCATCCATGTAACAATGCTTTGTCTACGTAATACGTACAACAGAAAGAACTCCACAACGTAGCGATGACGATTGATCTAAAACTGGACTCATCACGCAATATAAATTATTCATTTAAAGGAAACTTGACAGGCCTCGTTTGCTTTATTTAATAACTTTTATATCTTGAGGTATACTAAGGTACATGTCACATAGAACACACAAACACATAAACACTTACAGCCATATGTATGTATGTATGTATGTATGTATGTATGTATGTATGTATGTATGTATGTATGTATGTATGTATGTATGTATGTATGTATGCGTGTTACAGTGATAATACGAAATGAAATCTCTGCTTTAATGGTCACCAGGTTTCCCTATCTTACTAAATCTAAATTAGTATTAATGGGAAATGTTGTAGAAGAAATCAAATGTTAGAATTTAGCCTCACATGTGGTCTTCATTTCAAAGCTAATGCAAGCAAAATGGTGGGTATATGTCTCCCTGTAAATGACTGGTGTAGCGAAGTTATAACATGATCCCAGGTTAAATAAAATCTGCGGGAATTGCTTCGTATATTCATCTATTCTTTCAAAGCAGTATAGATTTATGAAATAACTATATATGGCTTCACTAAATTATTAAGGTCTATAAGTCTGTGTCAGTACATCAGTACTTACGATTCTGTCTTGAAAGTGTCAATATCAAACGTATTAAAACGTGATGCCAGTATGATAACAACAATACTGTTTGGTTCAGCGCTGTAAAATACCATACAAGCTAAATTGTCGTCTGCTTTGATGTAAGTGACTTTAAACCATTGATACAGCTACCGTAATTGTACCAAAATTATGAAGCAAAGGCAATTACACATCTAAAACATTGACTTAGCTTCGAACAAATTTCCCTATTAAAATATGCATTACAGAGTTTTAACAATTGAATTATTCTGTATTTCTGTTGGACATGAAGGACAAGAAATAAAACTTGAGAAATGTGATCTGGAAGAATGAGATTTGGAAGACACAAAGAATAAAGCAAAATCTGCATTTATTTTGCTTTGAGGGCAAATAAGGATGTAAGTGACGCTAAACACGATTTGCACTGTGTAAGTACTGTACATTACAGTACAGCCTTAGTATTTGGTGGTTAATGCCTCCTTCCAGCAATATGCTTTCTGCCTGTAACACTGAACACACACACACACACACACACACACACACACACACACACGTAACCAGCATTAAGGTGACATATGTCACATGTCAGCATTAGGGTGACAGAATGACATCATGTTGTGTTATGAAACAGTATCACATATTTGTATATGAATTCATCGAAATAAATTATAATTCCTATTATCAAACTTCAATATTCATTTTTTAAAACTACAAAATTAATTTTTAAGCATAAACACACATTTTTCATCTTAATACTGCGTCACTTAATGCCTACATATACCTGTGATGGTCAAAACATCCTTATGGCGACAGACACTTCCCACAGATATTCTGTCTAGTCCAGCATTGAGGCAACATTGTTTTTAATGTCCATACTGCCATACCGAACACAACAGGAAACTAAAATTATATTTCAGGATTATAAGAATCTTAAATATATGCGTTTTAAAATTGTATTACGTCAGCTTATCCATTGGCACACATTTTTATGCTTAACCTTTGTAAATTTATTTTTTGCCCCCCCCCATCCGACGAAATATAAGAATGCTTGTATGTGTGAGGTGCCCAGGCTAGTTATTCTAGCTAATGGGGTTGCTCTTTTGACCAAAGACTATTGCCTATTCCCTTCCCCCTATTGTTTATGTGATTGTCTATGTCCTGTGTTTGCTGCATCATATATATATATATATATATATATATATATATATATATATATATATATATATATATATATATATATATATATATATATATATATATATATATATATATATATATGCTATAGTGTTTGTACGCTATGGAAGTTATTGTAAGGACGGCATTATGTCACATCATTCCCCCTGGTTGTATATTTTGTTATTCTCGTTTATTTTTTAAAACAGGAACGCTTTCCTTTCTGTAGGTCTTTTGGTTTTATTGCTTTTAAAGTTCTTTAAGAATGAGAGACGTTTTTGTATTCTTTTAAAAAAAAAATTCAAAATACAATGAAAACCATTTGCATCTTGAAGTTTTTCTCTCAATCCGTTAATATTAATTAAGGGCACATTGCCTAGTCTGATATGTGGGGCTACCTGGAGTTTTCCTGAAGCTTGGAAAAAGATCTAAATGAAAATTGATTTTTTTTTAAAAATGGGAAATTTTTTCCCTGTGCGTCTGTATGTTTGTGTTTTTGTTTGAGGGTAATCATGTTGGTAATCTTGTGTTCGTGTATCCCTTGTCTGTTTGTGTGTTGCCCATGTGCCGCGTCTTATGTTTTCATGAACTACCACACAGACCTGTTCAGTTCGTGCTATCTACGCACATTACCTTCTCTGGTACAAAGGTTCCCTGTTCCCCGTCAATAAGTCCTGGTGTGCCTATCAAAAGAGATTGTTAATGTTGTGGATTGGTGTGTTTCCCTTTTTTATAATGTGAGTTTAAATGTTTGATTATATTAATTTGAGAAAATAAAAAGAATAACTAAGGGAGATACCGTTAGATAATGACAAAAATTCAAATATTTATAAAGTCCATTCCAGCATCACTGTGTATTTGTGACATGTGAGAGAGAAGCCCAAACCCTGAGATGAACTGGGGCCGATCCCCCACAGTGGTCTTCTACAAGGATGCAGTGAAAATGTTATTTTAGTCAAGCACTTATTGTTTAATCCTAACTACATGACCACATTTCAACACTGTTTTAACAACATATTCAGTTATATTTTGTATACTTTTTTATCATATATTCCGTCTAGATATAATAAATTATTTCTTCGGTATCTCTATTGTTTGCATATCTGCATTATGAAGTTAATTTTTCTACTTTATTATTCTCACATTGAGATTTTGCATGGTATTTTGTGAAGTGGCTGCTTTATATCTTGGACATTTTAGGTATTTCCTATACCATGTGACATTTAAAGTCCACTTCTCCCGTAAGCCATGCATCTTGTAAAAAATTTAAAAATCATACTTTGAACTTGTAAGGACTTTAAATCCCGCCCGTGTCTTCTACACATTTTTCCATTTGATCCCCAAGTGTTTTGTTCTATTTTACATCTGACGGTCCCCCCCCCCATCCACACTCTCTCTCTCTCTCTCTCTCTCTCTCTCTCTCTCTCTCTCTCTCTCTCTCTCTCTCTCTCTCTCTCTCTCTCTCTCTCTCTTAAAATATTTCCGTGGTATTTTAAGTATTTTGGTTAAAAATTGTTCACACGCACGCACGCACGCACGCACACACTCACACTCACACATACATAATATAATATAATATAATATAATATAATATAATATAATATAATATAATATAATATAATATAATATAATATAATATAATATAATATAATATCAGGGTGGGGGTTTTACGTAAAATCCAGCCAGTATATATAAGCTTTTTATGAAAATGTAGGATTTTGTTTTATTTTTATTACAAATATGTTTATAATATTGGCAGCCTTAACTGCAATTGGATTGTGAAGATTCGATCATCCCCTAAACTTCTTCATACATAATGTTTCCTTGGGCAGATAGTGCGTTTTGCTGTACAATATATAATTTACTATTTCTTTGTCTAATTCATTCAGTTTTTTAGTTTTAGGTCAACGGATGTTGGATATATTTCATATTGCTATAGGCCTACATGTATGTCTTGGCCGCATTATGCACAGTGCTTTATGCATCCATATATCTATATTCTCTTTCATCTTTGATACTATGCATTTGTATTTGTCTATTTTTGCTTTATGGCCAAGGGTCTCTCATAAGTCCTTGACCTTATCTTTTATTAGGTGAGATGGGAGTCCTGTGTGATTCCCATCTCCAGTTTCCTATCTTTAACATTTCTGTTTTGTCGTGGTTGATCTTGGAGTCTGGGTTTTTTTTTCAAAAGATTTAAATTCGTATTACAGATGCTTAAAGATTGTGTATCCTTGATAAAGTTCGTACAATCGTCTATGTGTTCGAGCATATTTAAGTCATGTTTCATAGCAACTAAAATGCTTTCAAACAGCCAACGTCTTTTATTTTTAATGAACATTTTAGGCCATTTAAGTGTGATTCATTTGATCAAGAGAAGGACTTGCTTTCTCCACCAGACTGAGGTAGTTTGATCCAATAAATATATCCACTTCTTAATTTATTTTTTATCCATCCTTATCTATTTATTTTGTCTAAATTTGGATAGGGATATGTAGCTTTGAAGCGCTTGACACAACAGGGATAAATTGTTTTGCGAAAAGAAAATTTAAATTGCATTTGACTTCCAAACTGTCTGTAGTACTTTTGGGCTTAGTAGTCTGCCTTTCCTACATTTACTGATCTGAAGAGGAACCACGCTGTAAATAAGCAAATTTTTGGTTTTCTAGGTAGCTCGAATTTTAAACACATATATATAAACTTCTTTGAAGCAAGATTCAAAGTAAAAACAGAATTCTTGCGTTAATTAAATTTGGTTTATCAACCTCTCATGTCAAGCTCGTGTATAAAGAGTTACCCATCGGAAAAACAGACGTCTCGACAAGCGCCACGATACATATGATAGCGGGACTATTGACGCAAAAGGCACCTTAAGGATGGGCGGTTGAATAAAAATTATATACTACGCAAAGAACATTTTCACAGGTGCGACATTCAGTTAATGTGCAGGAATTATCGTCCTATTCTAGTTTCCAAGTGCGTGAATTCGTCAAACTTTTGCGCGATCCGTACGCACTAGCGTCATCTTTGTAAAAATATTGTACTTTATAAAAACCATTAATGCTCACTTTTGCGCAAAATTTTTCTGTTCCTTTGCCTTAAGTTCCTGTTCTGTCTCGCAGCGAATAAGCTACATTAATTTTTTATTAATGGCATCTGTTTACCTGCATCGGAACACGCAATTCAGTATAACATAATACATCGTGTCACACGAGTAGTGGCTTTCAGACTCGACAAAAGTAGAGAAGATATAAACAAGCAAAGAAATTTCGAGTGAAAATGGTTAACAAAATAATGACTGACTTTTTAACGTAACTTTAACATATCGTTGTCTGTGGTGTGGCAGCACTGGGACATCATGCTACAGACATGTAGCATAATGTCCCACCTAGTCACATTATCCTAACAACAGGCCGACTAGTGTTAATACTAATCTCTTAATGCCGAGCGCCTGGCAAGGCAGCTATTAATACCATTTTTTCAGTCTTGATATGACTCGGCAGGGGTTTGAAACCGCGACCTCCCGCATCGGAAGCGGATGTCCCAACCACTAGGTCACCAGTTAGACCAACAAAATAATAAGTAATGTAGTTCATTGTACACGTGGAACACATTTTGACTCTTTTCTTTTTTGCTTTCCTTTATACCTAGATACAATGATTAGCATGTAATTTGCGCTGGAAGGGGGATATTACGAAGCATGTAATTTTTGTGTTAATATGTATAAGACAGACAATTGACAGTGGGGTGTTTTTCGCTGTTGCTATCAAAACAGTTGTGCATGTTCCTTCAACAACTGTTTCAGACGAATTGTCAATTTAAAGATTGATTTGGTAAATGAATAATAGTTACTGACAACAGCTGAAGATTAAAAAAAGTTGCATATGGTTAAGTATCGTTTTATATCGATTTCCCCCTCTTGTATTGATATGTGTATCAGTACAGCAAAAGTATTGATGCATCAATAAATCAAGCCACATCAAGTTACAAACATAACTAATTTAGCCAGTGACCAGAGGGGACTAGACAACCTGAGCAGATGGGAAGAATTGCCTCTCCATCAAATCGTTTTCTCCTCGAAAAATAATACAATTAGAACTCAATTGTTTAGGTCACAACATTGTAATAAAAATTTTATCAAATGAAGCGAATTTTTATTATTATGATAACGCCGATAAACTTGTTTCGCAAGAGCTATTGACCTTTGTTCTCATTTATATTGTTAAAAACCATTGGCAAAGCCCATTCTATCAATTTATTGGAGTTCTCAAATGGAATTATGACAGAAACCTTTATTTTACAAATTACTGACATAAAAATGTTAACGATAAGAAAAAAAAAAACCCACCCACCATTGATTCACAATTACACGAATATATCAGAATGGCTAAGTACGATTTTAGGCGCGATGGTACAACTCTTGTTTGTCAACGTTCCGTATAGACAACGATGTTATTTTCATTGATGTTACAATGAATGATCAGCGGTTGCGGATGATTATTGATCAACTGGTCTGTGGTAAAAAGAATTTATGAATGAAATTTGTTATCGAGCATGACAGTGGGGATGGCGCAACATGGATTATCCAGGATAAACTAGACCCTGTTAAAGAATCACGTGGACATCGTGTTGTTACGGTAGACAAAAATTCTACACTTGGAGCGCTGACTGATATTGACTGTCCATATTATGTGGGATGTTGTTTACGCACTGTGTCCACCAAATGAGCCGGATATGAATGCTCTTCAACTGATGTGAACTGGTATTTTAAATTGCGTGGCTCACCGGGTCACAAAACATTTTATGAACGTCCGATGAGGAGGTAAGGGATTAGCAATCACGAATCCAAAAAGCAAATGAATTGGCACATTTCTAGAGCAAATCGAAATCAAAATAATAGATGTCGCCGAATTGGAAAAGCGATTAAAGTTCCGATGGTAGCAAAATCAATAGCCTACAAGGTTATGTATAATTCTGGCAGCTATAAAATAAGGGGCGCCCCTGTAGAAATAGTTGACAAAAATTTTCATGCGTGGACGGCAAGTGTAACAATATTTCTACGAGGAAAACTGCTAGATTTTACCACGATATTATTTTGAGGAAATTGATAATATTGTAAGCACGATCCTGTATCAGTCTGGCTCTTTCAGAGTGATCCTGGAAAGGTTTTCGATCATCAGACAATCCACCATCGGAATTGGGATTCGATTATTGATTTGATCAGTTGTTACTATCGAGAGGTAAACTTTATCGCAAAGAATTTCTCCATGATGAGATGAAACAGGTATCTCTAAAATACACCATCGTCGATTCACAAATCGAAATAGATGAATTGCTAAATATATGGTTAAAAATTTCGTCTGTAGTTGTTGCTCGTATCGCCCAGCAAAACAAGGGAATTTCTCGATGATGTATCGCGTTCATGCGTCCAATTTGGATATTATGGCCTTTAGACCAAAGATATAGGCATAATCCCGTTGATATAATCTCAGTTGATGTGGTGGATTGGTACCCTGTTAGTTTTCTTGGAGTGGGAGAATGTGAGCCGTATTTCTCACGATTTGGTCATCCAGCACACGAAATGATGATAGTTACAATAAACGGTCCTTTGCGAGTGGACTTACATGGAAATACCATTGATCTAACTGGATTTGCGGAGACTGTATTATGGCAGCATACGTTCATCTGGTTGTTGTTGCTTGATTTGGTTATCATTGTAATAAACCAAATACTTAGATAAATACAGTGCCGGATTAAGGACAAATTGTTAAATTATGAGGCCCTTCTTGGGCCATGAAGGAGGTAGGCGCGGTAGGCCTACACAGGTAGTCAGTGTAGGGCAGGCATATGTTGAGTCATATCTGAGTCGGGCATATATACTCAGAAAACTTAGGAGTAGTTTAAATAACCAAAGACTTTTGAAAAAGTTAATTGTATTTTTTTTTTGCCAAGAAGATGGGCCACATTGCCAACAGGGCCATGTGTATAAGCACACCTAAGCACAATGGTAAATCCAGCACTGTATAAATCTAAGACTGCTGTGCAAAAATGAACGTGAGATATATGCTTGATATGGGATTATTGACATCGTTGACAGTGAGTACGGCAATAATTTTATTCAGGACACAAAATGTCTGGCTGCCACTGGATACAAGACATCGTTTGCAAAGGATATGACGACCACGATGTGTTTAAACATCGCGAGTTTCAAGGCCACTTCCGGTTGCTTTTATTAACGGCAATTCATGACACATGCGGATGCATCAGTCTGCGTGGCGGAGAGCATGAGTTAAAACAACTGATGGAGCTTTTTTTACTCAGCGCTGCACCGCCTTCCTTGTATATCTCTGCTGGAATTCAGTCTGAGCCATCATTAATTGATGTTGGACTGTTAAGAACGCAGTTGAAGTGTTCAGCTCACCCTTCCAGAATATTATATGTGTCCATCTGCACTAATAAGAGGGTATGACCCTGCTGATGGCGGCACTAGACAAGTATATGTTTATATGACTCCACATAAAGATGATGAGAAACATTTGGACGATAAGAAGGGGATTGGTTATCGGAAACTGTTTATAGTGGATGAGAATATGTTACCCGATTTAAACTGAATACGGCAGATTAAGTGGTCTAGGGACTAGGTTTTCTATATTAGGGGTGTAATATCCATACAGACTTTATTAGGTATTGGAATGCAGCAACGGCTGATATTTCCATACAGAGTGTATTATGTTCCAGGTGATTGCAATGTTTCACATATCAAACAAGTTGCCTTAAGTGTCGCGTATCAGCAGGTTTTGACTTGTCAAACAACAGTTCAAAGTTAGTAGTTCGGAAAAAATATGAAAATATATATCTATGAAGCTATTTATGTAAAGAATGTTCGTGGCACTTTTTCGTGAAACATTTTGTGAAGACTTTGTTCATGAGGAAAATGATTGTAATCGATATATGGCTTTAGCTCGCTTTTCTGCCTACCACTGTCCTATACTCACATACAACCGCCATCAAGCCCATAGTCCTGGTACCGATTGATAATAATTGTAATGCAATAGCTTCAAAAAGTTCTGCAAATCCTACAGTAATTATTTAATGAGCAAAGTGAAAAGTAAAATAAAAACAAAACAAAAACCATATTTTGGTCAACTCCATGGAGATTTAGCAGGCAAGTTGATGCTTATGCAGTAGAAACATTCAATACAAAATAGTTGTATTGTGAAAAAAATGAACATTTGGGGGTGGGTATTCAAATATCCGATTGACATTTTAGTAGCATGCTGATCTTTTTCTTCTTTCAATTGCAACTCCTTTTTGAGAAGTAATACAACTATTGCATAAATGAATTATACATTTCCTTTTTATTAAAATAGGAGTACTTTCAGCTAATAATTTACAGAGTAACAAAACCACTTTAAACGGGATGTTATAGGACGAGTAATACGACTACGCAGCATCGTTTTGAAAAATGACCGTCTTTAAGAGTGTCGATGATTTGTAGACGTCGGTCAGCTAGAGATAACACAAAAATGTTTAGTATGCTCTTACTTTAAGATTTGTGAGCGCTATACAACTGGGTCGTGTTCAAATAATTTGGACTTCTAACAGAGTAGGATATTGCCTTTAACTTGATATAAGGTGTATTTCAGTCAAGTGGTCAATGTAATTTATTTGCATATAAAAATCTTTATATTAGTTTAGCCTCATACGATGGAATACAAATATCGAATAAAGTTTGTTGTCTTGAGACCGTAAATTTTTCAGCTCAAATATGTCGCCGGAGAAACATGGATATAAAATTCCAGTTATAAATAAGCCAAAGTCCTTATCCTTCCGTTTTGATAATGTTATATATCATAGAAAGGTGTGGAATAAATTATTTCAACCTTAAAACGTGGCATGACACTGCATATTTTTCATACAAATAAAATAAATAATATTGACAACATTTCCTTTCGTCCTCCACTTTACAGCTTTAGTAGGTAAATTTTATAAAATGCCCATTATCTAATTGAAAAATACCATATTTCTATTAAACCTTATACATGGTACCAATCACAAAATAAAATAACACAATTTTCGTAGATAATTTCAGTATTTCACTTGTTCACTCATCGAGCACGTCACATTATTTGTAATGTAAAATAAAATGTTTATGATTCTTGCCAAGTTAAATTCTCCAATATTTCGCTTTATTTTATTTTTCTTTCTTTCTATTCATTTCTCTTTCTTCGTAATACCGTTTAGTCGGTGTTACCTTCTCTACATTTCCCTTCATTCATTCTCTCGTTTTTTCTAGCTTACTTATTTATATTCTTTACAAGCAATGCGGAGAACAATATCACACCTATTTAAAAGATTTGATCACAACTTAGATATTTGTTATTCAAAATTGTAATCACTGTGGTTATAATCATAATTTATCGTACACTCTTACTACATCAAATTAAATTCTATCAGTGAAACTTTATAAATATATTCTTTCTCTTATTATTTAATGTCTGAAAGTTTTTAACAATCACAGGCTTTCTATTCTTAGATATGTAGGTCTCCTATTGTAATACTGATATAGAAACATGCATATCTTAACATCAGTGTATAATCCATTGATACGGCAATAATACAGAACAAGCAGCGTGCGTAGACTGAGTTGACTGAATTACCTTTGTCATAGGACTAGACAAGTATGGTCTTCGTCAATCGAGACGACGAGGACCACTTTTGTCAATGTTAGAGGGGAATCGATAGGTCTTTGGGTTAGCAGGTAGCTTGAGAGGTCGATCTGCGTTCTGAATGTTTTATGGCAGTGTGGAAAAAGATGGCAGCAACGCAGATCTTGGAGTCATTGGTTATGGTTTTCCTGGTCTGTTTCTTTTTTTTCTGCTGCCGCTTTCCTGTTGGCCTAGTAAGATGTAGCTCTCTTTCCGATGAAGGTGCTTCACAAGCTCTTGTCCTGAGCAGTCGCTTCCCACGTGTCAGTGCTTAAACCAAAACTCTTCAATGACTTCTTCAAGGTGACCCTGTAGCGTTTCCTCTGCCATCCTTTGGAGTGTTTTCTTTGTTCTAGCTCGCATTGCAAAATATCTTCTCTGAAACTTGCGGTCTGAAACGTGGGTTACGTAGTCTGCTCATCGCAGCTGTTACTCCATGATGAATGCGTGGATACTGTGCAGGCCTGCTTCGGCAAGAACCCTAGCATCGGGGATCCTGTCTTGCCAGTTCATGTTCAAGAGTCCACTGAGGCAAGTTGTGTGGACATGGTTTAGCTTCTATGTATGGCGCTGGTAAACTGTCCAGGTTTTGCAAGGTATAGTAGCGTTGGGATTACTATCATTCTGAATACCTTTAGCATTGTAGACTAATGCAACCTCTGTTCCACATTTTGCCGAAGGCTGCGCTGATCTTTGCAATCCTGACATTAACTTCAGTTTCATTTGTGCTGATAGTAGGGTCAAAATTTGTGCAAGCATCAGATAACTTGTCAAAGCTGCATTGCATGTCAGCTTCAGAGCCAGCGTTGAGGGCGCAGTCGTCATGAAATAGTAAGTCTTTGACGATGTTGGTATAGGCCTTAGGTTTTCTTGAAGCCTCCTGAGGTTGAACAGTTTACCATTAGTACGGTATCTGACAATGATTCCCGCGTTATAATAAGTCCTTACGTAAAGACCATTAGTACTGTATCTGACAATGATTCCCGCGTTATAATAAGTCCTTACGTAAAGACCATTAGTAAGCTATCTGATAATGATTCCCGCGTAATAATAAGTCCTTACGTAAATACCATTAGTACTGTATCTGATAATGATTCCCGCGTTATAATAAGTCCTTACGTAAAGACCATTAGTACGGTATCTGATAATGATTCCCTCCTAAAAATAAGTCCTTACGTAAAGACCATTAGTACGGTATCTGATAACGATTCTCGCGTTATATTAAGTCCTTACGGAAAGACCATTAGTACGGTATCTGATAATGATTCCCGCGTTATATTAAGTCCTTACGTAAAGACAAATGTGGTGTCGCGCCACTCAAGGAACACGGGAAACTACATTCAGAGGCATCCGGCAAGGCAAACATACTTAATCGTAAGTACCAGTCCGTCTTCACACAAGAGAATAAGTGTGATCTGCCAAGCCTACACATTGTTACCCTCTGCGTGAGTTCGAGTACAGACTCGGCTAATGTGGGTAAGTGAGAAAGCCTGCCAGTAGCTTCTCGTTGGTCGGTGGTTCTTCCAGGGGTTTTCCAGGGTTCTTTCTCCACCATTAATACTGGCTGCCATGTATAGCCTATATTGTGCTGAAAATGGTGTTAAACCCTACAACAACAACTGTAACACACAAACATAACAACAACAAACACATTACATTGTTATGCATGTTGTACGTCTTCATCTCAAGAGCGAAACAAACTTAATTTTTATGCAAATAATAAATAACAAATAATATATAGCGATATTTACCAGCGATCTCTAAATATATATACAATTTAGATCCTAGTTGTCAAGGGATTTACATCTTACGGAAAGAGAAACATTGGTTGTTAAATCAGTTAAAAACAAAATAAAATATTTTAATGCGTAAATCATTGTAATTTAAAAACATCTTTTGATCTATAATAAGTTTTATACATTATTGTTATGATCAATGATTTAGGAAGTTCGTTCAGTTTAACACAAATTTAAATTTATTTTAAACTACAGGTTGTTGTTTTCGAACTCGTTTAGAAAAGTTGAGAGTGTTATGTATGAAAAAGTGATTTGATTCGAGATCAAACATATAGAAAAGAGTATCTTTTTATTTTAAATCAATCAATATATCTCCAGAGAATTTTCATTAACTTTGAAAAAATTGAAAGCATTTTTAGAAATGTTTCGTTAATGTTTATTCACTGACGGTGTGGAGAAAACAAAAACTTAAAACACGGTTCAATTTGTGTCTAACAATATTTAATAAAATCGTGTTTATCTTGCATAAAAATTTGTAAATACTAGTTATCAATTTATTTATGATATTTGTATGTGTGTCAGTCAGCAAGCTAATGTACATAGGGATAGCAAATATTAGGGAGACATATTTTGTCACCCTAATGCTACTGTTACCATAGTGACTACTCAATGACAATTAACTGTCGCCGTAATTATTGTTCACTGTAACATACAAACATACACACACTCACGTGTGGGTGGATGGGTGCGCGTGTGTGTTTGTGTATTACAGTAAAAATGTGAAGCCATTGATTTTGTGAAATCGCTGAAATTTTCAATTAGCATGCTAAATCACCTATAGAGTCAGGAGTTTCATGAAATCCCTAAAATTTCAAGTAATTTCATGAAATCGCTGATTTCAGTGTCTAACTAAAATCAAAACATTAATAATGCCCAATGATTGATAGAGAAACCAAAGGTCAAAACGTGGCTTCATGTTTAGTCTTCATTTCAAAGCTAATGCAAAGAAATTGGTGGGTATATGGCACCCTGTAACTGACTGGTATTATGAACAATTAATGGTTTCGTATAATCAGCAATTCTTTCAACGCAGCATAGATCTAAGACTTAATTACTTTCAAAGCAACATAGATCTAAAACTTAATAACTTTGTTGGAGTGGGTTGTCTGGGTTTGGTTATCGTTATCTAGAGGTGATCGCCGACGGTGTAATTTGTCCGAATCGATTAAAATATAAATTTATTAACTTATAAGTGGAATAGATAAAGATCTGAGCAAATATATAGAACAAAATAACACTACCCCCCCGTTACAAATAAAGACAAGATTTAATCAAAATTCATAACGATAAAATTCATAAACATTGTGATACTGCATTTCATTCGAACGATATGCTTCTTTCTTTTGGGATTAAATTATTCAACAAATTTCAAATACAAAGATGATTCTACTAATATCCGATCTTTTAAACAATATAATTATTTCATCATCAAATCGAGTAAAAGATCGAAAACACTGCCTTGTATAGAGTTCATGATCTAAAGATCGAAAACACTGCCTTGTATAGAGTTCATGATTCAGTCCAAATTCACAGCGACTCTTCTGTTTTACTTCCTTGTACCTGTAAGTCTAGATTCTCTTCACTTTTCCATTTTTCCAAATTCTCACGTATCTCGCTTCTTTCGGCCCTTCCAACTTTGTGGTCACTTTGGTTTTGGTAAATGCGTGTTACCTCACGTAGAGCTACCCCACTTTCTAAAATAGCAAAAGATGCAACCTTAATCTTCCGTCACAGTTTACTGAGGAAAATATCAATACCCCCCCTTGTTATGTCAGATATAGTTCTATGGGAATTCAAACAGATACCAATGCTATCTAGTCTAACTGACTATGGCGAACCATAAAAACCTAGTTTCACAAAAGTAATGGTCCTGCTAAAGGCCATTTCAACACTCTATCGAGACATTAATTCCATGCTCGTCTCAATTACACAAATAAATGAATTTCCTTCCACTACGGTATTTAAAATGAATATACGCAATCAAGACGTTATCATACATGACCTCACATAATGACCGAGAATTCTCACGGATTCTCGTAACTCATCTCAACTAAAAAATTGAAATTCTAGGTGCATAATCTCGTATAATAATCAAGACTATACATTCAAACGATTCGTCGACGTATATAAAAATATCGTTGTATGAATTCAGACAAATGAACTCGACACAGTTATACCCATATCAAGAAAATTGATCTACGAAGTTAAACAAATAACTCTATGCAAATGCAAGCAACTAAATAAACAGATTATCATAGCAATATCAACGAATTACATTAGATTGTTGCAAATACCTTGTGTTTCCAAGCCTTTACTTCCAGAATTGTGTCCGCTGATTTACAGACAATCTATTCCCTTGGATAATGCTAAGAGTGAATTTACTTCTTAAATTCACTCGTTGTCCCCTTACTCTTACATTTGTTTCTCTTGCAGAAAAAAAAGCGCAGACTGATTTCAATTTTTTGATTTGCACACTAAAACCGTGAGCATTCATGTGGAACTACTGCCACTATACAGCGTGACCAATCTAATTACAATATATTTCCCTCCTGAACTAAACGCAATCAATACAGTTCGTCTGAAAACGTAGATAATCAAATACAGTTTCCTGAAATATTTCAAATCTGACAACTCCACTACAGAACGAAAATTAACCCTCTACTGTTTATTTTAAACAAATGTAGCCATTAATAAATAATCACAAAACTCAATGCAGAGACGGTAGCAACTCGTGAAATTATGGCGAATATAATATGCGCAGGTCTCCATAAATCTAACTAATTGTGTGTCCTACTAAATATGTTCTACAGAGATTGACATAAAAATTTTCCCAATTGCATACGGCTTCTCTTACTTATTCAGATAATAAAAGACTACGTATAAACCATATATTTAGTTTGTGGTGTTCGGATGATGTGGCTTCATTTAACTCTAGAGTCAAAATGATTAGCTTTTAAATTGATGCAAGGCTATTTAAAGTGCCTTGTTAAAAGTAATCATTACACAGAATTGAATATTTTGTGTCTCGATGGCTAGCTCGGGGCCACAAGTAGCAGATTGGTCGAGTCGTCTTAAGAGCTCTACGTTGTGGATCACTGCCATCTCACCTATGTCTGCGTAGGTTCGAATCTCGGATTCGGCCACTAAGGATATGTGAGAAAGCTTGCCAGTAGCTTCTCGTGGGTTGGTGATTCTTTCCGAGGTTTTCCCGGGTTCTTCATCCAGTATGTTGTCCGGGGCCCAAGGCAGCAAGCGATTAGCACGTGTCCCTAAGCCCAAAAAGGTGCATTGTGAAGAGCGCGGGGCTCAAGGTGGTTGCCTCGTTCGCCTTGCCCTGGGGTCGAGTCTGTTTCCCCACCATTTGAATACTGTCCGCCACGTATATGTGATTCACCAAAGAATGTAAAGAAACCATTAGACAACGCCGAGAAGCACTAAAATGTTTTGATAATCGTCCAACACCCAAAAGTTTAACTAAGTCCAGTATTGTTCGGGCCAAAATAAGTTTGCCGCACGATTAAAGAAAGTAAAAGAGCATCATGTGAAAAATCATGTTTCAAATTTTAATTATCATTTCTCTATAAAGAAAGTTTGGGGCACGCAAAATAAACAGAAAGTGGAAACAATTCTTTCCGACATCTGAAAATAGCAACAATTTCAATAGCAAACATGAAATAGGTGATATACTTGCTGATTGTTTCTCTAAAAGTCATCAGCATCTAATTATTCATAAGCTTTCCGGAGATGAAAAGCTTAAAAGAAAAGACACAGTTGAAATTCAAAATAACTAAGAAAGTTATAATCAACCGTTTTCACTGTTGGAGCTAATATAATCTTTGAATAAGACTCAAGATCGCTGGGCCTGGTGATATACATTACCAGTTTTTGGAATATCTCCCTGAACCATCATTATCAGTTCTGAAAATCTTCAATGATTTATGGACTACAGGTAATGTACCAAACATTTGGAAAGAAGCAACAGTAATACCAATTCCAAAAAAAATCTTACCTTCTATAGACTCATATCACTGGCTAGCTGGGAATGCAAAACAATGGAACGAATGATCAATTCTCAGCTTGCACGGTATTTGGGAACTAACAATTTAATATCTCCTTTCCAAAGTGGCTTACTTTATGGTCGTAGCACCAATGATGATCTGGTTAGACTGGAAAAATATATTCGCGACGCTTTTATCAAGAAGGAACATTTAGTGGCGGTTTTCTTTGAATTAGAAATGGCCTTTGATACAACATGAACATACGGAATACTAAACGACCTACTAGATCTGGGTCAAAAAGGCTCTCTGACCTCTTTCATATCAAGCTTTCTCACAGACAGAGAATTCAAGGTATGATTAGTCTCCACCCTTTCTGATATGAAAGAACAAGAGATGGGTGTGTCTCAGGGTAGCATTTTATCTGTGACGCTTTTCAACATAAAACTCAATAGTATTACCAAGTATTTGGCTCCTGGTGTGGATTGTTTTTATACGTTGATGACTTTCTAATATGTTATCGATCAAAGCACATGCATAGAATTGAAAGACAACTACAGCAGAATATCTACATTCAAAATTTGATCAATACTAAGGGTTACAAATGCTCCAAATCAAAAACAGTATGCATGCATTTCTGTCTGCTACAAAGGCAGCATGATGAAACTAAACTCCGCTGGATGGAACACCTATTCCAGTTGCTAAGGAAACAAAGTTTTTAGGTATTACAGACAAATAACTTTTATTCCACTCCTGAAGAATTTGAAATCTAAATGCTTGAAATCTCTAGATTTACTTAAAGTAGTAGCGCACACTGACTGGCAGCTGATGCAAAAATCATCCTCATTCTATATAGAACGTTTATTCACTCCAAAACTAAACTATAGCTGCGTTGTTTATGGTTCAGCTAGGTAGTCATATATGAAGATGCTTGACCCAATTCATCATCAAGGAATAGGACTCGCTCTGGGAGAATTTAAGACATCCCCGAGTGAATGCCTACTCGATGAAGCGAACGAACCACCTTTATCACACGGTTGAGAAATGCTTTCCACACAGTATGCTCTCAAATTAAAATCAAACCCCCTGAAGTCTGCTGTTTTTCAACCCAAATACAAGACCTTATCCGAAAGTAAACCAAACGCCATATCATCCTTTGGAATTAGAATATCACCCTGCCTTGACAGTATCAAAATTGATCTTTCAAAAATTCAGAAAACGTCTATGTTCGAAACACCTCCATGGCTACTCAAGCAACCAAAAATACTTTTTACGTTACACGATAGATTGTTGTTGTTGTGGGGCTTAACGCCATTTTTCAGCACACAATACATGGCGGCCATTATTAATGGTGGAGGAAGAAACCTGGAAACCCCCGGAAAGAACCACCGACCCACGAGAGACTACTGGCAAGCTTTTTCACATATTTGCATTCTCCGTTACATAACAGAAAAAAATCAGAGATAAACCCTTCAATCTTCCAAAACTCTTATCTTGAACTCCTCACCCAATTTGAAAACTACACAATAATTTATACTGATGGATCAAAATATGATGAAACGGTTGCTGCAGCCTCCGTTAGTGGAAAACACACAGAAAAGGTCGTTTGCCAAATGGCACTTCAATTTTTTTTCAGCCGAAATCAGTGCAATAGACCTTACTCTGTATTATATTGAAAACAAACGTATTTTAAACATCATCTTCTCCGACTCACTATCAGTACTTCAGTCACTAGTTAACAGAAAACTGGAGAATCCACTGTTAGCCAATATTCTCCTGAAACATACTAAACTGAGTATACAATATATTATACTGTTTGTTACCCAGTCATATTGTCATTAAAGATAATAAAAAAGCAGAATGCGCTGCAAAATAGCCATTTCATTAGAACATTTCTGATTTTAAAATACCGTACACTGATTTTAAACTTTTAGTATCAAAGACTCCTTACATTAGAAATGGCAGGCATCATGGAATGATGCCGTGAATAACAAACTCCATGCCATCAAGCCAACCATAAGGGATTGGACTCCTTACAGAGCCATCCGTAAAAAGGCGTCATTGCAATAATTCGAATTGGTCATTCTTAATTAACCCACTCCCACATACTAAATGGAGATGATCCACCAGAGTGCATTTCTTGCATTGAACCATTCAAAGTTAAGCACTCTATGTTAGAGTGTTTCGACCTCCAACTTAAGCATGTTCAGTATTTCAATGTGCACGACATTAGGGAGCTCGTTGATGCAGTGACCGTGTTTTGTATTACAAACTTCTTGAAGGAAGTAAACATTTGTCATAAGATATAGCTTTTATGATATGACCTTGATCAGTTTTATGTACTATATATTCAGTCCCTAAATTTGAATTACCTTTCGTCTATTTTCCTTATCATACACCATTTACACTCCCCATTGTTCATGAAGCTTTATTTATTGATCACCGTAACTATTTTATCGTTTTACTTTCAGCTGATCGATACGAAGACTTTTACCACCTTTAAATGATTCTAGATATAACCTTTTGTATGGCGCTAAATAGCCTGACAGTGCTGGTGCGGCGTAAATATTAAACCAACAAACCAATCAACAAATCTGTTCCAATCTGTTCCTTCTGCTTGTCTTGCTTTAAATTTCTTTGCTGTAATGGATTCTTCTGTGTCTTCTTTGCCTGCTTCTTTTGTTTCAAGTTTACAGGGTTTCTCTGTATACTAACGTCATTTTCTTTTCATAATGATAACATGCATTTTACAGTTTTCTTTCTTTTCTCCTTTATTGAATGTTTATTTTCTTTTACATTGTGGACGTTGTGAGTCCGGTATCCTAAATTTTGACAAACAAAACAAGTATCTTGACTTTATCTTTAGAGTAGTAACCTGGATTTCTACAGGAATTTTTCTCCAAGTGTAAGTTCAAAAGATTCCTTGTAAATCTGTCATCAGAAGTGTCAACTGTTGTGGTGGCTCTTCCATTTATGTAAATTAAACCAATGTGTGTATTCACTTTGGATTAGGGTGTGTCTATGACGGCAGACTTAATGTCATGACAAATCTTATAAGATGGTCGTGGAAGTGTCGTGTCACAAAATAATTGCTATCTTCTTTGTTTTCCAATCTCTAATTTTATAGATCATTCAGAAAAACCATTGACGTCACTTATTAACTTCGTCTGTGAGAGCTAATAGATTTTGGTGCAGGTCCTTCAAGATATTTAAGCCATTTCATTTTCTTTTGAACGTCTGCAGTCGAATTTCAAAACCACAATAAACTGGCAAAACCAAGAGAAACATTTTTTCTACTTTGAGTGTGGTTTGAGTGTATGGATGGAATCCATAAAGGCGCACAAAACAAATTCGCATTTGATAGTAGAAAGGCAAGTGTGTGCAGCATCGCTCACGTTGCAGCGTACGTCACCACTCTGAATGATCTATTACCCCATTCAGCTCCGATTAAACTTGGGAAAAAGAGGTCAGGATTTTTCTGTGTGGAATGCACCATTATTGGTCAACGTATGTACCCATTATGAACGTTCTGTCTTTGAACTCTTTGCTTTTTTGTCTTTTGATTTAAAAATTGGTGTGCCGGTGAGTTAATTGCTGTGATCGGGAGGTCTCCATTTATCGCAGATTTGATATATTTTCTCTAAATGTTGACTGACGCGTGATTACATGGTCTGATGACAAATGTACAATCTTTTAAAATTTCACCGTTTTGGCATGCAAATACTAACCTTAACAAGACTCGACATCAAAATCAATATCTCGACTAGAATGACAATTCAGAGTTAATCCTTTTACACTCCATTTATTTTGATGTTGCCCTAGTTTGTGTATGTACTGGTAATCGGAATTATTACGTCCTCAAGCGGCAAAAGAAAAATAGTCTCTAGGTGATGCAAGTAGGTATATCTTCCTAACGTTTGTCTTCAATGATACGCTTATAGCTCAAAGGTCATCGATGTAGTCTAACAATAAATGTCAACTATATAGATGTGATTATTATATTTAACGTAGTTTTAACAATTTTTCAGTCTTATCGCTACGATGTATGCAGTGTGGCAGTTTATAGTGATGTTTAGCACTGGGGCATCATGTCGTAGAAATGTAGCATGATCTCTCACCTAGTCACATTTTTCTGACACCAGGCTTACCAGTCCTAACACTAATCTCTTAATGCTGAGTGCCGAGCGAGGCAGCTTTTAGTACCAGTTTTGTAAGTCTTTAGTTTGAATGAGCCGGGAATCGAACCCACGACCTCCCGTATCCGAGGCGGACGCTCTACCCAATAAGGCATGGAAGCGGTGTCCTCAAGGTGTAGATCTCGATCTCTTAAACTTCTAAGGTGGAATATACTTTTGAACGGCATTCTCTATTATGTATGCAGTCATGCGTGATAAAAGATAATTTAGTAGAGCAACAGATGCGTCTTACATATTAAGCAGGATCGACAAGTAAAAAGAATTCTACACACCTTTATACTTAGCCCGAAATGTAATAACAACAAATGTCTATTGGTTTAACATAAAGATCTATAAGACGCATAACGTGAAAGGCAATCTATCTATCTATCTATCTATCTATCTATCTATCTATCTCTCTCTCTCTCTCTCTCTCTCTCTCTCTCTCTCTATATATATATATATATATATATATATATATATATATATATATATATAAATATATATATATATATATATATATATATATATATATATATATATATATATATATATATATATATATATATATATATATATATATATATATATATATAATAACCAGGACTTTATATAGCGCCTAATCTTTAGAAGCTTTAAGCGCTTTACATTTTACAACGCTTAAAAAATAATAGGAAAAGCAAACCACATATAATAAAATGATTACAAAACTTAAAAACAAACACCACAAAATTAGAAACAGAAACTATGCTGTAATTTTTTTAAGGTAATAGACGTTAAAAAGAATACACTATTAAGTCATTATGACTGTTCTTGCAGTTGAAATAGATTGGCTTTAAGGCGCTCTTGAATGAGATCACTGTGTCTTTGTGTCTAAGTGCAGCGGGCAATTCGTTACACGTTGCTGAGCCCTTGTGTGCAAAAGAAAGTTGTCCGTATGAATTCAACTTCATAGTGGGGATATTGAGAATGCGAGTGTCAGAAGAGGAGTGTAAGCATCTTGCAGGTGTATACACATGGGTGAGGTCAGATAGGTATGTTGGACTGGAGCCCGTCAGTGAAACGTAGCACAGAGAACTAATTTTGTGTTTAATTCTGGATCGTATGGATAGCCAGTGGAGAGGCATGCTCTGATGGTGGTACTCTAAGGATGATTCTAGCAGCAGTGTTTTGAACTTTTTGAAGTTTCTGAAGTAGATATTGAGATGAACCAGACAGAATTGAATTACAATAGTCCAGTCTTGAAAGTAATAAGGAACACACAAATGTTTTTGTGGCATCAACTTACAGACACTTGCGAATGGAGCTGATGCGTCTCAGCTCAAGATATTCAGCCCGGGAAATGTTCATGACATGTTGATGTAATGAGAGAGTACTGTCAAGAGTGAGACCGATGTTTCGTACTGACTGCTTGAATTTAATGTTGGTGTTGATAATATTTATTGTCTGAGGTAAAGGATGTGAATGAGAAAGTCTGTTTTGTAATCAGTATGGCTTCAGTTTTATCATCATTTATCTGCAGCTTGTTACATGTCATCCATGATTTCACATCAGAAATGTACCTCTTTATGTCTTGGATGGTAGCTTCAAATTCAGCTGGATGGCTAGATTTGTATATTTGAGTGTCATCAGCATATTTGAGTGTCATCAGCATACAATTGGTGAGACACTGGATGATTAGCTATGACACTTGAGAGTGGCTGAGTGTACAGAATGAATAGAACAAGTCCAATAACAGACCCCTGTGGAATACCACTGCATAGATCAACTGGTCTGGAGTGTTTTCCATTTGCAGACACAATGTGTGTCCTGGTGACCAAGTAGAACTTGAACCATAGTAAGGCCGTGTCGTGAACGATATATAACGACATTAATCCCTTTTACCTCTAAGGCTAAATGCTGTTACCGTTTTCCGTATCAACAAAAACAAACCGTATCTCATATCGTCACATATCTTTTTTCATCCAGGTATGGGATTCAAAACGTTATTGCTCGAGATTTGCTTTCTTTGGTTATCCATTGAGAATCACCTAAGCGATCCCCCCCCCTCCGCGTATCCGCTAATTCTAGCTTATAAAGTTGATCCTGAATTCGGAAATCTCGTCATCCTTTCGGCCTACTCAGTACAGCTGAAAATTGTATCTTCTTGCGCATTCACTTCAGAAGGCTGGTGATGATCATCTGAATATATTGTCGGCCGACACTTTGTCTAGTAAATTAAAACAACAAATTAGAAGACCTCCAGTATCTCACTAAAGAACCAAGCGCTGGGAAATCACAATTTATACATGAGCCTGTGCTATTCGCCATAGTTCTCACCTACTACTCTCTTTTCAAGCAAGCTATGTCTATCTTGTCTGCGAGTACAACATGATGGTCAGCTTTATAAAATGAAGACCACGTTGAGTACTGTTCCAATGAGGAAGATGTTATCTGGAAAGAAGGCTTTTATTCACCTCGTCTTGTAGACTATCATTATAATTATCAAGTCCACATAACTCAGACTGCATGTTTCTGATTCTTTAAAAGTGGCGTCCTCTGTACTGTATTCTATTATAATTGTGTACGCTCTTTTTGTTAGGCTTTTACGACTCATTGCAGCCCCTTGCTGGGTCAGTTGCCCCTGTCTGGGCGGTAGTCTCTTTGGGTGGTTCACCACCCGAGCCCAATGTCTCCTCTGAGGGTGACATTGCTCCCCAAGGAAGCCCTTAGCTCTAGTGCTGGGCTTTTGACCCTGGTGCTGAGCCTTTTGAAAGACCTTTGACCTTATACTGTGGAGATTCATAGGACACACGCACACCGCGGCCGACAGCGGGCAAAGGCGCAAAGGAAACATGACTTTTGGAGAAACGCTTTTGTTTTATCAGATCAAGATTAGTTGTGCTAGAGGACTGCCCTATGCCAATGTTGTGTTAGCAACCTATGTAAATGGCCACTCATTAATGTGTTTGTGAATTTTGAATGAGTCCGAATTTCGTACTGGACGTACTTATGTAACGAATAATGGAATATTAAGAGTAGAGAATGTGAATGTTAATTTATGTGTTTTTGACGGAGTTCTAATGAGTCACGTTATTTTTAATGGCCCGGGTCCTCTTTTGCTAAACTGTGACCCTAGAGTTGGATTATGGGGAAAGGGCTTTCCTGGAAAAGGGGCTACATTTTACGGGAAGTCTCGTGGGACAGTATGCGGAGCCGCCTGAACTGCCCCTTGTTTTTTGGGGTGGGTGTGGTGGGAGTGGCTCTATTCATCTAATAAGGCAACGTTGTCCGGAGGGTATTATGGGGAAGTAGGTAGAGCCGCCTGAACTGTCCCTTCATTTGTGTGGGTGGGGGTCCTATTCATCGAATAGGGCGACATTGTCCGATGGGTCTTATGGGGAGGTAGACTGTACCGCCTGATCCGCTCCTTGATTTGAGGTTTGTTTGGCAATTTCTTGAAAGTCAATTCAATCTTTTCAATTTGGCTAGAAAGAGTTACTAAATCTTTTCTGTTTGGCAATTGTTTCGAGCCCGACCGGAACGGGTTAGATTTTCCCTTTGTCCGTTGTAATGCTGTGCTAAATTGGACCTTGGTTTAGGTGTGTGCCATGTGGTTTCTATTTATAGACGGTTTGGCATGAATGTCTGTTGGTATTATGCTGCATGCGGTCTGTAATATTTGTCTGCCTCTGCATGACTGGTTATCGGTAGAGTGCTGTCTTTTCATCGCCGCTTTTCATCGTCTGTTTTGGTATAGTAGTTTGTACGATGTTGTGGAGGTTGTTGCTTTTATCATCTTCTTATTAAGAGCAGTCGGCGTAACTTCCCAGTCTGCTCCATCCTTTGTTTTTTTTTTTGGCTGTTCATGGGCCAAACAAACAAAATTCACAGCCACGTTAGGCCAAAGGGCCAAACAAACAAACCGTGATGACCTAGTCAGATATGGACAGAAAGAAAAGGTTGATAGGATACCATTTATTCTGACCTATCACCCAGACAATCCCAAAGTAGGTAAAATCATCGCAAACCATTGACCAACCGTGCAATCGTCAGACATACTAAAACTAATACTTCCGAACAAACCTGTAGTAGCTTGCCAGAGACCAATAAACCTAAAGGACATCGTAGTCAGGGCAAAGCTAACGCCAATCGCTAGTCAAAACCAACTTAGTCAATCTGGACCCTGCGGCGATAAAAGATGCAAAACCTGTCAACATATGATAGAGACCAAGACATTCACTAGCACAGTGACTAAAGAAAAACTAAACATATATGGTCCAAACAAAACGTGCAAAACAGAGAATGTGATTTATCTCATCACATGTAAGATCTGTGGCCTTCAGTATGTCGGAGAAACTGAAAAGCTACACAAAAGGATAAACCTTCATAGATCTGATTGGATGACAAAAAAGCTGTACAGAAGCCCGGTCGCAGAACACTTCTCCTCCCCTGGCCATACTTTCAGTGATATAATACTTATCGCTATTGCTAACAACCACAGCTGGAGTTCCGAAACCAGGAAGGAAATGGATCCATACTGGATAAGCCGCCTTAGAACATTGAAACCAAGCGGTCTAAACCAAGAAGACTAAAAAAATGAAAACTATGCACTAGTAGAATTTAAGATTTACTAAATCTTCTTATTATCCTTCAATTTTTACTATACGAATAACTGGTATAGAATCAAATATCCGGGATATAATCTGCGTTACATAAATGTACAAAAAGTAAAAATAGATCTCGCTTTGGCTTGTAGATTTTTTGGGAATTATACACTGTTTTCAGTTTCCGAAACTAGTCTTTACAAGCTGGTTGTATTTATAGTTTTTACACATGTGGAGACAGCCATGTAGAGGTTTACAAACAAAACATGTTTGTGTTTATTTGTTTGTCGTATATATGTTTTGTATTTGCCTTTGAAAAAGACTCATTAAGAGTCGAAAGCGCTTAGGCTAGTTAGTTACTAGTTTCGTACTGTTCGTCGTCAGTTTATTGCATCTATTTTAATCAATCCCTGACACACGTGATCTCTTGGTGGATCCAGTACGCTTGAAAGGGTTGTTATTAGCCACATGATTTGTATTCTATTTATATATATATATATATATATATATATATATATATATATATATATATATATATATATATATATATATATATATATATATAATTTTTTTAAAAATAATTATAATATAGGGTAGTAGGAATACTCATTAAAGTTATGGTTGGTGTCTTTCTTTCATTCCTCTGTGTCTGATCTATGGTCGTGGGTCAGTGGTTTCTAATTAGTCTGTTCGGTCTTCCTCTGTCGCCTAGTAGTGGACCAGTAGTTTGTTATTGGATGTGATCATGCAAGGTTGGTGAGGTGGATTGGTAATTGGTATGGTTATATGTGAGTTGTTTGTGTTGTAGTTAGTAGTTTGGTGTTGCGATAGTTAGGTCTAGGTAGAGAAGTTTAGATTTATTAGGTTTTATTGATTGCGCTGAGATAGTGTAAGGTGTTCTTGTGGGCCAGTAGTATGTTTTTGTTGAGTGTTGGGTTAAGCAACTGTGGGTATGTTGTTGGTAATACTATCCTTTGCTGATACTGTTGGAAGTCTGTTCTGTATTGTAGATGGTGATTATGGTCGTTGACAATGCGCTCCAGAGTTTTGGCTTCTTGGCAGTGTGGGCAGCTTTAGTTTTCTCCTTGTCGATCCTGTGTTTCCCAAAACTTGTTTGTAGGAGAGTTTTTCTGAGCATAAGCCTGTTTATGATACGTTGCTCTTTTTCTGTAAGGTTGTTGTTTGTGGTTCCCTTTTCAGAGACGGTTGTCCGTACCTGGCTGTAGAGTTCATGTGTGCTATAGTCCAGTTGTATGGATGTGTATTTTAGTCCCAGTTTGACTGCCCAGTCGGCTTTGTCGTTGCCATAGAGGTGGATGTGGGATGGAACCCAGATGAATTCGACTTCTTTGTTGTTGTTATTATTATTACGTCCTCAAACGGCAAAATAAAACATAGCCTCTTTGTGATGTTAGTATTATATCTTTCTAACGTTATTCTTCAATGTTACAATAATAACTCAAGGTCGATCGATGTAGTCTAACAATAAATGTCAAAGAAGAAATGAGATTATGTCATGTGATAATTTTTTTGTCTGCAGTGTGCCAGTTTATAGTGATATCTAACACCAGTGCTAATTAATAGATATAAACTGCCACACTGCATACATCGTAGCGATATGACTGAAAAATGGTAAAAAGCTACGTTAAAAATCTAAATCACCCACCCACACGCATGAACCTAACAAAGTCGATATGTAAACAATCCAGATGACGAGTCTCACAAAGACCTTACATGATATCTACACAGGCTATTCACGACATTTTCACAATGTTGTGTCGGTACAAAGCACAACTACAAAGTGAGATTGACAAATCGTTGTATTTTTTTTAAAAAAAAAAACAACGTATTCGTCCAACAGTATCTGACATGATTTTATTGATAACTGGCGATGACTTACTTTTTTAAGTTAGGTATAAAAAGCGATTATCTTTCTCCCCAGAAGCCTTGTTCAGAACTAAAATTAATATCTACAAAATCGGCTATTCGATGATGTGTACTATTTATATGTATATTACAGCTTTTAAATACTTTTCTTTTGACAAAAGACGTTCAAATCTAATAATTCCACACAGTGCTTACATGTTCAAAAATTTTAATAAATGTTTTAGAACGCGTGTTGACCTAGGCGGACTGAAGTAAGTACGCTGGGCTTAACAAGACAATTTTATCGAAGTATAGAATTTAATGTCACGAAGACATTATGACTAAGTTACTTGATATCTTCTTCTTAAGACATAACAGTCTATTTTAAGATTTCTATGCACACCTTCTATTCAAAACCAAGGTGGTCCCTTGCATTATCCATTTGCCTTCATGATATGCTGTAACAAATTATACCGAAAAGAACAAGCGAACAAAATTCTCGTCCTTGTCATTGTCCAGTATCTAATATTTAATCTAAACATGGTCTAGGAGGTTAGTAAACGGAACAAATTCCAAAGACTTTTAAAATAAAAGGCGTGTAAGAATTACGAAAAAATTAAATGAATGGCAGGTTCTTTCAATTTATCTATTCATGTAATCGTCGACTGCATATTTATGAGATGACTGAATTTCACAGTCAAAGATTTTTTTGAATGAATCTTATTAGTGTTCATGCACCTTGTGACCAGTTTCTCGTTTCTCATATTATAAGTAATTCATTTTGATCAGAAATTTTTTCCATAGGTACAGAAGTTTAAATTATGATATTTTCAGTAAACCTGCGTGATCAAACGTGAGTATGACTAGGACAAGGACGAGAATCTTGTTCTCAAATCCCCTTTAATATGTAAATCTATTCCGTTTCAAAATTAGTCACACCGGCGATTACCAACGGGGTGTGAGTGTTTTTAAAAAGTTTCATACAGTTTATAAAGACAATGAAATTTCCTTAAGTAGCCTTACTTCATTTTAACACGTTTCCTCTATGCTGCGTACAGAGATAAACATTTACCCTCAGCCCTTACTCCTACCTCCGCAACCAAAATGGTATAGAATTTGTAATTTGTAACAATAATTCGTGTGTATAACCTAACCATTTACACATTCTGGCGTTAATGCTATTAACGCAATACGCATAACGTGAACAAATTGAACAATCTTACCATGCTGCCTAGTCCAACCATGGCCGCTTTATGGCTTATGAAACGGTAGCCATCCAAGATTATGGGTGTTATAGTTACTTCTCCTAAAAGAAAAATCATATCGACGGGAAGTTTTGGTCATAAGACTTGAATAGTGCCTTGCTGGTTCCAAATGATACTGGCCATCTTGTAAATCTTATCATCTCTTCTCCTCTTTAACGAATTGTCATACTGATATGGCGTTTTCACCAAAGGATTTCTAATTTTTCTAGTTGATCCTAAATAAATGTTATGCTGATCTGACGTTCAAATGGACCAGCATGACGGTCATCTTAAAAATATTGTTATCAATACGATTCCTGAAAGGATAGTCATTTCGCCACAAGATTTTATTGACTTCCAGTTGGCTTTAAATTAAAATAGTTCTGATCTGGAGTAGGCGTAAGCGTATGCGACCACTCTTATCATTTTACAAAGGCTTCTAGAATTCACACGTAAGTATTAAGAGTTTAGGCTAGGATGAAAGGGAATCCCACGGGGTGAACGTATTAGAAACACTCTTATCTTTTCCCACGAGGACACAGATTGAAAGAACATTGACTGCTAAGTTTAATTGGATCGGTTCACCAGCGACACTCAATCGGAATTGAGACAGAGGGTGTGATTATAATTTAGATACTATTTATGACTTCATACCTCGCAAGGAAAAGGGTTAGTAGATGACTAGACAGATCTTTGAGAAACTGTGTTACTCAGTAAAGCCATTCTTAATTTGGTTGTAAAACTTAGAAACAGATTCTAAGGGAAGAAATCCTTCGGAAATGTCAGTAAGCTATTTACGCGATTTTGCAGATCATTACGGCATCATAATTGTAATTATTTGTAGTGTGCATATATAATTACTATCATCGTTTAATATGTATAATTACCTTTCTAGTGTTTCATTTACGTGCTGTAATGTGTTGAATTTTGAAGAATAACTGTTTCTTAAAGTTGAATAAATTATGCATTAAAGTTTATCATAGTCAAGCCAGAAAGGTCTGAGAAAGTTCATGTTGACAGTTCCCTAATTTCATCTAAAACGCGAACGTTTAAGATTTAGTGGATTTCACAATGTAAACTAAATCTACTAAATCTTAAACGTTTAGTGGATTTCACAAAGTCAAAGGGGCCCCGAGTGGCCGAGTGGTCTAAAGCGCTGGCCGTTACGGAGCACTGCCATCTCACCTCTGTCTGCGTGGGTTCGAGTCTAGGATTCGGCGAATGTGGATATGTGAGAAAGCTTGCCAGTAGCTTCTCGTGGGTCGGTGGTTCTTCCCGGTGATTTCCCGGTTTCTTCCTCCACCATTAATACTGGCCGCCATGAATAGCCTATCGTGTGCTGAAAAATGGCGTTAAGCCCAACAACAACAACAACAATCACAAAGTCATCGTAACAGTACAGTGGCAGATAATACATTAGAATTACAGACCATATCGGTTGGAGTGGAACTTATGTGAAACAAATGATTTTCATCGTAAATCTAATTCTATCATTTTCTAGGCTGTAAATAACTGATGAAAGACATGATTATTTTAGGGAATATTTAGGAGCAGTTGCTTTTGATTTATCAGTTAAAATTAAGGCGTAGACTTTAGAAATAATGGGGAATTTACGGTAGCAACTTGGCTCAGAATACTTTAGTCCAATTTTGCTTGCGAGAAGTAGAATTTGAGACTACGGTGTAAAAACCTGAGAACGGAGTTTTTCTTTGTTAACAAAGTAGAGAGGCAGATAGCTGTCTTAAAAGGAAGAGACAGGTTATAGTGCCAGGACGCACGATTGTGTGGGAAAGAAACATCATTAAGTTACGCAATTTTAATTTCCATGTAATTTTCTATTTTGCTTGTTTTGTTTTATGCAAATGTGTTTGATATGCTTATAATAAATGTATGTATCTTGTATTTAGTTTCATATGACTCTGTTGATATGTTAGAGTGTTATGCAGTTTAATTCTATAATTTAAAGTCATTAGTTCATTGATAGAACTGGCGGATTTGTGATGTAATCCAAATATTCAATGTGTAAAATATCTTTTGGTTATATGAATTAATTACCGTCGTCTGTTGGCTGATACCATTTACCGTAAGTTAATGAAAATTCAATAATTTTATATGATTTTGCAATGACTAAATAATTTTGCAGGTTAATGGTTAATGTACGCTAGAATTTAGTGAATCCTATGCAATAGTAATATTGAGTGGAACTGGCTACCCAGCTGTAATTAGACGTGTAGTAATAAATGTTGATATATACGGCAGCATCGTTTGTACATAGCCAATTGTAAGACGTATTGTAGCCAGCTGTAAGAAGAAGTATAGTAATTTATTATATGCTCATCCTTTTTCCGTTAACTTTACATCGTCAGAATCGTGCAATATTCCCCGATATTGAACATCTTCTTACTGCATCCCGCGTGCAAAGAAACTATTTTATAACGTAAACAATTTTTATGACTGAACTAGAACCGCTATTTCATGGACGGCCACATACCAGCAAATGTTTCATAGACTGACACAAACAAACTGTTTTGGCACATTCTGCGTTTACTTTTTTGATACAACTTTTTACAATTTAGCTAGATATAGACGCTATACAGGGTCCTCACAATAACAGTCTGCTTTAGCTGTTAATAAAAATGGCCAAAAGTATACTTGCAATTTTACATCCTGAATTTCCTCAACGAATATACTTTCTTAGGTCTGTAAATCTGAAATAGATGAGCCAAGTCCTGCGTTCTCAAGGTTGATTACACATTTTGAAATTGTACTGTAATTTCGAGTATATTCCAAGTGCAGTTACATCCTTCTTACTGTACTCAAAATAAAATAAACGTTAAATTTCACAGCATCTTTTCGATAATAGAAATGGAAAGGCTCCATAATTTCCCCACACTATGATCTGAATCATTCAATGTTTGTAAAGAAACACGCATGCCTATGTCAACACAATTCAAAACGATTAAATTGGCAGACGTTGCTTGAATCCGATGCAATTCACTTCATGTAGAAAATTCCAGACCATAATCAAAAGATTGAGTTGAATCGACAAAAATACCAAATCGTACTCTTTCCGGATCAAATGGAAAAGTTGTTGAAATGCGTATTCATTAATATTATTATTCCAACATCCTCAATCATATCCTCATAGAGGGGACATCCTTCACAAATTATAAACATGTTAAGAAGCCTTTTTTTGTGAAAACCAATGACACTACGACTATGTATTGCAGAGAAGTCTTAGGTTAAATTTTAAACATGGTCGCAATAATGACTATATTGGATATCAGAGTGATACAGTATACACTGAAAACTAACTACACGTGATAAAATGTTTTGTTTTTATTTATAAATGAAACCTCACCTCTGCTACCACCATCTGTTTATGAGAAGTAGCCATACTATGAGTTGCAAGATAACATATATACTGTATTTCAGATTAGCATTATTTTCATTTAGGTTCATCCAATCATATTTGATCCTTCTCGTGTAACTCATTCATAGCTAAGTCAGCCCATATAGAAGATGTAACAAGTGCAAGATCAGGTCGGCATGTCATAAGAAGTTTTGAAGCGAAAACCCCTTTTAGCAACAACCAACCTTTCAAAAGGAATCATACTATTTTCAAGATGGCAACCACGACGGTCATACTGAATGTATTAGAAGTGCCATTTATAAATAGGACGATCTGAAATCTTTAAGTGAAAACCCGATGTCGATACAAGTTCCATCCAGTATGAGTCGGGATAAAACAACTATCACGAGGCCTCCATGGAACTTATATTATGGGTGTTACTGATGGACACCATTTTCGTGTAGAACAAACTAGTCGGTCTTTTATTGAAAATCCTATGTTCATACAAATATCGGCTTAAGATTTTTAAAATTGATGCTTTGGCGGCCACATTAGATCTTAGATAAGAAATATTTTTAAAATTATATTTAGAATCATCACAACACCATCAGAAGACTTTTATGTAAACGGCGTATCGATATGTCCTTCCATTTGGGAAGATTATATATGGCAATATTTTCCAAGCTTCTAATGACATACAGGAAGGAATATCAGTTGATGTCGCTCATCCTATATCTTGACGTTATAAATTTACATACCAAGTCTTATCAAAATCTTATCATTAATTTACGTGAATATCGCTAAAAACTAAACCCATGCGAGGTCTTGACGATACAAAATTTCGATACCATGTATGATAAAGCTATGATCAGCCCAGAAAGACCAGAAATAAGCGTTAATGGACGGATGACAAATGACTTTGGCCCGATAAGCTATTACAAAATCCCCAAAACTATTGACGTATTTTTTTATTTTGTTTCGCTTCATTTATCTTGTTGACGGCTCTCCTTATCATTTCAATAATATATCCTGCTGTACAAGTTTCAATAACGGTATAGCGTTTGCGACTGTCAGCATCTAGATGCATAAATTATTAGTTAATACATCTACGCTGTATATGAATATGCGTTATAAAATAGTACCTGCATTTCGCACGAAACATACATACCATTTCTTTGGGTTGCGAAGAATTTTCATCTGTGGAAAGAAAGTATAATATCCTAATTCCTGCATAATGACCATAAATTCTGATCTGCAGTAAATCTTTTCCCTATAGTGCTGAATATTCAGTTGCATACACAATGGCTCCAGCTGTTCAAAGGCAATTCTTGTCAAAGCTTCCTAAATAAATATAGGCATCACTTTTAAAAAGAATGGTCTATTACATTCCCATTACTGAGGAAGCGCGACATACTACAGAGTTAACATCTCGTATTAGAATTGTTAACCTTACAATTGTACAAATCATGAACATATAGATTTGTTGATTCCAGATCATTTTAGATATTTCCTTTCTGTTCCAAAAAAAAAACTCTCCGCAATTATAGAATGGCTATAATGACCTGATCTAGATATCAATAATGGCATCACTGTATCGAACAATCCTGGTCAAACTTTCGCACATTTTTAAATTCTTTTTATTGCAGTCTTTTGGAATTGTCGGGTGGTGGTAATAGTGGTGGTGGTAGTGGTGGTGGTGTGGTGAGTGTAATACCCTACATATGCTCGTTAAGCTGTTGGAATATATTCCGAACATTCTATATTTTGGACATTTAAGATTTAACTCGCAACACTCTAAGTGTCTCGTGAAGTTTCATTGTAGAGAAATAAATTGCTTACTGATTTTACTTATTGTTTCGGTTCACTTCCTTCTGTTACATATTTGAAGACCTAGAGTCGTAAAATCTGATACTTGGATAAATCATGTTAGCTCTGCATCTTCTTTGAGTATGTTCTTCTGGTCCGTGGTAACTTTCTCCAGCCTAGCCATTGTAACATGGCCAAACTTCAGTTAGTTAAGTCTGCAGAATTGTCTGCCGATGACATCTTGCGCACTAGGCGCCAATACGTCACAAATACCTAAGCGTCCTCTTCAAGCTCATATGTAGTCTTTCAAAAATTCTTCTAGCCACACCTTCTTGCTGCTTTACAAAGGCAGGCACGGCCTTGGGCTCGACGTTGCACCTACAAAGTATATATCTTGTGACTCAATATAGCGGATGGGAACTGGAACTGAAAGCTCCACCCTGAACATTGGAACCGGGACTGGCCGTTGTGTTGGGGGACTTGCTACTGGGCACCACTGGTCAGTAGTGCATCCAGCGCATCGTTTTCACTTCGGATGATGTGCCCTTTTGTGGAGCAGCTCATTCAAGTCGGCGATAGTATAAATTCTACTCGATAAGATCAAGTCAAGAAACCGATATATTCAGGTTGAAGTACCTGTTTTCGCTTCGCGACATCACGTTCGCTCTAAAGATTGTTGTATTCACGCATATTTCTATAATAAATGTTTTGTGCCCATGCGGCTAGGTCCTAGTCTGTATCACTAAAATTTCTTCACAACTAAGTCAAAGTTACTTAGCAAATGAGCCTAATCGCGGTTCGAAAGAATCTTCGTATCAACTGTAGGGAGATTAGGTTAAAAGGTTTTCTAAAACTCTTTTATGCATGATGTTAGGGAGATTAGGTTAAAAAGTTTTCTAAAACTCTTATATACATGATTTTAGGGAGATTAGCTTAAAAGGTTTTCTAGAATCCTTTTTTTCATATTTTTCGGGAGATTCGCTTAAAAGGTTTTCTAAAACTCTTATATCCATGACTTTAGGGAGATTCGCTTAAAAGGTATTCTAATTTACTAACGGTGGCCATATCTGATCGCAGACTGGTGTAATTTATTCTGTATTTAGAACCACAATAGCATATTGAGAGATTGGAATCAATTGTATGACAGCCCCCTCTACATTTTAACATTTTACATACAACATGCAACGTGTCTTACTAATCAAATGTGTAGTAGAAAGCAAAGTCAAGCTTTTAAACAAAGTAACAATTAAGCGATGTGCATTTACATTAATATGAACAGAACATATTTGTTTAAACAAAAAACATTAGCCTACATAAGGACAAACCATTTGGAACAGATACGTGAATTTTACACAAACCTAACGATATGTAAAAACCAATCATTTGTCTTTTAAACTTTTATCAAAAGACGCTGATCTAACTTGTGTGGGTGAGTAATTCCATAAACCTTTCCTAAACAAAAAAATAATTGAACTACATCTAAATTGTTTAGTTTTGTGTAAATTTCAAGTGATCGTGAAAAGTTGACGGTAAACTATAAAGCCCATGATTTTATCAAACAGGTCTCTTTTGTTTTCTAACAGATTACAGATTTCTAACAGATCACTGGGTATATAATAAGTTTGACCCGGAAATTCCCAAAGCCAAATAATGATGCTACTCTTTGGCAATCTCACGTCACGTTGCCTTCATTTTAGAGAATAAACAACAGGCTAACTTCCAGAACTAGCTACATTTTTGACACGGTACCACAAATGGTTGCTTTGAAAGAATATAGATATTTTATAAACATTTTTTTTCGACGATTAATATAATAAACCGATCCATTAGTTTACATTGCGATTTTATTCGTCGCGATGTTATAATACGTTGAGAGCATGTCGAGAATAGATTTAAAAAGAAAAATACTTAACACCAGAGAAATGCCTTTGTTTGGATAAAGAAATAAACAAACCTAATTGTATCTTCGTCAAGTAACGGGAACTACTTTTGGTCTTAATATGAGCTCAGATCAAAACTTATAGCTCTTCACATAAAAGGTGAAAGCTGCTAGCCGGTTATTTAAGGATGCAAAGAACAGGAAAACTAAAATTGAAGCGAAAAGCATCTTCCAAAAGCCTGAATGTGGAAAAAGATTATGAAACAAATGAAGAAAGATGTTTTCTAGAGAGAATTAAAGATAATCCAGAAGATTACACTAACTGCATGACACTATTATCGAGTTCTGACGAGGACTAACCAGCGGTCTATAATTATAGCAAAAACAACACCAAGACTAGGGCACCATCAAGCGAGAATCTGCAACATTGTGGAAAAGTGTAAGTAGATATTGTAAAATACAGAAATGTTATACAGTCTAAATATCACCTTTATGTAGTTATTGTTCGATTTTGGCTGACAGCTCATTGTGCAAAGAAATTTCGGACACGTTGGTAGATATTCGCATTGCCGCCGCTCACTTTGTCGCACAGGGAGTCGTTACAAAGATAATTTGGAGTCTAATCTGTAACAATATAATATAACACAAAGGAAGACACTAGTACGCACCCTTAGGTAGTTAAAGCCGTGATACTTAATCCTAATTGCGTATACTAATTCCCAACTAAAGCTGGTCGTAATCTAGACTAAGTAGGTCTCAGTGTTTTGTTTTTTTTTTATCTGACAGCAGCAGACAGATATAAAAATAAGCAGACCTACTTGTTGGTCTAGTCGTAATCAAAAATAGTTAATTTTCAAAACTTTGACGACTCAAGGCCATTATTTGGGTAGTAAGATGTAGCAATAAAACATAAATAACATGTGATACGTCTTGCATTGTGGGACTAATAAATTTCTATACTCATTCACCTGTTGTAGAAATAGAAATTTTCAAATAAATATTGAGTGAATCTTATGTATAAAAAATTCCAGTTGACGAACTTGTTCTATTATTCATTCAGAACACACATTTTCTTTTTAAGCCCAGATGAATTAGCTATCAGACGTGTATTAAGAGTTTGAAAATAGCCGATTTCTTGGATATGTCAGTTGTTTAACTTTTGTCTTCTTCATTGTTCCATTTGTAAATTTGCACATTAAAACAGAATAACATCATTTTTTTCTACTTTAAGGTAACAAAGCACATGCTTAAAATTTACACTGAAGATAACAAAGAATACACTAATAATATAAATGCAGAGAGTGGGATTCACTGATGTTTTTTTTTGTATGGCAGCTTGACACATTTACACTTGACCACAAGGATTGTATTGGCCAATAGCATTTCGTTATGTTTACTATACAGGGATGGTCCCGGTTTTCAAAAGGTTATCAACAAAATAATCGCCACCCTTAATATTTTGTCAGCAGTTTTCAAGAATTGTCACCAGAACAAGTTGTGATTATTTTTCCAAGTATTTTAATGTAATATTCAATGAAAATTGAAAAAGATCGGATAGTTATTACTTTATTGGCAACAAGTAATACAGAACAATACAGCCATAACATTACAAAGTAAATCAACATGACTGTTTTGTAAGGAACTTTAGTGATTGACATTTTAATACCAAAAGCCTATGATTGTATGTACTTTTCAATGTAAGATAATTGACATATTATGCAATTGCCGATTTGATGCATTTAGGAATTAAATGCTGTCCTCTTTTTTATTTGGCTAGGTTCATAATGTACATCTTCGTCAACTAACAGTTCAGAAATTTTTTGCCGCGATTTACATACTTTGTTTTATGTGAATTGCTTCCTAAATCACATGAATGATCACTAAATGCTGTAGCTTTTTTTTCTGGACAGACATACTAGGATCTCCATTCTCACCTATGAAACTTACACAAGTTAACACCTGGTATCAATACCGCATATACAAGTTAACTTACACAAGTTAACACACACACACACACACACACACACATACATACATACATGCATGCATGCATGCATGCATGCATGCATGCATACATACATACATACATACATACATACATACATACATACATACATACATACATACATACATACATACATACATACATACATACAAACATACATACATACATACATACATACATACATACATACATACATACATACATACATACATACATACATACATACATACATACATACATACATACATATATAATAAAATAACGAGGACGTTATATAGTGCCTAATCATTAGAAGCTCTAAACGCTTTACATTTGACGTTTAAAAAAGAATGTGAAAAACAAATCATATATAATGAAACAATTACAAAAATTAAAAACAAACATCAGAAAATTAGAAACATACTGTAAATTTTTAAGGTAAGGATACGTTAAAAAGAATACACTATTAGATCATTACGACTGTTCTTGCAGTTGAAATAGATGGGCTTTAAGGCGCTCTTGAATGAGATAACTGTCTTTGTGTCTACTGCAGTGGGCAATTCGTTCCACGTTGCTGAGCCCTTGTATGCAAAAGAACGTTGTCCATATGATTTCAACTTTATAGTGAGAATATTGAGATTGCGAGTGTCAGAAGAGGAGCGTAAGCATCTTGCAGGTGTATACACATAGGTGCGGTCAGATAGGTATGTTGGCTTGGAGCCCGTCAGTGAAACCTAGCACAGAGAACAAATTTTGTGTTTAATTCTGGATCGTATGGATTGCCAGTGTAGGGTTCAGATAAGCGGAGAGGCATGCTCTGATCGTGGTACTCTAAGGATGATCCTAGCAGCAGTATTGTGAATATTTTGAAGACAATGAAGTAGATATTGAGATGAACCAGACAGAATTGAATTACAACAGTCCAGTCTTGAAAGTAATAAGGAACACACAAATGTTTTTGTGGCATCAACTAACAGATACTTGCGAATGGAGCTGATGCGTCTCAGCTCAAGATATTCAGCCCGGGAAATGTTCATGACATGTTGATGCAATGAGAGAGTACTGTCAAGAGTGACACCGATGTTTCGTACTGACTGCTTGAATTTAATGTTGGTGTTGATAATATTTATTGTCTGAGGTAAAGGATGTGAATGAGAAAGTCTGTTTTGTAATCAGTATGGCTTCAGTTTTATCATCATTTATCTGCAGCTTGTTACATGTCATCCATGATTTCACATCAGAAATGTACCTCTTTATGTCTTAGATGGTAGCTTCAAATTCAGATGGATGGCTAGATTTGTATATTTGAGTGTCATCAGCATATTTGAGTGTCATCAGCATACAATTGGTGAGCCACTGGATGAATATCTATGACACTTGAGAGTGGCTGAGTGTACAGAATGAAGAGAACAAGTCTAATAACAGATCCCTGTGGAACACCGCAGCATAGATCAACTGGGCTGGAGTGTTTTCCATTTGCAGACACAATTTGACAAGTAGGACTTAAACCATAATAAGGCCATGTCGTGAACGATATATAACAACATTAATCTCTTTTACGTCTAAGGCTAAATGCTGTTACCGTTTTCCGTATCAACAAAAACAAACCGTATCTCATATCGTCATATATCGTTTTTGATCCAAGTATGGGATTCAAAACGTTATTGCTCGAGAGTTGCTTTGTTTGGTTTTCCATTGAGAATCACCTAAGCGATCTCCCCTTCCCCCGCGATATCCTCTTCCTCGCGTATCCTCTAATTCTAGTTTATAAAGTTGATCCTGAATTCGGAAATCTCGTCATCCTTTCGGCCTACTCAGTACAGCTGAAAATCGTATCTTCTTGCGCATACATTTCAGAAGGCTGGTGCTGATCATCTGAATATATTGTCGGCCGACACTTTGTCTAGTAAATTAAAACAACAAATTAGAAGACCTCCAGTATCTCACTAAAGAACCAAGCGCTGGGAAATCACAATTTATACATGAGCCTGTATGATTCGCCATAGTTCTCACCTACTACTCACTTTTCAAGCAAGCTATGTCTATCTTGTCTGCAAGTACAATAGGATCGTCAGCTTTATAAAATGAAGACCACTTTGAGTACTGTTCCAATGAGGAAGATGTTATCTGGAAAGAAGGCTTTTATTCACCTCGTCTTGTAGACTATCATTATAAATATCAAGTCCACATAACTCAGACTGCATGTTTCAGATTCTTTAAAAGTGGCATCCTCTGTACTGTATTCTATTATAATTGTGTACGCTCTTTTTGTTAGGCTTTTACGACTCATATTTATAGACGGTTCGGCATGAATGTCTGTTGGTATTATGCTGCATGCGGTCTGTAATTTTTGTCTGCCTCTGCATGACTGGTTGTCGGTAGAATGCTGACTTTTCATCGCCGCTTTCCATCGTCTGGTTTGGTATAGTAGTTTGTACGATGTTGTGGAGGTTGTTGCTTTTATCTTCTGATTAAGAGCAGTCGGCGGGACTTCCCAGTCTGCTCCATCCTTTGATTTTTTGGTTGTTCATGGGTGGGTGTATTCATATAGAGAATTGTATATATATATATATATATATATATATATATATATATATATATATATATATATATATATATATATATATATATATATATATATTAAAAAATTATAATATAGGGTAGTAGGAATAGTCATTAAAGTTATGGTTGGAGTCTTTCTTTCATTCTTCAGTGTCTGATCTATGGTCGTGGGTCGGTGGTTTCTAATTAGTCTGTTCGGTCTACCTCTGTCGCCTAGTAGTGGACCAGTAGTTTGTTATTGGATGGGATCATGCAAGGTTGGGTGAGGTGGATTGGTAATTGTTATGGTTATAGGTTAGTTGTTTGTGTTGTGGTTAGTAGTTTGGTGTTGCGATAGTTAAATCTAGGTAGGGAAGTTTAGATTTATGAGGTTTTATTGATTGCGCTGAGGTAGTGTAAGATGTTTTTGTGGGCCAGTAGTATGTTTTTGTTGAGAGTTGGGTTAAGAAACTGTGGGTATGTTGTTGGTAATACTATCCTTTGCAGATACTGTTGGAAGTCTGTTCGGTATTGTAGATGGTGATTATAGTCGTTGAAAATGCGCTCCAGAGTTTCGGGTTCTTGGCAGTGTGGGCAGTTTTAGTTTTCTCTTTGTCGATCCTGTGTTCCCCAAAACTTGTTTTTAGGAGAATGTTTTTGAGCATAAGCCTGTTTATGATACGTTGCTCTTTTTTTGTAAGGTTGATGTTTGTGGTTCCCTTTTTAGAGACTGTTTAAAATTTGGTAGAGTGTCCTGCCCTTGGTTGTGGCATCCCACTACGATTGCCTGGTGGGGGCCCCGAGTCGCCAAGTGGTCTAAAGCACTGTCCGTTACGGATCACTGCCATCTCACCTCTGTCTGCGTGTGTTCGAGTCTAGGATTCGGCTAATGTAGATATGTGAGAAAGCTTGCCAGTAGCTTCTCGTGGGTCGGTGGTTCTTTCCGGTGATTTCCCGGTTTCTTCCTCCACCATTAATACTGGCCGCCATGAATAGCATATCGTGTGCTGAAAAATGGCGTTAAGCCCAACAACAAACAAACAAACGATTGCCTGGTCTGGTTGATGGCTATCTGTACCTGGCTGTAGAGTTCATGTGTTCTATATTCCAGTCGTATGGATGTATTTTGTAGTTCCAGATTGACTGCCCGGTCGGCTTTGTCGTTGCCATAGAGGTGGATGGGGGATGGAACCCAGATGAATTCGACTTCTTTGTTGTTATTATTATTATTACGTCCTCAAGCGGCAAAATAAAACAGTCTCATTGTGATGCTAGTACTTATATCTTTCTAACGTTAGTCTTCAATGTTAAAGTAATAACTCAAGGGCGATTGATGTAGTCTAACAATAAATGTCAAAGTAGAGATGTGATTATGTCATGTGATAAAGATTTGTTGTCTGCTGTGTGCCAGTTTATAGTGATATCTAACAACAGTGCTAGTTAATAGCTATATACTGCCACACTGCATACATCGTAGCGATATGACTGAAAAATAGTTAAAGCTAGGTTAAAAATCTAAATCACCCACCAACACGCATGAGCCTAACAAAGTCGATATGTAAACAATCCAGATGACGAGCCTCTGTGTGTAAACGAAGGATTCTATGAAACACCTTAGATGATATTTACACAGGCTGCCCACGATATTTTCACAATGTTGTGTCGGTACAAAGCACAACTAAAAAGTGTGACTGAAAAATCGTTTTTTTTTTTAAACGTATTCTTCGAACCGAATCTGACATGATTTTATTGATTACTGGCGATGACTTACTTTTTAAGTTAGGTATAAAAAGCGATTATCGTTTTCCTCAGAAGCCTTGTTCAGAACTAAAATTAATATCTACAAAATCGGCTATTTGATGATGTGTACTATTTGTATGTATAATACAGCTTTTAAATACTTTCCTTGTGACAAAAGACGTTCAAATCTAATAATTCCACACAAAGCTTACATGTTCAAAAATATTAATAAATGTTTTAGAATGCGTGCTAACCTAGGCGAACTGAAGTAAGTACGCTTGGCCTAACAAGACAATTTTACCGAGGTATAGAACTCAATGTCACGAAGGCATTATGACTAAGTTACTTGATATCTTCTTCCTATGACATAACAATCTATTTTAAGATTTCTCTGCACACCTTCTATTCAAAACCAAATTGGTACCTTGCATTATTCATTTGCTATCATATTATGCTGCAACAAATTATACGTAAAAGGAGAAAGTATCTAATATTTAATCTAAAGAAGATCTTAGAGGTTAGTAAACGGAACAAATTCCAAAGACTTTTAAAATAAAACGTGTGTAAGAATTACGAAAAAATTAAATGAATGGCAGGTTCTTTCAATCGTCGACTGCATATTTATGAGATGACTGAATTTCACAGTCTAAGATTTTTATGAATGAATCTTATTAGTGTTCATGCACCTTGTGACCAGTTTCTCGTTTCTCATATTATAAGTAATTCATTTTGATCAGAAATTTTTCCATAGGTACAGAAGTTTAAATTATGATATTTTCAGTAAACCTGCGTGATCAAACGTGCGTATGACAAGGACAAGGACGAGAATCTTGTTCTCAAATCCCCTTTAATATGTAAATATATTCCATTTCAAAATTAGTCACACCGGCTGTTACCAACGGGGTGTGAGAGTTTCTAACACGTTTCATACAGTTTATAAAGACAATGAAATTTCCTTAAGTAGCCTCACTTCATTTTAACACGTTTCCTCTATGATGCGTACAGATATAAACATTTACCCTCAGCCCTTACTCCTACCTCCGCAAACAAATTGGTATAGAATTTGTAATTTGTAACAATAATTCGTGTGTAGAACCTAACCATTTACATTCTGGCATTAGTGCTATTAACGCAATACGCATAACGTGAACAAATTGAACATTCTTACCATGTTGACTAGTCCAACCATGGCCGCTCTATGGCTTATGAAACGGTAGCCATCCAAGATTATGGGTGTTATAGTTACTTCTCCTGAAAGGAAAATCATATCGATGGGAGGTTTTGGTCACAAGACTTTAATAGTGCCTTGCTGGTTCTAAATGATGCTGGCCATCTTGTAAATCTTATAATCTCTTCTCCTCTTTAACGAATTGTCATACTGATATGGCGTTTTCACCAAACAATTTCTAATTTTTCTAGTTGGTCCTAAATAAATGTTATGCTGATCTGACGTCCAAATGGGCCAGCATGACGGTCATCTTAAAAATATTGTTATCAATACGATTCCTGAATGGATAGTCATTTCAATAGTTGATTTCGCCACAAGATTTCATATGACTTCCAGTTGACTTTGAATCAAAATAGTTCCGATTTTTCCTTCATCATTGCCGCCAGGATAGCAGTCTTTAAAAGTTTTTCATCGCTTCTACTTCTGAATGCATGTTTATATCGCAATAGGATTTTATCAAAATACTTCTTATTAGCCTAGTTGTTCCTAAATGAAAATATTTCCTATCCTACAGCCAACAGAATCTCAACAGGTGCCATCATGAAAACTAACTGCCATCATCAGAACTACAAGTGCCATCATGAAAATCTTGTTATTGATCGGTTATATCATAGACGGTTTCAACACCCACTCGGTATCAAGGAGAAAGTTTCAACATTAATTATGAGGTCATTGTCGTATTTTTATTTACAGATACCTCTAGTAAAAGCACAGGCTAGTACTAATCTCTTATGCAAGGTTACCATGACCCGCCGCAAAATTGAGTAGGCGTAGGCGACCGCTAGTGTCATTTAGCAAAGGCTTCTAGAATTCACACGGAAGTATTAAGAGGTTAGGCTAGGATCAAAGGGAATCCCACGGGGTGAACGTATTAGAAACACTCTTATCTTTCCCCACGAGGACACAGATTGAGAGAACATTGACTGCTAAGTTTGATTGGATCGGTTCGCCAGCGACACTCAATCGGAATTGAGACAGAGGGTGTGATTACAATTTAGATATTATTTATAACTTCATACCTAGTCAGGAAAAGGGTTAGTAGATGACTAGACATATCTTTAAGAAATTGGGTTACTCCGTGAAGCCACTCTTAATTTGGTTGTAATACTTAGAAACAGATTCTAAGGGAAGAAATCCTTCGGAAATGTCAGTAAACTATTTACGCGATTTTTGCAGATTATTACGGCATCATAATTGTAATTATTTGTAGGATGCATATATAATTACTATCATCGTTTAGTATGTATAATTACCTTTCTAGTGTTTCATTTACGTGCTGTAGTTTGTTGAATTTTGAAGAATAACTGTATCTTAAAGTTGAATAAATTATGCATTAAAGTTTATCATAGTCAAGTCAGAAAGGTCTGAGAAAGTTCATATTGACATTTCCCTAATTTCATCTCTAAAAAATAAAACGCGAACGTTTAAGATTTAGTGGATTTGACACAGTCATCGTAAAGTTACAGTGGCAGATAATACATAAAATTACAGACCGGTTGGAGGGGACCTTATGTCAAACAAATGATTTTCATCGTAAATCTAATTGCATCATTTTCTAGGCTGTAAATAACTGATGAAAGACATGATTATTTTAGGGAATATTTAGAAACAGTTGCTTTTGATTGGTCAGTTAAAATTAAGGCGTAGACTTTAGAAATGATGGGGATTTTACTGTAGCGACTTGGCTCAGAATACTTTAGTTCAATTTTGCTTGCGAGAAGTAGAATGTGAGACTACGGTGTATAAACCTGAGAACGGAGTTCTTTGTTAACAAAGTAGAGAGGCCAGATAGCTGTCTTGAAAGGAAGAGACAGGCTATAGTGCCAGGACGCATTATTGTGTGGGAAAGAAACAGCATTAAAATACGCAATTTTAATTTCCATGTAATTTTCTATTTTGCTTGTTTTGTTTTATACAAATTTGTTTGATATGCTTATAATAAATGTATGTATCTTGTATTTAGTTTCATAGGACTCTGTTGATATGTTAGAGTGCTATGCAATTTAATTCTATAATTTAAAGTCATTAGTTCATTGATAGAACTGACGGATTTGTGATGTAATCCAAATATTCAATGTGTAAAATATATTATGGTTATATGAATTAATTACCGTCGTCTGTTGGCTGATACCATTTACCGTAAGTTAATGAAAATTCCATATTTTTATTTGATTTTGCAATGCCTAAATAATTTTGCAGGTTAATGGTTAATGTACGTTAGAATTTAATAAATCTTATAAAATAGTAATCGATCATTTATCTTATTGAGTGAAACTGGTTACCCTAGCTGTAATTAGACGGTAGTAATAAATGTTGATATCTACGGCAGCATCGTTTGCACATAGCCAATTGTAAGACGTATTGTAGCCAGCTGTAAGAAGAAGCATAGTAATTTATTATATGCTCATCTTTTTTTTTCGTTAACTTTACATTGTCAGAATCGTGCAATATTCCCCGATATTGAACATCTTCTTATTGCATCCCGCGTGCAAAGGAACTATTTTCTAACGTAAACAATTTTTATGATTGAACTAAAGCCGATATTTCATGGGCGGCCACATACCAGCAAATGTTTCATAGACTGGCACAAACAAACTGTTTGGCACATTCTGCGTTTACTTGTTTGATACAATTTTTTACAATTTAGCTAGATATAGACGCTCTACAGGGTCCTCACAATAACAGTCTGCTTTAGCTGTTAAAAAATGGCCAAAAATATACTTGCAATTTTACATTCAGAATTTCCTCAAAGAATATACTTTCTTAGGTCTGTAAATCTGAAATAGATGAGCCAAGTCCTGAGTTCTCAAGGTTGATTACACATTTTGAAATTGTACTGTAATTTCGAGTATATTCCAAGTGCAGTTACATCCTTCTTACTGCACTCAAAATGAAATAAACATTAAATTTCACAGCATCTTTTCGATAATAGAAATGGAAAGGCTCCATAATTTTCCCCACACTATGATCTGAGCCATTCAATATTTGTAAAGAAACACGCATGCCTATGTCAACACAATTCAAAACGATTAAATTGGCAGACGTTGCTTGAATCCGATGCAAGTCACTTCATGTAGAGAAATACAGACCATAATCAAAAGATTGAGTTGAATTGGCAAAAAATACAAAAACGTACTCATTCCAGATTAAAATGAAAAAATTGTGGCAATGCGTATTCATTAACAATATTACTCCAGATTTCAATTTTAAGAAGTACAAGTGTCATTTTCTTTCGAAACTTACGTCTAGCGCGCGACCAACTTCATATTTATCTGGGCGGAGTTATGCGCTCATTAATAATGGTGTGCAATGATCCATCAACGCTTATGTATTTAGTTTGAAATACGGCATATATTTAGTTACTTTGTTTCTTGCAGTGTATTTTTGTTTATATACTTAAGCCTTGGGAAGAATAAGAAGTCAGCATATAAATAAAAGGTTGCTGTATTTGTATGGGGAAAAAATGAACTCGTTTTGTCGGAAGGGTATATTGCACTCTCAAGGTTGTGCAGTATAATCATCCGAAAAATTCGTTCATATTTTCCCATACAACCGATACGTATGCTGATATATACGGCAGCTTCATTTGTGCAGATAACACGTGGCAAGTGCCAATCCATGGCCGCGTAGAAAAGGGACAATGAACAGTTTAATTAAAGTCAGACTTGGTATATTAAAATGGTCATTTATAACTATAATAGTAACGACTGTACTTTACCTCAAATGCAGTATATTTGTAGGACTGGTAATATAAGAATTTATGCAGTGTTGATAGCTATTTACGTTTCCCAATAACGAAAGTGAGAGATTTTATATATAAGGAAAGGTGGTGAAACATATATAGCTTCAGACAAAATCTTGTCATTTAAGGGAACAGCTTATTATTTCCATTCCCGAGAATCCGATGAAGACAGTCCAAGAGGGTAGACCGCAAACAGAGAGTTAAGAATAGTTAGTCTCAGAGGAAGAATCAAGCATGAACACTAGACGTTGATTACACAATGCCTATAGAAGAACGACGCCAGGTGATGCAGGACAGGAATGACTTTGACTATTTTCACAACTTATTACTATGATGAACGAACGAATCCGTAAGTTGAACACTGCTATTAAATTCCATTAATGTAAATCTGTTGGATTGAAATATTGAAATTGCAGTTTTTAGTTCATGTATTAATTAATTTAAATTTCTTTTATTTTATTTTTAGGGGGAGGGGATAGTTTTTGTTTATATTTTTCTCAATCGTCTCGCTTATATCTCTGTCGATGTTCTTTCTATCTACTCACACTAAACAATAACATCAAGGGAGGTCATTCTCTAGATAACGAGCTCCAAATCAATTAACATTGGGCATAACACCACACAACCCCGCTACACATATATATATTTGAAAAATGGACTTGAGTTTTGCATAGAGAATTATGTAGATTGTTAGCTTGTGGTCAGAATTAATTTTGTAATAAGTTATTATGTTACTTCGTAGTAAACCAGTGCTTTTAATAATGCGTTATGTTAGAATTTGCACATGCTTGAATTGTAAAGTCGGAATGGTCGAAGTATATAAGATTAGTTACTATAGATGTATGCGTATATCAGAGCATTGATAGTTGAATATTTGCGTTCTTTATATGAGTGGCAATGTAAAGAAATGCGTATGATTAAATGTGATATTTTTTTTAGTATACCAGGATTAGGAGTACGTACTAATGTGAAGCAATTTATTGATGTATGTATGGAAGTAATTGATACCGTGCTGTATTATGATATCGTTTTACCATACAAGAACGTATGGGTATTTCGATGTGAATGAATGCGTGACTGAAACATTAATAGCCGTTATCTGATGATAGGCTGGGTGTGATGTGAGATGAAAGGGATAAACAAAACTATTGTACTGTCCTTGTGTTTTCACAGAGAGCTTTTTGCGGGAATAGAACTTCCGGTTCAGATGAATCTCGAGTCTCCAAGAGGGGAGACGGAAGTGAGACTCGAAGAACTGTCGGAGTCGACAAGAGTCTAGTCGGTGGAGAGAAGGTGGTGTTTGAGGAAAAGGAGTGGGGAGGAGGAAGTCGATGAGGGGAAGGAGTATAGAAAAGTCGAGGAGGAGTAGAAGGAATTTGGAGAAGGACGGGAAGGAAGAGAGAAGGTATTGTGGAGAAATGAGAGAGAAGAATACACAAATGAGTAAAATACAAGGACAGCTGGAAATCTATCTCACACTAATCAAGTACTGCAATAGACTATTAAAGGGTAGTGCGGAATGAGTGTACTTGGGAAATCTAAATCATTTGACTATTCAAGTTTTATTAAATTATTATTCACTGAATTTCACCCTTTTAGTGTATATTTAACCATTTAGCCGTTGGCATTGCTGACTGGGGGCTCGGAGCTGTACATCTATCTTTCACTACTTTAACTTGCAACCAAAAATCGAGCTTGGGTGAGACTACTACAATAGTTTAATTACAATATTGGAAGCAACCAAACCCACCCCAACCCACCCCAACCCCCACAACCAAATCCTCATAGAGGGGACATCCTTTACAAATTATAAACATGTTAAGAAGCCTCTTTTGTGAAAACCAATGTCACTACGATTATGTATTGCAGAGAAGTCTTCGGTTAAATTTTAAACATGGTCGCAATAATGACTATATTGGATATTAGAGTGATACAGTATACACTGAAAACTAACTACACGTGATAAAATGTTCTGTTTTTGTTTATTAATGAAACCTCAACTATACTACCACCATCCGTTTATGAGAAGTAGCCATACAATGAGTTGCACGATAACCTATATACTTTATTTCAGATTAGCATTATTTTCATTTAGGTTCACCCAACATTTCAGCCTTCTCGTGTAACTCATTCATAGCTAAGTCAGCCCATATAGAAGATGTAACAAGTGCAAGATCCGGTCGCCGTGCCATAAGAAGTTTTGAAGCAAAAACCCCTTTCAGCAACAACCAACCTTTCAAAAGGAATCATACTATTTTCAAGATGGCAACCACGACGGTCATACTGAATGTATTAGAAGCGCCATTTATAATTAGGACGATATGAAATCTTGGAGTGAAAATCCGATGTCGATACAAGTTCCATCCAGTATGAGTCGGGATAATACAACTAACACGAGGCCACCTTGGGACTTATATTATGGGTGTTACTGATGGACACCATTTTCGTGTAGAACAAACTAGTCGGTCTTTTATTGAAAATCCTATGTTCATACAAATATTGGCTTAAGAGTTTTAAAATTGATGCTTTGGCGGCCACATTAGATCTTAGATAAGAAATATTTTTAAAATTATATTTAGAATCATCACAACACCATCAGAAGACTTTTAGGTAAACGGCGTATCGAAATGTACTTCCATTTGGGAAGATTATATATGGCAATATTTTCCATGCTTCTAATGACATACAGGAAGGAATATCAGTTGATGTCGCTCATCCTATATCTTGACGATATAAATTTACATAATAGGTCTTATCAAAATCTGATGAGAAATATGGCGCCTACAGTGTTCTTAATCAGATGCGAAATAATATTAATTTATGTGAATATCGCTAAAAACTAAACCCATGCGAGGTATTGACGATACAAGATTTTGATACTATGTATGACAAAATTATGATCAGCCCATAGAAAGACCAGAAATAAGCATTAATGGATGGATGACAAATGACTTTGGCCCGATGAGCTATTAAAAAAAAATCTCCAAAACTATTGACGTATTTGTTATTTTGTTTCCCTTCATTTATCTTGTTGACGGCTCTCCTTTATCATTTCAATAAAATATCCTGCTGTACAAGTTTCAATAACGGTATAGCGTTTGTGACAGTCAGCATCTAGATGCATAAATTATTAGTTAATACATCTACGCTGTATATGAATATGCGTTATAGCATAGTACTTGAATTTGGCACGAAATATACATACCATTTCTTTGGGTTGCGTAGAATGGTCATCTGTGGAAAGAAAGTATAATATCCTAATTCCTGCATAATGACCATAGATTCTGTTCTGCAGTAAATCTTTTCCCTATAGTGCTGAATATTCAGTTGCATACACAATGGCTTCAGCTGCTCAAATGCAATTTTTATCGAATTCCCTAAATAAATATAGGCATCACTATGAAAAAGAATGGTCTATTACATTCCTATTACTAAGGAAGCGCGACATACTACAGAGTTAACATATCGTATTAGAATTGTTAACCTTACAATTGTGCAAATCATGAACATATAGATTTGTTGATTCCAGATCATTTTAGATATTTCCTTTCTGTTCCAAAAAAAAAACTCTCCGCAATTATAGAATGGCTATAATGACCTGATCTAGATATCAATAATGGTATCACTGTACCGAACAAACCTGGTCAAACTTTCGCACATTTTTAAATTCTTTTTATTGCAGTCTTTTGGAATTGTTGGGTGGTGGTGATAGTGGTGGTGGTAGTGGTGGTGGTGTTGTGAGTGTAATACCCTACATATGTTCGTTAAGCTGTTGGAATATATTTCGAACATTCTATATTTTGGACATTTAGGATTTAACTCGCAACACTCTAAGTGTCTCGTGAAGTTTCATTGTAGAGAAATAAAGTGCTTACTGATTTTACTTTATTGTTTCGGTTCACTTCCTTCTGTTACATATTTGAAGACCTAGAGTCCTAAAATCTGATACTTGGATGAATTATGTTAGCTCTGCATCTTCTTTGAGTATTTTCTTCTGGTCCGTGGTAACTTTCTCCAGCCTAGCCATTGTAACATGGCCAAACTTCAGTTAGTTAAGTCGGCAGATATCACTCTAAGTGTCTCTTGAAGTTTCATTGTAGAGAAATAAATTGCTTACTGATTTTACTTTAAATCTAGATGACGATATAAAAGCTATATCAGACTGTGACGTCACGAACAAGCTGATAACCTAAGTGTCATTTCACCCTTATGACTTATGCAATAGATGATGACGTAGAGGTCATGTCAAACATTGTGACACAACGAACTAGCAGAAATAAAATAGGCAACACTCATGACATAATGATCGATATGATATCAAAAGGTCACACCACACTTATGACGTAAAAGCTGTGATAACAAAGGTCACGGCGCACTTTTAACTTAAAGAAATATCCTAAAAGTGATATCACCAGATGTTTTCATAAAACATGTTATCACAATTCTAATTTTAATTTTTCCATATAGAATGTCATCACAATCCTATTCAGATTGCCTGTGATTACTAATGAAATAAGGAATCTAACTGGGAGATCAAAATTTCAAAGTGATTCTGACAATAGTCTTGCATTAATTCTGCGACTTTTACTATTCCGGTTGTAGATGCCGCATTTCTGGTATTTCTTTGCATTTTAAGTCTTTTATTGTTTTAGACATCACTGCTTATTTACTGGAGATAGCTACGTATAAATGAAATAAAAAACATGTTTATTCATATTGTCATTTCAATGTTTGAAAACTTTTGAAAATATCCTAAGGATATGCTATAATATAATATCCTAACATAAGATTTTCTTCTTTTTTAATTTATTGTAAAAATAAATTTATCTAAATTCTATAAAACGTTTTAAAAAAATATACTGAAAAATAAAGAAAGACGTGGTGTCAAAGTGGGCGTGATATAACTTATTTACTGACAGCTGTTTTGCATTAATAGCCAATGTAAGAACAGTTTGCCCATACTGGGGGTCATTATGATGTTTTCCGCAGAAATTTCATCTAGTGATGTCAATTGCATATGACACAAAAACATTGTTTCAAGGTTTCCCGAATTTTTTTTTTCATCCGTATTTATGCCACATCAGCATCAAATGTCCGAAAATTAAAAATATTTATGTCATGGAGCTTTTTTTAAAACCTGATCAAATTATTTTGGAAAGGTTCCCAAAAATTTAAGTTTATAAAAAAAATATGTTCTAATTTTAAAAACGTGACCATATTTGATGGTGGATTGTCACAAATTGCATAAATTTGAAATACCTTTAAAGCACAAGAAATTGACAAATGTTTGTATTTTATTTTTAGTTGCAGCAACACTGTCAAGGTTAATATGTATTATTTGTATAAAATGGAAACATTTTCGATATTTTTAGTACCTGCAGCCATATTTTGTGGCAGATTTGGTATGATTTGTACCAACCTTCAATCTCTTTATACCAAGATGATCTTTGCAAAATTTATAAAACTCTTATATACATGATTTTAGGGAGATTAGGTTAAAAGGTTTTCTAAAACTCTTATATACATGATTTTAGAGAGATTAGGTTAAAAGGTTTTCTAAAACTCTTATTTACATGATTTTAGAGAGATTAGGTTAAAAGGTTTTCTAAAACTCTTATTTACATGATTTTAGAGAGATTAGGTTAAAAGGTTTTCTAAAACTCTTATATACATGATTTTAGAGAGATTAGGTTAAAAGGTTTTCTAAAACTCTTATTTACATGATTTTAGAGAGATTAGGTTAAAAGGTTTTCTAAAACTCTTATATACATGATTTTAGGGAGATTAGGTTAAAAAGTTTTCTAAAACTCTTATATACATGATTTTAGAGAGATTAGGTTAAAAGGTTTTCTAAAACTCTTATTTACATGATTTTAGAGAGATTAGGTTAAAAGGTTTTCTAAAACTCTTATATACATGATTTTAGAGAGATTAGGTTAAAAGGTTTTCTAAAACTCTTATATACATGATTTTAGGGCGATTAGGTTGAAAGGTTTTCTAAAACTCTTATTTACATGATTTTAGAGAGATTAGGTTAAAAGGTTTTCAAAACTCTTATATACATGATTTTAGGGAGATTAGGTTAAAAAGTTTTCTAAAACTCTTATATACATGATTTTAGGGAGATTAGGTTAAAACGTTTTCTAAAACTCTTATATACATGATTTTAGAGAGATTAGGTTAAAAGGTTTTCTAGAACTCTTATATACATGATTTTAGGGAGATTAGGTTAAAAAGTTTTCTAAAACTCTTATATACATGATTTTAGGGAGATTAGGTTAAAAAGTTTTCTAAAACTCTTATATCCATGACTTTAGGGAGATTCGCTTAAAAGGTTTTCTAATTTACTAACGGTGGCCATATCTGATCGCAGTCTGGTGTAATTTATTCTGTATTTAGGACCACAATAGCATATTGAGAGATTGGAATCAATTGTATGATAGGATGCCTTCTGCCAAATTCAGATTTTGAGAAGAAATAATAAGTTTTACTTAACGAGGGTAGTTCATTTAGAAAACAAATATACGTTGACAGCCCCCTCTACATTTTTAACATTTTGCATGCAACATGCAACCTGTCTTACTAATCAAATGTGTAGGAGAAAGCAAAGTCACTTTTAAACAAAGTAACAATTAAGCGATGAGCATATACATTAATATGAACATAACATTTATGTTAAAACAGCTTACATAAGGACAAACCATTTGGAACAGACACATATATTTTACACAGACAGAACGATATGTTAAAACAATCAAAACCAAAACAAATCCCAAATCAAGCCATTTGTCTTTTAAACTTTTATCTAAAGAGGCTGATCTTAACTTGTGTGGATGAACAAGTCCATAAACCTTTCCTAAACAAAAAAATTGAACGACATCTAAATTGTTTAGTTTTGTGTAAATTTCAAGTATTCGTGAAAAGTTGACGGTAAACTATAAGGCTCATGATTTTATCAAACAGGTCTCTTTTGTTTTCTAACAGATTACAGGTTATTCACTGGGTATATAATAAGTTTGACCCATAAATTCCCAAAGCCAAATAATGATGCTACTTTTTGGCAATCTCACGTCACGTGGCCTTCATTTTAGAGAATAAGCAACAGGCTAACTTCCAGAACTAGCTACATTTTTGACACGGTAGCACAAATGATTGCTTAAAAAGAATATAGATAGTTTATAAACATTTTTTTCGACGATTAATATAATAAACCGATCCATTAGTTTGCATTGCGATTTTATTCGTCGCGATGTTATATTACGTTGAGAGCATGTCGAGAATAGATTTTAAATGAAAAATACTTAACACCGGAGAAATGCATTTGTTTGGATAAAGAAATAAACAAACCTAATTGTATCTTCGTCACGTAACGGGAACTACCTTTGGTCCTAACATTAGCACAGATCAAAACTTATAGCTCTTCACATAAAAGGTGAAAGCTGCTAGCGGGTTATTTAAGGATGCAAAGAACAGGAAAATTAAAATTGAAGCGAAAAGCATCTTCCAAAAGCCTGAATGTGGAAAAAGATTATGAAACAAATGAAGAAAGATGTTTTTCAGAGAGAATTAAAGATAATCCAGAAGATTACACTAACTGCGTTTCACTATTATCGAGTTCTGACGAGGACCAACCAGCGGTCTATAAATATAGTAAAAACAACAAGACTGGGGCACCATCGAGCGAGAATCTGCAACATTGTGGAAAAGAGTAAGTAGATATTGTAAAATACAGAAATGTTATACAGTTTAAATATCACCTCTATGTAATTATTGTTCGATTTTGGCTGACAGCTCAGTGTGCAAAGAAATTTCGGACACGTTGGTAGATATTCGCATTGCCGCCGCTGACTTTGTCGTTACAAAGAGAAAATTTGGAGTCTAATCTGTAACAATACAACACAAAGGAAGACACTAGTACGCACCCTTTAGTACTTAATCCTAATTGCATCTACTAATTCCCAACTTAAGCCGGTCGTAATCTAGACCAAGTAGGTCTCTGTTTTATTTTTTTTTTGTTTTTTTTGTTTTTTAATTTGACAGCAGCAGACATATAAAAATAAGCAGACCTACTTGTTCGTCTAGTTGTAATAAAAAATAGTTAAATTTTCAAAACTTTGACGACTCAAGGTCATTATTTGGGTAGTAAGATGTAGCAATAAATTATAAATAACATGTGATACGTCTTGCATCGTGGGACTAATAAAGTTCTATACTCATTCACCTGTTGTAGAAATAGAAATTTTCAAATAAATATTGAGTGAATCGTATGTATAAAAAATTCCAGTCTGATGTTTTTTTTTTTCCATGGCAGGTTGACACATTTACACTTGACTACAGTGATTGTATTGGCCAATAGCATTTCTTTATGTGTACTATACAGAGATGGTCCCGGCTTTCAAAAGGTTATCAACAAAATAATCGCCACCCTTAATATTTTGTCACCAGTTTTCAAGAATTGTCACCAGAACAAGTTGTGATTATTTTTCCAAGTCTATTAATGTAATATTCAATGAAAATTGAAAAAGATCGGATAGTTATTACTTTATTGACAACAAGTAATACAGAACAATACAGCCATAACATTACAAAGTAAATCAACATGACTGTTTTGTAAGGAACTTTAGTGATTGACAATTTAATACCAAAAGCCTATGATTGTACAGTTGAACCCAGTTATGTTGATGGGCCAAGGGGTTTGCAAAAAAGCATCAAGATAACCGATGATCAAGATAAACGAAAACCAATATGACGTCAATATAAAAACATGTGCTTGAAATTTCATTATGTGCGTTAATAAATGAGAATGTACATGCACATATTTTTGGATGGTATTTTACACAACAGCGTTGCCGTGAATTTTTTGATGAAGCGATCTGTATGCCATAAAAATATACATGTTAACAACAAAAGGCATATGTGCACAAACTAACAGCAGAGATTTACCAGTATACAATACAACCACCATTGATTCTCGATACAAAACTTTATTATATTCTCCAACATTGCAAATACAAAGATCGCTTACAAAATCACAAAAAAAAGTGTGCAGGATGTAGTTTGTTTTTAGAAAAAGCTAACCAGTGTCAAAATTAAATTTGTCAGTCATTTCGCTCTGACAGCTCTGAAAAGTATCGTAAAGAGAAGAGCTACAACATGTTATCCTTCAGACAAGATCAACAAGTGTGAGTGAACTCTCATTGGAGTGAATGACCATACCCATACCGATGGTGATCACGTGCTACATGAACTCATCACATGCGTAGTTAACCAAGTATGATTATTTTATTGGCGAGTCCTAGGATAGCATAAATATAACCAGTTGCAAGAAGTACATGAAAATTAAAAAAATCGAAAGACTATATTCTTGCAAAAAAGTATCTCCATTTCCACGAATGAAACTTGCATGAGTCAACACCTGCCAATATTGAACCGTATATGTTACTGTAGTTAACACCCAATATAAGGATTCTTTCACTCCTGTATTTCAAGAAATAAATAATTATTTTTAATTATACAAAAGTTATTTATTTGTTGTTTGCTATTTCTTCTTGTTGAGTTTAAGTGTCTGTAACAACCAACAAACAGAAGGATTAGCCATTCCATTAATTTCGTCTGTTCTATTGGAGTCTTCAGATGTCTGTCAGTTGTAGGAATTGTACTAGCATAATTGACTGTCAAAACAGACAGTACTCTGCCATACATCAACATAAGCAGATTATGATATAATAATATACTGCTAAGATGGGGATGTCATATAAGCAAAGGATCATTTGTATACTGATTGATTGCAATGCCTTACTTAGTTAAGTTTGTAGCTTCCATCCTTCTTTTTTTTTATTTATCCAGTCGAAAGCCACCGATTGTACAAATTTAATAACCAAAAAGTCTGTCGCCAGATGGGACATTTTTGTCACCAATAAGGGGAAAAAAATCGATGCGATTGGTCATGGGGATCGAGATAACCATAACAATAATTGGCAAATTTGGCACTCTTTTGTGCTCGAGATATTAGGGTTCATCGACATAAAAGAATTGATGAGAAATAAGAAAATGCTAAGACAAAGAGAGAATTTGGTGGTTCCACATCAAAAACATCGACTTCATAGGGTTGGTGAGGTTGAGATAAGTGGGTTCCACTGTACTTTTCAATGTAAGATAATTGACATATTATGCAATTGGCGATTTCATGCATTTAGGAATTAAATGCTGCCCTCTTTTTTTATTTGGTTAGGGTCATAATGTATATCTTCATCAACTAGCAGTTCAGAATTTTTTTGGCCATGATTTACATGCTTTATTGCTTCCTAAATCACAAGAATGATCACTGAATGCTGTAGCTTTCTTTTTCTGGACAAGCAAACTAGGATCTCCATTCTCACCTATGAAATTTACACAAGTTAACACCTGGCATCAATACCACATATACAAGTTAACTTACACAAGTTAACACCTGGCATCAATATATATATATATATATATATATATATATATATATATATATATATATATATATATATATATATATATATATATATATTAACAAGGACTTTATATAGTGCTTAATCTTTAGAAGCTCTAAATGCTTTACAACATTTGACGTTTAAAAAAGAATATGAAAAACAAACTATATATAATGAAACAATTACAAAAATTAAAAACAAACATCTCAAAATTAGAAACATGCTGTAAATTTTTAAGGTAAGGATACATTAAAATGAATATACAATTAGGTTATTATGACTGTCCTTGCAGTTGAAATAGATGGGTTTTAAGGGCGCTCTTGAATGAGATCACTGTATTTTTGTGTGTAAGTGCAGTGGGCAATTCGTACCACATTGCTGGGCCCTGGTATTAGAGTAATGAGAATACGAGTGTCAGAAGAGGAGCATAAGCATCTTGCAGATGTATTCACATGGGTGAGGTCAGATAGGTCTATTGGACTGGATAAAAGCAATAATTTGCCATCATTAAATTAAATGAAGAAATGACGAAACATATCACAGAGCATATGTGCCTCCCAAAAACTAATTCTGAATAAGTGTTGTTTAGTAAGCAGTGTTGTATGCATATATGAGTTAACAAAAAGAAAATAAGGTGTGATATAAAATGTAGGAAATTGTTACCGCTTGTATGGTAGCATGTGACCACATTTTGAACTGTTAACATAAATTCACACACTTTAGGCATTATTAGTTTTAACAAAAATGGGCTTTATTTATTTGGCAATCAATCACTAGTGCATTAACTCACTGTTGAACAAGCGGTTTCTTTAAAGTAGGTCGAAGAGGTTCGAGTCCAACCTTTATTTATTGTGCAGTTTCAGCACAGCTGACCATACTATCAAATCATATGGGGAGAGAGTAACACACTCTACAGTGAGAAATGACATGTCCTTTGAAAATTTCATGTGTATTTGACAAAAAATTATTGGTTAATATTTAGTGAAGATGATGCTTAAATATGCTGCAAAAAAATTCCCGATGGTAGGTCCCCATCTGCGTGTTTTCGGTTTCAATCTCCTAGCTTGGTTTTTGAAAAGATTTATTTTTTGCATTTCATGCTAGAATAACTGTATGGTATTAAATAAATTTATTCAGCAACTATTTGAATTCTTTGGAGATCTTTCTGTACATTTGAAACTAAAACAGGAGGGGCTTTTGTTCGTTGGAAGATATTCAGATTTCTTGGAACTATTGAAGTTGACAGGACTTTTAGGAAATAGGAATTCATTCACCATGCTGTTAATGAATTTAATTCTTTTACACCTGTATTTTGAGAAATAAATTATTTAAACGTGTTTGTTTTGCTATTTCTGGTTGCATAGTTTAAGTCCCTGGAATTGTAACACAAGATTTGACAAAAGTAAAAGATGAATGAACACAATTAATAGAATCACAGCGAAGCTGTAAATAAATTGACTTGTTCCTTGACACATATATCACTAAATAGCTCCTTTAATTTTGTATCATATCTCAACCACAGATGCTCAACTTTCCAGCTGTCGAGAAATTTTCGGTAACTTTTGACCCATTCACTATGATTTGCTATTGCACTTGAAGCATTACTACCATCACTACATGTAGATGATGTTGGACTGTCAGGAATAACATCAGATTCAGTGACTGTGTTGTCTGGTGAATTTGTTCTAAATCAAAATGCTGTCAATTTTGTTAACTTACTCTTATGATGAGACGATGAACATGCAATGTCTAGTTTACATTTACCCATGATAAAGTTGCACTTTTGACAATATATAATTCTGATTGAGATTTTTTTTTCCATTTACTTTGTTTTTATTTATACACAGCAATTGTTACTTCAGAGGTAATCAGTTTTCCCTGAAGTTTACACAAAACTATTTTATTGGCATATTTAAAATAAATAACAAGAGTATTAGCCATTATTCAATTGTAGCTGTTTCTGTTCTCGTCTTCATGTTGGTCGATTGTAGGTATAGTCCAGTAGCATGATTGAGTGTATCACTGCAAGAATAGTTTGCTTCATATATTAACAATGGTGATATAAAATCTTGTAAGCCAGCTTTGGACTGAAATTAGTTGACCCACAGATGTAGCTTGTGGACAAGTTACATATATGTTTGTGGAAAATTACAGGGTGTCTCAGTTAGATGGACAAGTTACATGTATGCTTGTGGAAAATTACAGGGTGTCTCAGTTAGATGGATAAGTTACATGTACGCTTGTGGAAAATTACAGGGTATCTCAGATGGACAAGTTACATGTATGCATTTGGAAAATTACAGGGTATCTCAGTTAGATGGACAAGTTACAGGTACACTTGTGGAAAATTACAGGGTGACTCAGATGGACAAGTTACATGTACGTTTGTGGAAAATTACAGGGTATCTCAGATGGACAAGTTACATGTACATTTGTGGAAAATTACAGGGTGTCTCAGATAGACAAGTTACATGTACGTTTGTGGAAAATTACAGGGTGTCTCAGATGGACAAGTTACATGTACGTTTGTGGAAAATTACAGGGTGTCTCAGTTAGATGGACAAGTTACATGTACATTTGTGGAAAATTACAGGGTGTCTCAGATGGACAAGTTACATGTACGTTTGTGGAAAATTACAGGGTGTCTCAGATGGACAAGTTACATGTACGCTTGTGGAAAATTACAGGGTGTCTCAGTTAGATGGATAAGTTACATGTATGCTTGTGGAAAATTACAGGGTGTCTCAGTTAGATGGACAAGTTACATGTACGTTTGTGGAAAATTACAGGGTGTCTCAGTTAGATGGACAAGTTACATGTACGTTTGTGGAAAATTACAGGGTGTCTCAGATGGACAAGTTACATGTACGTTTGTGGAAAATTACAGGGTGTCTCAGTTAGATGGACAAGTTACATGTACGTTTGTGGAAAATTACAGGGTGTCTCAGATGGACAAGTTACATGTATGCTTGTGGAAAATTACAGGGTGTCTCAGTTAGACGGACAAGTTACATGACTAATAATCGGATGAAGCATGGATATTATCTGGTTTAATGGAGCCTAACAGTGTTTGTAACAGAATTGAAACTGAGTGGGTTTTCTCATTATGGATTAAATGAATAACACAAACACAAAATGATGAATAATTGGAATTTTAAAATGAAATGCTAGATATATATTTGAATATAAAACAAATACACTGAATTGCACACACCTATCATACAATTTATTCTACATACACTTATGAAATGATAAAGAAAGAAAAAAATACAAAAAAATGATGAATTGGCCTCTAGACTAAAATTAGAGGCACAAAAATACTATGTTCATACATGCCAGACATTAAACTTTTTGGCGTAATCATTACCTTTTTTTTTTCACTAAATTATGCCTTACACAGAAATGTATTTGGATTACACTTTTTTGGTATATCCCCCTCCAAAAATAATTTATAATACAACTTTGGTCCTTAGTTCAAATGGATGCTTCCTGGTGCCAAAATTTTGGAAAATATACATGTGTTTTGTACATATGCACATTGAATTTTATTATGTTATATGTGGATTATGCTTTTTCTGCTCAGATTACTCCTTTTGTCCACTTAGATTATGCTTTTTCCTCCCCAGGGGTTGGCATGTATGTATGTATCATGTAAAATGAGATTCACACAATCTTTTGTACACATTAAAGCTTTGAGATTTACAAAATCTCTTGAGATAAAATAGACAAAGGAAAGTGAGCAATACTCATAATGTTATTAATATTGTTTCAACTAACCACTACTGCATTCAACCAAATACACAAATAGATGTGCACGCATCACTGTTAACTGGAATAGTCATTCACTTGAAAAACTGTCACTCTACAGTTTATTCACCATATGAACTAGAACTCTGCAGTTTCACTAGATCCCTTTCTTATTGATCCTTGTTCATATACGTCATGGATCCCTTATATGTATTCATTTGCATAAATGTATTCATGCTCATAGATGGCCTTCCACAATACAGATAGCTACATCCTACCATTGGTAGCTAGTCAGCTCTTATTGGACACTGAATCTCCCTTAAGACATCGTCAGCTCCAATAAGACACCGTCAGTCCCAATAAAACATTGTCAGCCCCAATAATGTCCAATAAGCTCCAAATAATGGTCAATATTATCCAATAGGCTACAATAAGCTAAATCAAAAGCAAACTATTTTTTACTAAAATGGTAATAACAAAGCATGCAATAACAAAAACTGAGAAAATGTTTCACAAATAAAAAAAACCAAAGCTTTGACACTTACCATTATGTCCTGAGACGATGGTGGAATGTACGTACACCACTGACAAAATCCAAATGACTTGTGTCTCAGTACGAAATGTATTTAGTTTAAATCCATAGGAGTGAATAATAGTTATGGTCAAATGTTCATGTATACCATGCTTTCCCATGACTTTCTGTCACATATAATTTCGAAATAACTTTACCTGGAGAAGAATGATTCACCCCAGGTAACGTTGTATACCTGTACAACAAATAAAGGTGGAAAGTAGATTCAAGGCAAAACCAAGTTATTTATAGCCTTTTTTTGTAATAGGGTTTAGGGCCAGTATCTTTCAAGATCCAGTAATATTTGGATGATTTAGCATTGGGGCTTTAAATCGCCTAAAACAATGATAAAACTCACTGACACCTAACAGAGAGTAGTTTTGAACATATTTTTTTTTTGTCATTCATGAGAATGACATAAAAATAGATTCCATGTACAGTCTATAATCTGTGTACAGAAAATACAGACAATATGTCAACAAACATAAAAGGGCACCACCGAGTACTGAAGACCTTCTAAAGATGGAAGGATCATGAAGTTTATATGTATACCTATAATATTTTGTAGGCTTATATTGTGAATTGTTTTGATGTGTGACACTTGTGTATCATTTTATCCCTGACAGATGCTAAGGAGCAGATCACCCTTGGATCTTAATCCACAAAGTTAATGAAGTGAAATTAATGTAAGGTAATTGATGAACATAAGTGTCCATTTCGTTTATTCGATTATGACCTGATTAAGAGACAGCTGTGTGTTAATTTGTGTAATTAAGGTTCAGTTTCATCATGCATTTGAGTTTCAAGCAAAACTTTTATGCTAACGAGATTTAAGAGAGAAAATATATGATCATTTTAATACAAGTTGTTTTCATTTGAGGTGGCCTTTTAGATAAAATGAATTTACTAAATTATTTTCACAAAGAAGATCATGAGGAAGATTCAGAGAAAGAACATTCACATGAAAGGACAAAATGCAAGTCTGCCAATGTGTCAGACATAACTGTTCCTTCAGAGACATAAGTGAGAATCTCTGTAGAAAAATATGACACAACTAAGAGGCAAAGAAATGTTCAGCCACATTCTGTTGGCAACTCTTCTTGGCTTGAATTCAGTGACTTTGAAGCCACATTCTGTTGGCAACTCTTCTTGGCTTGAATTCAGTGACTTTGAAGCCACATTCTGTTGGCAACTCTTCTTGGCTTGAATTCAGTGACTTTGAAGCCACATTCTGTTGGCAACTCTTCTTGGCTTGAATTCAGTGACTTTGAAGCCACATTCTGTTGGCAACTCTTCTTGGCTTGAATTCAGTGACTTTGAAGCCACATTCTGTTGGTAACTCTTCTTGGCTTAAATTCAGTGACTTTGAAGGAAAGCTATTTTAAACTTTTGTAAACATTCCAAGCTGGTTGGAATTTAAGCCATTGTGCTTGTAATATGAACCAGAAAATTCAGGATTTTGTCAAGTAAGTCTCATGACAGTTTAGGACCTCATAAAGCCTTGACTGTGCAAAATATACTTGTGCTGACAATCGTCAAAGTTAGAGCTGCAAACATTCAGCTAGGTAAGGCTATTTTAAAACTAATTCATAATGAAATGAAAAAAAAAATTAAATGATATCTATTTTTATTGCACCCAGCAATCCAACCCAATATGGAAAACCATTTTCTGAAACAGAAATGCTGTGAGTGCTCCAGAAGAACAGTCTTAAACTTATTGCTGATTATTAGAACAGACTCAGGGCAAATGACTAGTGCTGTAAATGAATGAAATTTTAAGAGAAGAATTTGATGAAGGTCTGAATTCCATATAGTTCCTTTCTATTTCTGGCTGATACAAGTACTGGTGCTACCATATCAGACCAAGAAATTGTGTATATAAAATACATTGAAAACAGCAAAAGCTACAAAATTAAGCTCATGCATAAAAAAAAAATGTGTTCTACATTATTTATATGTTTTGTTTGAATATGAAATAAAATGGATGCCTCTTGTCAAATCTAGGCAAGAGATTAAGATTTTGGAACAAAGTGAAAATAATATAGGTGGGACAAGTGAACTTTCTGAAACATCAGAAGAGATTAATAAGCTCTCATGTGTATTTGGTATTCTTTTTATTTGATTTGATTTCAAGAAAAGTGTTGTTTTTTTCAGATTCTTATTTAAACTAATAATAAGTATTCTCAGTTTCTGAACAAAGAAAATAATCTTATTTTTTTTTCTCAAACTTGAAAATGGAAGTGATTGGAAAGGCAGTGGTTTTCTTTTTATATCAGTGAATCAGAAAATAGTTTTAATGTTTATGATACTGTGGCTATCTCTCAGTTACAGAAAAAAAAGTGCTTTGTTTTATCAGTAGAGCTAGTGGTTATCTACTTGCTGAATTAAATCGATCAAAATACAAAATAATTACTGTAGTATCATTTATTTTTATCTGCATCATTGTTGTGGTTTTGTGAGAGAAAAACAACATTTTAAGGGTTGCCTAAATTCATGGTTTTGCCTTTCAAAATGTTTATATTTGTAGATATTTAATTTTGTGGAATATACATGTAGCATAAACCAATACCCAATGTACAATAGAACAAATATATGCTGATAACAAACAACAGTCAATTCAATGGTTAAAATATGACTACCGCCTGTATAATCATGGATTAAACACAGGTCAAGAACAGTCATTTACACTAAACATCAGAGGTAACCAACACACCCAATATCTCCGAGCTAGTAGGTTATTAATAAACACATATATATCTTGCTTAAGCACTTTCCATAAAGTTGTACCATCAGTTGCTTCTGATGACCATGTTATTAATACATTGGCTTAAAAGTGGTAAAACTCAACTTTGATCTCTATCAGTTCTGGTAGACTTCATTTTAGTGGCACATGAAAAGTTTCTCCTTGTTCAGGCAATTAGCTTCATGTCAACATTCTGATATTTTCAAAACCCATAAAAATGTGTAAATGAGATCCAAATTGAAAGATAATTGAAAGTTTTGTTTGAACCTGCTATATGTCATGTTTCACCCTTTGACCACAAAAATATCACCCTTTGACCACAAAAATATCACCCTTTGACCACAAAAGATGACACTGTTTGACAACAAAAATAACACCCTTTGACCATGAAATAAGCCCATGGAGTATTTAGCATTTTCAAGTTAGTAGTAAAGCAGTTGCTTTTGCATTCAGGTGAAAAGAAAGAAGAGATGTAACATATACTGAATATACATTACATATAATTTATTATATGATGAGTTATAACAATTAACATAAGAGTTTGTATTACTGTAACAAATAAAATTTATCCCAAAATCTTTATGGTCTTTTTCTAAATATGGCATACAATAAAATGCAAGTGTTAGAAACGTCTTAGAAGGATTTAATGCAGTGGAATAAAAAGTTTTTGGAGTGATGCTTATGAAAGTGAGGTGGCACAGCACATGCAAGTACTCAAAACAAATTGATCATTTGTCACCTTAATCTCTTTGATCTAACATGAGCTATCATGGTGTATCCTTGGACAAGGCACTTTACTCCAGTTGTCCTATGATTAGATGAGCTATTATGGTGTATCCTTGGACAAGGCACTTTACTCCAGTTGTCCTATGATTAGATGAGCTATTATGGTGTATCATTGGACAAGGCACTTTACTCCAGTTGTCCTATGATTAGATGAGCTATTATGGTGTATCCTTGGACAAGGCTCTTTACTCCAGTTGTCCTATGATTAGATGAGCTATCATGGTGTATCCTTGGACAAGGCACTTTACTCCACTAGTCCATTGATTAGATGAGCTATCATGGTGTATCCTTGGACAAGGCACTTTACTCCAGTTGTCCTATGATTAGATGAGCTATCATGGTGTATCCTTGGACAAGGCACTTTACTCCAGTTGTCCTATGGTTAGATGAACTATCATGGTGTATCCTTGGACAAGGCACTTTACTCCACTAGTCCATTGATTAGATGAGCTATCATGGTGTATCCTTGGACAAGGCACTTTACTCCAGTAGTCCTATGATTAGATGAGCTATCATGGTATATCCTTGGACAAGGCACTTTACTCCAGTTGTCCTATGGTTAGATGAGCTATCATGGTGTATCCTTGGACAAGGCACTTTACTCCACTAGTCCATTGATTAGATGAGCTATCATGGACAAGGCACTTTCCTTGGACAAGGCACTTTACTCCAGTTGCCTCAGCATTAAATAACCCACTTTGAGCTATTGTGCTGAAAAACGATGATCTAAACCAAACCTGTCATTATCGGTACAGGTTCTGGGTTTGCTGATATATCTTTTATTCTGATAATGTCATACTTGTCTCATTTATGATGGCTTTTACTAAATCTTCTGTGAAATCCTGTAGTGATGAAACACCTCTGCTTTATGAACTGTTTTGTCATCTTTATGTATGCTTGCCTGCATGCTGACATAATGGAATAGGCCTGTACAGATTTGGCCTACATAAATTTCATTAGGAAATCTCCACATAAAATTCTTGGTCCAATATGGACTAATGGCATCTAACATATTTGGCCCATAATGGAATTGGCCTGTACAGATTTGGCCTACATAAATTTCATTAAGAAATCTCCACATAACATTCTTGGCCAAATATGGAGTCGGCCTTACCTTTGACCATATATGGCTTCATGACACTAATTAGCAAACAATTTTTTATTTATCACTGAAATAAAAAGTAAAAATCTTGCATGTACTGATTTCTCTGATAAACTTTAGAAATAATTGAAGTGTATGTGAATGTGAGCATGTATACTGATTTTCTCAGGTTAAATGAAATATTACATATTCTGCAATTTATTACTTACTATATTTTAACCAAATCAATTCAGTCCTGCTTATTAAATGCTCTGTATTTTTAACATCATCAAAAAACCTTCCAGATGAAAACAGTTCATCTTATTTACAGTTACTAAATTGGGTCTAGAAAAGAGGACATAAAATATTGTTTTGGGTTTAATGCCATTTCTCAGCACAAGATAAGCTGTATATGATGGCCATTGTAAGTGATGGAGGAAGAAACCAAGGTAAGAACCACTGACCTATGAGATAATAAATTTATATCAATAAAATATTTAACTATGGTTAGCATTGAGAAAAGGATGAAGACATTAAGATAGGCAGAGATACAAAATTTTATATTAAGAAAATAAGTATATCAGCATTTGAGGTGGGGAGATCTGGTTGCAATAAGATTACACATCAACACGTTTACAATCACAGATAGTAGATAGTAGTGTAGAAACATGTTACCTTTAACTAAATTAACATATTTTCCCCATGACTTGTACCAGATTTTTCAAACTCTGCAAGGTGGGTGCAGATTATATAAGAGTGTGGGCTATATCACAAATTTTTTACATGTAATAATATTTCAAGATACTGGGGTATTGTTTGAAAAATATAACTACATGACTTATAATGAATTCACAAAAATCATCCATCTTCCAGTTCACTGGTAGACTTTGGCCTATGGTCATTCGTGTTCTGTTTGACAATTGGTTCTTCTTCATAACATTGTTACTATTATATAAATCATACAATGAAAAGCCCAGTATGTAAAAGGCTGGTTATGTATGGGCAAATTTGGGTAGGCCAAGTTAATTGTGGGCAAAGAACATTTATATGCTCAGTAGTATACAAACTAAATTTGTTTGCCACATTGTGCGCAGGAACAAGCATTAAGTCATAATTTGAATCTTGCAGCAACAAAGTTGTATAAATGCATGACTGTTTTAAATGATTGTAGGACAGAAAGTCGTGGACAAAAAGTCACAGGAAAAAGTTAAATGTCATAATTATTTTTATTGAAAAAAGTATAGTCAACAAGCCAAAATATGACTTTTTTAATTCTGAAGTCATTTTCTATATGAATTACAGCTTTGATTTTCATAGTCCCTTTCCTACTTTATTCAATAATTTTTAATATTCAATTTGTACAAGTTTTTACTAAAATGGTAAAATTACATTCACTGATGCAAAATATGAAACATTTCAAGTGTTATTTGTGGTAACATATTCTGTACTGATTTATTTGTCCTTTTAAATCTAGTTTTTATATACTTACACATTTTTGCCTGTTTAATTATTGTCAAGTCCATCCTTTCCTGCATAAAATATAATTTGATAAAGAGAGACCAAACAATTGCTTCTAGCATACATATCCTTTAACCTTGTTTACACAGTAGTTCAAGAAACACACTCTTCCCAATCACTACATTACATGTATTTTCATCATCATCGTCACTCTTCCAGAAAGCAAAATAAACTTTAAATTGCTAAATTTTTGTCAGAACTTAATGCAAATGCTCCACATTCATGGTAAAATTTGTTTTTTCATCAATATTAATGTCTTTTTTTTCTGGTGTGTTTTTGTAACCTTTTGACTCATGTTTCTCATGACTTGTTTTTTGGCTTTCTGTCCATGTACCATTTAAAATATGTGCTATGCTGAAAAACCTCTAATTGCTGATTATTTAGATGTCATTAGACAACACTCAGTGCTGATAGTTACCTGGCAATAATTTGTAACTTATGAAGTATATCAGATTACTGGAGCTGGGAAAAGTGTTAATGGAGATATAATTTGGTGACTGTGAACCCAATCATGGTGTTAAATAGAGTTTGATACATGCTGGATGGACATAATTAGACAGCATGCCAGTCAGTCACCCTTTCAGCAATGTAGAAAAGTCAGAATACCAACAGTTTAAAATTAGGGTGCAATTTTCATTCCTTTTCGAAAACAATTTAGCCCTAAAGGATTTAATTCCAGAAAACATCTTTTCACACAACATAATATTTTAGCATCATTAGTTTATATATATATATATATATATATATATATATATATATATATATATATATATATATATATATATATATATATATATATATATATATATATATCTTTAACAGCTTGTTTGGAAACAGTTAATTCTGAGGTAGCAAATGTTTGATTTCTTGCCGACAGCAAGTGAAGTTATAGAGGGTTTTCAACCAGCCAGTTTGTTGGTAAAAGATAGCATACAGTGAAATTACTATGTATATTTTGTCCTCAACTTGTTTTCTGTTCCACCTTTTCAAAGGATTTGTCTTTTATTAAAAATCTTGAATGACAACACTGCATGATATTATATTTAGAAATACTCCCCAGAATATTTGACAAGTAGATACCATTAAAATACATGTTGGCCTATTTTACACATATTTATGAAGGTCTGTGAACACTTTTTATTTCGAATGTCGGGGGGGGTAATTTTGTAGAAATTATTACATATTTTTGTACACAAATAAATACATAGTTAATATATTCCAGTAACTTGCATACAGTAAATGCTAAAATGGAAATAATTTTTTTTTCCTTTTTATATCCAATCTCACCATTTCTTACTAACCAGAAAAGTGGTCTATCTTTTTAAGGTAATATTTATCATGCTAGACTTTGTGTAGAGTCTCTAGAGATGTTTGTTTTTCCTATAAATTTCACTTAATTTCTGAAAATTGCTTCAGTGCATTAGCTTCCTTTTATAAATAGTATCAGATATCTGTATAACTGCTGTACATGTATTTATATTATGTATTACCATATATACTCACTTACAAGTCAGATCCATCAGCAAACAACATGAATCCTGATTTGCCATCATATAATGTACCAGTGGATCAGATGGATCCTGATCTGCCATCATATAATGTACCAGTGGATCAGATGGATCCTGTTCTGCCATCATATAATGTACCAGTGGATCAGATGGATCCTGTTCTGCCATCATATAATGTATCAGTGGATCAGATTGATCCTGTTCTGCCATCATATAATGTACCAGTGGATCAGATGGATCCTGTTCTGCCATCATATAATGTACCAGTGGATCAGATGGATCCTGATCTGCCATCATATAATGTACCAGTGGATCAGGATCTGTATTGTTTGTTCTACTGATTAATCATAACAATCTGTGTAGGCCTAAATCTGCCAGCAGAGTAAGAGTGGGCAGATCTGGATTTTTGCTGTTTGCAGTAGAAGTACTTGTGAGCAATTATATACATTACTTTATATAAGCATACTTGTTCTCTGTTATTTGTGGACAAAATAACTGCCAAAATGTATAACACTACTGCTAGAGATCAGGTCAGATGTCTTCAGAGTTATGATTAGGTTGTAAACCATTGTGTATTTTTTATTTGATAGTTTTTTACATTGTCAGTTGTAAAACAATTGTTCTTTATAGCTTTCCTAAAAACATGTTGATATTAAAAAAGTATATTACAACTTAGGGATATTAGTAGGACATCATTCAAAAAAAAAAAAGCAAAATGAAATCGCACATGGAAAACATATGATAGAAGATAAAAACATACACAAAAAAGAAGACATCAGGATATTATCATATAGTAAAAGATTTATACATTAAACAACTAATATGGTATTAACAATAAGAAAGATAATGTGTCATTTATCACAGGACATAAACATTAAAATTAATCTGTTAGAGATCTTAGATATAAAGCTTGTTTGTTCTAAAAAGTTTGAAAAGCTGAATGTCAATTGTAAATTGAAGGTCATTCCATGCACTGGACCTTAAAAAATCCTAAAAGAATGGCTGTATCTTCACATCAGCTTTTAAACATGTCTAATATGGTGAGAAAAGTACACAAGTCTCTAATGTGAAATGGTTTGTTAAGTGTTTGGGTCACACATAATTAGGCAGAATCATTTGTACATCATCTCTTTTACAATATCATTAAAATTGAACTGGTTGAGTTATGTCAACCATGTGACTTGAAATTATGTGCATGCTGCAATTTGGTATTTTTTTGAAGTTGGTCAACTTTCACCAGATATTGGGATAATATTTGATATAGTTAGGAAGAAGAGTATTATGCAATGTTTCCCTTGTATGTATTTGAATGAAAGAATTTAAACTGTTTCAGCAGAACTACTTAATTGACCAAATTGCTTTCTGTTGTTATTGTTTAAAAGGTGAGTGTATTTATAAAGTAAAATCGAGACAGTCAAAGTTTTCATCCTTTGAAATTGTCTTTCATTTGATTTTAAGAGATAGGTTATTATGAGAATTGTTCTTTGCTATCTTTTAAGCTGAGAATAGGAACATAGGTTTTTAATAGCTGTCAAATTTCAGGGAAAATGTTTCATGTGATTATTGTTTATTGACATGAACACAAATCTGTTTTACATGATACTGCACAGGGCTATCAAACTGGACAGGTGTCCATGAAAGCTGCACAACTAAATTACTTACTCAGTATTCATTCATGTAAATGTTTACAAGTTTTCTTTGACAATGTTTTTCTCTTTAGAGTGCAGAATCAGGGATTCCTAGATGTTGCTGATGTTGGGGTCAGAGAGATTCGACAGCTGGTTCTGCAGTCAAGGGCAAGATACATTCCAAGACCTCTTGTGGATCTGCCGCCTTTCCCTGGTCAAGTATGTAGTACTTATTCCACTTTTCTCCATTTCATGTCATTATCAGGTGTAATCTTTGATCCTGTATTGTTGCCAAAATTTCATAAAGCACATTTTTAATGAAATCTTTTCTTTTAGTTAATTACATATACTTTGTGTATTTCTGTGCATTCATATTACTTATTACAGTATGTTTGTGTATGTATATGCTTAGTTTATTGAAATAAATTCCTACATTGCATTTTAGCATGATCAAGTGCTAATAATTTACAGTGTATGAATTGTATGCTATTTGTTTTTGTGGGGTTTTTTCAACACAAATCTGAAACATAACCTGAATTTAAAAACCATGTTTTGAATTGTGCATTTCATTCATCAGACAGATGTGACCTACATAATCATACCTAGGGCTAGAAATTAGTCTTAATAATGCAGCAGGTTAGTGATTTTTCTGATGGATCACTTAAACCCAGCCATTGCTAATCTGTTAGAGGTGAAAATTACCACCATTACCTCACATAACAGTTAAGAAGAGGTTGCAAGTTGGCATTTCCTTTAATATTTTCATGAACCTTTTTATTGTTTTAACTGATCACCTGTCAACATCCTACTCTTGATGAGGTGCAATAAGTGCTAATGAACTGGTGCTAAACCACTCATCAATTAATTTACAATGATATTGTCAAAACAGTCTTCATAATTTAAGACGAAAAAAAACACCCCCGGGAAGAAGGGTGGGGGCTTATCATCAATCTTTTGTGTTTTAGTTGAACAAAATCATAATTTTCAACACAAGTTGGATGTTTTTGAATCTCCTTTCTTCATAATAGGCACATTTGTCTTTTGTTTTGTGACAGCAATACAGGGCAGTTAATCGTTAAAACCTTGAAACTGGCATGGGTTTAAGAGGGAATTTCAAGTAGCAACTATACCAGTACTTTGACACGTAATTGCTTTCACTTCATAATATCAGCACAACTTTTGTAAATGGAGTGTAAGGTTGCTTACATCGAAGCAAGCTACAACTCAGTTTTTATGATATTTGCATAATTTTTGCTGCATAAATTCTGAAATTTCATTATTGCATTTTGGAGATATAATTAAAATTTAGAGCATTTGTACCCATGTATTGAATCCAAGGATAAATGCCTTTGACCATGTTGGACTATAGATAAAATCATGATGATTGGTCAGGGTGGGTATGTTAGAATATTGGTGGATGAAATAGAATGAACTGCTGTGAAGAATAAAATTACTTCCTTTTCCCCAAGTGGCCAAGTGGTCTAAATCGATCTCCATTACGGATCACTGCCATCTCACCTCTGTTTGCATGGGTTCGAGTCTAGGATTCAACGAATGTGAGAAAGCTTGCCAGTAGCTTCTCGTGGGTCGGTGGTTCTTTCCTGTGAGTTTCCCGGTTTGTTCCTCCACCATTAATACTGGCCACCATGAATAGCCTATTGTGTGCTGAAAAATGGTGTTAAGCACAACAACAACAACAACAACTTCCTCTCTTACAGCATTTTAGGGCATCATCAGGTTTATGTAATACATTTAAGTTAATAATAGACCAACAAATGACTTGACATATAAAATATAAAAGAAAGAAAATGATAGTGAGCTTTAAAAATCATAACAGCACTGTTTTAATTTATCACCATTGACATTCTAGGTCTATTAATGATGATTACACCTGTAGCTAAATTGTCACTGTAGACTGTGATACATTTATAAATTCATAAGATGGTGGTCTGTAGTCCAGAAGGCTGCAGATTCATTGATAAACTCACAAAATAGTGGCATTTAGACCTGTAAACTGCACTACATTTATAAATTCACAAAATGGTTACAATTGGTTCTGAAGATTGTGATGTTTATAAACTCACAAAATGGTGATAATTAGGCCAGAAGTCTGTAATGCATTTATAAGATGGTGACAGTAAGATGGTGATAATTACTCCTGAAGTCAGTAATACATTTATAAGATGGTGACAGTAAGATGGTGATAATTAGTCCTGAAGACTGTAATACATTTATAAGATGGTGACAGTAAGATCGTGATAATTACTCCTGAAGTCTGTAATGCATTTATAAGATGGTGACAGTAAGATGGTGATAATTAGTCCTGAAGACTGTAATGCATTTATAAGATGGTGACAGTAAGATCGTGATAATTACTCCTGAAGTCAGTAATGCATTTATAAGATGGTGACAGTAATATGGTGATAATTAGTCCTGAAGACTGTAATACATTTATAAGATGGTGACAGTAATATGGTGATAATTAGTCCTGAAGTCAGTAATACATTTATAATATGGTGACAGTAATATGGTGATAATTAGTCCTGAAGTCAGTAATACATTTATAATATGGTGACAGTAAGATGGTGATAATTAGTCCTGAAGACTGTAATATGTTTATAAGATGGTGACAGTAAGAGGGTGATAATTAATCCTGAAGACTGTAATGCATTTATAAGATGGTGACAGTAAGATGGTGATAATTACTCCTGAAGACTGTAATACATTTATAAGATGGTGACAGTAAGATGGTGATAATTACTCCTGAAGTCAATAATACATTTATAATATGGTGACAGTAAGATGGTGATAATTAGTCCTGAAGACTGTAATGCATTTATAAGATGGGGACAGTAAGATGGTGATAATTACTCCAGAAATCTGTAATACGTTTATAAGATGGTGACAGTAAGTGGGTGATAATTAGTCCTGAAGACTGTAATGCATTTATAAGATGGGGACAGTAAGATGGTGATAATTACTCCTGAAGTCAGTAATACATTTATAAGATGGTGACAGTAAGATGGTGATAATTAGTCCTGAAGACTGTAATACATTTATAAGATGGTAACAGTGAGATGGTGATAATTAGTCCAGAAATCTGTAATACATTTATAAGATGGTGACAGTAAGATGGTGATAATTACTCCTGAAGACTGTAATGCATTTATAAGATGGTGACAGTAAGATGGTGATAATTATTCCTGAAGACTGTAATGCATTTATAAGATGGTGACAGTAAGATGGTGATAATTACTCCTGAAGACTGTAATGCATTTATAAGATGGTGACAGTAAGATGGTGATAATTATTCCTGAAGACTGTAATTCATTTATAAGATGGTGACAGTAAGATGGTGATAATTAGTCCTGAAGACTGTAATACATTTATAAGATGGTGACAGTAAGATGGTGATAATTACTCCTGAAGACTGTAATGCATGTATAAGATGGTGACAGTAAGATGGTGATAATTGTTCCTGAAGACTGTAATGCATTTATAAGATGGTGACAGTAAGATGGTGATAATTAGTCCTGAAGACTGTAATACATTTATAAGATGGTGACAGTAATATGGTGATAATTAGTCCTGAAGACTGTAATACATTTATAAGATAGTGACAGTAATATGGTGTTAATTAGTCCTGAAGACTGTAATGCATTTATAAGATGGTGACAGTAAGATGGTGATAATTACTCCTGAAGTCAGTAATGCATTTATAAGATGGTGACAGTAATATGGTGATAATTAGTCCTGAAGTCAGTAATACATTTATAATATGGTGACAGTAAGATGGTGATAATTAGTCCTGAAGACTGTAATGCATTTATAAGATGGTGACAGTAAGATGGTGATAATTAGTCCAGAAATCTGTAATATGTTTATAAGATGGTGACAGTAAGAGGGTGATAATTAATCCTGAAGACTGTAATGCATTTATAAGATGGTGACAGTAAGATGGTGATAATTACTCCTGAAGACTGTAATACATTTATAAGATGGTGACAGTAAGATGGTGATAATTACTCCTGAAGTCAATAATACATTTATAATATGGTGACAGTAAGATGGTGATAATTAGTCCTGAAGACTGTAATGCATTTATAAGATGGTGACAGTAAGATGGTGATAATTAGTCCTGAAGACTGTAATGCATTTATAAGATGGGGACAGTAAGATGGTGATAATTACTCCTGAAGTCAGTAATACATTTATAAGATGGTGACAGTAAGATGGTGATAATTAGTCCTGAAGACTGTAATACATTTATAAGATGGTAACAGTGAGATGGTGATAATTAGTCCAGAAATCTGTAATACATTTATAAGATGGTGACAGTAAGATGGTGATAATTACTCCTGAAGACTGTAATGCATTTATAAGATGGTGACAGTAAGATGGTGATAATTACTCCTGAAGACTGTAATGCATTTATAAGATGGTGACAGTAAGATGGTGATAATTATTCCTGAAGACTGTAATTCATTTATAAGATGGTGACAGTAAGATGGTGATAATTAGTCCTGAAGACTGTAATACATTTATAAGATGGTGACAGTAAGATGGTGATAATTAGTCCTGAAGACTGTAATACATTTATAAGATGGTGACAGTAAGATGGTGATAATTAGTCCTGAAGACTGTAATACATTTATAAGATGGTGACAGTAATATGGTGTTAATTAGTCCTGAAGACTGTAATGCATTTATAAGATGGTGACAGTAAGATGGTGATAATTACTCCTGAAGTCAGTAATGCATTTATAAGATGGTGACAGTAAGATGGTGATAATTTCTCCTGAAGTCTGTAATGCATTTATAAGATGGTGACAGTAAGATGGTGATAATTAGTCCTGAAGACTGTAATGCATTTATAAGATGGTGACAGTAAGATGGTGATAATTAGTCCTGAAGACTGTAATACATTTATAAGATAGTGACAGTAAGATGGTGATAATTAGTCCTGAAAGCTGCAGATTCTTGAGCTTAATATACTTGGATGCATTAACCATGATGATTTTGGCACATCCATTAAGACTCTGAATGATAAATCAAAATGGTTTAAATAAAACCTAATATTGGTTGGTGGGTTTGGAGAAGCCCAGTCAAACGCTACATAGTAAGGAGTTATGGTACTATATGTAAGGCACTACATTCAAACTTTTCCAACTGTGCATAGAAATAATTGTTTAGAACTCAAAGCGATTAAGATTTGAATGCTGTTGTAGTGCTTTTGGGATCTCAAAAATTGGCTGGTTTGTAATGATTTTCCCATCATTCCAACATGAATATAGCTGGCCATAAAAGGATCAGCTGACAATAATTTCAAATCTAGCATGGAATGCTTCTGCTTATTGTGTTGTTTGTTTTTGATTTTATCAGCAGGAATTGGAGACTGGGGAAAATGCCTTTCATAAACATCCTGAAGAGGTCCTTCCATTAAAAGCTAATTCTGAAGAAACATTAAATGAATTAGCTCCTCTACCTAACATGTGTGACTGGTGTCGTAGGAGAAAGCCTTTGAAGTATGACTTGTTTGAAGAGGAAAGTCACATAATAGGAAATGTACTTTTAACAGGTGTAACCACTGTGGGAAAGTCCACAGTCTGTACAGCAGAACAGCCCTTTGTTCAGGGTCTAGATTCAACAAATTTTAGTCATGAGAAGTTACTACAAACAAAAATTACTGGTCTGTTCCTGAAGTGTAGGAGTTTCAATGATGATCTACCTGGAAATTCAGTAAATGATCCTGTCCTTATGAACATCATGGAAACTCATGATTCAGATTTCTCCAATAACAGTTTTGATCTGATGGAAGTTGAGGAAGGAGGAGAAAAGCCATCAGAATCAAGGACTACCATTAATCAAGGTGAAGGCATCTCAGCTGTGTCAGAAATGTTTACTGAAAGGAGAGGAATTACAACTACATCAAGTATTTGTAAAGGAATAGATAATTCTTCAGCATTGATAGACATTGAGGCAGGAGAGAAGCCATTAGAATCCACAGGAAATAAAAATGCAACCCTCCAATGTTGTCCACTTTGTCAAGAGAAATTTGATCCAAGGTATAGATTTCTTTTTTATTGTCTTGCATTATGTGTAAATTACTAGATTCACACCAAAATTATATCAGTGATCTATATACTGCACATGCCATTGTTCTCAGTGCACATAAATGGTAACCCAGATGTATTATTTCATAAAATATAGTTGTGACATGAACACAAAATTTGAATTCCATTCACAACTTGCTACACTAATGGGAATTTATGTTTTGAGAAGATTAAGTGCAATACATAATTTGTTGTTCATACTCACATTTACCTTATTAGACAGATTTAAAATGATGGTAAGGTCATTTTTTATGCATCAGATAAAAAAGAAAGAAACCATCTGTTCCAATTCTGTGAATAAGAGTTATGTGTTATGATGGATCTGTTGACTTTACATACACAGTACATCTATTGAAGTTGTAAGTATAACAGAAGTAAGGGCAACTCAGGGTTTGTGTATAGTCATCACTATTGTGCAGGAAAACCTGTTTTGAGCAACCTTTGTTATGAATGACTGCCTGTTAGTTACAACCAGTCATCATTCAGAGATCAAATTTATTAAATAAATGCACTGTCAAGAGCAACTAACTGCAGAATGCAACCAGTAACTATAAATTTTTGGCACAACAGGTTATTTAACTGTGCTAATGACTGGATTGCAAATGACAGGGATAATATCATGACCTTTATTTAATCCTTTGTAACCATGACCACTTGGGAGGGTCTGCAGCCGAATTGCAGACTGCACTAACTACACTACCATGAATGTAACAATTTTACTATTAATGTTTGTGTCACAAGAACAGAAATAAATATAACTGCCCTTTTTATTTAATCCTTAAGTTTGTAAATATTACCTCTTAATGAGCTTAATGAGGTCTTTTAAAGGAAAAGGTTGGGTCTGGCTACCAGTTTCTGAAACCTAAATGTCATAATGTTAGTATAATGTTAGCATAATGTTCAACAGACCATAAACTAGACTAAAGTACATATCATTTACCACCATTTTAGTGCCATATGCATGTAAATCCCCAAATAAGATTTAATATTCTATCTTCAAAGGATACAGTCAAAGATGTATAGAGTTCATTGATTTGTATTATTTCTTTATCATTGGCAAAACCATTACAACTGCAATAAGGTCATAGTTAGAAACCTTTTAGTCCAATTTTTGTTCTAATCATTGGAGTTGATTCAAAATGTCTGGGTTGAATGAGATCATTGTATTTGTCTTTAATAAGTGATTGATTGTCATTGCAATGGTTCATGTTATTTGATATTTATGTTACAGTTTTTAAAACCCAAAATCCAAGCCAATAAGTGCAGGCATTTTTACAGTTTGGCTATTAAGTTAATATTTCGATGTCATCAGTAAATCAAGCTTTTGATGTTTATATTAATTTTATATTGTTTCCTTATGGGTTAATTCAGTTATTTATTTCATCCATTTGTTCTTATACCTATGTTTATATGCCATATTTACCCAAACTGCTTACTCATACACAGGATGAATAGGGACTGATAGAGCTAATAGGGACTGATAGAGCTAATAGGGATTGATAGAGCTAATAGGGACTAATAGAGCTAATAGGGATTGATAGAGCTAATAGGGTCTGATAGAGCTAATAGGGACTGATAGAACTAATAGGGATTGGTAGAGCTAATAGGGATTAATAGAGCTAATAGGGATTGATAGAGCTAATAGGGATTGATAGAACAAAAAGGGATTGATAGAGCTAATGGGGATTAATAGAGCTAATAGGGATTGATAGAGCTAATAGGGATTGATATAGCTAATAGGGACTGATAGAGTGCATAGGGATTGATAGAGCTAATAGGGATTGATAGAGCTAATTGGCTCTGATAAAGCTAATAGGGATTGATAGAGCTAATAGGGACTGATAGAGCTAATAGGGACTGATAGAGCTAATAGGGATTGATAGAGCTAATAGGGATTGATAGAGCTAATAGGGATTGATAGTGCTAATCGGTATTGATAGAGCTAATAGGGACTGATAGAGCTAATAGGGATTGATAGAGCTAATAGGGATTGATAGAGCTAATAGGGATTGATAGAGCTAATAGGGACTAATAGAGCTAATAGGGATTGATAGAGCTAATAGGGACTGATAGAGCTAATAGGGATTGATGGAGCTAATAGGGATTGATAGAACTAATAGGGACTGATCGAGCTAATAGGGATTGATGGAGCTAATAGGGACTGATAGAGCTAATAGGGACTGATAGAGCTAATAGGGATTGATAGAGCTAATAGGGATTGATAGAGATAATAGGGACTGATAGAGCTAATTGGGATTAATAGGGACTGATAGAGCTAATAGGGATTGATAGAGCTAATAGGGACTGATATAACTAATAAGGATTGATAGAGCTAATAGGGATTAATAGAGCTAATAGGGATTGATAGAGCTAGTAGGGACTGATAGAGCTAATAGGTACTGATAGAGCTAATAGGGACTGATAGAGCTAATAGGGATTGATAGAGCTAATAGGGACTGATCGAGCTAATAGGGATTGATGGAGCTAATAGGGACTGATAGAGCTAATAGGGACTGATAGAGCTAATAGGGATTGATAGAGCTAATAGGGATTGATAGAGATAATAGGGACTGATAGAGCTAATTGGGATTAATAGGGACTGATAGACCTAATAGGGATTGATAGAGCTAATAGGGACTGATATAACTAATAAGGATTGATAGAGCTAATAGGGACTGATAGAGCTAATAGGGATTGATAGAGCTAATAGGGATTGATAGAGATAATAGGGACTGATAGAGCTAATTGGGATTAATAGGGACTGATAGAGCTAATAGGGATTGATAGAGCTAATAGGGACTGATATAACTAATAAGGATTGATAGAGCTAATAGGGATTAATAGAGCTAATAGGGATTGATAGAGCTAGTAGGGACTGATAGAGCTAATAGGTACTGATAGAGCTAATAGGGACTGATAGAGCTAATAGGGATTGATAGAGCTAATAGGGACTGATCGAGCTAATAGGGATTGATGGAGCTAATAGGGACTGATAGAGCTAATAGGGACTGATAGAGCTAATAGGGATTGATAGAGCTAATAGGGATTGATAGAGATAATAGGGACTGATAGAGCTAATTGGGATTAATAGGGACTGATAGAGCTAATAGGGATTGATAGAGCTAATAGGGACTGATAGAGCTAATAGGGATTGATAGAGCTAATAGGGATTGATAGAGCTAATAGGGATTGATAGAGCTAATAGGGACTGATAGAGCTAATAGGTACTGATAGAGCTAATAGGGACTGATAGAACTAATAGGGATTAATAGAGCTAATAGGGATTGTTAGAGCTAATAGGGATTGATAGAGCTAATAATGATTGATAGAGATAATAGGGACTGATAGAGCTAATAGGGATTTATAGAGATAATAGGGATTGATAGAGATAATAGGGACTGATAGAGCTAATAGGGACTGATAGAGCTAATAGGGATTGATAGAGCTAATAGGGATTGATAGAGATAATAGGGACTGATAGAGCTAATAGGGACTGATAGAGCTAATAGGGATTGATAGAGCTAATAGGGATTGTTAGAGCTAATAAGTACTGATAGAGCTAATAGGGACTGATAGAGCTAATAGGGATTAATAGAGCTAATAGGGATTGTTAGAGCTAATAGGGATTGATAGAGCTAATAATGATTGATAGAGATAATAGGGACTTATAGAGCTAATAGGGATTTATAGAGATAATAGGGACTGATAGAGCTAATAGGGACTGATAGAGCTAATAGGGACTGATAGAGCTAATAGGGATTGATAGAGATAATAGGGACTGATAGAGCTAATAGGGACTGATAGAGCTAATAGGGATTGATAGAGCTAATAGGGATTGATGGAGATAATAGGGACTGATAGAGCTAATAGGGACTGATAGAGCTAACTATAATTTGGAAATTTATGCACGTGTCAAGGTAACTTTTGGGAAGATAAAGAAATAATACCTTAGTTTAATATTTTGCTTCTTATAGTAATGCATGCAATCCTAATCATCATAGATCAATAGGAATGTTTTATGATATCTGTAAATCTTTATTGCTATATAAAATTATTTGAAAATGAATGTAATATTTTATCAAGAAGTATGAATAAAGAATAAAATGTATGTACATTAATTGTGGGTAATTTTCGTTCGTAGTGTCTGTTGAATTTTGACAACAAAATCTGATCATCTTGCGGCACAAAAATGTTAGAGGAACGACCGTTTTTAAGAAATCACCTTTTGCTACTGATGGAGTGGTCTCTTTTATCATAATTAGCATTAATCTGTTATTATGTAGTTGTTTTAATTTTTGAAGGGATTGTTTTAGAACAATGATGATGGTGATGATGACTTTATTTCAGACTTAAGTCCATAGATAATAAAACCAGCAGTTTTGTCAAGATATGCTGCAAAAGTAATGAAACAGTATTAATAAAACAACTAGCTTCAATGATCAATTATTGGTGAATTACAACAGCAAGCAAAGTCAAACACTTCTTTCAAGATTTTGTTATTGCTACTAGTTGTTCTCCTATTAAATCAGGACAGTTCTGTCTTTTATTTTGATGCCATATCCTTCATATAGTTAATTATTTTGTACATCAGTGACCAGAAAAGTTTCACATAGACCTAACAGGTGGACTTTTCTGTATTGATTCAGTATCAGCAATACTTCATAAAGTTTGGTAACATGTGTCTGGTATTGAAGCTTGCCATTCAAAGCCCTTTCTTAATCAGTCCTTGTGAAGTATTAGCAGGTATAGACTTTAGGGATTCATTCAACTAAGTAGTATGAATGCCATTTTAATTGGGGATAAGTAGAACAAACAACCTAGACCCTGATCTGGCATCACTTGAACTCAACTTATAATAAGAAAGTATATTCATTGGGACTTTTCCTGATTTCTACTTTAAATATTTTCAGCATGTGTCAGGTGGCAATTGATGGACATCTGGCAGTGTGTTTGGCAGCCTCAACTGATGATGTGATTTGGTAAACCAGTGTTTAGTTACTATTCTTGATGAAATACCTTACTAATTAATGAAGAATTATAGAAATTAAAGCTGATTTGACAATAGAAGAGTCTGATGTTTTATTTGTAAAATGATTTTGACACCTGAATTTGTATGATCTTCCCACTAATGAATTATTGAATATTGATGCATGTGTGCATAATGATAAAATGTATTATTGACCATGCAGTTGTATAGAATGCTTTATAGATCTGCTACCTAATTCAACAATTGCAAAAAAAGATAAGCTTCAATTAGTTCTCTCATGTTTAGTTGTTGTTGTTGTTGGACTTAACATCATTTTTCAGCACACGATAGGCTATTCATGGTAGCTAGTATTAATGGTAGAGGAAGAAATAGGGAAATCACCGGAAAGAACCACTGACCCACAAGAAGCTACTGGCAAGCTTTCTCGCATATCCACATTCGAAGAATCCTAGACTCAAACTCACGCAGACAGAGGTGAGATGGCATTGATCTGTAATGGACAGCACTTTAGACCACTTAAGTGGCCACTCGCCCCCCCCCTTGTTTAGTGTTACTTGTACATGTATATACTGGAATACTAAATTTACCAAGGTATTTTGATTTAAAGTCAGACCAATGGTAAAAATTACATTATAGAAAACATTTCTTCAAGAAACACTAATATATAATACGAAAAAATAAAAAATTCAAGGAAACTCTAAAAGAATGTTGTAAATGCATAACTTTCTGCCCCATTAGGTACATGTCAAATATTTGGCAGAGATAATACTATGCTAGCTCCAACTTCCAGATTTAAAAAAAATGTGATATTTTTGAGTTTATATAACTAGCACAGAGGATTATTGTAAACTTATTGGAACAACTGCAGCTGTTTGTCAGAAATGCACATCCCAGAAGATTGTGTTTTGTAGAATTTCTACCATATAGAGAGGATTAGTTTGGTCAAGAAAATGGGGAAAAAAGAAATAGAAGATACAAAGGAGATAGACTCTTCCAGTCTGTGTGGCAGATGGCTTAAAAAGTTGATATACAGTATATATATATATATATATATATATATATATATAAAAATGAATTGCATCTCAAAACAAGTATATATATATGATGAATTAATAATTAGGTAGCATAATTTTCAGCAGATGCTTGCAGCAAATTGATATTTTACATTTATTTAATGGAAGAGGATTGGATATGCAATACATATAATGAATATTGATACTGGAAATTAATATCTAGAATAAAAGTGCAAGGATATTATGTCATACTTTTGACCTACTGAGTGTGTGACTGCAGTGCATTGCTATCTAAATAACCAGATACTGTTTCTTATGTCAGTGAGTTTGCTTAATTTTGAGAAGTTTTTGTTAATCCACACTTGAGTGACATTACTCAACATGCTGCACATTGTATGGACTGCATACAGCTGTATATATTACTTGTTGAATTTGTTTTAGTTTATATTCCTTATAAATTATCATTTTAGTCAGGTATCACATCACATAAAGAATTTTAAAAAAAAACTTTAACATAATTATTCAAGCCAGCTTAGAGGAAACCTGGCAGTGATTCTCATATTAGAATTCAATACCATTTTGTCTGTTTAGACTTTATGTTATCTTGGCTTACACTGATAGAAGTGTAACTGTTATGGTGAAGGATTCTGTGTTTACTTTTAGACTTGATGTTATCTTGGCTAACACTGATAGAAGTGTAACAGTTATGGTGGAAAATTCTGTCTGTACTTTTATACTCAATGTTATCTTGGCTTACATTGATAGAAATGTAACTGTTAAGGTCAAGGATTCTGTGTATACTTCTAGACTCGATGTTTTCTTGGCTTACACTGATAGAAGTGTAACTGTTATGGTGAAGGATTTTGTGTTTACTTTAGACTTGATGTTATCTTGACTAACACTGAGAGAAGTGTAACTTACAGTGAAGTTTTTGTATATACTTTTAGACTTGATGTTATCTTGGCTTATAGAAGTGTAACTGTTATGGTGCAAAATTCTGTGTATACTTCTAGACTCGATGTTTTCTTGGCTTACACTGATAGAAGTGTAACTGTTATGGTGAAGGATTTTGTGTATACTTTTAGACTTGATGTTATTTTGGCTTACAATGATAGAAGTGTAACTGTTATGGTGAAGTTTTTGTGTATACTTTTAGACTTGATGTTATTTTGGCTTACAATGATAGAAGTGTAACTGTTATGGTGAAGGATTCTGTGTATGCTTTTAGACTTGATGTTTTCTTGGCTTACATTGATAGAAGTGTAACTGTTATGGTGAAGGATTTTGTGTATACTTTTAGACTCGATGTTTTCTTGGCTTACACTGATAGAAAGGTAACTGTTATGGTGAAGGATGTTGTGTATACTTTTAGACTTGATGTTATCTTGGCTTACACCGATTGAAGTGTAACTGTTATGGTGAAGGATTCTGTCTATACTTTTAGACTTGATGTTATCTTGGCTTACATTGATAGAAGCGTAACTGTAATGGTGAAGGATTCTGTGTATACTTTTAGACTCGATGTTTTCTTGGCTTACAATGATAGAAGTGCAACTGTTATAGTGAAGGATTCTGTGTATACTTTCAGACTTGATGTTATTTTGGCTTACAATGATAGAAGTGTAACTGTTATGGTGAAGGATTCTGTGTATACTTTCAGACTTTATGTTATTTTTGCTTACAATGATAGAAGTGTAACTGTTATAGTGAAGGATTCTGTGTATACTTCTAGACTCGATGTTATTTTGGCTTACAATGATAGAAGTGTAACTGTTATGGTGAAGGATTCTGTGTATACTTTCAGACTTTATGTTATTTTGGCTTACAATGATAGAAGTGTAACTGTTATGGTGAAGGATTCTGTGTATACTTTCAGACTTTATGTTATTTTTGCTTACAATGATAGAAGTGTAACTGTTATAGTGAAGAATTCTATGTATACTTTTAGACTCAATGTTTTTTTGGCTTACAATGATAGAAGTGCAACTGTTATAGTGAAGGATTCTGTGTATACTTCTAGACTCAATGTTTTTTTGGCTTACAATGATAGAAGTGTAACTGTTATGGTGAAGGATTCTGTCTATACTTTTAGACTTGATGTTATCTTGGCTTACATTGATAGAAGCGTAACTGTAATGGTGAAGGATTCTGTGTATACTTTTAGACTCGATGTTTTCTTGGCTTACAATGATAGAAGTGCAACTGTTATAGTGAAGGATTTTGTGTATACTTTTAGACTCGATGTTTTCTTGGCTTACACTGATAGAAAGGTAACTGTTATGGTGAAGGATGTTGTGTATACTTTTAGACTTGATGTTATCTTGGCTTACACCGATTGAAGTGTAACTGTTATGGTGAAGGATTCTGTTTATACTTTTAGACTCAATGTTTTCTTGGCTTACACTGAGAGAAGTGTAACTGTTATGGTGAAGGATTCTGTGTATGCTTTCATGAAATCTGTAGATTACCTACTGCACATCCAAAGAAAGGGTTTTTGATTCTGTTTACAAAATATATTTTACGTTTGTGTTCTGGAGAGAGAATGGTAAGTTTTGTATGAATATTTGAATGTGAAACATTGTTGCTATACAGTACCATGAAATGGATTATAATTCAGAATCCTAAAATTATCATATTAAGGGAAGAAATCAAATTTTCCTGTTTAGCAATATTTGTAGACTTGGAATATATAAGTATTAATCCGAGGAACTCATAATAAATACAGTAAAATCACTAGAGTTTCACACAAAAGCCACAAGCATTAAAAGCTTTCTTTCTTATAACTGGAGGAAATAATAATATTAGTAATATTAGCTGCAGTATTATTATTTTTTGATTTACGGTTTCCCATTTATTGTTTGTGTATACCTCACAACCATTCCTTCTAGTCATGACAAATGAATCTACAGTGTATGTTTTATAAAAAAAAATTTGAAGACATTTAGATTATCATATTAATAGGATAGATGAAAGATAATTTTATAGCTAGAGCTTATGTTGTTTATAGTTATTAAAGTTTATTTGGTATTGAAAACTACAAAAGAGTCTTATGTAGTAATGTATGTAGGTTTTAGTTATATCATTATGCTCAGATATAAATGTTTGTACCTGTATTGTGTTTTTCTTTTCAAGGTAAGATGTTTTATGTAGGGTGTATTTTGATAACCAAGGATTTGGATATTATTTACATTAATTTCATGATTTATCATTGAGAATCATGATGTTTAAAACAAATAACAGTGACTTTTATCGCCATGCATCTTTTATAATGGAGGGATAATAATGCATCTCAATGTGGATTTAACTTAATTTGATGTTTACAAAAGCAAATATACATATGAAAAATGTAAAGTTAACACTCTTCATGTTTCTTGAAGAAAATGTTGAATCAGAGTGCATAAAGATTTGTATAATTTTATACGAAATCTTCCAATCTGTTGGAAACTTATCTATTGGCTGGATAATGTTTTGTAAATTTATAAATCAGAACTGGAAAGTGTGTTCTTGAAGGTTTAAATAGTCTTGAAGGTTAAGATGTCTTGACATGTTAAGATTACATTTAGTGAGTTGTTTAAATCTAGGAATTTTATAAATAGTAGTATGAAAATTGGTTTTAGATAAATCTAAGACAGTGGTGTAAAGTTGCTGCTACTTTCTCATTTGAAACAGATTTGGACACTGCTATAATTATTTGGATTTGTAACTTGCAAATGTTTAAGTAAAGATCATTGTTAAAAAAAAAAGATTTGGGTCCAGGCAGGGCTGTAAAATCCAAGACCTAACTCAAATTCCACTAGCTTGAACTACAAGTTCCAGATGCCCAAAATGTCTCCTTTTTTAATATTATTTGTCATACGAAGTTGTAATTGCTACACTTCAAATATTTAGAGTTCAGATTGTGGTTTGAAGGTAATGCAGGTATCATTAATATTCATCATTACACTCACTAGAGACTGGATGGTCCTGGTGTTCAAACTTCTGCAGGATTTTCTGATCGAAACCTGGTCAGAGCTGAGTTGTTCTGGACGACCATATCATTAGCATTGTCTGAGCTGTATATCATGCTGGGCCATCATTAGATATTGAAATATACATCACTTTTCTGACTGACCATTTCTTGGGGGAAGGGGCATAATATATTTCTTACTGGGTGAGGGGGTTTACAGGTAATACAGCAGTAATAAACACCTCTGTCTAGTATGGTGCTAACACAAATCAACTGTGCAAATACAAGCATGTGCTTATTATTGTGTTAAGTAATACATGAAATTGTGGTGTATACCTGACCTCTTAGCTTCTATTTAAACTTCCCATAGGATAGCTAACACAAATCAACTGTGCAAATACAAGCATGTGCTTATTATTTTGTTAAGTAATACATGAAATTGTGGTGTATACCTGACCTCTTAGCTTCTATTTAAACTTCCCATAGGATAGTTTTACAATTGCTCAAACCATGACTGTTTACAAAGGCACACACAGCATGGGCCAAGGGAGTCATGTGACCCCCTCCTCAGTCATGCTGCAAAACACTCAATAAATATTAGCTTTAGTTTCAGGCTGCTTCTTATACTAACTCTTCTGGCTATGACTGCATAACTGACCTCCGTAAAAATCCGGAACCCTCCTGAAAATCCTTCTTCTCCCTTGCATAAAATCCTGTGGGCGCCCATGACTGTTTATCATTTATACATTTCTACATTTAACAGTGACCGTTTAGGACATGTTTCATGTCTGTGGCATGGTGCCACAGTGCTAAATATCACTATAAACTGTCACAATGCAGACATCATAACAATATGAATAAAAAGTTGTTAATGCCATGTTAAAATAAAAAAGAAATTTACAAACACACAGGTATCTCTGTCCCCAAGACAGGCAGGTGATAAGCATAATTTTCCTACTTCAGAACCACTTCATTGTTGTCAGAATTTAAAGAAATGCTCAATATAACATGTTATAGTTAATGTTTCTTGCAACCATGCCTGTTTGACAATAGCAAAGTAGAAACTTGTTTTACTATTTTTATAACTCTTATTGGTAAGTTAAAAATACTACCTATTAAAGACTGAATCAGTTTTTAAAAAAAAGCCAAATTAATGTACAGAATAGCCAATAATAGTGCTCCTGAATATTTACAATCACTATTCAAGTACAGGCTACCTGGAAATACTCCCCACATGCGATCAATGTCTACCAAACAAGCAGCAGAGAGGGTGAACCCTACAAAATTTTGCCCGTATCCTTAACAAAAATAAAATTTCTTACTGAGGCTGAAAATAAATAATAACGCTAAACCAAAGTCTCTAACTATTATATTTCCGTACTGCTAAAAACCGCATAATAAATCCATGAGGTTAGCTCAGTTTTGTTACTCTATTATTGACTATATTTTTCATGATTTTTATGCGGTTTTGTTTTCTTACAAAACGACCCAATTGTTGTCGTTCACCCCTCTCTGCTGCTCCTGATTTTATCAGGGATTAACCAAAGATTTTATCCAGACCTATACGATATCTGGACCTTGGGTCATGTAGATTTATTGTTATAAATCCAAACGGAACAGATTGTGCTTTTGAAAAGAAATTTTTAAATTTATTCATATCCATGTCCCCTGAACACCAGGTATAATAAATATTCTGCAGGGTATAATTATCTACTCCATTAAACACAACCAAAATATTAGTTATCTCTAATCACTTTAGGTATCTGTGTATATCTTTGAGTAACATAAATCACGTCTGTGTTTTTGTGACGACCTCGAGAAAATATTCTAGCTGGATTAGATTGTTTGTCCAACATCACATCATCATATACTACGAGATTATTAATGAATCCATCCAAGTCATCTACAGATGGTGCTTCATCTATATCTGTGATAAAATCAATATCTTCACCGTCTTTATTAACTAATTTTGCTTTTTCATTAAAATCCTTAAGTACTTCGTAACAATGCTGATCATCCACAGACGGTGCTATTAAATATAGTTTGTTCCATCTCATCCACCTCATTAATAAATTTAACAATAATTGTGTTTTACCTGATCCAGATGGACCTATTATAATCATTCTTATCGAATTTGGTAATGGTGGATGGTGCTTTGCTGGTTATTGTTTTCGTGTCGCCGAAAAATCAATTATTGTATCCATATTATTATTAACATGAGTCGATATTGTGTTTGATGTAAATTATCAACCCCACTGTTGGTGGGACCAATGGATTGACAACAATAATAATGAAAAATAAACGACATGCATTAACAGGTAAATGTGAAAAATCTGGTACAAAAGAATATAAATTTATCTCAGGGACAACAAAGATAGGTGGTGATATTGCAGCTTCTTTAGGAAAATTACATAGATTACCATGGGCTAAGTATATTGGTGAGAAACACCTTCCTGGATATAATTATTGTGGTCCAAACAGAAAATGTGTTTGGTTAAAAATTGGACATATTTCTTATTGTAATAAGTCATGCGTAAACAAATACTGCGGTTACCATATGCAGAGGATCAGACAGGGAAGTACCGGACCAAAACCATGCATTCAATGTGGTATTGGAGTTAGAGGGAAAACGCAATTATGTGAAAATTGTGGAGGTAAGAAATATAGGAAACTTAAACGATATTATGACCAAAAACAATATACATCGACAGGTAAATCCCCAATAAAGACAGAAAATGATTATCTAACCAGATTTCAAAAATAATGATTTAAACAAATAAATATTATATACAAATGGAGCAAAAAGAATTTGTGAGACATCCAATATATACGAATTTCGAGGCATCCAGAGATGGTGTTATTAGACATTGTAGACTAAAGAAACCACTCGGTAGTCTTAATAACTGGTTATTTTAAATTTAGTATGAACGAAAATAAAAATTATTCACATAGGTTTATCTTTGAATGTTTCATGGGAAAATCAAAGATGGATTTATTATTGACCACATTGATAGAAATCCTCAACATAACGAAATTTCTAACCTGCAAGCTATTACGCCGAGTCAGAATTCTAAACGAGGAAATACAGGAAAATGTAAAGTATTTGGAAAGAGAGCAATTAAATCCATAAACACAGAAACCGACCAAGAAATAATTTTCCCATCAATAAGTGCAGCAGGTATATATTTTAGTATTCATCCACCATCGGTGAAAGAGTTGCAAATAAAACATAATTCTGCATATTCAAAAAAGTATGACCAAAAGATTATATTTCAGTATATATAATAACTGTCAGAACAATATTATTTTACTTTATATAAAGTTCGATTCTATCAATCTTGCCAAGGGTTCTGTTTAGCTATAATCAATATCTCCTGACTGTGTCAGGGGTCCACCTTCAGTATCTCTATCCTCAGTTTTACTGTCATTTATTACAGAATCAAATAGCATAATCTTTCTCAATTGCATCACACGATTGTCTATCATTTTTTTCTTTCATAATCGTGAGATAATGCGCTTTTTATCTTTTCGATTGAACACGCAAGAGGCGCAAATAGCTTTACTTGTGTGTCGTTTACCAATTGTAAAGATTCTAACATAGAATTATAAATTGACTTTACGAATCTGTAATTAGAAGATAATGTGAATTTATTTTGAAATTTTCTTTGTTGTAACGATTCAAAATCACACAAAATGTTTTCAACATCAAGACCTTCAGATAACTGAATTTCGTCATGCTTTACTTTTTCAATAGCGGAAAGAATGCCTTTGATATTTTTAATGTTCATTATATATATATATATATATATATATATATATATATATATATATATATATATATATATATATATATATATATATAATAAAAACAATTGACATTTAACTTAAAAATATCTTCATTTTTTTCTTCTACTCTACGAGCGTATGTACAAATTAATATATAACGTCTCCCCGCGCAGGTCTACAATATTACCATCTTGATTTGTGAGTTTGAAATTCATTCTTGACAATGATGAATTATGTACACGCAGGTAAACTTGATTTATTGGCTCAGATACAATCAGCCAGCCCGGAGGGGATTGGATACTAGATGGGTATAATATATATCCCTGTTGAGCCTGGTTAGACTTTGAAATATCGACGTGGTAACTACTGTCAATTATATCGCACATTAAATTCAGTGCGATGGTGGATGTTATATTAACAATATTAGGTGAAATATGACGACCTGCGCCAAATTGGTTATTATTATATTTCAGAATTACTGGTGGCGGGATTAATTTTTTCCATGAATCGCACATTCCTTTAAAGTGTTCATCAATAAGATCATTAACTGATTTCTTTAGCTCCTCAGAGTTAAATCCCGGAATTATAAATGTCGGTAGTTGTTGTGCTGTTATTTTATTATGTTTCATAAATAATCTCGGTGCTGTATAATTAATGAAAAAATTCATAAGTTTTTTATAAGATCAAGGTCTGCTGCAATGGCGTTTAAATGATGTATTGTTTCGATTATTTGTCGTCTCACACCCTCAGAATAATGTTGAGATATAGAAGAAAATATTTTTTTTTTAAAAATTATTATAAACATTTGCATATTCAGTTTTTATATCATCTGAGTATGTCTTACAGAAATCTTCATTAACGAAGTAATCTTTACCTGTAAAATATGCATGTCTTACCATATCAAATATTGTAATATATTTTATTATGAGACTATAACTACGATAACTCCCTTCGGCCTTTTGATATTCTGGTTTTAAAAATATTCGGTTATCTGTTTTAAACTCTTCGATTTTGGGCTCTGGTGGACCTTGATAAACGGGTGCAATTTCAGGCCAACAGTAGTAATAGGAAATGAGGGTTTCAGCCCACTTTATTTTTTTACCCTCCAAACAAATATAAATTATAGTCCTAAATTATCCCCCACCCCTTTTTCCAAAATAGGGAAATGAGGGTTTCAGCCCACTTTATTTTTTTACCCTCCAAACAAGTAAAAATTAAATGAGGGTTTTAGCTCACTTTTTTACCCTCCAAACAAGTATAAATTATAGTCCTAAATTATCCCCCACCCCCTCATAGGAAAATGAGGGTTTTGGCCCACCACCCCCTCCCACACCTCCTCCCCCACCCCGCCAAACCCTCATTTCCCTATACTACTACTACGTAGACAGATATTTTGTAACCAGACAAAACAACAGGTGTTGGAATGCGATAAGCTCTGTCAACAGAAGTGACGAATTTGTTAGAACAGCGTATGTGTGGAATATGATTATTCTAAAGATAGCAAATGGGTTTTACCACAAATTTTTTATCAGATAACAGGATGAAAATTAAACTGTGCATTAGAACGTTTCAGTTAACAAGGCGGAAATTAAACTAGCACTAGAATGAAAATGATATTATTTTAGTTATATTATATCTTAAGTTTAGATAAAATTTTATGTTACTCATATTTTTTGTGATATTTTTTTTCATACTTGCTAACCCTCATTGGTAGAATATCTGTTAACATATTGTCAATAATACGAAATTCACGTAATAAATCATCCATATTATATTTAACTCCTCGTAGGTAAGACCGGATCTGATCAAGTAGTTTATTGTAAGTTTTAATTGATGTTAAACAACCGTGCTTCTTTATCAAAAGTCTTGGTTCTACTTTTTTACACGCCGATGTAAGTGAAACACCAATAGCGGATATGATTAACAAAAAAGGATTTAATGATACCCCACTTGAAATTATACCAGAACTGGTCATTAACAAGGGTAGATAAGATATTACTCGAAGGATCTTGTACTATTTGTAACATTTTTTCACACACCAAAGTTTTTTATGATAATATTTATAGTATTGTATTAATGCGTCTACATCTTGTTTTGGAATATCTTTTGAAAAATGATTGAAATCAACTATACTTCTTTTCATTATAATATTAGTTCACAAAGTCCTATGTTTGGTTAATCCATAATAAGAGCTGGTTGTTCAGCTATAAATTCCAAACACCAGAGAAAAATTGCTAATTTTAAAGTTTTATCAACTGGTTCAAGTACAAATTCTTCTTCAGAATTTTTGTTTATTATTACAGATAATACTCCAGAGGAGTCATCATTTGGATGACGAAATAGATATTTGGTATATATTCTAAACTTTGCACTGCTAAGCACTGACAATCTATACACACCGGTAACTTCTGCAATATATTTGATAGAATTATTTTTTGGTGTCCACCCAGTATAACCAGTATCAACAGTATACACAATATTTTTAATCTGTTTGTGAGGAATTTTAACCATACTCGTTTTCTCAACAATATTAGGAATTCCACTAATAATATCATTGAGTTTTGTGTTAATATCATTGAGTTTTGTGTTAATATTAGCGAGTGTAATGTTAACAATTGATGGATTTCCAAAAAAAAATCATCTTTTAGCGTGTTTATGTTTCTACGAAAATTTAAAAACGTTTTCACGTGACCGGTAAATTTATTTTTGAGCGCTGTTATTTCATTACTGATTGGAACGTCCTGATCATCGATATATTTCTTAGTTACAGCGTCTCCATCTGTAGTTGGATATCCAAGATCTGTAATCTTTTTCTGGTTCATAACAATATTCCCATTAAATAAATCACCAGCTTTTTTAACAAAATCATTGACTGACCTACCAGAATCTTGTATCTTACCTTGATTGTTAAAAGTCATGATATTATCAGCAACCGCATTAGGAATTCGTACAAGTACATCTGGCAGTTTTACATCACTCGTTTTTAATCGTCCTTCTTTGTCCTGGAAAATGACGACTTCATCTGGTTCTACACTGGTAAGATTTAGTAAATTATTGATTTCATTTTTGAGCTGATCAAGAGTTGCATATTTGGATAAGTCACCTTGGTAACCTTTTGTGGATAAATCTCCTGATAGTGTTCCAAATTTTGTATAGTAACTCATTATTTACTGTCTTAGATAAAATTATCAACACTAGTTTAATATTATACAAAATGGCAAAATCGTCGATATTAAACTTTGATACATAAAAGCTGGTGAAACACAAACATAACAAAGAACTTCCTGATTGTCATTATCTTATTGTTGGGCGAAGTGGATCAGAAAAAACAAATTTGCTTATGAACTTGCTTCTTGGTGATAATTTTAACTACGATAGAGTCTATATTTACACAATCAATCCACAGCAAGGTAAGTATGAGCTATTAAGCGATTATAATGACAAACTTCGTGATGAACTTAAGGCTGGTGAAGATTTTTTTATAATTAGGCAGCCAGAAAACCTTATTCCAGTTAATCAACTTGATGCAGATGAACATAAGATAGTAGTTTTTGACGATATTCCGCTAAATAACATGGAGATGAACAAAATAAGATCGTATTTCTCACTGTCACGTAACAAACAATGTAATTCTGTTTATCTCGCTCAAGGATTTTATAATGTTGACAGATTTATTCGGAGAAATACGGGTTGTCAACTTTTTCTTATTTGATAAACTTACAAATGATCCAACTAAAATGTTTCGCTGTTGTATTGACACTTACTTACAGTAAGGGTTTCAATTTTATAAAATTTATAATAATAATAATAATGGACAAACGAGCAAGATACAGACAACACATAGAAGATCAAAAAAAAAACTTGCTCAATCTCAGACATCGCTTAAGCAAAAAGTACAACAAGCACGACGTGGGCAAGTAACCGCTACAGAAGCAACAGCTACAATTTTCAAGCCGGTTACTGAAGCACTATTAGGTAAACAACCTGAAACTAAACCACTGTCAGAAGAAGAACTTAAACAACTGCAGGAAAAAGGCTTGGTTGGAATTGTTAAAGAACAACAGGAAGCAGCTGCTGCAAAACTTGTTACTAGATCTGATGAAGAAAAAAGAAAACTAATTGAGGCATTTACAGCAAATATAGCTGATCCTGCGGCTAGACAAGTTGAAACAGATCGATTGATAAACAATCCGCTGGAACTTGAGCGAAGATTAGCAGAGTTAACAACGCAAGGAATAACAAATATTATAAAAAAATTTATCAGGAGATATAAAAGATATCAAAGAGGAGCAACAAAGAGTTGGTGAGCTTACTGTAAAGTTTATAGAAGTTGGAGATCAAAGATTTTATTTTGCAAAAAGAGCAAATGATGAGATAAAAGGTATTGAATATGATGATTTTTTAAAGAATGAAAATATAAGGGGTATTGATGATATAAGCAAGTGGACTGATGTAGAATATCAAACATTACTCGATAGATTAGATGTAATATTTAAAGACGGAGCTGCTGCTAAAGATGAATTAAACACGGTTACAGAGATTGATAATATGATTCCACTTTATGAAAGAATGAGAAACGGTGTTATTGCTCTCACGTTTAAAAAAACAGCAGAAAAAAGTAGAGCAAAACCTTTTGGTAAAGGGTGGAGTTTTAAAAGGAAATTTGATACACTCGATAAAACTCGTGTAGAGAAAAGTAGAGAAGTAAGAACAGGAACTGGTGTAAAGGTATTTACATCAACTACTGAAATGATAGGTAGATTAATGTTATTAATATTATCAAAGGAAGCTGGGAATGTTAGTGTTGAACTTGATAATGAAATCATTGACATACTTGATCATCTAAGATCGAGTGAATTATTAACATCTGACGAATATGAAACTTTACACCGCGACTTAATCGCGGCGACTTAATTTTGTAAAATGATATAATATTAAAGGAATGCAAACAACATTATTACTAAACTCTAGTGAGTCTGCGATAGATAGCGCAAATTTTTCAGTAAATTATTTTCCACCTATCCAACTAGATCCTACAAAACAATATGAAATTGGATTAATTTCTTGTACTTGCTGGAATGCTATACCTAGCGTGAAAAATGATGTTAACGATGAACTGTATTTTACTATGATTACAACATCTCCAATATCTACAAAAAAAAAATAAAAATTCCGCAAGGAGCTTATAATATTACTGATCTAAACAAGACAATCAAAGAGCTCATCACAAAAGCTGACGGTGTGGCTGATAATTTTGAATTGGCAGCAAATTATAACACATTGCGAACTAGGATAACTTTGAAAAATATAGTAATCAGTCTTGAACAAAGAGAAAGAAGTATTGCACAACTATTAGGATTTACTGAAAAAACTTACACTGCACTTGATCAGCCTATTACATATGACAGTGAACTGCCAATAAATATAACAGAAGTAAATACAATATTAGTAAATTGCTCTATTGCTTCTGGCTCTTATACATCAAAAGGCAGCAAAGGTCAAACGATTTACAGTTTCTCACCTGAAGTTCCGCCAGGTTCTCTCATGCAAACAACTCCACGAGATATTATCTATTATCCTTTAAATGTTGAAAATCAAATATCAAGTATAATAATGCAGTTGACAGATCAGTCAGGAAAACAGTTGGAATTGAATAATGAAGTAACTTATTTACATCTACGGGAGCAAAAGTAAAATTTATGCAACATCAAATATAATGAAACAAAGAAAAAAAGTTTATCGAAGAAAAATATTAGGAGGATTTTTTGGAAATATTTTTACTAAAGTTATTGAAAATGTTCCGGGTATAGCACGTAAAGTTGCACCAATTGCTATTGTCGCTGGTAAAGCTTTTGCAACTGGGGCTGCATCTGCCGCTGGGACTGCGATGGGACAAAAAATAGCTAATAAAATAAAAAGTGATCCACCGACTGCATCTGAAATAAAACAAGCTATCTCAGAAATCGCTCCAACAAAAGAAACTCAAAAGCTATGATAACAATAACAAAAAAATTATTATCACCAAAGGGTGAGCAGATCATACAAAAATTAATATCTAAAGTAACAGTGCCGAATAAAATTTTATATAATCTAATAAAATAAAATGTCTGTTAAAAATTATCTCGAGTTAACAGAAACTTATGACATCGACAACGATGTGACAGAATTCGAGTTTGTTGAGTATCTTGATGAAAATTCTAACGAACCAAATAATGCTGGTATTAGAACCGTTAACACCAGAGACGAAGATGTATTTCTACTGCCACATAAGGCTATGTTAGAAGTTCGTGGTCAGATTATGACAGTAGCCAATCCACCTGCTGCAATTGCAGTTGGAGCAGAAGTAGCTCTTATAAATAACGGCTGGTGTTTATTCAAAAGTGCTAGATATCAACTGGCCAATCAAACTATAGAAGATATTTCAAGTCATCTACAAGTTGCAAGTACAATTTTAAATATTATTTCGTTTTCCGACGATTACTCAAGATCAACTGCAACTAACATGATGTGGTTTAAAGATACTGGACGGGGTATAGCTGAATCAACCGAATTTTTAAAGAGAGGCGCTATAGTACATGGAGCTGATGCTGATGCAAATGCTGTAATTGTGAGAAATTTTCTCATTGCTAATGCAGACGCGCTAGCTATTGTCGCACCAGGTGCAGCTGCTAATGCAGGCGCTACAAGAGTTTCTCTTACAGCAGCTTTTAATAATCTAAATATAACGCCACCAACTGCAGATGCAAATGGTACTGCGATGTTAAATTTACTTCTTAACACACTTGACGTGAGAAATCCACGCTATAACGAAGGTTTTGCTAGGCGAAGAAAACTTGCAGCAGGATCACGTCAAATTACAATGATGCTTCCACTAAGCACAATTTTCGGCTTTTGTCGCGATCATGATAAAGTATTCCGTGGAGTAAAACATACTCTTATTTTAGATCGAGCAGACCAAAACGATTGCTTGTTTAGATCTGGAGGGGTTGATGTACAGTTTATCATAAACAAACTTGCTTTGTGGATGCCACGTATAACACCATCAATCACTAAAATGTCAGAACTAAATAGTACGCTTGATAAACATACAAACAGAATTTATTTTAAGCAGCATAAGATATATCAGACAGCGGTTCCAGATACTACTGACTACACATGGAGGGTCACAACAACATCAAGCGAACAACTGCCGAGAAATATCTTTGTCGTATTTCAACAGCAAGCCCGACGAGGTAACCAACAACAAAATAATGCAATATTTGATCACTCTGATGTCAGACGAATATACGCTAGATTAAATTCAAAGCAATATCCAGAACGAGCTATCGAGTGTAATTTTGCTGATGACGTTAATAAAAATATTTCTCGACCGTACATGTATCTGCTTGACTCAATACAAAAATATCAAGATGTTGAAGATGGAACTCAAATATCAGCAGAGGAATTTCGTACGCTTTATCCTATATTTCATTTTGATGTTAGTAAACATAGCGAGCGAGCTGTAGATAGCACAGCGGATATTGGAATTACCTGGACACTTGGGGAGGTTCCAGTGGCGCCGTTACACGTATACGCATTAGTGATTAGTGATAGATTTATTACGGTAGATTCTATTGGAGGTAAAATGACAGTTCAAGTTTAATCTATAGTTGTTATATAAATGGCAAAATATATTGTAAAAGAAGTATATTTGACTGATGATCAGGTTAAAAAATTAGTAGCTGCTATTGCAAAGCGAGAACAGGTATCATTAAAAATCAATCCTAATATTTCTGATGGTGTTTTAACAAAATTAATGCTAACAAAAAAATCAAGTAAAAAAGTATGATCGTAAAAAAACTTTTGTTTTAAATTTGAGTGCTGCACAAATGACAGCGCTGGCAAAAGAAGGTGGTTTTCTTGGTCCAGCATTATCAGTATTAACTAGTACAATAATACCTAAAATTTTACCAGTCTTAGGCACATTAGGATTAGCAGCAGCGTCTGGAGCAATATGTGGCGCAACGAAGAAAGCAGTCGAAGGTAATGGTATCATTCGTGGAAGTGGAATAAAAAAATTGTAAATTTTATGTAAATGATATATTATAATGCCACAAAAGAAAAAGAAATCGCCAACAACAAAAAAAAGAAAACAACAAAAACAAAATCGCCAACACCAAAATGCAAATGCATATGCAATCAACCAAAACAAGGAGGAATTATTCCGTTCGCTCCACTTTTGGCGGGACTAGCGGGAAGTCTGCTGCCAAATCTTTTAGGAATCGGACGTGGTCTAACATTACCAGGAACTCGTCCACCCCGTTGAGTAATTTTGATATAATCGATAAGTTAAAAGCAGTTCCTGGATTTCATGGAGTTTATTCTAAAGATAAGCTCGCAGCAATAAAATCACCATCAGCTGCAAGTTCGTGTGTTATTAGTATACAAGATTTTAATGACGGATCCGGTACACATTGGGTAGCAGTTTATAATAATTATTTCGACTCGTTTGGACTTCCTCCAAGCGATGTAATAAAAAAGTATATGAACAAAAAATTTAAAAAGATATATTATTCGTCAAATCAACTCCAACCAGTTGGAACGTCTGCTTGTGGATATTATTGTATAATGTTTATCCGACAAATGAGCAGAAATCTCAACTTTTTAAAATTTATTTTACAGTTTGACAAGCAACCTTCTCACGGTAATGATGAGACTGCAATTAATTTTATCTAAACTGATAAATATAATAATGTCAACATACTGTCTCAAGTGTAGAACTAAAACAGAAAATATTAATGAAACAACAGAAAAAACAAAAAACAACAGGATAATATTAAAATGTTTTTGTGTAGTCTGTGGAAAAAGAAAAAATATGTTTTTAAAGAAAACGTCCCCAGCGACAGTATCCTCAGAGATGTCGCTAGGATCTGGTTATCCTGATATTATTTTAGTCGACGACTAAAAATATAGAATGATATGCAACTGTGATTCTGACAGAGATTTGTGTCTTGAGCAAAATAAAATTGTCGCATACTGTCAATGTTGTAACAACAGAGAAATAATAGGGTCAGGTATAGATATACATAAAATTATTGGAAAATTACCAAAACCAAAAGGCGGTTGGACATTGCCAGGTCATCGGTATACAGGACCTTACAATCCGCTAGATCAACAACTAGATGAAAACGACAATCCATTGCCAGGTCAAGAGCCTTATAATCAAGTGGATGCAATAGCGATGCGTCATGATATCTGTTATCGTGATCATGAAAACTCGAAAGCAGATTGTTATAAAGTAATCTTAGACGAATTACATGATATGGAGCCAACAAATCTACGAGAACGTTTTGATAGAAAATTTGTTCAGGGAATGATAGGAGCAAAATATAAACTTGGACTCGGAAAAAAGTATACGATAATCTTGCAGTCGAGCTGCACAGACCTAAAAAAAAAGTTCCCACGACGTAAAGTTGTCGCTAATGGTGTAGATGATATCTGGGCAATAGATTTGGTGGATGTGTCCAATCTAGCTCAGTTTAACGTTGGCGCTGATGGTGCTCCAAAAAGGTATTTGTTTAATGTTATAAATGTTTTTAGCAAATACGCTTTCATTGTACCTGTTTCGGATAAGACTGGGACTTCAATGACTGATGCGCTAAAATAATAACGAGTACAGAAAGAAAACCGAATAAAATCTGGACTGATCACGGATCCGAGTTCTTTAACAAAAAGTTTGAACAGTTTCTAGAACAAAATAATATATAAAAAAATATGTTACAGGAAACGAAGGTAAAAGCGTTGTTGTTGAGAGATTTAATCGCACGCTAAACGAGAAATTACACAAACAAATGACAGCTAAAAACACCAACAGGTACATCGATGACCTTTCTCAAATCGTATAATAACACGAAACATCGAACCATCAAAATGACACCTAAAAAAGCTATTAAAAATCCAATATTACCAAATGAAAACATGTACCGCAGACATAAATTTAAGGTTGGTGATAAAGTTACAATTTTTTTTACAAAAAAGGTATTTGCAAAAGAATTTACTCCAAACTGGAGTGAAGAAGTTTTTGTAGTTGATACGTTACTTTTCACAATACCTGTAACGTACGTTTTAAAAGATCTGGCCGGAGAACCGATCGTAGGTAGAATTTAATGAACAAGAACTACAGAAAACTGAGCAGGATGTTTTTGTTATCGAGAAAGTGATTAGAAAAAAAGGAGATAAAAGTTTAGTCAAATGGCGTGGGTATAGCGATAAATTTAACATTTGGATCCCAACTAAGCAGATTATGATATAATGTTATTATAAATTTTCTCATACTTTTGTTTGACAGATTTACATTTTACTGGTTTACATAACGATATTAGATACTGCTTACGATCGTCAGAGATCGTCATTAGATTAAAAATCTTGACAAATATGAAATCGAATTTGATATTTTTCTGTCGGCTTGGAATTCTGATGTTTAAGAAAGGTTTGATTAACTGCCAAAACAGTTGTTGTTCGGCAACGGTAAAATTAAATTTCATTATTTTTTTTTGCAATGTGATACTTGACATTATATCGTTTAGTTGTTGGTCTGCTGTAATTTGATCTGTCAGCAACAGTGACTATTTCACCAAAATCATCAGATTCGCTGTTATATAAAATATCATCTTTATTATAACCAATAGATTTGTCTATGAAATCTTTCGAAAATGTGACCTCATCACTGACGACCTTATCGCTGGCGACATTGTTGCTAGTATCTTGTTTGTAGAGTTCAGCGAGTCGTTTCATCAAGTCCATTATTATAATATATTTTTATCTAAATTATTGTTATAAGATGACTGATGAAATAAAATATCACCAAAAAGTTAATATATTAAAGTACAACGAACTAGCCGAAGCGGTAAGAAATGTTTGTTGGGTTATAGTGTTGACGTTATTGTAATGCAAGGTGATTCTCATAAAATATTGCTAACAGAAGCAGAAAAAAATAAAATTAATGAAAGTGCAGTAACAACGTTAAAATTTGATTATTATGATATCATAGCATTTGCTCATCATTGCTTGACTAAAACCGAGCTATCAAATATCATATCTAAAACCAATCCTAGCATCGTATTCTCTTGAAAAAGCTGATTTTGTTGCTCCATCAGCTACACATTTTACTGCTCTGGAATTTATCTTATAATGCTTTTCCGCAGCTGTAATCGATTTGAATTTGATCTCCTCATCCGTTTCGAGGTTTTTTGAAATAACAGGTTTTGCTGGACATCTAAAATTAATACCACCACCTCGTCCTTTTCTTACATTTTCCTGCTGGGTCACTAGCTCCAGATTTCTCAATCGATTATCAGTTTTTACGTTATTAATATGATTAATAACCAGATCATTGGGTATAGATCCGTTGAACACCTCGTAAACAAACCTATGACCAGTATAACAAACTTGATCTGTCGATGTTCCTATAACAGTTACCCAGATATATCCCATATTGTTCATAGTACCAAGAACTTTTTTAGTTTTTCTGTTTCTAATAATACCGCAATCGTTAGCCTCGTATAAATCAAAGACCGTATGTAGCTGAAACTCATCTTGTAAGGATAAGTTTTCAATGTTGTCATCAGTGACTTTATCGTTCACGTGATATACACGCTGTCCCTCTGGAATATCATCGCAAAACAACGTGTAAATAAAATCTTTTCTAAACATTGCAATCCTCTCGGCATTGTCTCCCTTTACACTAATCGTATAACCCGCTGACGTTAATTTGCCAACAGATATTCTAGTTTTGATGTTAATAACTGAACCTAATGTATTTCCAGCGTATAAGTTGTATTTTGGATGAACATGATAAATCTCTTGCTCACGTGCGCTTGTCAGATTTACTGTCATTATATTATAGGTGATATTTTTTATCTTTAATTGATTTTTAGCGCATGATCAGTGTGAGGTAAAGTTATACTTTGGGTGAATTTGATATGCTTCTTGCTCACATTGTGTTTGTTAGATTTGCTGTCATTATATTATAGACGATTTTTTTTATCTTTAATTGATTTTTAGCGCATGCGCAGTGTGAGGAAATTATCAATTAGATATTACATTATAGTATAATAATGTTAAAATTACGTTAAAATTGCGTGATATAGCTAAGAGAAGTCTTATGGGAGATCCTAATAAAACAGCGACTGCTTTTGCAGGTTTTGATAATAGTTATCAGTTTGATAATCAAATTGTTTTAGTAAATTTTAATGCAGCAAATCTTTACCACCTACTACAGACAACTGTAAAACGTGAGCTCGAAAAACAAAAAGTATCAGATTATTTGTGCAATATCATGTTATATTTTCAAAGTTAGTTATAACGGAAGAATTAACTAACAAGGAAATTGCAGAATCTTATATGAACGCAAAATCAAGACGTGTTTTGCTTGGGACTGATCTGTTATCACTATCTGATGACATACACCAAGAAATCTGGAAAAAAATAGAGGAATTCACTCAATTAGGTTCGGGTTGGAAGTTTGAAATGATCAAAGAAATATTGTTTCACACGATGAAATATAACGCATTACGAGGTAGTTCATACATCGACCTGCCACCAAAAATAAAAAGTAAAAGATGTTGTATAAACATCAAAAACGTAGATAACAAGTGTTTTCAATGGGATGTTCTTTCCGCACTATTTCCAGCAGAAAAACACGCTGATCGCGTTGAAAAATATATCAGTCACGTGTCTAGATTAAATTTTAAAGATATTAACTTTCCTGTGGCAGAAAATCAAATACCAAAATTTGAAAAGCAAAATAATGTTTGAATTAACGTTTTCGGACTAGATGAAAAAGAGGATGTATACCCGAGATATATTTCAGAAAAAGCTTCACAATCGACTATAAATTTACTGTTTTACAAAAATCATTACGTTTGGATTAAAAACTTTAACGGACTAGTTGGTAAACAGTACAATAAAAATAGGAACAAAAAGTTCTTTTGTTTCCGCTACTTGCATGGTTGTGCTAACAATGAAACATTACAACAGCATTTGCAGTACTGTAATGATGTGCAAAAAATAACAATGCCATCTAAAAAAGATAGTGTGTTACAGTTTGTCCATCATAATCACAAACTAAAAATTCCTTTCGTTATATACGCTGATTTTGAGTTTTTACTTCAACCTGTACTTGGCGTAGAAAATAATCCTAATCAATCGAGTACAAGAAAAGTTCAAAATCATGTTCCGTGTGGAGTAGCGTATAAGGTAGTTTGTTGTACTGATTCTAGATTATCTAAACCAATTAAATTATATCGTGGTAAAAATCCAACTATCTACCTTCTCAAGCAGTTGATTAATGAAGTTGATAATATTACTTATCGTTTGAAAAAGGTAACGCCAATGTTAAAATTAACACCTCAACAAGAATCCGATCACGAGCAAGCAGAAATTTGTCATATTTGTGAAAAAGCTTTTGATACTGACAACAAAAAAGTACATGACCATTGTCATTTGACTGGACAGTATCGTGGAGCGGCTCATAATCAGTGTAATTTAAAATTTCATGCTCCAGATTTTAATTCCGGTTATTCTTCACAATTTTCGAGGATATGATAGCCATATTATAGTAGAAGCTTTTGGTGATCCTGATATAAAATCTCGTCTAAAACAAAATAACGTCATCAAATGCATCCCAAATAATTTTGAAAAGTACATGTCAGTTAAGCTAGGTAAATTGCGTTTTATTGACAGCCTGCAGTTTATGGCAGTCTCGTTAGATGAGCTAGTAAAAGGTTGTAGTAAATTTGGTAACCTAAGAGACTGTTTTGGAGATAAATTTAATCTACTAGCTAAAAAAGGAGTTTTTCCATACGAATACCTCGACGACTGGAGTAAATTTGATGAAACATCTTTACCTGGCAAAGATAAATTTTACTCACAACTTAAAAATGAAAATATAACTGATGATGAGTACAGGTATGCACAAGATATCTGGAAAGAGTTTGATTGTGAGACGTTTGGTGATTATCATGATTTGTATTTGAAAACTGACGTGTTATTATTAGCAGATGTTTTTGAAAGTTTTCGAGAAGTGAGTTATAATAATTACGGACTAGATCCTTGCTGGTATTATTCTGCCCCTGGACTGTCATGGGATGCTCTGCTAAAGTTTAGTAAGGTAAGGTTGGAATTACTGACTAACGTTGATATGTTAAATTTTATTGAAAAAGGTATCCGAGGCGGTATTAGCGTGATAACAAGAAAGTATGCTGAAGCAAACAACAAATATTTGAAACAGTATAACCCTGACCTTCCTTCGAAGTATATAGTTTATCTAGATTGTAATAACTTGTACGGGTATTCGATGGCAGAACCAATGCCTCTTGGTGGATTTCATTGGATCACGGCTGATCGATTTCTATCGGAGACAGAAAAAAAAGATACCCGAAGATGTTTCCTATTTCGTTGAAGTTGATCTTGATTATCCAAATTCGCTACACAAATTACATAACGATTACCCTTTCTGTGCGGAATCGATGGTCATAGATTATAGTTTGTTATCAAAAGAACAACAAGCGTTAGCATCACCAAGGCAACATTCCATGGTCAAGAAACTAGTACCAAATTTACTTGATAAGAAAAATTACTTTTTGCATTACAAAATTTTAAAACAAGCAGTCGATGCTGGTCTTGTGTTGAGAAAAGTTCATCGTGTACTAAAATTTAATCAGTCGCCGTGGATGAGAGGTTATATTAACTCAAACACTTCAAGAAGGGCTGCAGCGAAAACAGAGTTTGAAAAAAACTTCTTTAAACTGATGAACAATTCCGTTTTTGGTAAGACGATGGAGAATATTAGGAAACGTGTAAATATTGAAATAGTTAATGATGTCAATCGCAGAAACAAACTTGTGTCAGACGATGATTTTGTGAGCATGAAAATATTTAATGAAAATCTTGTTGCGATACAAAGAAGAAAAGTAAATCTAAAACTAAACAAGCCGATCTATGTTGGAGCTGCAGTGTTAGATTTATCAAAGTGGCTGATGTACGATTTTCATTACACTTTTGTCAAAAATGAGTGGCCGGCTAGTAGATTATTGTTTACTGATACTGATTCGCTTGTATATGAAATCGAATGTGAGGACATCTATCAGGACATGTACAAAAATCGACATCTGTTTGATCTTTCCGATTATCCACGTGACAGTAAATTTCATGTCGACACAAATAAAAAGGTTATTGGTAAGTTTAAAGATGAAATGAACTCAAGCGCTATCAAATACTTTATCGGATTACGTAGTAAAATGTATGCCGTATTATTGGACAATAAAATAACGAAAAATGCAAAAGGTCTGCCTCGTGATTTTGTTAAAAAGTTTATGAAATTTGATGACTACAGGTATGCGCTTGATGGCGGTGTTAGTTTTATGAGAGCTATGGCAATTCGAACTAATCATCATAAACTCGAAACAGATGTCATTATCAAACGTGGATTGTATAATTTTGATGACAAACGCTATTGTAAAAATGGGGTAGATACATTTGCCCTTGGGTATGGTCATGATGATAGATCGATCGGTCAAAGGTATATTTTATCAACAAAAAATATCCTCTGAACAAACCAGAAATGAAAGATTTGTTTGAGTCCCATCGCTGTGTGAGCGGTAAAGTAAAATTTAGTATCTATAGTCGTGATAGTGAAGTATTTTTAATATCAACAGTTGAAACATTAATCATTGGTAATGAGATATAAAATAATATCATTTTCATTCTAATGCTAGTTTAATTTCCACCTTGTTAACTGAAACGTTCTAATACACAGTTTAATTTTCATCCTGTTATCTGATAAAAAATTTGTGGTAAAACCTATTTGGCGTCTTTAGAATAATCGTATTCTACGCATGCGCTGTTCTAACAAATTCGTCACTTCTGTTGACAGAGCTTATCGCATTCCAACACCTGTTGTTTTGTCTGGTTACAAAATATCTGTCTACGTAGTAGTAGTAGTATAGGAAAATGAGGGTTTGGCGGGGGTGGGGGAGGAGGTGGGGGGGGGCCAAAACCCTCATTTTTCTATTTTGGAAAAAGGGGTGGGGGATAATTTAGGACTATAATTTATACTTGTTTGGAGGGTAAAAAAATAAAGTGGGCTGAAACCCTCATTTCCCTATACTACTCCAACCTTGTACTGATCTAATCGAACTTTGATAAATATGCACAGCATAGTCATGAGAATTTATTTCAATCACTGACGATAATGTTGGTTCGTAAACAGTAATTGCTTTTTTAGACTCTTCTCCGGTTAAAGACTTAATTCTGCGCTGGAATTCTTCATTAATCTGTTCTAACTGATAACTACCAGTTGAAATACTAACAACTTGCCAATCGGGAGTTCCATCAGATTTATTTTTATTTGCGAATACTAATGAATTATTTGCTGGTAATTCACCAAATGGTTTTAATCTAATATTAGGCCAGCTATAATAAACACGTAACTGAGCTAATGCTATCTCTTTTACTGAAATTGCGGTTGGAAAATTAACGCTAAATTCAGGGTTGGTCGAACTTATTGATGTCATGATAGTTTTTGAAGTTGTATTAGCGACGATCTGCTGTAACAACTCTCTCGACTGTAATAACTCTTTTGACTCAATATCCAAGCGATGTTCAGTTGCTGACATTATTGTAATTATTATTGTTTAATTCTCCATTTATTTTGTCACCAGAATCACTAACAATTCTGAATGCTTCATCGTAGGTTTTAATTATCGTTACGTACTCCTCATCAGATATTTTACCATCACTGAGATACGTCGAAATATACCCAGATAGTTTAGAGTATGCTGTGTGCAATTTTATCATATACTCACGCAATTTTTCATTCGCACATGTAGCTATCTTTTTAGCAATAATACTAAGAATACCTGCTATAGTTGTTGAAGTTGAAACAATAATTGTTATAATTGCAGGAGCTGTCATTGTTAATGTTGATAATATTAATCCGGATCCAGCAACAATAGCAGAAACTGAATACACAATTATATCAATGACAACCATACGTCTACGATATTTTTTTACTTTTACTGTATAATGGTCGATGGTATTTTTTAGTTTGGCCAGACATTCACACGCTTGATCATATATGTGACGTTGAACGTCGATAGATGACGTAGTTATTTGATCCATTATACTATGATGTTAAGTAGTTAATTGAGTTACAAATTCCAAACACCACTTTTAATTAGCTGAGGCCATATATTTATCAGACGATTCCAGCGTAAATGTTTCTTCGGAATCTTTATCTAATACTACAGATATAGTTCTAGAAATATTACCAGTTGATGGAAATGTGGTAAATATTCTAAAATCTGCATCGCTAAGTATGGATATCCTATATACCCCAGCGACTTTTGCTGTGTATTTGATGGTTTTATTTTCTTGTGTCCACACTCCAGATCCAGATGCAATTGTATACACAATATTTTTAATCTGCTGGTGATGAATTTTAACCAGACTAGTTTTTTGAACAATATCCGTAATTCCACTAATAATATCGTTGAGTTTTGTGTTAATAGTAAGTTTTATATCAATAGTTGGTGGATTTCCAAAAAATTCGTTATTAGTTCTGTTTATGTTTCTGCGAAAACTCAAAAATGTGTTCACGTGACCGGGAAAATCAGTTTTGAGTGTGGCAATTTCGTTGGTGATTGGAACTTCTTTATCATCGACGTATTCTTTTGTAGCAGCATCAAACTCAGATTCTGGTATTTTTAATTACTAATACTATTATGGTTCGTTTTGAGAAATGCACGCATTATACCACCGTTGGCTAATACGTACTTAGATTCTTGATCGTCAACATATTTTTTTTGTTGTAGCATCACTATCTGTAGTGGGATTTCCAAGATCGATAATTTTATTTTTGTTCATAATGAGGTCTCCACTAAATACACCTCCAGTCGTCTTGACATAATCGTTAACTGACTTACCTGAATGTTGTATTTTACCCTGATCAGTAAAAGTAACGATATTATCAGCAACTGCAGTAGGAATTCGTATAAGTACGTCTGGTAGTCGTATATTACTCGTCTTTAATCGTCCTTGTTTGTCCTGAAAAACAACTACTTCATTTTGATCCACATTTGTAATATTTAATAAATCGTCGATCTCATTTCTAAGTTGATCAATGGTTGTATATTTAGATAAATCACCAGGCTGCTGAGCTTTACCACGAGTAGATCTTCCATAAATATCAACCATTATATTTACTGATGTCTGTTTAAATGTGACAATGTGGTATATTCATGCACGACTTTATGAGGTGGTTTTCCTTGCGGTGCCAGGGATATATCATCAAGTACATTAAGTACTTCACGACCACATATTGATGGATCAGTTAATGTTTGTGTGGGTAACGTTGAATACCAAACTGGAGTACTTTGCATGTTGTTAGCATAATCTAAAAATTCCTTTGGTGGCGCTATTCGATATGAATCAATATAAATAATTCCACGTGGATCAATTGCATACGCTACCCAATGATAGCTATCCAGAGTTTTTATCGAGATTTATAATACCTGTTTCAGTATTGTTTGGTTGTTTTGGTAATTGGTCGCTCATGACAACACTTCTAAGTTTTTTATTTTTAATTTTTTAACAGCATCGAGTAAATCAAAATTAGACATAGGCGATATCAGTAAACTGTCCCGGGAAGTCTTAGGCCTTTTCCGTACCATGAAGGCGGGGTCCCTGGTAATCTGAGACCGTTTCCCTTTTTTTTTTTAGATATTCCCTTTCCTGTCACTTTCCTTAATGCCAAGCCAGCAGCAGTTCCAACAGCACCTAATGCAGCTGCATTTACTACTGCTGGTGCTGCAGCGGCTATTAATGCTGGTATAGTTGCGAGAAGTGGAAATATACCACCCGTTTTAAATGTATCTTTGATAGCAGCCGCAGAAAGACTAAGTTTGACGCCTTTATTTAACTTTTCTGCTTCATTAAAGTTTTTGAATTGACGCTCGGTTAACGATAATTTATTTGAACCGCTCATCTGATCTCGCTTTAACGATATTTTTATTCCACAGTTATTGTTTGATGCCGATTGTAGTCTTTTGATTTGACCAGGAGTCAGACTCACACTAACGTGATGATATGACATTATTAATATTATGAATGATCTAATTACATGTTCTCTACTGGCGCATCAATTACTCTCATTCGTCCAACCAACACCTTCTAGTAACATTGATTTATCGCTAAGTATAACAGCAATTGCTCTGTAATTAGGGATAGCTCCAGCATCTCTATTAACACGAGCTCGAAAATGTATATCAACTACTGATTTGTGGTTAAATCTAAATGTTCTAGTGAAAATAAATCGGATTCAACGTTGTAAAATCCAGCTGCGATATTTGTAAACCAGTATCAATGTTTTGATCACGTCCCATAAATGACATAAGACGATGATATGCACGTGCTACATGATTTTGATCGAAATTTAACAAAATATCTTCGGATGGTTCTTGATATCCGTTTATTCTTAATGAAACCTCAGAAACACCGATCTTATCAAATATCATGGTACTACGCGTTTGATCATTTACTCGTGCAGTATTTTGAAGCGCAATAAATATATGTCGCGGTGCAGAAACACCCTGCTGAGAAGCTATTTGCCATGTGAATAAACCGTTAATTGTACTTTGATCACTATCTGTGGTTGTTGTTAACCATGATAACGCTGATTTACCGCCTTGACTCATAAAAGATAGTAACTGATCTTCTTTAGATATCGTCGGAGTCATTACTGACATCCAGAGCGAAAATTTTGTTAGTATAACTCTACCAGCATCACCAGCAGGTCGCCATATTGCATCATCGTCGGTTGCTTTTCGTACCAGCATAACTGTATGTTTGGCTCCAAAAATCACTTTTCTGACATTTCTACAAATTCCCAAAAAATATGTGATAGGTTATCACAAATGAAAATCTTTTACTTCCACCCTGCAACATCGATCGACGTGATGTGAATCCCAAGTTGAAATTTGCATTCATCGATAATACTGCAGGGGTAGTGTTGTCCCCGGCGGCATTTCTCACATTACCAATAGTTACGTTTCTATTTTCTGGAAAATCAGTTGTATCTTTTGCAAACATCATTGATGGACCAGCTGATCTTGAATAATCGTCACTGTATCTTGCAAGACCAAGTATTGTTGTAGCAACGTCGACATCTTTTTGAATTGATTCAATATTTTTTCCGTCAATCATATACGTAGCGCTATCAAACAATGCCATAATATCATTATTAACAAAACCAACACTAATTTCGGCTGCATATTCAGTATTATCATTTTTTTAAATTTCACCTTCGATTTCAATAAATGCTTCTGAGGGCAGGAAATATCTACTTGTATCCTGAACCTGTAGTTCGATTCGTCCACGCTGATTTGGTGTTCGTGCGTCATAAGAATAATACTGATAATCACGCACAGACTCATCTTTGAAAACTGATGCGTCCATGTCGAATGCGTGATCACTTATACGTTTAAACATATTTATTATAATTATTATATAAAACGAAGATCACTTCGGGAAGAGAGACCACTTGCTGCTATCAGACTAGCGGTTATATTTTTTTTCCTTCTCAGACATCGGGACATCAGCCAACTCCGCTAGTTTTTGATTAGCGGCTTGATTTATTATTTTACTTACACTGGCGGGCATCACTTCAGTGCTAGGCAATTTCAACGTCTGAGGTCGGACAGGTTGTGGTCTGCGTATTAATCGTGCTAGTCTATCTTTGATTGCTGAGAATGTTTTACTGGCAAGGTTGCCAGCAGCGTCTATACCTTTTTCACGAACAACATCAATAGCTTTCATACCCAGCTGCTTTGCAATTGGTATTGTTTTTGGGGCTATCCTTTTAAATAGACCCTGAACAACATCGCCTAACCCATCTCCGTAGGTTGCTCTGTAAATCGGTATTCGAGAGTTAATTGTTCTGACCATGGTAGGTCCACGTTGAGCACCATGCACAATCATTTTATTATTAATTAACTTTATCACTAATTGTATCTAATCACTGTGACTTAGTCACTATAGTAGTCATCGGCAATTTCATTAATGAGACTGATACACATCAATATCCATAATACCGCCACTAAATAATCTTGTACAAATATCTGCTGCTTCATTAATGATTTCTGGGGAATTATTACCAGCTCGTTTTCCTCCAATGAGAATTTCTAGTCGTTCAACATCAGCAAGAACATTATTGGGACAAGTAATAAGACCACTTCCTAAACCACTTCCAGTTGCACCAGGAGTGTCTTGAAATACTTCTTCACTTGGATTCGGTGGTGTTGTTTTACTTGGTGTAGATAGAATTGGTATTCGTGATTTTGGTGATCCTGGATAATCACGAAGTGATTGCTCAAATGGTTTTGGTTCTTTTTGTTTTGGAGGTTTTTTACTTTGTTTTTTTTTTCTCCTCTTTTATTGATTGAACTAAATCATCAATTGTCTTAGCATAATTTCGATATAATGGATCATCAGCTCTAGCTTGTTCAACATTCATGCGTATACGATATAATACTTTCTGCCATTGTTCACGGGTTTTAATATCTTTAGCATGTTCAGGTTTCATTAATTTACCTCTTTGACTAAAACCATCCACAGCAAATTCAGCTATTTGTTGTGCGTTTAGGTTCTTAATTACCTTAACAGTTTCTTCATTAAATTTATCTATTAATTCGACTTCTAGTTCAGTGGCTAGTGCTTCAGCGCCTTCTTCTGCCTGGTCTGCATATTCGTGTATATCCGAGACTGGCATCGCAGCAGCTATTTCGGATGGAAGTTTTTTTAGGAATCTTTTTTGTTTCCTTAGTTCTTTTTGTTATTTTTTTTTTCAGTAGTTTCAGCTGTTTTTTTTCCAACACAGGTTGAATTCCTTTAGTGGTCTCAGTGATAGAATGTAAACATAATAGAACTGAGTTGTCTGAATAAAATCTTTGGTGAACCCTTTCATCACTATGGACCAAAAAACACGGCCTGGGGGCAGTAAGCCTGTAAACACTATGGACCGATAAAAACAGTCTGGGGTAGTAAGTTTGTAAACACTATGGACCGAAAAAAAAACGGCCTGGGTAGTAAGCCTGTAACCACTATGGACCGAAAAAACAGTCATGAGGTATTTGGACGAAAATGAGAAAAGACGTATAGAGAGACAATGGAATGCACTTGTGGGTGATAGTGATGACGATGAGGAATTTGAAGGTAGTAATTGTAGGCTCCACGTGATTTTGTTTGGATGAAAAGGCAGAGGCGATAGCAGCAGAGAGGGGTGATGCACACAGACCCATGACATGCCTATATACATGGGGATTTTGTACACTTAGATAGGTATTTATATTATTGTACACAGTTAAAAACTTAAAGGATTATTTGTGGCGAGTGTATGTGTGTGTATAGGAAAAATATAACCTTGTTATTATATTACGGTGTGTCTTAAGTTTATAGTGGAATTCAACAAACAAAGATTCAGTTAATCACGGACAGACGGATAAGTTTAGCAGACGAAAACACACCTGGACAGAGGAAATAATCGTTTTATTTACTCCGTGGAGTTACCTTGCTTTATATACATAAGCAGCAGTGAGGGATGAACGACAACAATTGGGTCGTTTTGTAAGTAAACAAAACCGCATAAAAATCGTGAAAAGTATAGTCAATAATATAGTAACAAAACTGAGCTAACCTCATGGATTTATTATGCGGTTTTTAACCGTACGGAAATATAATAGAGAATTTGGTTTAGCGTTATTGACTTCTTTTTTTTTCAACCTATGTAAGAACCTTTATTTTCGTTAAGGATACGGGCAAAATTTTGTAGGGTTCACCCCCTCTGCTGCTAAACATTACAAAATTCCCAAACCAAATAAGGAATTATTTAATAAAAAGTTTCCAATACTCTTCAACTTTGCTCTGGAATAGTATTCCAGTTGAGATTAGAAATGCCCACTCTATTTCCTTTTTCCAAACCCAGTATATACAATGGCTTCAGAGATGCAGCAAACATAAGTAAATTCCTTTGAATGAGGGCCTCAAGGTAGATTAGTTCTTAGCTAATTGAGTTACCCTCTTTAAATAAAGTAATAATAATAATAATAATAATAATAATAATAATAATAATAATAATAATAATAATAATAATAATACAAATGGCAATTTATGTCAAGCTTGACAAATAAAACAGCTGGTACATTTTCTATATTTCTACTTTTATGGAGAACAACAAACTGCCTGCTAAGGAATCTATCAAGACTTCTCACACATTGCAGTTTTAAAAAATATCATACCAGCTATTGTCAGGCAGTTAAGTAATAGATGAAAATGGTGGTTTATACTTAACCTTCTTAGCCTCTGTTTGAACTGCTTAAATGTTAATGTTTACATCAAGCTCCAACCACACTGGATCATAGGTTATATACACCAAAAGAAATAGACATGCAATATAACAAAATTGGCTCACCCACTGTAATATTCCAATACATAATACCTGTTTCAGCCAGTAATACCTAAAATTGTTGGTGTATACCTGACCTATTATCCTCTGTTTAAACTGCCCATAGGATAGTTTTACATTAGCTCCAACCATGACTGTGTATCATGTATACATGTCACATGTGATGGACATGCACTTAAGTGGTCTTTTAAAATTGTTTAAAATCGTGTTTTCAAAGTATGACCATATCTGGGGTGGGGTGGGGGGTAAATCGCATTTTTAGCTTGCCACTATATGGCTAGTCAAGATATTGAAAATAACTTTCGTCAGTGGGATCAAAGTTTTCCTAGTCAATTTAATGTTACTTTGACAAGCCTGATTGCACCTCACTTAGAATACAGTAGGGACCCAATCTGAAATTAGGGGGGACCTGGGCATTAGGCTATCAGGGTTTTTTTTAGCACTGTAGCAATAGACATAAATCTTGATATAGAAGTGTATCACGATTTGATTTGTCAGTTGGGATTTTCATGGACCAATCCGCAAGGCCAGGTCTCAGTTCTCAGGTCAATATCATATTTTGTTGGTACAAACTGTCACTCAGAAGCTTTTGATAAAGATCTTGGAATTAAATGTGTTTCCTCTGTAAAATCATAGCATGAGGTTGTATCATGCATCAATCATATGTATCAATAGCATGGGCCTATCATATTGAGACTGTATCATGTATTATATTCCAATAGCATGGTCCTATCATCTTGAGGTTGTATCATGTATCTATCGTATGTATCAATAGCACGGTCCTATCAGCAAGATCAATCTTGTGTGTAGTTTACTCACTTTTTATCACTGTAACTTGAAAGTCATTGAAGGTAGTCGAATTAAACATATAGTTTAAGTCATAACTTTTTAAGGGCCCTGAGTGGCCAAATGGTCTAAAGCGCTGCCAGTTATGGGTCACTGCCAAATCACCTCTGTCTGCATGAGTTTGAGTCTAGGATTCAGCGAATGTGGATAGTGAGAAAACTTCCCATTAGCTTCTCGTGGGTCAATGGTTCTTTCCAGTGATTTCCCGATTTCTTCCTCCACAATTAATGCTGGCCGCCATGTATAGCATATCATGTGCTGAAAATGGCATCAAGCCCGACAACAACAATAATAACATGACTTTTAAATATATAATTTTATTTTCATGGTACTTTCATATATATATTTTTTTATCTAGCATGTAGCTCACAAATTATCAAGGACAGTGAAATAAAGATTTTTTATTCATGCATCATGTATCATGACTTGATTTTATTATTACATAACACACATTTATGATTAAGTTTAAAACATCAATCATGACTTAATTTCATTATCACATAACTTACTTTTATGATTCAGTTTATTATTTTTCATAGTTGTGCTGTAGTTCAGAAGCTGAAATATATTTTGGGTGGTGTGTTTTGTACCACAATCAAGATTCTATCTACAATGTGAAGTTTATATATATATATATATATATATATATATATATATATATATATATATATATATATATATATATATATATATATATATATATATATATATATATGTGTGTGTGTGTGTGTGTGTGTGTGTGTGTGTGTGTGTGTGTGTGTGTGTGTGTGTGTGTGTGTGTGTGTGTTTTGTAATTCCTGGCTTTATGATTTGTCTGAAATTTACAATTTGTATTCATTATTGTAAATTGTAGCAACGGTCTGTGCAGGATTTCATACCTGTATAGGGTCTGTGCTTGAACATTAAAGAACGTAAAATTGCATAGGATATAGGAATAGATGCCTACATATGTGCTGACAGTTACTAATTATAAACTAATGGTAAATACGCTTATGATATTCTACCTTTTTCATTGTCAGGTGGTATCTTAGAAGAATTAACTTAATTCTTGGTTGAGTTAGGTCATGTGAATAGGTATTTTGAAACAGTAAATTGAATTGTAAGATATATATATATATATATATATATATATATATATATATATATATATATATATATATATATATATATATATATATATATATATATATATATATATATATTGCTTTCCGTTAATTTTACTATGACACATATTAATACTGTATTCGACAAACAAATATATGTATATGGTAATGATCGCTCCGGTGGCCTGGAGGTTATAGCGTATGCCTCTGACGAGGGAAGTAGCGGGTTCGAACCCCGACTTATACAAATGGTTCTTACAGCCGCCTCACACTGCGCACAGCATTTAGAGGATCGTGATTGGATTGGGAAGCCTGGTATCAGGATAATGTGACTGGATGGGACATGATGCTGCATGTCTGCGGTATGATGCCCCAGTGCTAAACATCACTATAAGCTGTCACACTGCAGACATCGTAGTGATATGAGTGAAAAATTGTTAATGCTACATTAAAATATAAAATTTAAACAATCCAAAAACATACGTGTATCCAGGTTCCCAAGACAGCCAGGTGATAAACATAATTTTCCCTCCTTCATATTGTCAAAAACTTTAAAGAGATGTTCAATAAGACATTTTTTAATTAATATTATGTAGTTTTACCTTTCTTGCACCATACATCTTTGACACCAGCCAGGTAGAAACTTGTTGTACTATTTTTTTAAACCGCTTATGGCAATTTATGTCAAGCTTTACAAAGAAAATAGTTTGTACAATTTCTACATTTGCATTTTTATGGATACAATGAACTGTCTGCTAAGGGACCAACCATAGCGGAGGGGGAGGAGGGACTCGTAGGATTTATTTTCGTACCAGAAGTATTATTTATGAATTACCTCAATGTAGTTTATTCTATTCAACTAATATAATTGGATACAGTATGTTCTTTTTCTACAAATAAGGAATCGTTTAAAAAGCTAAGTGAAAGCTGGATATTTGTAGTTGGGGGTTTCAATGTTACGTCCTCCTCTCCCCGCACATTTATTAGGTATCCTTGAATTTATATAACCAGGAGAAAAATAATTATTGAATCAAGTTTAACAGATTTGTTAATTTAGTTTTACTATTATTTCAATCTGAGCCTTGTGAGCCATACTTGATTCTTGTAAAGTTTATTTCCTGAGAATTCCTTTAAAAATTCCGTGTATAATATCATGCCATCTAGTTCGAGGTTTATTGGTTTGACTTTGTCCAGCTATGTATATGATATGTATTCTTCATGCATGCTAAAACACCTATATTTACAATTTCATCTATTAAAATTAAACTTGCGCTATGCGTGAAACTGGGATGAGTATGTACAATATACAGACAGACTCATCCGTTTATTTTTTATTATTAGTTTACGAGAGAGAGAGAGAGAGAGAGAGAGAGAGAGAGAGAGAGAGAGAGAGAGAGAGAGAGAGAGAGAGAGAGAGAGAGAGAGAGAGAGAGAGAGTTGACGAAAACTTACACCTTGAGATTACCCCCCCCCCAAATCATAATAAACATCGATTTTCTTGCTTTATCTACTGCTCTAAAACATACAATTAAAAAACTTTCTTTACTTCAAAGAGAGTACATTACACATACTATGTACTAAAACTATTTCATCCCATCGGCGACGACAGTGCATCGTCATTTATTATAACATAAATTAATGTATACACAACAACGTTCAATATCATGCAGATTGCGCCTTAGATCCATAGTTTGATTGTCGCGTAACCATCTTAGCGAAGTCAAGCTCTATTAATATCAGACAAAGAATGCCCTACGTGAGTGGAACTTCTACCGTCTTTAAAGGTGATATTTAGCCTGAAGAGAAATAATGCAAGCTTAACTAAAAATGTCGACATTTTGAATTAAAGAAAAGAACAGCATATTAAAATGTTTGAAGGTTTATTTAATAGAGCCCATTTTACAAATTCTTTATGAAAACTCCATCAAGAATATCACTTATATCATACTGTAAAAAGGTTTTTAAATAAACCATACAAAAACTTCTTCCAATTTTTGTATCGTCAGCATTCAAAACCTACCAAAATTAATCGCATGAAGTGTGCCAAAAATATTCTGTAAATATTTCTTAGATATGACCTTTCCGACTTGTGTGAATACTGAGTGATTAAAACTTCAGCGTTTACCCAAATTTATGAACATGTATACAGTTTACAATTAACACGTTCAGTTTACAATTAACACATTCACAGTTTACAATTAAACCTGTAAATAGTTTACAATTAACATATACAGTTTGCAATTAACACGTTCACAGTTTACAATTAACATATACACAGTTTACTATTAACATGTACGGTTTACGTTTAACACGTTCACAGTTTACAATTAACATATACACAGTTTACTATTTACGTGTACAGTTTACGTTTAACAGGTTAGACAGTGCATGGGAGAGGAAGTAGAGATACAAAACTGTTTCGAGTCACAAGCAGACGGGGTATCAGTGCACGTAAACAAAAGAGCAGCGGCGTCTAGTCCATAAAAAGATATATTTTCAACAAAGAATATGTGAACGTATAGACCGTACCTTGTTAAGTTAAATGACTACGATATTTACTTGACATAATTTTGTAACCGTTTTATAAGGTTCAAGAACTAAAATTTGGACATGCTGAAACACAAAAAAGAGAAACTACAAGACTATCTTGTACGTATAAAAAGACAACGCGGAATAGGATTTTATAAAAATTATACTAACAGCTGCCTGGCTTGGTGCTCAGCATTAAGAGGTTAGTGTTAGGACTGTTCGGCCTGGTGTCAGGATAATTTGACTCGGTGGAACATCAATGCTACATGTCTGCGGCATGATCGTGATGCCCCAGTGCTAGACATAACTATAAACGGCCACATTGCAGACTTCGTAGCAATGTAACTGAAAAATTTAATCTGCGTTAGAAATCCAAATCACACACACACACACACACACACACACACACACACACACACACACACACACATATATATATATATATATATATATATATATATATATATATATATATATATATATATATATATATATATATATATATATATATATATATATATATATATATATATATATATATATATATTAAGGAATATAAGATAAGTCAAAAGAAATATAGGTCGAATTATACCAATGCCAAGTCAGAAGGTATTACAATTAAAGATGGAATATATAGGGATATCTACAACAAGTCTAGCCAGATTTATAAACACGAGAACACTAAACGAAGGAAAGAATGTGCAATGGACAGTTTGACAACAAAAATGAAAATATCAGAAGTTAAACATGAAGCAGTATTTAAATGTGAAATCAATGTACAAGTCAAAACATACAACAATACAAAGCAGATATTTGCTGTAATACCATCAATTTCGTATAGATTATAGATGTCTGAAGACCGCAAGTGTGGCCTAGTGGATAGAGCGTCCTCCTTGGATTCGGGTTTGAAGCAAGGTCGAGTCATACCAAAGACCTAGAAATGGTATATAAAAATTGCAAATTCTCTAACGGATGGATGTTATTTATTCGTTATGTATTTAAAATATATATATGCATGTATTATCTTGCATTCTCTCGTAGAATCTAGATTTAGTACCTGCCGTTATTTTTGGTCTTAATTTGTAATTGTGTGAGTGTGTTTGAAATACACTTAACATGGGAAGACACTCGGAATAAAATAATTAATTCTCTAAACACACTAAGAGATTTATCTCCCTTGGCGTTATTGATGTAAGGATGGTGCTATTTTGCAACTACTTTTATTTATTACAATGGCAATATATGTGTTGAGCAGTCTAGTGAATTTTGCCTTGTTATTATTAATAGTTTTCTATTATTTATAAGTATTTTTGAAAGGTTTTTGTTGATCTCTCTCTCTCTCTCTCTCTCTCTCTCTCTCTCTCTCTCTCTCTCTCTCTCTCTCTCTCTCTCTCTCTCTCTCTCTCTCTGCTTTTTATGATTGGTCTGTTTGCTCTTTCTGTTTCAAACTAGTACAAAAGTAGAAAAAAATATAACAGAACAGAGCAATAGAGAACATGTTGATGCTTAAATTAGCTACAAGAATCTTTGTTTCCAATACTGTAAAAATCAGTACAATGTTATATATTTCTTTTTAAATAAAAAATAAAGAAAAGAAGATAATATTAAGAAAGACTGCAAAAAGTGCAAGAAAAAAATGAGAAAGCTCTTATATTATTGTTACGAAGCAATGAAGGAACTACTTACATACGTATGTGGTGGAAAAAATATAGAGAGCTGAAACGATACTTTGAACGAAAAAGTGATGTCGTGGGTGCCACAATAAAAGATACTAAAGATTATCCTAATAGAAAATCATATATTTTCTACCGACAAGAAAATCATAGATTTCCTAAATTTACAGATCGACAAAAAAAAAACATTTTCATCAATAACGGCTGCTGGAAAATATTTTGATATTCGTTCAAATTTAGATACGAGTGTATAACTAATTCATCTCTATGGAAGGGTTATAATACAAAAATATTCAGTAGTGCACCGTATTGTTTACGCATTAACGACCCACCGAAACCCATCGAGTGCTGATTTATACAATATGGAAATTTCCAGTGACGTATTCAGTTCAATGACCTATAACTAATGCAAGTTCTTAGTAGACATTTGACCAAAAAGTAACTGTAACTGTAATTCTATTAACATTTCTAGTTTTAATCGAAGCAGACGACGCAAGAGAAAAAAGTACTGTATTCACTGCTAAAAACGAAACAGAATTGTCTGAAAAAAGCTGAAAACACTATTTATATTGCATTGCCAAGATCAAAGCCTGGCATACACCAAGATATATTTGAAAATCTATAACAAAATCACATTGGTATAGTTTGGTAGTACTTAATTAAGCCTGCCACACTTAAAACACCTGATGTTATTGATTTGTTGTAAACAACAAAGTTAGTTTTTTTATATATTGGTTCCAAAATATATTTCTTACAACTAGCTTGATAGTGTAAAGATTGTTACGGTTGTTCTGCAACCAAATCGGAAACTTTGCTCGAGTTTGACGGACAATTTGTTATTACAATGGAGGGCGGTCCCAAATCAACTCTGAACCCCACTGGCACAAACAAATGACCCGGGGAAACTTTTAGAGAAATGCTGGAAAGAGCATATCCTTTCTGGATTAGCCCAGACCACGCCTGCAATCCACCCGTGGTATAACTACCATCCACTGCTTCACATACAAGATTTACAGAAATCGTCGACGTGATAGTCACCATACTCGGCGATAAACGACCATAATTACCCACTGAATCTTTATGTCGGAGAACATATAGAGAGCATCTTATTTTCCCCTATGCCGCATTGATCTTCGGAAAATATTTATCATATAGGATAGTATATTATGATTGAGATCCTGCTGAAATGTATCGATATCCGATCCGGTAGTTTAAACATAGGCAGCTGGTCTTCAGAAATAACATTTGTCATACGCCAATGGGGAGGCGAAAAGGATAACCCGTCTGAATCACTGCTTCCATAGATGGAGGTTCATAGATGCTACTTCATTAACGATTTCCTGTTTAAGATTATTACTCAGATATTCAACTACATTGCGCTCTCAGATGGCGTTGTATCGCTGAAGATGTTTTCTCCTGACGGCCTCAGGATGGTTATTATCTTTCGATACCGAAAATAAATATAATTAATTCCAGCACATTCACTGCCTGCTATTACACCCTAGTTTAACCCCCCTGATATTATCAATGTTATATTTATACATGCATGCGTCGCCGCCCACGTTATTTCTGTGTGTTCATGTAATATCTCCCTCTCCCCACATGTTTATATCTTTGTTCGCGATACTATTAAGAATACAAAGAACTTTAATGACAACAACAACATTGATTTCTTTCACGGGTGATATTACGTGCGTTGCTGATATTGTTCCGATTGACTTACTCCAGCGACAAGTGAGTACACTTCATATACAACATTGTCGATGATGATTATACGTCTGCGATAATTTTGATTTTTTTTGTCGTGTGCTTGTCAATGATGTTTTTCTGTATTGCCTTTTACGCACATCCTTGATTGTATCTGTAAGATTTTATGGGATTCATTGTCGCGTTATCTTATATACTAAGAATTTAGTTGAGGTGTTTGCGCGACGATTTCCTGACACCATCAATAAGTCGATGAGTTTAATGTTTGTCTTCAAAATCCAATACGAATATTTCTTCATTTTTTTTTTTTTAAATTTATTACGACTGACAAGGTTCTGAAGAATCTATCGGTTGAATTGTGCAATGGATATGTGGTAAAGATCATAAAACTCACAGCGATAAACACGGAGAGCCTGTTCACCCCGGTGACCTCATGGGGTATGTTTAATGGAGTTGCTTTGTTGTGCCCATTCTGCTGATTCAGTCCCCTCAAGGAATACCGCATTGATGATCGGAATCGAATGAAGTACGCCCACGTCAATCTTTCGGACGCGTTCGGTGATAAGGATTTTGCTGAATATATTCGGAAGCGTTTTGTTGATCGCAGCGATTGACTTTTTAAGTCGCCTAGATCGTCGAGATTTGTATTAATTTCACGCTGAGGTCCAACTAACTTCCAAGGAAATTACTTTTTGAAGTCGATGAAAGTTTCTACAATGACCCGTATGTGGACGTCATACTCAGCTCGTATGATAGCTAATTTACTATCAATTATGGTGTCTCTGTCGTCCACGTCAGACGCTGGTTCACTCAAAATAATAATTATGTTTTCGTGATAGATGCGCTTGAATTTCTTCTTCTTCCGCCATCAGTAAATACCAGGATATTATTGGTCGTCGCACCTCAAATACTCCGGACAATATCAGTCCTTTTGTCTTTAGCCGTTCATGTTAATCTTGAGAGGAAAAAAAAACTTCATCTCGGTCAACCCCGGAGAGACTGATAAGATCAGCAAGCTCATCTTGTGTCACATAAGCCGACAAATCAACCTCGCCTAGACCAGGTTTCCTAACTGTAGTGAGAGATCTTCCGCAAAAATCTACCATTATAAACTCATAACCTGTTTAACAATGGGTGGTGTATTCCTGTAAGGCATTATGTGGCGGTGCTGATGACCTTCACACTGTGGTAATGAGCACATGTACATCTGAAAATATCTCAGTACATAACTTTATATACTGGTAATCGTGAATTTATAACCCTTACCATCACAGGTATACGTTGACCATTGTGTCAAAGCCTGTGTTTTGTTATAGCCGATAGCCGATAAAATTGACCAAACACTGTAGTTATCGTCAGTAATTTCGTAGATTAGTGTCAGATAAACACTGCCATCCATGACGCCACCGATAGATAGCTGCTTCAGAGTGGTTTGAGTTTGAGGCCTCTGGTAAATTTCCCTTGAGCTTCCTGATGCTGTTGTAGTTGGTGTTTGACAGAATCACAGAATGGGTGTTATTTCTTAATTGCTTCTAGTCGTTGTCTGGCTGGTTAAGCTGTACGAGATTCTATAGTTATCACAGTCACTCATTATTATTATTATTATTATTATTATTATTATTATTATTATTATTATTATTATTATTATTATTAAAATAACGATTTAATTACATTTTAAAAATGCACATCAAATTCAGTATACGAAGCAACGTGCGCAGCCAATAATTTTTATTTGCACCCTGTGACCGCATATGAACGTTATTATTGCCGTGCTTTAGAGAAATGGTTGACCCGTGTTGATGTTATCTTGCCAACCAAGCTTGCATACAAGGCTTGAATTGGCTTTTGGAAACAAATCAATCAACGTTTTTACAAAGTCCAGATTGTAAAATCGGGGCCTTGGCGGGCCCAAAAGAAAGGTCCGCTGACTCCCCCCCCCACACTTGCTGCTAGAGGATTTGCATAGATCAGCTAGCGTAACACATACGTGTTTAATAACGAATGGGCAATCAAAATAATCAGGGTATAACAGCCCTATGATACTGCAAAGTATAGGTCAGCATGAAATGTTATGCAAGATGGATATAGATCGATGAAATATATAATAATTGTTAGGAAACATCTTAGAAGCGACTAGTCTGACTTAATTTCTACTTGTTTTTCTTTACGTTTGCGCAATAATTCTGTACAATTTCATATTCTGAATGCACAAAGAATGTTCGTGAATATGATAGGTACTTGGACAAGTTTCAGAAAGGTAGGTTATTAACAGTGCTAGGTCTTATTGGGACTAAAGACACGTCAATCAAATTTATTTAGCATTTCCATATCTAATCATGTATAACCCCAATGATAGGGTTATCACCTAAAATCTTGTGTAAATATTTGCAATTGTGTTATATATCTGGGATGTTTACAATAATTATAGTAATAATAATGATAATAAAAGATAATACAATTATTATTATTATTATTATTATTATTATTATTATTATTATTATTATTATTATTATTATTATTATTATTATTATTGAGTTGTTTATTATATGAGGATAATGCATTTGGTTCTGAAACAATGAACCAATCGTATATGTTATTCTCAATAATATATTTAATAAGCTCTAAATGCAGTGATTATATACATCTATACATCTGTAATTATCTGATACACTCACCTATAATCATATTATATACATACATTCATATACTAGTTTTAATAAAAAAAAACCATAGCCAATAGATATAGATTTGATAGAAAGTTAGGTGATTGGGGTATCCAAGTTACGTATCTCATTTTGTTTGATATCTGTTATAATCAGATAGAAGATTTTTGTGAAGCGTGCTCTCAAAAATAGATTTGGTGTTTGTTTCATATCTATGGGAATGATATTTCACAACACTGCTTCAGAATAATCAAAATATAAATATATTTTGTACAGAGTAGTTTTGAATTTAGGCAGAAGAGGATTAGAAGACAAAATGGACCGGAGATCCAGATTGGGTGGGAGTGTTCTAAGTCCCAGTCATGCTCTCTCCAAAGATACTGTTGAAAAATAACACTTGTTTAAATAAACATTACATAGGTCTAAACTGTCGAATACTTGGTCTGATAGAGCTATAACCTTTGTACACAGATTATTAAGCTTTGTACAGACTGGCAAATTTTGATGCATTATATGCATTTAAAGCTAAGAGAAATTTTTAACCTCTACAACCAAATAAAGTTGATTAATATTATGAAAGCTTAATACAGATTTGTTCTTTATGCAATGACGTTTAAGCGACATGCTTAATACAGTTTTTTTTTTTTAATGCAGCGACGTTTAAGGGACATGCTGAAGATGTCTAATTCAGGCTGTTGACTGTACGGCCGGTTCTTCTGCAATTTAAAAAATTAATATTGTTAAGTGTTCTCGACAATACCTCATTATTAACAGAAGGGTAAAATCTTCAAATCTTCAGACTCAAAGTCATAAGCTATTTTCAATAAAAGACAGATCTGCAGCTTTTGTTTTGCTAAATATTCATGAACGTATGGTTGTTATCGGAAAACGATATGTCAAAAATCTACTACTCGATCATATTTTCATATTTTAGATAATGCATCTATTGTCTACGTATGTTTACTTAACAATGTCCAGTTTACATAAAAAGAACCACATTTAAATTCAGATCTCCCAACAAAATCAAAACAAGCAACATTCTTTTAACGTAGAACAAATATTTCATATATGATTTTTCTGTCCCAACTAATTAGCACACACTCCCAACCCTTTCCTAAGAAAAACCTCCATACCTAAACATTGGAAAACTAAGAATATGAGCGTCTGTTGACCGAGTTGCATTTCTCGACTGATACCATAAACTTTGTTTTAAAATCTACATGTCTAGAAATGTAAACTGTTAGATAATGAAACACTTGAATGCAGTTTAGAGACTGAGATTTGTACAGGATCAAACGCACATAATTTCATGTCTTTAAAATTATTACTGATTGGCTGGCATTGACCATAAATGCAACCATAGCAGGTAATATTTGCTAAGCAACATCAAACTATAGGTATTGTATTATTTCCAGATGAAGTGAGAAGTGAACTGAGATAATTTGAAGCTTAAAGCAAATAAAAACAGCCAGACAAAACCCAATGGCAAATACACAGTATGCCGTTTTAATGCTCATAACCTTTACCCAGAAGCATTCATCAATCCAATTCCATTTCGTCTATTGGCATAAAATCCAATGACATAAATATCACCAAATCAGCAAATGCTTTCACAGCTCTACAAGAAGTAAATACCACATTATTGGTTAAAATACATTATTATAAAATTAAACTTGTTAAAGTCATACATACTAAGTATAAATATACATATTTAGTAATTTTATTCATCGATAAGTTTGGTTTTGAAACTTATTCAATGTGTTTCTCAATATGTACAATATTGAAAACCACAAAAACATCATGTTAATATTATGATCATATTGACTAAAAAAAAGTATACATTTCACACCCAGTAATTACACTGAAAGATGGTACACAATCGACTTCATCATTAAAGATAAGTTTGCATACCGTACAGAAGAGCATATAATTCGTCTTCTGTGTCTAATTTACATAGCTAACATATCCCTTGCTACAACAGAAGCTTACAATGTCAACCATGTATACTCTGTAGATTATGAAAATCATCCTTAGCTGAACATAACTTACGTCTTGTCAAGGATTTTCATTACTGAAAATATATTTGTCTAATTATTATTAATTTTCATTTTTATGTTATCCCAAGTAATGCATTTCCTGTGTTCTCCATATTTCTTCTGAGTCCTTCATAATTAGCAAATATTAATCTAGCTATCGACCTACCACTTTGGTGGGGTTTTCTATTTACAACTATGCCTAATTTTTCCGGAAACATATTTAGCTTGTATCCAAATTCTTTGGAAATAAATATATTATCTTCATTGCCATTTGTAACAAACTCACCATGCTTAGAACGTAGTAAGTTATATCTAGTGTTGGCATATGACTTAGTATATATATATATATATATATATATATATATATATATATATATATATATATATATATATATATATATATATATATATATATATATATATAAAGAATACAAATCATATGGCGAATAACAACCCTTTCAAGCGTAAGTTTATTGCATATTATATATATATATATATATATATATATATATCTATATATATATATATATATATATATATATATATATATATATATATATATATATTTGCCTATAAATCAAATCCAATTGTAATCTGCACACACCCAGATACACCATCGGATGATGCGCTGGCAGATCTGGGCATATGGATTGTCAGCAATTACCAGCCAGTAGTAAAACAACACGCACTTTGGTCTTCTTGCGCATGATCCAGTTTGCAGATTGGCCCTACTTATTTACGTGTATATAATGTGTTCAAATTAGACATACCAAGTCCAGTTCCAGCAACATTATTAACATCCATTGTATGAACTCAATAATGACAACTGAGAAAGTTTACTTCATGTTTGTTTCAGGAAAGAAACGGTTAATATTTTATTAATCATGACCGAATTTCACAGACGAACAACAAGATGTGTCTAACACAATGTTTATACATTTTCAGGTGAAGCTGCGCATTCAAATTGTCTGTTGTGAAAGCTTAAAAAAATGAAAAAAGAAGCTATTTATGCTTTATTACATAACAATGTTACATAATGTTTACAAAAACAACAGCTTTAAGATTATTCCGATGTATTGGAATTCACTAAACCTATCCATGGCAATACGATCCTCTGGATAATTTGAACAGTGTTTCAAACCTAATAAAATATAGGATGTTTGGTGTTATTATAGGAATACCAAATACATGCCAGTGAGCTTGCATGGTGTATTTTCTAAATACATCCAAACGTGTGGTAAAGCGTATCGATCGACACTGAACTGTTTGCACGAAAACTTTTATATTTATAAATGAACACAAATATAGATGGGGTTTTGTTACCGGCAGAGAGAAATTAATACACATGGGTATTGTGAGGGAGATATCGACATAATGGAATCAATATTCAGTTGTAGCGATAGCTGTTCTTGAAAGTCGATGTACTTCATAGGTTCGTTTAAATCCGGTATTCAAGTGCGTGGTAACTGAGGCGAGTTATGTGGATAATGTTGGTCGATTCATTGACAAAAAAAAGCATCAAGACCAAAGAGTTTCAGCAGACCGGGAAGTGTCGACTATAACGGGACTAATCATTAGTCATTCGTCTTCATCGTTGCTTGGGAGTATTGATGCACATAGCCAGGATATCATACGATACTAACATATTATATTCATATTTGTTGACGAAATAACTTATTAGTTAATCGGATGCTTCATGGACATTATATTCACGTGCTCATTTAATATGTCTTCGTTTCATTCAATTTCATCAAGTATAGAATTCACAAAAGCACGTAAAAATAAATACTGCGAGAATGATGCATACAAATGTTTTCAAACACTTCGCTAATATTTGCATGGAGAAACAAGGATATACAAGATGTTTTGCTAATAAGCAGTTATAATATTTAGGGAATGATAGGCCTTTTGTGTTTATACTGGGACGTTGATGTAGTTTGATTACTGGGACATTGATGTAGTTCGATTACTGAGACATTGATTTAGTTTGATTACTGGGACAGTGATGTAGTTTGATTACTGGGACAGTGATGTAGTTTGATTACTGGGACAGTGATGTAGTTTGATTACTGGGACATTGATGTAGTTTGATTACTGGGACAGTGATTTAGTTTGATTATTGGGACAGTGATGTAGTTTGATTACTGGGACATTGATGTAGTTTGATTACTGGGACATTGATTTAGTTTGATTACTGGGACAGTGATGTAGTTTGATTTCTGGGAAAGTGATGTAGTTTGATTACTGGGACATTGGTGTAGTTTGATTGCTGGGACATTGATATAGTTTGATTACTGGGACAGTGATTTAGTTTGATATCTGGGACAGTGATGTAGTTTGATTTCTGGGAATGTGATGTAGTTTGATTACTGGGACATTGATGTAGTTTGATTACTGGGACAGTGATGTAGTTTGATTAGTGGGACCGTGATGTAGTTTGATTAATGGGACATTGATGTAATTTGATTACTGGGACAGTGATGTAGTTTGATTACTTGGACAGTGATGTATTGTGATTAGTTTTGCTCAAAGATATCAACAATTTTAAGGGATAGGTTATCAGTTGTGGCCAGATGGATTGACACAAAATGAAGCTAATGTGTGGAATTTTATATCCTTTAAATTTATATGCTGTAAGTCTTCTTTACCACCATAGCATTATTTCTCTCATGAGATAGACACTTAAGTTGTTGTTGTATGATTTAACGCTATTTTTCAGCACAAGAAGGCTATACATGGCGGCCAGTATTAATGGTGGAGGAAGAACCCTGGAAAACCCAGGAAATAACCACCGACCCACGAAAAACTACTGGCAGACTTTCTCACTTACCCACTTTAGCAGAGTCTTGTCTCGAACTCACACAAATAGAGATGAGATGGAAGTGATTCGTAATGGTCAGCTCTTTAGACCACTCGGCCACTTGGGGCCCTTAGACACTAAGTAAAGCAGTACAAGAATTGATGGATGTAATCAAGCTGATTACATACATTTTAAATCTAAGTCTAGTAAATATAAAGGATTTCAAGGATGTAATGGTCTATAGCAGCATTGGCATTATAAGCATCTAATATCACTTGAATACGTATTCTCTTTTCTCTTTTCTCCAGAAGCAGTAGACCATGCATAGACTGTGTCCTCAATCACAACTCTTTCCATATACCATATGCTTAAATTATGTTTGAGTCAGTCCACATGGCTTCGTGCGGTTCTTTCTTTGATTGTTTTTCTTTCTGTATTGTTTTCATAATCAAATCCTCAATGGCTTTGTTTAACTCGTAATGAGAGGATTGAAAACATTTTTTTCTGTATCCTCTATTTCCATAATTATTGCAAGAAAATTAAGTTATATCACTAATATGATTTCAATTAAGTAATTGGAATAACTGTATAATCTGGAATTGAAACTGATGCATGAAGGTGCTAAAAAGATTCATTTTGATGATTCTGTCAAGATTTGTTTTTAAGTTATACTTCTACAACACACAATACAAGTGCCATAAGTGACGAAAGTGTCAGGAGCAGGAATGAGACTATACAGTTGTTTCCATGTCCGAATCCTTGATAGATGTCCTGGGATGTAGCAGGATCAATTGTTACAGTCCCACCTGTGTAAAAGAAATCATAGGTCAATCCAAACGTAAATAGTAACTCGATGTGTTAAAACTTGGAGAATCTCATCCTTCAAAGAAATGAAACCGCTTTTGACCTTCTGTGATCAACAAAATTAAATTTAAATAAAACTTTTTATAGTATGTAACTAATGGTTTTGTTACGGCTATCTCAAATTCTAATTTTATTTTGATACAGTCATATGATGCAGACAATTGAAATGATATAGAGTAAAATTCCATCATTTCATGCATGACGAATATCAGGACATTACAAATACGCGGATGCATAATTCCTTGCAGTTTAATTAGCTCTGCCTATTTGATATTGCTCTGTGTATTTAATTTATATTGTATTTGACCTTTGCCCGTAATGAGAGTAGAGTAATGGCTTTCCTGAATTTGGTTATTTTGAAAGATGTTTACTTGGTTTCAAGTTTAACTCATTTTAACTTAGATCAAGTGAATGAATATTGTAAATAAGGTTTTCATTCACGTTTCTTGTAAGTCTATGGAAATCTATGATCAGAATTTTAGTTGTGTTCAGATATCATTTGCGATGACTAATTTGTTTTAATGATTAATTTCAATTACAATGTGCTCACATAATTTTTGGACGAAAACACTACTTTAAGATTATTGTGACTACATTCAGAGACATTAAGGATTATATCATTATGATTCATCTATAATAGTGGTACATCAGCACATTCTGTATTATATCAGTATGATATATCAATACTAGTGGTATATCACATTAGGGACTATTGATACGTAGACACATTTAAGTATATTTATACATAAGTATATTCAAGATTACCGGATATTTCTTAGGAATTATAATAAAACATTAAGGATTATTTTAGATTTAATTCACTGTCTTTTAGTCTCACTTGAATTTTCACTTTATATTCAATGAAAATAAATTATTTCTTGATTTTATTCAGCTGTTGGTTTCTTATATTTCTGGTATTTAGTTAAGACCGTAGGGTCGGAGCACTATACATTTAGTGAATCAAAACTATTTTGCTTTTCTCAGACAGTTTTTAAGTCACAACATATACAGATAATTTTATTATAATTGCATTTGTTAGTAAATATCAAAAAATTTACATTCTTCAAAACGTGAATATACACAGGATAAGCTGCATTTAATTTTCTATAAACCGTGGGAAGAACTACTGTATATCGGCTTCTAAAGAATTGAGTTAAGAAAAAAGTAGCCAATGTAAACGTTAAAAGAGAAAGCATACCCACCACATGCCTTCTAAATGAAATATGACATGCTCTTTTAATTAAATTGAATAAGCTATATTTGATTAAATCAATCACAAGTCTCTGTAATTCTCTTTAAAAAATCTTTCTTGGCCATAATTGATACAAACTTAAAAATTTTCACATGTGCAAGGTCAAGGTCTAATGTCATCACTATTCTGATGTAAATGCTGTCTCCGAAATGGCAACATTCGAAGAATATTCAATTAATGTGCTTTAGCGGATAAATTTTACACATGGAGTGTTTGAACACGTTGACATCTCTGAGGTCAAAGATATTTCAAAAGCCTTGCCTGCATGCACCAACCCATATACCTTCATGACTAAGCAGGCATCAACGAAAAATGATGGCACTGAATCGGTGTTATATGAGCTCGTGCGTAGCAGACACACTCGCATGACGACCTCGTAAATAATTCTCATATATATATATATATATATATATATATATATATATATATATATATATATATATATATATATATATACACACACAAAGAGGTCTCTAGATAAGACAGATGCACAAAGCTGCAATAAATAATAAATTAAAACACATTCAATATTGAAGCACATTAAAACATTCGACGAGAAAGAGATTTAGTCCTACCAACGTCATATATACGTGCGCTTACCAAGTGTAAAGTAGACAGCTTCGCTCTTCATTCCCACTCCTCCAGGACTGTACCCCATCATCCGCAACACATAAACTTCGTTGATCTGAATTCCATATAATACTTTCTCTGGTACTTTTCCAACTTTAACTTGTGTAGCAGTACGAATATCTTCATGTACTTTCCAGTACATCATCTGTTTTATATATATATATATATATATATATATATATATATATATATATATATATATATATATATATATATATATAGGTGGGTGTGTTGTATATGTGTCTGTCTGTCAGTCTCTCTGACTGTCTGTGTGTAATAATTAACTGATATATCTTGATGTCCAAGCATTTGAGGGTTAAAATGTTTAAAGGCCTTAATCCAACCGCAGGCAAGAAAATAAAAACATTTCCTTGTGTGGTATATCTATATCGGTAAACCTTTTAATACAATGCCTATTATGATGTAACATTGTAATTAATGTGTATTTTCTATTGATTTAGCGTTCAAAAATCTGGCGCAATGTATTTGGCTCATGTATATATTGGTAATGTTTGACTCATAAGTACACATTTCTGCTAATGGAACAATAATGCTTTAAAATTCAATCTAAAATATCAGAAAGAGCATCTGATTGGTGTTGATGGTGTTAGACTTTAAAGCAGATCCTTCTTCGTGCATATTATCAATACAGTTTTTATATAATTGCACAATCTTTTGTGGGATTTTTTCCGACGTATAAAAATATTTTTAACATCTCGTTAAGGTTTGTTTCTGTCCGTCATTTTGGTTAGTCTATGGTTAAAATAATGTTCCAGCACAAAATGATTCCCTCATTTAGTCATCGCGGCCACTGAATGGAAATACGAATAGAAGATCTTTGTGTTTTTGTTTCGGAAATATTTAACGGTTTAGTTTGTAAAGGTTCAGTTGTCGTTTTTTGTACAGGGGAACTTTTTAATATTGTCATGAAACATTTCTGTACAGGGGACTTTTTTAATATTGTCATTGAAACATTTCTGTACAGGGGACTTTTTTAATATTGTCATTGAAACATTTCTGTACAGGGGACTTTTTTAATATTGTCATTGAAACATTTCTGTACAGGGGACCTTTTTAATATTGTCATGAAACATTTCTGTACTGGGGACCTTTTTAATATTTTCATGAAACATGCAGAAATTGTTTTTCACCAAATGGCATACATATGCCGTTCTAGGAGCTATGAAAACACCGGACACTCAAAAGTGGGCAAATGCAGTACATAATTAAACAAAATATTTATCATTACGGCTATGTCGTTGTTATTTACTTGCATTTTACTTGATACAATAGTTAATCGTTACAAGAGAAATCAAATTCGTGCAATTACCACACGTCCGTCATTGATATCTTACTTATAAAAACTGCAGTCAGACTCTCACAGTTGTCAGTTTACATTTACCTACAAAGTATAACATATTCGGATGATATAAATGGACTACTGTTCTATATTGTTATAAAATCTGTTCAACAAAATCAAAATGGCGGTCACATTAGAAAGCCATCCTAAGCCCTGGCTTTGTAACGATGCAAGAGGATGGCCAGAAAGTGTTTTTTTCTTTCCTGCCCGTTCTCGCATTGAATAGGACCTGTATAATCAGCTGGTAATTTTTGATCGCATCAGACACAGTTTTGTCAAAGCATTATAAAACATAAAGGAATGACCTATCGGTTTGGCCATACAATTGTGGTGAAGATCGCTCAGAAATCAGGTGAACCAGAGTCGATTACATCACTGCGGCTTAATTGCTTAGATTCAACCATGGTATTCACTATCCGATGTTATAAATACTTCGTTTTCATTCGGAAAATTCCATTCATGCTTTAAAACTGTCATTTGTAAGGCTTTGTTGAAAAACCAACACTTGACCTCTCATTCATTTTAGAAAACTTGAGAAAAAAGTTCTTCTTTCGCAACTTGTATCTCAGCTGTATTACATAGACCTTTTAGCAATGTACAGTGTGAATATTTCCGTCGCCATAGTACTTAAACTGCCCTTCTGAGAATAGATACTGACTTTGTATCTGCTTTGGAAAGTGGAAATATTACAGTCCTTGCAATTCTTGATTTATTTGCGCCATTTTATAGAATATACCCTGATATATTACTTGACCATCTCCAGGATGTATTTGGTATTCATGCTACAGTCTTACTTTGGTTCAAGTCTTACTTAGTCAACAGGACATATAGTGTATCCATAAAGGCCAAGCATTCCAGCCCAGTTGATCTATGTTTTCTCACTGTTAAAACAAACTCAAACGGACAACATTCTTTTGCGCACAAGAAACCATCGACGTGGAAAGAATTGCCCATCGATCTTCGACGCAAAGACACTCTGATCTATCAAGAATGTTATTAAAACCCACCTACTTCGACCACAAGAAAAAGCTTAAAGATTTAAAAGCGTTCACTTTCTTAAATATTGTCAACATGTTTTATTTATTCTTTAATTTAGTGATTTTTTTGTGATCTTGTCTTGGCATGTTTTCTGTTATACCGTAAAGCGCATAGAGCTTCTCAATATTAAAAGCTATCCTGAATCCACATTACTAATAATAATACAATAATAATAATAATAATAATAATAATAATAATAATAATAATAATAATAATAATAATAATAATAATAATAATAATAATAATATTATTATTATTATTATTATTATTATTATTATTATTATTATTATTATTATTATTATTATTATTATTATTTTTATTCCTGCTGGTAAATGTTGTTGTTGAGTCAGTTTAACCAGAATTAATTTAGAGGAATCTTTCATTTTTCAAACTATTAATAGCAGGTGCTCACACGATCAATGACATGCGAATTTCTAATTAAAAAAAACCACGATACTCAAACTATGAATAGATACTCTATTTCCTGTAAGGAATATAATCAAGTTCACTTTCATAATACATACCAAATAGCCCTGAAGAGATTCTTCCTTTTCGGTAGTGCTGATCTCCCGCCATAAAACGCGTACGCTGTTGGGTCCATGAGAGTACACTGTGACATGTTGTGGGTAACTTTGTGGCGCTAGTGATTTCAAAATACAAATGCACATGAATACTGGAAGACAAACAAAAAGAAGCAAAAACAATTCCTCTTTCGGCAACATGTTTGTGCCATGGGAAATGAAGAACCATTACCTAAATCTTTATTGTGTTAGTTTCTTTGTTAAAAAAAAGAGTTCAGCATGAAATGTCAATTCAAAACTGAGGTGTCATTAATGTAAAATTTCTATCCATCATTTACGTTGACTAAGTGAATGAATAATGATTGACTGGTGTTTACTTGCACATAAACACATTAAAGGCGATATCGTACCGCGCCAATATGAGTTCTTGAAAGAGAAGACTTAATTACATTTGCACTTTTTTCTTTTTATTTCCACTGGCTGTGTTTTGAAATTCAATATATATATATATATATATATATATATATATATATATATATATATATATATATATATATATATATATATATATATATATATATATACTTGGACTTATCAATATGGTATATGTTCCACTCATTGTGTTCCTTTTGATAAAATTAAATATTTCCTCTTTCATGCGATTTTCAGCAAATGGATTCGTAGATCCCTTTTAAATTTATTATATTATTATTTGCATGATCTGAAACAAAATTAATTCCATTTGGCTCCAACCACTGGTCGACTTTTATGGACCATTTTAAAGAGAAATGCAGGAGACCTAAAACTCCTCATTTTTCTCTTCCATGTAACATAATAATAGGTAAACCTACATTTTAACAATTTAATAACATCTGAAAAGTCACGGTCAGTAAATTATTAATGCGGTACATAATATGTCGCATTTTCTGGTTTTTGTACGAGACTGTCTAACAAAGAAAAATTTATATAAGCACACATTTTATTCAAGCTAAATACGCTTTAAATTAAGAAAAAAATTAATCTTGTGTGTAAGCATTTTATCGATATCTCCTTTTTAAAAGCGGAAAATATCTTCGTGTATCGAACTCTTAAGCCATAAAATCAAGTATGCATCTGCTGTAATTTATAAATAAGTTCCGAACTTGTTTCGGGAAGGATATCTAGATCAATAAACCAAAAGGAAGCGTAGGAGAACACAACTTGATAAATTAAAATATAGACTTCTAGTCTCAGTCAGTGGATAGTGTAAAATGAGTAGGATGCATGATTTAAAATGCTTTTCTGACTACATTTAAGTATTGGTTCTATCACTTAGAATAAAGAAAAAAATGAGTGAAAATAGTTAAGTTCGTGTCAGTAAAGGCTCTATTATAATCGCTTTGATAATATATACACATCATCCGATTAGTGTCTACTTCAAATAACATTATATATATATATATATATATATATATATATATATATATATATATATATATATATATATATATATATATATATATATATATATATATATATATAATTTATGAATGTACCGTAATGTGCTTAATATTTTTCCCCCACTATGTTTATACATAATGCAATTGTTAATATGGATATAAAAAGCATATGTATAAAAAAAATCTTCCAACAAAACGCTTTTTGTATTACCATAATTCAGTGTTTCTCCTAATCTCCACTCAGATATAGGTCCAGTGCCCGCCGAATTAAATACAAACATAGCCACCCAATATCTGGATTTGGGAACCAGTCCAATAATCAGAGTATGGTCCTGATTGCCGTAGACAAATGTGCTTTTCGCCTGTAGATTTGGATCATCTTCTCTATACCACGTGATCTGCAATTTTAAGTTAGTTTTAGAAATATATACTAATTAGACAGTCAAAAGCTTAACGATTAAATATCCTCTTTATATATTTAATATTATTTATTTAGAGTAAAGTGTGCTTTCTCTTATTTAATATTTTACGTGTCTCAGTAATAGACCACCGCAGAATTGCACCTAGTGACCGGTTCTTAAAAGGCTTTTTCTTCGCATCGGTGGCTCGTTGAGCCCCAGTAAAAATGCATAATGTTCCACAAGATGATACATCAAGCAAATACTGAAATCCACAGTAAATGATTATAGACTAAATAATTATTGTCTAAAGATGATTAAGAACTGAAAATTAAACATTTATAAAGTTGAATTATACCATTTGTCATTACGTTTTAATGAAAACTATTCGTATTTGCGTTTTAAGTAGACTCTGACAATCTTGTATGATCAAATTATATTGCATTTTGAGCAACAATAAGAGTAGATGCCATTATCGATCTTGCCTCTTTAAGATAAACACGTTTATTACCACTAGATCAAGTGTCTAACAGTTGAATACCACTAGATCAAGTGTCTTAACAGTTGAATACCACGAGATCAACTGCCTAATAGTTGAATATCATGAGATTATCTAACAGTTCAATACCACTAAATCAAGTGTCTGTAAAATACCATTAAATCAAATGTCTAATAGTTGCATACCACAAGACCAACTGTCCAATAGTGAATACTACGAGATTAACTAAAGTTAAATACCACTAGATCAAGCATCTAACAGTTGAATACAACTAGATCAAGTGTCTAACAGTTGAATGCCACTGGTTCGACTGTTCGACAGTTAAATACTGCGTCGAAGATGCAAAACTAGTCTAGTTTTAACACGATATACCTTCGAGAAGAGGGAGGAGGGATGAGCACTTTAATAAGAGAATCAACTAAAAGCTGTTACACTTACAACTATTACAGTTTATCTTGCTCATTATCTCTTTGAAAATCAAGATGATCCTGTTATGTTAGCAATTGATGGGGAGATACATTTATATCCAAATGAGGAACACTTTCAGTTTCAACGGCATTCATACTGCGTTCATTAAAGGTCGATCACTGGTAAAGCCAATGATCTTTGCAGCAACTACTGAATTCTCGTTGCCGGTATAGGTCCATACAAAGCGGACACGAAAAATATAATCACTTATTCATTTCGAATACCTTACTTAAAACGAATATCAATAACATTAAAAGCTGGGTTGAAGAATGATATGTTTACATAGTAACGGGTTAGAAAGTCTCTCTAACTGAAGCATAACCTTGGCATTACAACCTAAATGCCATCATTTTAGACTAGGTAAAAACAAATGTCTAGGGAAGATGCCAATAAAAATCAATTAGCGACTGATATAATGGATTGCTGAGTCAGCAAAGGGCGGATCCAGAATTGAAAGTTCTTTTTTATAAGATGATCGAGTTACAAAGATTTCAATCATTTAATTAATGGAGATGTTCTAAAATTTAATCTGTGATGCTCGTAACAAAGACATCCTTGTTCATGGACCTTCATAAGATGATGCCATTTTACCGGAGATAATCATGCAGCAGAATTTGCATAAAAAGGAAGTTGAACATGAAAATTGGGTGAAACGTTCTGCTAGCTGCAAAACTATTTAGTAAAATATGCCGAGGGAGATTTTTCCCTTCTCGGTGAAGATGATAATAAAAACACCAGTTGTAGTGTATATCGGTTCAAGCAAATGCAGCGACACATACTAACGTCAGTGACTGTGACACGGTTGCATCAGGAGACGAGTGATTTAGGCATATACAGCACATCAGCACATACTGTTGATGATGACACAACGTCATGGGATTGCAAACGCCAATGTAGAGCAGTTGCTCGGTTTGTGGAAATCTATTCCCTATTGCATCAGTGATTTGGTACCTCAGGCATACGAGGCGTTTGACTGAATATTCTTGTCATGTTAGGATCGGCATGGTATGTTTATCAGTTCACCTTTCTGCTGCATATTCCTCAATATTTTTAATTGTCAAGAATGATTTTACCAACAGGTAATTTTTTCATCAGTTTGTTAATCAAATGTATTTTTATCTGACCCTGATCTCCGATAAGTTCTTTTCCAGTTAATTGCTTAGTGTGTCCATCCGTTCGTGTTTACAGCCATGGATTCATAAGCTATATGATTCCCCGTATTGATCCAGTTCTCTGTCGTCTGCCTGGATGTCATTTTTGTCTTTTTTGTCTGCCAATTCAAACAACATCCTATTTGTCTGTTCGGTAAATTGAATGTTTATTTATCTTCAAATACTTTTATACTTTTCCTTCAAGCCCGTGAATACCAGGATATATTACAATTGTATTAAACTAGGATACTTTGCTTTCAGCTTTGCACCTCATTTTAGGCGATTTTAATGATAAATATTCAAAGTTTATTCAGATGAATAAATTCAAAACAGGAAGCAAAAGACGTATAATGGAGTGTTCATATTTTTCATCATATGTATACTTACTTACCATCCAAAGTACCTACATATACAACATTTACACATCTTGCAAATACTCTAAGTGATTTTCGAAGCGTAAATATGAGAAAATATAAAATATACACTTGTGTAATTGCTGTCCTAATGATCAAACATCCGAGGTAAGCACACAAAGTATATCGATATGTTTGTAATCTAAGTAATATAAATCTAAATACACTGCATTACTAACATATAGGTTTGGAATCATTTAAATAATTTCACCACGAAAATATTTACAAACGATAATCTTGAGAACTGGCAATGTGTAATGCATGAACGGTAAAGTGAATTAAAAACTGCCAAACTAAAGTAACTTTTATAATAAAGCGATTAATATGAAATATAATATTCTTAGTAATACGAAAAGAGATGTATGCACGTCTATGCATATATTGCAATACTCAAACAGAACTCGACACTCGTACAGTGGAACGTTGATGCGCTTCGTTTGGTGTTTTTTGCTGTATATAAGGTCATCATCACATAACATTAAAACAAAATAAAAATACCCATGCAATGAAACGAACTGTTCTATCAAGCACCACATATTACATACATTCTGAACTTCATCAATAAAGACTCAAAGACAGCGATCACAGGCCCTGGGGTAAGAAACACCCGGGCCTCTCCTAGTTCTTGTTCAATCAAACGTTTTCTTTTATAAAATTTAAAAGTGTTGTCCGGGGATATATCCCCTGTTGCCCCATCTTGTTGGCCCTGATAGTAGTCAAATGTAAACTAAGTACTTTGAATCATACATTTGTATACCTGTATGTCCTTTTAAAACACTGCATCATTCAGAATAATTAAATTATAATGAATTAAATTATATTGCGCTTCGTGAATACGTAGTTTATGTTTAATTCAGTCATTGTATTTCATTTGTGCAAGTAATTGGTCTGAAATCTGTTCTGAATTTTAATATGCTCATTTGATAAATTTAATTTTATGTTTCCATCACCATCATCGAACGCACCCCCAAAAACAAGCTTGTGAAAATTTTATTCAAGGCCACATTTTGAAATTTTAAATGTATTTGTGGATGAAACAAATTTAAAAAGAACTACTTTACTCAAAAAAGATAGAGATGATAAAAACAGTTTTATTGCAAAAGAAAGAAATTCAAATTAGTGTAAAAAAAATGGTATATGCATGATAATAATTCGTAAACATTTACCTGACCAGGAGATGGATAAAATAAATTTCAATGCTTTTTGAACTAATCTTTAATTTCATTGTACATTTTGTAATCTCCAAAAATACATATATAAAAAAGATAGGTTTACACTAAAATGCTCAAGAAGATAAATTTACTTTTGCATATGCTAGAATATCGAAGTTATTTTCTGGACATATTAATATCAGAAACAAAATTTTACAGCTTTAATTTCCTCTAACTTTAAAATTTAGTGCTGCCTTCATATGGTTTTAAGCACATTAATTTTAAAACTAAAATGATAAAATACAGGATGGAAGGTATGCATTGACGTACTATCCATACCCTAAGTTATGTCATAATGTTAGTTCTTACTATTAACAGTCATTATTGATATTATTTGTTTTTCACATTTGTGTAAGATATGTATAAGTCGACTAATACATTACTTAAAATATAGCTTCATAAACATGGAAATATTTCATAAATGTTCTGGCAAACCGTTTGTTGATTCAAACTATAAATAAATTATAAGGATACTAAATTCACCAGAGAATATTCGAATAAATATTTAGAAAAATTGCTATTATAATGCATACCAAATATATGGCCTTTTAAAGAAAAATGAACAAAGCCTAAGATCCGCGTAGAGTTCAGTTTGGAGTACAACTTGGAAAATGATCACAAGAATTAAATAATCCAAAAGAGAAAAATCAAAACAGAGCCCAGATTTATGACTGAAAGAATTGATATTAACCATCTGTAATATATGCACGTGATCAAATCCTCAAACGTGTTTTACTTAAAAGGTGACTATTCTTTTAGGGAAATTGGTGTTATATATAATGCGAAAAAAGTTTGTTTTTTTTAAATAAAGCACTCGAACAAATCAAGGACGGCGAAGTCACTAACGGCATAGGCTATAAGCTAACTATAAAAAATTAAATATATTTCCAGATTTCTGTACCATAAGATTCAAGATTAAAGAAATAAATCATAAAATGTCATTAATAAATGACAATTGAAACGAACAACATAATTAACATTATCTACCGTAAGAATTACATGACACACTTACGGTAATATATATTATGCTGTTTAATGAGGATATTGAATTTTAAAACAGCTTCTCCAACATGAAATTTTAAGTAATATGATTGTTTTCCTATTCCATTGCGTTATTTTAAAATGTACTATGTAATACTGCAAGAGGTATTACCAAACATAATGACAAAATAAAACTAATAACTATATAGTTCATATGCCAATGAAAAATTAATCTAGTTAATAGTTGTAATGGTTGACATATTACCTAACGACCAAGGAATTTATCGTAGGCTGATGAACTGTATTAAAAATGGGACTGATTTAGTTAAGTTGATAGAACATTACAGAGGTAAAATAACAAAAACATACGCGATGTATCGTGTATCGAACCAAATACAACTCAAGTTCCTACATTAACCTATAATAGCATCTACATATATGTTACATATATGTAATTTAATCATATTTTTAATTTATTTGTGTTTAATTACTTTTTACTGTAATGATAATTTTCACGAAAATTTGATACTTTTGGAAACTTCAGTATTCTGTTTTTACCTGATTTTAACGCAAAAGTGTTACTTTATTATTATTTTTAGCTAACCTTGGTTGAGAGATTTGCAAAAACTAAGTGAAAATGATTGGTTATTACCAAGGTCATGTTCGGCTTACGTGTTAGCCATGTTGTAAAGAACGTTTATTATATTCGTTTCTAGCGTGAGAATCTGCTAATTAGACGGGGCTTTTCTAGGCTAAGTGCTAAATGGCATTGTTTTACTGCGCTGATCAAATTAGTGATCACGTATCCCCGTCACGTGAGCTATCATGTGATCTAAAATTGTAGGTTAAAACAGACGTTTTCTGGTGGATTTGATCAGTCGTAAAAAAAAATCCTTTCAAATTGAAAGGTATTCTTGTTGTCATTATTTGAGTTGAATTTCGTATCTAAAATATTTTTTTCACTCTGGAAAATATTCTTCGTCGACGAAATTCTTGGACAAAGACATTTATTAAATTACTCTGAATTCAAAAGCCGGAATTATATTCTTGGTGACTCAACAAGGAACTGTTGACACATCAACACGAACTGATCATAGCGGACGTCAAAGCCTAACATATTGGAACTTCATCAAGATTTGAACTTGGATTCAATTAGAATTGTTGAGTGATTTGACTTATATTTTGAATTATACCATTCATTTTTGGATTATATTCATAAACCATAAGCCCTACTTCATATTAATACCTTGTCGTCTAGGGAAATAAATTATTTTGTTAAATTTACAAAACCTGTTGACTTTCTCATTTCTTTTGTTACTTTTGTACATGCCTAAACGTAACACCATAAAAGACTTATTGTATTATACATGAAGTATGTCACAATGTTAATAGTGCATCAAAACGATTACAAATAGGTACTATGAACATTTTCTTATCATTATTAATATCGAGGAGGATATAGTGTTATTTTGTATGCCCTATTGCTTTGAAATAAATCCATTTTGATTAGTCAAGTTCAAGCAATAAGACATGAATACTATTTCACATGCTTTAGACAACTCAATCTTACCGTTTCCAGTTACGGAAATAACACAAATATGTTACTGCATAAAGTTTTTGTAGGGAATTTTATTTATCGCTTGTGTAATACATGGTAGGTAATGAGAAATCCATTTGTTTGATTCGGCGTATAATTTCTTTCAGAATGTTTTAATATCTGAGTAAATTAATGGCTTTTGCACAATAATAAATAAGTCGTCTGAGAAAAAATGTACTATTGTCGGCCATGCAAATGGCATAATAAAATCAAAAAATATTTTGTTATTGATATAAGTTCTTTAGTCATTATCAGCAAGCCTACAGGACAATCATCCAAAAGAGCTACTTCAATAGCAGCAAGATTCAAAGTCTGATGTCATAACATTGACAAATTGGAACATTGCGTAATATAATTGTTATAATACCTCATATCCATCAACTTTCCCCCTCATTTCATTACGGATATTTTGGATAGGTTCCCAGTAAACATTTAGTGCCGTCGAGTTGACTGCCTCTACGTTCAGTATATTTGGCCTCGTGATTGGCACTAGGAAAGGTACAAAATATAAGAGAAATTTTGAATATTATACCAAACATCGATAACAACTCTTTACCATCTTTGTCAGGAAAATATCTCCAATATTTATATTGCAAACATCAAACTAAACTAGATAGGCATAGAATTTATTCCAATTATAGTATGAAATAAAAAAATATTTAAAGGTTACATTTTCAAGTGTCAAATTTCAAATCAAAAGGACAAGTGTCTGCTTAAATAATTTTAAAATTTATTAACTCGTTGTCTATATAACAAATACAAAATATCCTCAATTAAAACTGTTTTTACTTAAATTGACATGGAGATAAGCCTAACAACAATGTTCAATTCATTTATCATTTAAGAGGACATGTGGATCGATAGTAGGTAGGTAGTTAGAAAATTAGATACATAGATATGTAAGTTGTGAAGACGTAGATACCTATGCAAATGTACAGGTAAGTGTGTAAATTGTCACATGACAAAAGGCGGGTCCTTCAAAGTGCATATGTTCCAGCAACTCAGAGTTTGTGTCTCATTGATTGATTAAGAAGCAGGTCTCATAATGTAGAAACCAAAAGAGAGAATTTAGTCATCCTGAAGTTAAATTACTTCGACAATATTTTTTTTCAGATTTGCGACAACGATATTAAATATGACAATAAACCTGTAGGCAATGTGTACAAGATTAAGGATAATTCTATTATGCAAACGAGAATGAGACTATTGAAATAAATTACCAATGTTCTCTACTTACTTCCTTCCGCAGAATATATAATAGTTATTGTTGAATTTGGTCCAGGACCAAGATCGTTAAATGCAGCTACTGTGACTTCATATTGAAGGTAGAAATTCTTCTCTCCGACTAAATGAACATACAATCCTATATTATGTCTGATGGTACCCTGTTGGCAAGGAAATGTACATCAGACGTAAATTTATTGATTAAGGTGATATATATATATATATATATATATATATATATATATATATATATATATATATATATATATATATATATATATATATATATATAAACAAAAAATACATACATGCATACATACATGCATACATACATGCATGCATACATACATACATACATACATACATACATACATACATACATACATGCATGCATGCATGCATGCATGCATGCATGCATGCATGCATGCATGCACGCACGCACGCACGCACGCACGCACGCACGCACGCACGCACACACACACACACACACACACACACACATACATACATACATACATACATACATACATACATACATACATACATACATACATACATACATACATACATACATACATACATACATACATACATAAACTAACTTTGCTAAGAAACCTAGGTTATATGCTATCTGCATTATTACACTGTATATGAATTACGTGTCGTACTGACTATATGCCTTCTCGCATGCGTTAAATCAGTAAAATTATAATCTCTTCTACTTTTATATTTATGTCTGCATTTATATCTTTGTAATAATTTGATGAGCTGTTGGCTATGGTGAGTCGGTGGGATCTTTTTTTAGATGGATTAATTAGCCAGTTTCTATGAGCTTATTTCATGATGTGCAGTGTTCGCCAGACTTTATGACAGTATTCCATAGACTTTATGACAGGATTCCCTAGATTTTATGACAGTATTCACTAGACTTTATGACAGTATTCACGAGACTTTATGACAGTATTCACGAGACTTTATGACAGTATTCCCTAGACTTTATGACAATGTTGACGAGATTTTATGACAGCCTAGATTAGCTCCAGAAAATGAACTATGTCTACAGTCTTAACATTGGGATTTTTCTGGATATTTTAAGCATAAGTATTTCGCAATTTGAGATAGGAATGATTCTTTGTATTTGGTGTTTAGGCCGATTTTTGCAATACATGGACTGAAATAATACATGCAGTCTTGGAAGGTCATACAAATATGGAACAGGAAAAAACATGCAAGTCTGAAGTTAGAGTTTCGTGATTTGGGTTGAGTTTTGTTTTAGTCATTAGAAATTTAGAGAAGAAATTATTTTTTGGTGTTAGCGCGTTTAAGAACCCATCAGTCCACAATGCTTGAGATTCTTTGTAGTGGGGGAAATAATGACTTTGTTTCATTCCCTTGGTAAGAGGACTGCTTGCATGTAAAACTTTGATAACTGAACGTCGACTGCTTCCAGTAATTTGTATCAGAGATATTTATATAGGTCTCCAAATTTTGAATGTCCTTGAACACCAGTTTGGTTCAGCCCCGATGACTCAACTATTTTATTTGAGGCAACATACTTCTACTGCTTTCATCAATAGTGTTTCCGTGATCTAACCAAAATCAACCCGAACTAGTTAGCCAGAAACACGGTCTTGATATAAAAGTGCCCGCCTCTTTGATGCCATTGTGCTACATTGGGTATACAAGAACTAAGCATAGTGGTCATCTATGTCTCTATTTTGATTCTATCCAACCGAGGGCAACATTCAGTTTTACTTCGGGCAGATCATATAATAAAAATCAACGTCCCCTGAACGGTCATTCAAAAAAGAAAGTGAAAGTGAATTATGAACCTTATTAGAAAGTTACAAAACGAAGCAAACGTATAGTCTGATGACAAGTTCTCGCGATTTGACCTTATATAAGGGCCTTGACTAACATAGATTTTGTTCAAGTTGTGCATATGCACTAACATGCATATCGCATTAGCTTGATATAGTTAGTTGTCAGTTATCCCAAACATAACTAAAACTATAATTTAGCATACAGATGGTGGGGGCGACAGATGAAGCGGTTGCCCCCGGTGTCCGTTTTCGTGGGGCGACAAAAACTAGAGGAGCCCAATGTCTTAGGGTGCAAAAAACTATATCATGGCGTTGATCGTCTATTCGGGCGCCATTTACCCTTAGTACACCACTGGAAATATATACTTGTCAATTGAAGAATTGACAGGATGGCCTTTCTGGTTGGAGTTGGTATTGCCATTAAATATCTTATAAACATTTTATATAAGTTGAATCCATAACGGCAGACCCAGATATATTGTGGTAAAATGGACAGACAGATAGGGGTCTATGCAGTTTGTTAGGAGACTTCAATCGAATAAACAATATAGACCACGCTCAGATGGAACATTATGCGTCAGGTCTATGTTGTTTGTAGTTGGACTTATAAGCTAGTATATATGGTAACTGTTGGTATCGCTGTGAGCATTTTTATTGAATACCATATAAAGTATGGTCAATCAAATTAGCTCAATAATCAAAACATATGCTTGTATTATGTACACGTGTGTTGTTATGTGAATAAGTAGAGGTTTACAGTTTAGACATGTCTGCTAAAGAAAAGGATTTTTTCAATTGTTCCAACGTTTCAGTATGACAACTAATATAATTGTCTAAAACTGAATAAGTTTTCACAAAACTCTGAATTCAAACACTATTACGAAGAATCCTGTGTCATTTCATCGTGCATAAATTATGAGAATGGAAAAATTTACACAGGAACAAATGTATAATACAATGATCAATATATATTAAAAAAGATTCCAACAAAAATTTTGAAAAACTACATAGAATTTCGTTCTTAAACAAATCTAATTTCCCACAGCGAGCTTACCAACAAAAATTGGAGAAAATCTTTGCTGATTATTTTGCTGGAGCTAAGTTTGTAGACTACAAAAATATCTTGTAAAATATGCCAGACTACCAAAGAGAATATTGAAAACATACCTTCTCCCATTTTTCGTCGGTGTTTGATTTCTTTCTGAAGTAAACATTGTAACCTATTCCAGGACCACACCATTCAGAAGGGTCCATGGGCTGCAAAATAAAAAGCTTAGATCTAAAATATTAAAATCTACCAAAATGTGACGTTTTTATAAAGGAATGCGAAGAATCTGATTAATTATACAAAACACAATTTATTCCATTGCCATTATAAAAACATAACAACAAATATTTAATAATAACTTAGACACGAAATTTACCTTTAACAAAATTCTATATGAACACGGAAAATATCTAGATGATTCAAATAATTAAAAATATGGCCTACAAATGGGTTCGACAAAATAATAGCAAGACTTCGTTCATACATTGATTCTATGTTGTGCACGTTTTCTGATAACAATTCCAAACTGATGTTATTACAATACCAAATTCTCATAAATATAGTTTTAACCAAGACAACAATCTTATAAGCATCAAGACAATAAAGACTGCTAGAGTATTTGATCTTTTGTCTGCCTTTTGTGGGAATGGTAGTGAATTGTATCCGTTTTTAATAGGATTTGTATTAAATTCATGCATTAAGGAAATGAGACTAAACTTGGCAGTTCGGCAAACCTTAGAAAACGCACAACATCACTCACTACATAATGCAATTCAAATCAGTGTCAACGCACTGCCACTCACACTAACATGAAAAATATAAAAGAACAATGAAGCGATATTCATGGTGCAGGCGTAAGTGATCAAACTAATACCAAAACTGGTTTTGATTTTATACAATTTGTACGTTTCTTGGTCGCTTTACTCAAATCATTGGCAATATAAATTCTTATCTGTGAATATCCTGCGGCAGCAATTCATGTCACAGGCATTGTTGTTATTTTGTTAATCTTCAATGTTACATTTTGCTCTGAGTTTATAGAGATGCACATGCGCTTAATATGTTACCTTCTGTAATTGTGACATGACCTATATTAACAATCCAAGGGTTTCATAGCTCTTTCTTTTTCAAAGATGAAATAAATTGGAAACCTGATTTTATGGATTCTAGCATTTCCATCAAACATAATATTAATGATCGCCATGGCTTTCCTCTCGACGAGTTCAGCGCTAACTATTGATGATGCAATCGTTTTTGAACGTGTTTTAGCTTAGCCGTGTTATCAAACTAATGACAGGGTCATATAACAAAATACAATCTAGCAAGGGTCTGACTTGATTATCTCAAAGGCGGGCTAGAACTCGGGATAAGAATCTCGTTTGGAAGGTTATAAGACTTTTGGTTGGGTAATGCTGGAGAAGTATGTCCACTCTGATTCATTTATGAATTAGTGTACATGCATATCATATGCATCAGTATGCGTACTCATTACCTTTGCTGTTGCTGTTGCAGGGTTTAATGCCATTTTCAGTACAAGATAGGCTATATATGGCGGACAGTATTAATGGTGAAGGAAGAATCCGGGAAAACCCCGGAAAGAACCACCAACCCACGAGAAGCTACTGGCAAGCTTTCTCACACACCCACATTGGCCAAACTGAGACTCGAACCCACGCAGACAGAGGTGAGATGGAATGATCAGTAACGGTGAACACTTTTTACCACTCGGCCACTCGGGGCCCCCTCGCTGCTTTTAATGCACTCTTATATCTTCTTCATGATTATGATGTAACTGTTATATGGTTTGTTTTAAGATGAAATTATTTAACTTAACACAACTATGAAAAAAAGAGCAAATATCTCCTTAGAACCAAAGACTTGCTTTCTCACATAAACTTTCAGCACTCGTACGATGAATGGAGAACATGTGGTTAATCCTCACTGAATGTAGTACTGCAAGAAAAACTGGACATTTTTCCTTTGTTTCTATGCTACACTTGACAGATTTCAAGTGGTGCCTTCTTATAGAATCCAAGAGTGAGCGAAAGGAATTGATACTTGAAAGAAATGTACTGGATGACGGACTCGACTACTTAAGCCGTGTATAGTTATTTCAAGTAAATAAAACCAGCCAGATTATAAAACATTGAGTCTGCATTTCAGATTTTGCATAAACTAATCATGACAGATCTTATTGTCAGTATTTGCATAAACCTGTCATAACAAACCTTGTTGTGACTTGTAATTAAAGTTCTTCCGAAATCGAATTAAGATTCTGCTTATGATTAAGAAGCCTGATGGACTTTTATTGGGAAGTAGGTGCTTTTACACACGTTCTTGATTACATATTTAACCCTTTTAAAAATTTAGCGTTAAAGGAAAATGCTCGCAAAACTATAGCAAAAGGAGTCAATGTTAAGGCGATTATTTGTTTTTTCTGGCTGCTTTACGATTCTCTCTTTAGCATGAATTTATCCTCTACGATAGGAAATTGTTTCTCCATGCCATGGCAAGTCGCTAGCAAGACGCTTTAGACAAATTGTATGTGCACGATATATTCTTTCACGTATTAATATGATGCAATTTTTTTACATCAATCAATCAAACAACAAATCAATCAATTAGTCAATCAATTAATAGATCAATCAATCAATCAATCAATCAACCAGTTAGGCGTAAGAGCAAGCAATTTTTCACACCCTGGTATCTTCAACACTGATTTCAAACATTAACCATGCTTACGAATTTAAGTTACATTTTCCAAACATTACATTTGTAAGTTACGATCTTCAAGTTGGCAGTACGTAATTTCAGAAACTATTTGTACCTTCCGACATGCCTGAAAATGAAAAGAGTTCACAAAATAAAAACGAATAATCAGAAGAAGAAAGACTACAATCTTCTTACTTGAAACATTTGTACAAAACCAACTCACGTCCCAAGTTACTCTTAACACGCCCACTTTGCCGCCTCCGCCTGACACACCACGAGGAGGAAATATGGGAGCTGTTTGAGGCGTCTTAATAATCACTATGAAAATAAATAAAATTAATCTTAAAAACAATTATCATGTTTGTAGGTCTCACTATTGACCTAACTAAAGATATATATATATATATATATATATATATATATATATATATATATATATATATATATATATATATATATATGCGTGCGTACATACATACATACATACATACATACATACATACATACATACATACATACATACATACATACATACATACATACATACATACATACATACATACATACATACATACAGTGTGTGTGTGATTTGAATCTTGAACGTAGCTTTCACAAGTTTGAAATCATATCTCTACGATGCCTACAGTGGGCAGTATATGGTGATGTCTAGCACTGGTGCATCATGCCGCAGACATGTAGCATTATGTCCCACCCAGTCACTTGATCCCGACACTAGGCCGACCACTCCTAACACTAACCTCTTAATGTTGAACGCCACGCGAGGCAGCAGCTAGTATTATTTTTAAAAGTTTTTGGCATAACTCGGCCGGATTTCAATCCCGCAATCTCGCGTATCGAAGGCGGACGCTCTAACCAAAAGACCACCCGAGCGGATGCATGCATGAACACACACACACACACTTACACACACACACACACACACACACACACACACACACACACACACGGCGCATCTACGACCCATTCATAATCGTATTACTTAACAGCTTCTGAATTTACATTGCATGCATAAACTATAATGGATTTCAAATGGGGCACTTGGTTGACCGAGTGTTCTAAGACGCTTGCCACTAAAGATCACTTACATCATACCTCTGTCCCTTATGGCTTGATCTCGGCTAGTCAACCGTATACCAGGTGTAATGTTTTTTTTTCCCCTTGTTTGTAATAACCAAAAGGAAAGACCCCAAAACACCTAAAGATTACCCCGAAAATATCACACGACTGTCGAAGAACACTAACCTACCCAGGATACATGTATAAAATTAAATACATCTAACCCCAATAATACAATTAAATAAAATCAAACCCCAAAAATGAATGTGATCAGTAAAATTCTGTATTTTATAATTCTGTATTTTATAATCATCGAGTGACAGCAGTAGAGTTATTTTCCCTTACTATTATTGCCAAAGGAAAGAACCCAAGACTCGCCGTGAGAACCCTAGAACACCAAAAGACTGTCCCCAAGCACTCTCACCTACCCATAATGCATCTCTCTCTCTCTCTCTCTCTCTCTCTCTCTCTCTCTCTCTCTCTCTCTCTCTCTCTCTCTCTCTCTCTCTCTCTCTCTCTCGCTCTCTCTCTCTCTGATTGTCGAGCATCCGATCTTAGTAAGTCGAAATCACCTGTGATGTCATCAATGTTTCAGAATTTCTTTGAAATGTTTTAGTCTAAACTTTCTGTGTAACAAATAACGGTATGTTGAATAATTAGACTTAAGACGTTATATATGTTGCACAGATGGCGGGACTTCAAAAGCCATTTCTGCTGTAGTAGGTCTACCAATTCAAACTGTATCCCCCAATGAAGGGACAGTTGACGAAATTGTTTTCTACAATAGATATCCAAAACAATGCACCGCTGACCATATCATGGATCAGAATCGGTCCAGTGCATGGTGCCGTCTAGACTGCTGACAATTTTATCCAGGTTTTAAAGAAGTGTAGCAAACATGCAAACAACGAGCAATTTCAAGATCCAAAAATGACTAAGCCCAACGGAAAGTTTCTTTCGTAATAACTTATCTTGGTGAAGGAATTTTAAATTATCAGAGTCAAAAAGTCAGCTTCAACAAATACACGATCAGTGACAATAAGTAGTTCGGACAATAAATGCAGTGCAAATCCGCCAATTTAATCTTCTAAGCGGCTACAGTGCCGTTCACGACTCAGTGGGTTGTTTAATCCAATAAATGCATTAAACGAAACCGAAAAGGACGGCGATGACTAAATAGATAATTTAGATCAGTCAGCAATCAGTACACTAAAGAGCAATCAATAAATAACCGATGACGACAGTCAGGTCAACTAAAATAAACTGAAACAACACTGGTAAGAATGTTGAAACCGATGCTAAACCAGTTGATTTGCTAATTTCGATTTGCCACTTGTCAATAAGTCTACTTATTGATGTTAGTTTTTAACAAGATGACTGACACATTTAAGTTACTATTTCCGCTTAAAAATGGGCAGATGATAAATGTTGAGCACAAATATCGTCAATTACTGCTTTTAAAATGACGTAAAGATCGGGTGTTTGGAACCTTTATAACCACAACAACAACAGCAACTCTACATGACACAGGAAATTATCAACTAACTAACGAAGCAATCGTCTACCATGTACATGACGCAGTCTGGTGTAGCAAGTCTGAAGAAGAGAAGAAGAAAAAAAAACCTCCGCATTGTACCTAAATTTTCTCCTGGAGTCAAAACATAGGCAAACTTGAAAACGTCTCTAAATTTTCTTAATAACCTACAATTACACCAATGACAATGAAATATCCGGGATGCAATTTGTGTTTACATAAATGTACACAAAATTCTAGATGTCATTATGGCTCATGGTTTCTAGGTTAATACAAATAATTTCCAGTATCCGCAACAAGTTGATATATACTATTTGAACCTAATACATTTGGATGTTTAATTCCTATAGAAACAGCCATGTAAATGTTTGCAAACACTGCGGTTTTTCTGGGCTTTTTTAATTGTATTGTCTATGTTTTGTATATGCCTTTGAAAAAAGAATCATTAAGAGTCGAAATCGCACAGGCTAGTTAGATACTAGTTTTGCACTGTTCGTTGTCAGTTTATAGAATGTATCTTAATAAATTCCTTATATACGTGATCCTTTGCTGGATCCAGTGCACTTAAAAGGACTATTGTTCGCCATATTATATATATATATATATATATATATATATATATATATCTATATATATATATATATATATATATATATATATATGTATGTATGTATGTATGTATGTGTGTGTGTTATGTAATATAAATACTTTTACAAAAATTAATTTGCAAAATCTAACTGTTTCATAATTACATTTCATGAAATTCGTAAGAATGCATGTTTTGCATATATTTCGCTAAATGCTGCATTTTCTATTACCAACCTCTTACCTGATTCAAGACTCGGTTCGCCAATTCCGTACAGATTGACAGCTCGGATTCGGAATCTGTAGCTGGTGCCGGGTATTAGATCGCGGACGGGATACGTGCGCTGGTCAGACTTAAGTAATCCCTGTCCACTTTGTGGTATAGTACTCGGAGCAGGAATCCCTGTGTATAATACAGTCTTAATATTCATGCATTTTGAGACGTATCTTCGTTTGACCACAGGAGTCTGCAGTTTTATCAATAAAGTACCTCAAAATTTCTGACAATATGAAATCACCTTAACGGTATTATAAAATAACACAAAGACTGCGTCAATTAGTTGAATTTGCTCACAGTAATGAATGCATCATGAAAATGTTATTTACCGTATTATATTACTATTAATTTCGCAGTCCGCATTATTAAATTTCCCCAGTATTAAAAGAAAACAGATTCTGCGTCGTGTTCGGAACGATTATTAGACCCTAACGCATATTTACTGCAGAGATGAAACTAGTAGAAATTAGCTACTTCCTCCAATGGTTCATTTTTCCATGGTTTGTGACCATAATGGTGAAAAAAAGGTTAATTCGCCGGATTGGATTCATGCGATGGTCGTTCGAGAGAGATGCGAAGGTACGTTACTTTTTTAATGGATTTGTGTAGTTTTTCAGTCTTCTTGCGATTCTGAAGGGATAAAAGACGCGTGAGAAAAGTCGAATCGAGCGGAGGGTTGTAGTCACCGTTGCATTCATTGTTTTTATTCTATAATACCGTTAAGGTGATTTCATGTTGGCAAAAATTTCGTCGTGATTTATTGATAAAACTGCAGACTCCTGTGGTTTGACAGAGGTGAAAACTCTGTCCGTATCAATCACTGAATTTGCACCAGTAGTAATGACCGCATCAAATATTGTTTTTCTTTTGAAAAAAAAAAACGTTTATAGACAACTTTCCAGATCCATATAGGATTTTGTTACGTAAAATATACAATGTTCTTTCTTGATAAATCATGATCGTTGGACAAAAAAAAAAGACTTCCACTTAATCAAATACGGCAAACTTTCATGAGGGAAACAAACATGTCACTTAAAATTTAATATATACATGTCAATTATTGTTTTTCATTGTCGTATATGGTATTTATTGAAACTGTATAAAAGAAAAATCAAAATAATTTTGTTCAAGAAATCAATTTTAAAACTGATTACAAACCCACATATTTTTACTTTTAATATAGTATATTTCTTTGCATGAAAATTAAAGTACTGACCATAATCGCGTGGTACGTTTACCTGAATTTATAGAAGTGCACATGTAGACAAATGTACATTTGTGTTAGTCTTATTATCAGAAATAACATATATCGAAACTGGAATACATTGCATAAACCCTCTTGTAATCTCGTACTGAAGAATCCTTCAAACTTAGTAGTACTCTGGTAAAGTAATAGCAGACAATGGGTACAAAGGTCACTGACACGAAGCTTCATACCCCCTCCCCAGTTCATAATTTGATTTTGTTTGTAAAACAAGGAACGGTACAGCCAGGTATGTCATGAAGTATATCAATTACATTTAGGGACTTGAACTATAAGATATATTCATAAAAATCGGTAAGTTTAAGATCAATGTGTGATTAAATTTATCAAATTCGTTGTATTCGTTTAAAATGTAACGTATTCATTCTTTTTAATATCTGTTTTCTTCATGCACTTCAAATTGACGGAATCATGCAATATTCCTTTGTAATCCATTGCTTCATGCTATCTGACAATAACTCGTGTTCTAGGTGTTACAAGTTTAAATAATCCCCTAACGTGCATTTGATGACTCGCTTTGTTCCGTCATAAAAAACATCCTGTCAAATTTTGTATTGTTTATTCAAAACGCCAGAACACGAAAATACATATAAAAAAGAATATAAGATCAGTTATTACTAAAATGTGAAGTTATTTTTGTCGAGCCGCTATCCTTTTTTAATACAAACTAGTATCAAATTGGTCTTGTGTTGAATGTAGGCCCATGAAATAAAGTTTGAAATACATCATAACATATTACTCATTTAGTCTTTCTATTTAAAAAATTAATATTAGATCAAATTTATTGTTTCCTCTTTTTCGAGATTACGTGTAATGTGGTGGTGATTTTTTAAGACATAAGTCGTGCATCGTTATATTTCCATCCATGAGAATAGCACGTCATAGCGTTAGTTAATACAATTTACATACAAGATACCTACTATCGTCTATATTAATACAATTTACAATCCAACGCGTGATAATAATAATGAATGAGTATGATTGTGAGGACTTCTTTTATATTCTTTGAGTTGGCTGAAGACTGAGAATGACTTACTGCTTCATATTTTAGTATTGTCCGCGTAATATATTCTCTAATTTCATCGCACAAATTGAACTCATTTAAATAATATCTGAGCACTCTCAAAACATCAATATGTGCACAAGCCTTATATAAGATTGTAATTATGGTTATTTCAGGGACATATCTGTGTTGAAATAATTTATAATAATGTATTTTGTTTGTAGTGACCAACATATCCTATTTTTATCTTTTAAGTTTACCTGACATCTGGACTTTCCATTTACCGGGATAATACTGAGTTTCAACCTCAATAACAAAGTTGGTTACCGGCGCTCCGTGATCAGGCCCAACCCTCCATATAACTGTGGCGGAAAATGGGCCAATGGACGAGGGGACCACATACACTCCTACTGGCTCTCCTGGTGGACCTATATTAAAAAAAATATTTTGGTAAATTAGCACGAGTGTATTTGTTACGATATCTATTTCTCTGTGTGTGTATATATATATATATATATATATATATATATATATATATATATATATATATAGTTTATTACAAACAATACTATCGTACAGGTTAGAGAAATTAAATTCGTACCCTATGGGGTTTCGAACCCAGGTCCGCGAGTAAATGGCACCTATCGCCTTGCCTGCACGCACTAACCCATATACCGTCACGACTAAGCACGCATCACCAAAAAATGATGGCACTGAATCGTTGTTATATAAGCTCGTGCGTAGCAAACACACTCGCATGACGACCTAGTAATTAATTCTCATATATACACACAGTTGTTCCAGATTCCTATTAAAGAAATCAAGGTATATAGGATTTGTTTGTATTACAAATAATTATAAATATATACCAGACAGAACTGACTGTGCTATCCCTGGATTCTGTAGTAGAATCTTGATAATAGTGGGCAGAAATAATAGTTTATTACAAACAATACTATCATACAGGTTATATATATATATATATATATATATATATATATATATATATATATATATATATATATATATATATATATATATATATCCTAGCAATAAATAAAAGATGCATTTAAAGTTAGTCCGTGATTTAAAAAAATGCTTACGTTAAATTAACAGTTTGGATTACATTGAAACGTTCTAAAGAATTAAATTAAAGATGAGTGTTAGACACACTTAGCACTTTTGGTGCAGTGATATAGATATCATACACTGGAATTTGGACCGTGCTTTTCACTAATGCCACGACTGACCAACATGTAGTGGGAGGACGGTGAACTAAGCGTTTCATTTCGTTTTATAGTATATGATAAGTTAGGCTTACCTACAACAGTGAGATGAGCCTCTGCTCTTGCGGTATGTAAAGAAGTCATGGCATAACATGCATACACCCCCTCATGTTTAAACTGGATGGAGCGTATGTGCAACCCATTTTGGCCATAGACATTGCTCTGTAAAAAAATGGAGACAGCTGATTCGGTCACTCAGGAAGTGCAATAAGGTTTTCAACCAAATAACTGTAATGTTGTTGAACATTAATTTTATATATTTTATCAACAGAGAAAAAAGAAAACAGGCTGAGGAAATCAATGTTGAACAATTTAGAGCTGACCTTGAATAAATTTCATAAACTTTGCAAAAAGTGCAATAGAAGTTGCCCTGAAGCACATGAAGAGTAAATTATTTTCTCCAGCAGCAAGGGAACCGTAACGTGTGAAGAAATGGAATACAGCTATTTTAACCATCGACAAGGAGGCCGTCAATCTGAGCAAAGGGAGAAACAATTGTAGACCAATAACAAGTAAACCATCACATTCAAAGAAGTGGAGCCATACTTATTTAGATCATGGGCTGCGATATAGTGAGTATTTTAAACTTTATAACGGGCCTGGAGAACAATCAATTATCACATATGAAAGAGAAAAATATTTTGACAGTCAACAAGAAAACCATCAAATTCGAGCAATGAGAAACAAAAGTATTTAAAACATAAATATGCAGGTGTATTTCAATCGCAGCCTTACATCTTCCTTAGAAAAACATAAAAATGATAATCAATGGCAAGCGTTTATGGTGATCCCCCTTCCCTTATCTAACAAAGAAAATAATCTGATTTACATCAACTATTCAATCACACGTGAAATACTCAATACAAAATGGAACTTAGAGAATATAAGATATACAGAAAGCTACAACATGTACAGCAAGTAACTGAAAACCATTACAAGTGCATATAAGCAGGAAAATAGTCATTAAGAAACACTGCCTTCAAGAAAATAAAACCTTTCAAAAGACCGAGATGGTCAGATAAGAAGTTTAAAATCAAACTGGGTTACGTTATAGTGCTTTGTGTTTCTTACAAAGGCAAAAATATGCTTTCATTTACATCTAGAATGGTGCCGGTGTGCATTTAGGAAAGGCACTAAGCTCCGTTTCTTTTGGAGGATATACCCAATAATATTTTGAAGAAAACAAAAACGATTTAAATACACCCAATCAACAATTAGCTTTGAACGCACTGGAATATTCTTGCCACCCAACCATCAGCCAACCTTGTTTGAATATTATTGCCACCCTAAAATAAGCCGGTCTTGTTCAAACTGGGAATATTCTTGCCACCCTAAAATCAGCCGGTCTTGTTCACACTGGGAATATTCTTGCCACCCAACCAGCATCCGGTCTTGTTCACACTGGTGATATTCTTGCCACCCAACAAGCATTTTGTCTTGTTCACACTTGTGATATTCTTGTCAGACAACTAATAGAAAGCCTTACTAATTAGCAGAAGAAGGAACACAAACTAGGACCTGCCGATGCATTATGTGAGGATATATATATAAATATACATATATATATATATATATATATATATATATATATATATATATATATATATATATATATATATATATATCAAGGTCTTTGTGAGACCCGATAATTACATCATCACAAAAATATTTCCGCCATTGATTCTGAATTCAATTCATCCAGGAGTAGAGAATCGTGTCCCCCGGAATGACCCTTAGCAACCATGCCACCATACTCAAGAACGGTTTTGAGGTTATTTGTTGAATCAATTAACTTCTTTTATATCCACTTGAAAGAATTCGAGACAAATGTTCCTTAAAATCATTGCATTCCGTTCCGTTCTGGTAGTATTGGGCCATTTACATAAACATGTATTTAATGAAGACGTGAGCATAGATGAAGACCATTTTGCAGTCGATTATCCGCTTGCAATACTATGCACAGGATACCAGTAACGCGGATTACGTGTCGTCTCATTCTGTATATTTTGTGTATTTATCAGGACATAAAAAGTAGAACTTATCTCAGGAATACTGTAGTTAAACATTTCAATGAAGAGCTAAATGGATTTAAAATTATAAAAGATCCCAATGTTTCGGTATACATTACATACTGACAAACTACTTACTACTTGATATCTAGCTAACACCATACAGAAACACTTTCTAAACTTGACATACGTTTATACTGTTTCAAGTTTCATCGTTGCTATTTTAAGCACTTTTTGCCTCAATTAACTGACTTATACTCCTGGATAGGTAACATATGATATATGCTTCTCTCTCTCTCTCTCTCTCTCTCTCTCTCTCTCTCTCTCTCTCTCTCTCTCTCTCTCTCTCTCTCTCTCTCTCTCTCTCTCTCTCTCAATATATTTGACTTTGGTAGACCAATATTTGTTTCTCACAGGTGTAAGTGGACACCAGGACTTAACTCACCTTGTCTCAGATTTTAAGCCTAAAGTCCAAGGGCTGTTTAGAGAACTATGAAACTTCTGCTCGTAATCCTTTTCTAACATATTTCATAACTTTGTTTCGAATACTGATAACGTTTTTCTTTCACCTAATACGTGGTCGATCATTGGTTGGTAGGGGATCATGTTTAAATCTTAGATTCCCCATAAGTGATTTCGCCAGGAATATGATGTATTGGGTGTGTTTGTCCGTCCGTATGACCTCTTCATACTAAGGACATTTATATGTTCAGGCAAAACTCTAAACATTTTAATGAATGATTTTGCTGTAAATTGCAAGCTGTTGAATAACATATTTTTCTTAAAATGTGTTGAAGTATTAGAGGAAAACTGAAGGTCTCTAATTTTATATAAAAGCGATGAATAACTCATTCTTTCTTATAGAAGACTCAAGGATATGCATGATTTTCTAATTAGAACTAAACAGACAGAAAATAAAAAAGACAATTCTCGTCATCTAAATGTAATATAGACACCGGTGTTCTCAATATGTAAACATAAGAGAGAGTACTTCTTTCAGTAGCTTTAATGCAAAAGAGGTATTTTCTCAACGCTATAACACTAACTGCGTATCAACTGATGTCATTTATTGGATAACCTGTTAAAATTTTTAATATGCAATATATTGGACAAACACTTCAAGAGGTTTCTAAGAGAATGAATAATCATCGCTTTCATTTAAAAATTATATATATCCTCAGTTTTCCTCTAATGTTTCGACACATTTTAATACCAATAATTGCTCAATAACCGATTGTTCCTTCAAGCCAATAGATATTGTGCTTGGAGATATGAATAGACTCAAATGAAACGCATTGGATTTATAAAATAGATACTTTGTATCCTAATGGCCTTAATACAAATGCACTATATATATATATATATATATATATATATATATATATATATATATATATATATATATATATATATATATATATATATATATATATATTCAAAGCTGTGTTTGTGTCGTACCTGTGCATACTGTATACTACTCTTGAAGTCTATTTCCACACCGTTAAAATACCAAAGATAAATCAGGTCGTACAAGTAGTTATGAGCTGCTTGACAGTACAGGTAAGCGGTACCGTTTACTACCACTCTTGTATTAACTGGTGGAGTAATAATCGAAATTCCCTCTGGAAAACAAAAAAGTATCTAATTTTGTTAGCTTTCTAAAAAATACAGAAACATGTAAACATAGTCGATATCTGTCTATTCTAGCGTTAGGAGAGGAAAGTAAAACTAAAGACAAGTGGACGATTGATTTGAACACATCACGTGATGAAAGCTACGGACGGAGTAGCATAAGTTCAGGACAGAATACGATGTACAGATTGCGACATTTAGTCTATATCAAACCTTAATATCTGATACGTTTCAGCTCATGGTCTTAGACATTTTCTTTGACTATCAACTATATGAATACAAACCGATTGGACATTTGGGGTATATTTCCGCTCATGGTCTTAGATTTATTTGTTGACTGCCAACTGTATGAAGACATAGCGAGTGGCCAGTCTGGGGCATATTTGCAGTATCTGAACCTGTACGATGTTATCTCATTTCTGTTGATCTGTGTGCCTGAATTGTTTATTTTCGTTTAATGCAGCATGACATTTATTACAAACTCTTTAAATCCATTTTATTCTAAATTATTTTGCATTCTTGTGTTTAAAATGTTTTTCTGCCATATTTTCAGGACATGGGGTCGAGTTATAAGTTTTCACTACCCATCAACAATTCTCCCCAAATTACACAGGTACATATATGTCACCTGACAAGGCGTAATATTACGTGAATACAGAGCATAGTGCCTTAATACACATGAATTTTGAAACCTTTAACATCTTAGTATTGAGAAAAAACAATTAAAAGAAGTAGTGAATTAAAAATTAGTGTAATAAAAACTGACACTACGAAGACAAAGAAAAGGAAGAATATGAAAAAGTATATGGTAAATGGGCGTGTTTTTCAATAAGAATGAGAGCGATAAGACATGCAAAGTAAGTCAACTACATAAAACCAGCCGTAGCAATAACCATGTGTTCAGTCTTGCAGGTTCTATAAAATGGCACCAGAGTGGTGTTCATTAGAATTGCTTTATGGAAAATGAAATCAAATCACGTAGTGATCTGTCGAAAAAAGCAACAAAGGCCAGATTTATCTTGAACTGAGGAGAGCACTTTTACATTAATTTTAAATGAATAATGAATGAAATACCAGGCCACACTTAAATTTCTTACAGTGCTTTGGTATGGGCACAACCCACATTCAGTATTCTTGTGAATAAATATACAAAACATGATATCACATCCCTTATTACTGCGTTAATACAAGAAATGAAAACGATGCCACTTCCATTATTACTATATAAAAGCTAAACAAATACCCGACTAATTCCCAGTATTATGACGTCCTTTGTTACTGCATAAAGATGTTATTTGAAATAAAAATACGAAAAACGATACTACTTCCCTTATTAGTGCATAAAGAACGGAAAACTCTAGACATCCCCATTACTACTGCATAAAAACAGAAAATAAAAAAAAATAACGAGAAACACAGCACCCGTAATAGAGCCTAGAAGCATAATACTCGAGATTTGTTTCCTTACTACGACATAGAACTCAGAAATATAAAGTACAAGATAAAATAAATAAAAGACCACCGCACCCTACTTAGCACAGCTTAAAAACACAGAATACTGAAGACAATTTTCCTTACTACGACATAAAATTTCCTGAAACAATAGCACAATAACCTCTCTTATTGCCGGACCACTTCCTGTCCTATTATAGACAGTTGGATCACCTCCATTTCCTGACAGTGGCTAGTAACAAAAAAATGAAACAATGACCGTATGCATTGACAGGCAAGAGCTCAAGTGGACATTTGATAAACGATTCATGGAAAAATCTTGTCAGGCAACACACCACTGCTGATCTGATAGTCTTTGGTTACTTCGACAAGCCCTGATTGTAAAATTAGCTTCATCAACTCTTCAAGAGCTAGTTTGTGAAATGACCAGTTTTGGAATTTAATTTTATTCAACAACATATTATAAATCTGCAACGCTCTTTTATTACACGGGGCCGCCTGTACGGAGATTTTCTTCTAACTGATGAATATGCATAAAGTTGAGCTCTTACCTGTCAATCCTCTCCCAAAATCTGAAACCCCCTCGTATAACTAACTCATTGCAAATTCAGTCTATCCATTGTTAAGAAGTTAAGAAGCTAGTTGGCAATCAGTTTCATTGCCAGATAAAGCGTGCCCAATCTAATACCATTCCTACATCAGAAATTGCATTGGTCCCTATCTAAAACTAAAACAATCATTCAGAAAAGTTTTGTTTTCAAACTCTCCATGTCGCTGGGTGTCGTCCGAATTACCTCCGGTCAGTATTACTACCATTGTCCGTATTACCTCGGGTCAGTATTGCTACAATTGTCCGTATTACCTCGGGCGGTATTACTACAAGTGTCCGTATTACCTCGGGTCAGTATTGCTACAATCGTCCGAATTACCTCGGGTCAATATTACTACAATTGTCCGTATTACCTCGGGTCAGTATTGCTAGAATTGCCCGTATTACTTCGATTCAGTATTACTACAATCGTCCGTAATACCTCGGTTTCCAAACCGTCAACAAGTTGAATACTAAAGATCTCAATCAAGTGTGCGTGATGAAGGTATGGGATAAAATGGTAACTGGGGCTATGAACGTTGACGTGAGTTTCAGTACAATAATTTCAGCAGCAGTGGCGATAACAGGATTTTCGCTGTGGAGGCCATATTGGATCTTGAAGAGGCAATACTTTCATTTAGAGCCAACTCAACTTTGCGATGAATATTCGTAGACTTTTAAATTAATCTAAAATTAATTTAGGTGGATTTGCGATTAAAAACGCATGCTTACTGACAGATGACGAAAAACTGGCCATCGCCTAATCTCTCTCGGTTTATAACCAGTACAAAACAACCCTTACGAAGATACTCTACCGAATAAACATTAACATGTTAAACTCAAAACAAAAGATGTAAGGTAAAGATGTTAAAACACTGTAAGAAATATATAAACAAACATAAATGTAAAAAATAAATGTAAAAATGTTTAAAACACCGTGAGAGATATATCAAACACAAAATAAATGTAAAAATGTTGAAACACCGTGAGAGATACATAAAATGAAAGATAAATGTCGGATGTTAAAATACTGTGAGAGATATATAAAACAAAATATGAATGCAAGATGTTAAAACACTGTGCGAGATAAATCAGATATCATATGCTATAATGAGCACTTATCTCATTGTTTAAAATTCATTTTGGAAGGGCTTACATCTGGATGATAATAGCTAATTCCTAATGGAATAAATTAGTTTCCTTAGCTATACCTACCAACAACAGTGACGAATGTCCCATTAGTTGATCCACCAATGGCATTTGTTGCTTTACATGTGTAGTAGCCCTGGTCAGAAGGCTGAATGGAGGTCAAAATCAAAGCATTATTAGAGGCCATACCCATTCTCTGACTTGTATCTCCACGAACAAGGTTTAGGTTTCCACCATCCTTCTCCCAAATTACCTGTATGATCATAGTTTGGAATATTACATGCGTTACATGTCATAAAAAACACTGTTAGTGATTTGAAAATGGAAAGAATAAATACAGACGTCTGCTCAAAAACATGAGTTCTGATATATTTATAGCTGCATTGGTCGCTAAAAGATCAGAATTAATGATGTTCGCTGAAACCACTTTAACCTTTAATTAACTGCTAGAACCGATATGATGATTCGTTTTACGACATGGTATCTTAATGTCATGAAATCGGTAAGAGACTTGACATAACATGATTGTACTAAGACCTTGCTTCTTACAGAACTATACAGTTTCTTTTAAATCTCCTTACTATAGGATTAAATGATCATGGCTGGGTTTTAATCGATGTGTACAGTGTACCCAATCACTCCCAAGGTAAATAAAGTCGGAAGGATTTGATGTTAACTATGTGGGTGATTAGGTAAACTTTACACATCGACAAATACCAAACCAATGTAATTTAAAAATCGTAATAATTCCAATTTACTTCTTTCAGTTCATCACCAAAACTTTCAATTATATGAAGCTGAAATTTTGTTTTCATTTGCCCCTTTAGTGCAATTGAATATATAGCTCGATCTTATACCAAGAGTTATCGATTCTGTATATAGCAACATAGGGTAGAGTGTTAGAACGGGTCATGTCAATTACATAAGGAGCTATTTATTATAATTATTTTATTCTTTAAAAATTGGTTGATGCAGTTTAAATAAAGCTATTCCTTTTTATCTAAACTTATGCTTACATATGCGCGTGTTATTATAGCATCCATTGTCCTTGCTTTCTACATGCTTCAATCTTTCAAAAGCAAATTAGTATTCAATGTATAGCCATTTTAGTGAGATAAATTAGTATCCATTTTAGTGAGATAAATTCGTATCCATTTTAGTAAGATAAATTCGTATCCATTTTAGTGTGATAAATTCGTATCTATTTTAGTGAGATTAATTCGTTTCCATTTTAGTGAGATAAATTTGTATCCATTTTAGTGAGATCGACACAAGACCCTGGCCATGAATAATAGCCAATGAAATGTTTTTCAAGCGAAATGCAATAATTTCTCAAGATTGGCTTGTAAAGCGTGTGTGTCATATGCATTCTTTGACAAAATAGGTGAGTGTTGGAATGTTTTAACTTCTGATGGGCTATTTTAATCTGAGGTTTGTACATTATGGTCGGAAATCACAATGGTGGGTGGATGGGGCTTATTATTATGTTGTAAAACGTTAGTATAGATAAAGCCACACACAAAATTACCTGGTAAGTGGAAATGAAAACTAGTCCGCAAAATTTACCGATGTATAAAAATTGCTTGATCAGTATCTTATGACCGATTATATTTACAAGGATTTCAAAAACGTCGGTCCATTCATAATAATTGCAATTATAAATAAATACAAATTATGAATTCAGAGAACATTTTATATGCAAATAATGAACTGCCATAAAATAAATTAATAAATGTGTAGCACACAATAAACACTGACAACCAGTTTTTCAAAGTATTTCAAATTAGGAATCTATGAATCCTAACCAATGGTGCAAATTGGATTAATTTTTCAAAATTCATTCAACTATTATTTTGCAGGAATTTTTTGAAAATATGACTTTCTATATGCTTTTCTGTGTAAGGTATTTACCAATTTTATCATAATAAAATACACATGAACACATTTATTTATTTGGGGATTTTATTTCCGTCTTTTAAATGGGTTGTATGGGGTCCCGAATATGTACAATCAACCAGTCTTTAACAATTCGATACTCCCATGCTGTACCATTGATCATCTCTAAGCAGTAGCAATGAAGTATATATAAATGAAAAGGTACCAGTTTGTCGTTTGCTGCTGTAACATTTGCAATCAATCAGCAAGCATTTTCATGGGCAGGTATCTACCATCCTTGAACAAGATATCTTCTGTTGTTACAACTTTGAAGCCCCCGGATAGGCATTAGGATTTCTGGCAGTATACATCAAAAGTCGCGGCACTGCAACCATTACCAGAGTTCCAATATTGTACATCTTAGACTAGAGTCCAAATTTGGGACTCTTTGTTTTGAGTACTCAAAACTAAAGACGAGAAAACTCCTACTGGCAATTTCGAGATATATTTCTCATGTGTGCTAAATTTACATTTATACAACCACTGGGTCTCTTTTTCTTTCATGTTTGCCACCAATATGTGAGGTCTATATGGTTCATACAGATCATTTTGTGACACTCAAATAAAGACTTTTCTGCACTACATACGTTGATCAAATGATCTTTAAAGGTATACTGCGTGTAATCAAATAAATCCCGTGCCACTGTTTAGCTCAGATATCCAATGCTTGAGACGTGAAAGCGCTATCTGGTAAAATTTCAAACAGTAAATCCTACTTACCCCCATAATGAACTGACTCACAGCCATGACTGCGCTCGCTAACCAAGAAGGTGCGATTTGCTGAATGAAATAGCTCGTTCTGATTGGTCAGATGAAACTGACGGATAATCAGAAATGTATTTTTTATTATTGTGCTTTCTCTTAATGAGAGACAAAGTTTGAGTATGTATTCTAAATATATGATGAAACTGTGTGTTTCTAGTTTGACAAAGTACTGATAATATGGCTTTGACATTTTAACACTCCAGACGAAGAGGTATACTAGGCCTGAGTGCAGTTGAGAATCGCAATTTCGAATACTCGAGCACGAATAGAATTCGCCACGTCGAATATTCGACTTCTACGTATGGTATTCGTTACAGATCTAAGTCGTAGGGACAGCTTTGAGTTCCGTCCCACTGATCCATCATCTACTTGTTTATGCCCATTTATTTATCCTCACCTCGATTTACTACGGAACTGATGGTACGACATGGCGATATTCAACAAGGCTTGTAATATGCCTTGTGAAGAAATCAATATGAGTTGGGGCAGCAACATCACAAATCAACGTTATTAAAAATGCAACAATCCACGCTGGTATATCATAAGTAATGTCAAAAGTTGACAATGCTTTCAAAACTAATTGAATATAACAAAATGCCACTCGCCGATAGAGGCACAATGCATTTTATAGCATTAAAATTGTTAGAACATTTTCAGATCTCAGAAAACTCTTTTCGTATTTTATATACACAAACTGGACCGAAATGTTTTTATGACCTTCCAAATGAAACATCGGTATTGCTTCAGTTGCCATGCATGTTTCCTGATCTGATGGCCTTTAGCTAACGGGAATGTCTAACAAGCTGTCCAACGTTTAGTAATGTGTGTGTTTCCATACAGAACATGGCTACATAAAATATTTATCCTGAAATATATATTGTGTATGTCTAAATGTACCTCTGGCTCAGGGGCGCCCTCTACAAAGCATGCAATTGTTATGTTCCCTCCTTGCGGAGCAAAGGTTTGTGCTGGTAATGGATGCTTCTTAAAATTCGGCTGGAAAGCTGTCAATAAAACAGATGAGGAATTGATAGAGAGAAATATTTGTTAACACATTTCTTTCTTGCTAGAGCTACTACAAAATTGATACCTAGAATTTACGATTTACTGCTAATTAATGTTTATCAGGTTCTTACGATATATTGGAGAATCTGACTTCTAATCTCGTCTTATGGGACAACGTAAACGTTGATCGTCAGGTAATATTAACTAAATCGCCATGAAAATGGCATCAATTTAGCTAGTTTTATTTCATTTTCATATCTAACTTTCTTCCTGTTCGTCTCACGGTAGCATCTGATAAGACAGAAACTTTATTTGTAATAGAAAGTGTGACACTGAAGAGAATGAGCAGAGATGCATTTGTACTTCACAAAAGTAAATTATATATATATATATATATATATATATATATATATATATATATATATATATATATATATAGATATATATATATATATATATATATATATATATATATATTCTGATGTTAGTCTGATAATAGTGTTTTGCCTAACAAAACGTTTTGAACCTTCTACTTTGAAACATTGAAACAATACCCATATATGTACAATAAGGAAATTTCATTTGGCAATACTAAGAGTACAACTTTCAAAACAGCATTGTCGTCACTTTCTAAAATGAACGACTCCATCGATACGAATCCAGTGCATCGTGCATAGTCTTTCCAATCAAGGTCTTTGTTACTCTCTGGATAGACTTCCTTTCAAAATAGAAAATTTAAAGGCAAAGATACTAGACGCTAGACAAGGAACATAAATAAAGATACTAGACACTAGACCAAGAGAAGACGCAGAAATTGTGTTGCAGTCACCAAGAATAATACTTACAAAGAACTCGTAGTTGACCGGTGCTGTAGACAGTGCCATGTTTATTTGTTGCTCCACATTGATACATCCCTTCATCCCTAGTCTTGTCCACTGCTTTAATATATAGATAATTATTCCGAACCTCGATTTCTCCACTTATCTCTGTAATGAGCTTGCCATTTTTATACCATGTATAGGTAGGATTTGGCCTGGCTACTGCCTTGCAGCGCCACCTAATTGTTGCTCCTGGATCAACGTGCATGTCCGGTATTGGGAAGGTGAAATAGGGCTTTGCTGAAAGAAAATTGTACGGATTCATGGAGTGTATTCAAATAGGTACTGGGATGGGGACATCAAACCCCGTGTTTCTGTATTCAGCATCACAAACATCGCCAATCACCAACTCTATTCCCTTGTGTAGTAAGGAAAGCCATACTAAATCTTACACAATATGTAATTATACGATAATATATGAGGACTTTGGATCTTCAAATTTAAACGCAAATCAATGGTAATAGCAGCGTTCGTTTGCAAGAACAAATACTGATACCTTCAATCAATCTTCCTAACTGTGGCGTATTAAAATAATCTGTATTTCGCTGGTTTATTTGACTTTGGTTTCCATCAATTCTTTATCCCGTACGGCAACGAAGGAACGTATCTTTCTTACATAACATAGTTGTGAGTCATTCTTAAAAGATCGCTTTATAATTTCATGTACTTATTCCGCATTGACTCAGCTGGAACATAGATTTCACAAGTACAATTAAATTAATGGAGCAAGCCTTTTATGTATATCAATGCCAATCTATTTGTCTGTGTTTCAACTCAATTCGCTTTCTCAATAATGGGGTATAAGAGTATTATCTTGATGGTCAATCAGCGACTAACGGGCTCTCGTGCTCTACAAGTATGTCCAGAAAACCTCGTTACATCCACTTGGAAATGAAGAAGCTTTGGGTCATGGTGTAAGAGCAAATATTTAACTGAATAAAGTTTTCTACTATAAAATAAGAACAAAAAATTTAAGCTAAGTCCTATTGCTTTTTCATTTTAGTTTGTACCAAATTTGATTACTTAGATACAATTATTTTCGAAATGATGCAATGTATAAATTTTGTGTATAAGAAAAACCATTACGCATTACAGATTTCACAGGTGAAATTGAAACGTGAGCATGCCCAAGTTCTTTATGTTATCATCCTCATATAAAAATGGTTTATATCGATGTCCTTCAGCTGTTAATGGTTTTCTTAGAAACAAAATTTATGACTTACGGGCGTATGAAACGAATCAGCATGGCTAAGGCTCTATTCCTCCCATCATCGTATATGGCCATTTCATGACTTTTTACATGGCATTGATATTAAGACGGTAATTAGACGACATAAGCATAAATGTTATGTATAGACATGTTATCATTCGAAGAGGTAGAAGTATCATACTTACTGTTTAAAACAAGGGAGATAACTTTCTCTGCAGATGCCTTGGTACCACTGCAGGTACAGATGTAATCGCCTTCGTCTTTGAGCTGTGCATTGGGAATAGCCAGCACGCGATTCCTGCTTACTATGACTGTACCTACGGGTAGGGGAACTTCCTTCTTGCTTATGGGGTTAACTCGCTTCCAAGAATAATACAGTGGTATGCTGAGAAAAACAATACAGCTAAATTGGACAATAACGCCTCTTTGAGTAGCAGTAATTAGTTGTTATATCTCTGAGCAAGACTGCCAAGTCTTGCCTATAATGTAGGATTTTGGCTAAACACCATATACTATCATATGTACTATGAATGTTTTGATGTTATTTTCAATTCTAATCAACGACTTAAGAAAAGTAATCAATTTATGTATGAAGTGTATCACTTTACCAGTATTATAAACAACTATAGGATCGGAGTTTGTGGTCTATTGAAAAAGAGGAGCTTTCGACACTGTTTTGTACTTTTAGTAACTTCTTTGCTAAGTCCACATGTGGGAAATAAAAGGTTTTTTTTATATACAAAAATACAATTCCTCAAACAGCTAGATTTTGACGTGAACGTTATTCCCCCTGACTGAATAATCGTTAAGTACGTCAGTTATGTTCAATATAAATTTACATCTTCATTCCTAACTCTATGTACCTGTGTAGACAGGCTGTTTTTCCAAAACTTAATGTATAGTCATCACCAAAATATGTGCAATTTTAAAATCTTTCACCTCCCATTATATTATTGATGCTTATTCTTGCTCATAAAGATCAGGGGATACGCACACGACATACTTAATGCCAAATGAACTTCCATAACACCACACACACACACACACACACACACACACACATATATATATATATATATATATATATATATATATATATATATATATATATATATATATATATATATATATATATATATATATATATATATATATATATATATATTAACATTATGCATTGTGTAAGTGTATCTTCCTTTTCTCCATTAAATATTAAGCTGAATTCAGATAACTTACGATCCGTATGCTATACACTCCATCCGGATACTGCTTCCTCTTAAAACGGGGTTAGGAAACACTTGTGTATGAATGATTGGACCATACTCTCCAACCACTGTAAAATTAAAACAAATTCAGTTCAATTATTTCATTCAAATATGCATACATATACTTATGGCTTTTTAAAACCTAATTATTATTCGACACCATGGTTTACATGGTTTCTATTGCAAAAGTATGTAAGGATGCAAATTTCTGTAGATCTATGAAGAGCACATTATCTTGGGCAGGTGAACTATTAATTAGATTTATGTGAACAGGCGCGTGTTTAAATCACCATGATGCATTTATAATGTATGTGTCAGGAATACAGTGGTTCTTAATGAAGCATACTTTTGTTTAACCGAAAGGTAGACTGAAAGGATAGGGTTTAGCTTTCGATCTTTTATCAGAATTGTCAGAATTGAAATTTTCCAAAATCGATTTTTGGTAATCTGGGTTTATCAGGCGGGCTACAAACTTGGTGCCTAGGTTAAGGCGGAAGAGATATTTAACCCTGATTGGTTACACTAAGCAAATGGCGTGATTCCCATACGAAAAGTCTTGGCTTTTAATAAGTTCCATCACAAAATTTTAGTGAGTCAACGCTTTTCAGCAAGAGAAAACAAATATAGGAGACTCCGATTTTGCATTTAGAAGAAAGATTTTGCATTTAGAAGAAATTCACTCTTAAAATAATTATCCAAGAAATCGAAAGGAAAGTCATGAAACGATTTTGGCGGTAGAAGCAAGCGATGCTTGACATACAAGGTATTTTGCACCAGTGTTGATACCAATATAACGGTTTGGTTTGTTTGTTTATATTTGCAGGATTTTATTTGTTTAGATTCGTATTTTCTTGATATAAATTTAACTGTGTTTAGTTCATTTATCTGAATTCGTACAATGATTTTTGTATAAGTTTGATAAATTTTTGGATTTGTTGTCTTGATTGTTATACGAAAATATGTATCTAAAGATCACATACATTGCTTTAGTTGATATGAGTTATTAGAATCCATGTACATTCTCCGACCTTAGATGATTTCACATATGATAAAGACGAGTGCGTATTGACTGAAATTAACGCTGTTAAACCTTTAAGGGATATTTCATATATGCTAGAATCTTCAATGTGTGTATTCGCTAGAAATAACGTAGTTAAGCCATATAATGAATTTTATTCATTCATTTGTGTAATTTAGACGAGAACGGAACTGTTTTGTCTCGTGATGTTAATGTGAGCCAGTGTTGAAATAGCCATTAGGAAGTAGATTAATCTCATAAAATTATGTTTGTTAATGGTTTGCCATGTTTAGCTTGACCAGACAGCCTTTGGTGTCCGTTTGAATTTCGATAGAACGATATCTGACATAACGAGAGGGGAGTAAGGCTCTATTCCCAATAAGATATCTGACAGAATATTTAAGCTGCTTCTTTGTTTATATCTGGAAGGTGAAATAGCTCCACGGGACGTATACATGTACCTAACTATCGAAGTATCTACGTATCACGTAATTACATATCCACTACCCACACAAAGTTTGAGGGCCGCCAGAGGCCAGGCAACAGAGAGTTTAGAGAATGGAAAAGTGGAAAGGACCAAGACGTACAGTCACAGTGAAGTTAAAGAACATAAACAGTGAATTTGGAATGAACCGGAAATAATCAGGTTATAAAATTGAACAAGGCAATGATTTCGATTGTGCACTTGATTCTATGATGAACTAATTCTATCATCTGAACAGATCGGGTATTATATTTATATTTTAAATTCCGTGAATGTTTTTTTTTTCAAAAAGAAGTGTATCTTCCCAATGTAATGCACTATCACAATTGTTTGTTAATTTTTATTAATTTTTTGTCTTTCCATTTCGGGTGCTCGTGTCATTATGTTTTATTTAACTGTTTCACCTATCAATTCTGTATTATATTAATACATGTATATACTCTATCCGGGCAACAGCACCGAAGGCGATCGTCCTCTATATAACGATGACCAAATTCCACTACAACCCACTTCAATCAAGTGGGGGTACATGGCAGAGTGACTTATTAAAAATCATACTCAGAACCTAAAAGGTCAAGAGGTTAATGGTCATACAGAAAAAAAAAATCCATTGGGATAAATGTATGTATGTATGTATGTATGTATGTATGTATGTATGTATGTATGTATGTATGTATGTATGTATGTATGTATGTATGTATGTATGTATGTATGTATGTATGTATGTATGTATGTATGTATAATAGTTTTCATTTTATTAAATCCAGATTTAAATTAATCTATTGTGTGTGCTATTTTTATCCACGTATCCTTTTGTAGCAATGTTTGATTGAAGCGATTATTTGTAGATTATGTGGAGACGAAGATATGCATATATTTCTAAAACCGACAATGATTGAATTTCAAAGAGTAAGCGTTCTATGTGTACAGTATTCAATATGTTTTATAATAATGTGGATGTGTCGTAAAATGGATCCTCTCTTAACATAAGGAATTCACGGGTTATTCTAACATGCAAGCATTTATAAATCTTAAAAAGAAATGTATTTTTATAAATTTGTTCCTTTAGTCGTGTTTGTGGTGCGTGACTTGGTAATGCTTACTGAAGGGTCATATGGATGTGAAGCAAGAACAATCATCCAAGTATGACATTCAAGCTTTTAGAATGTGTCGTCATTAGGTGATTAATGTAAAAATTTATTTGTGGTATTTGCAATACTGCACAAATTTTCAAATTCTTTTACTTTGCTTTATTATTTTCTGTTTGATTAAAAATTTGCAAAATGTTGAAACTAGCTGTGTGTTTGATCTAAAGAGGCTGAAAATAGTGTTTAAAAACGGTCTGTCTTCGACGTACATAGAGCTCAATTCAACCTGGAAATCTAAGGCGAAAAAGGTACGAATGGATGTTTACGCTTTCACATTAATTTATGTGATAATAAAAAAGTTTATGCAGTTGTCTCCCATGGGATGAAAGAGTTTAGATACATAGTAACATATTCTCCTGGAATCAATCAGTTTTTATACGCAGTTTTAGTGCATTAAATAAGCAAGTAAATTTCTATTGTAATTGGATCGTGGGGGTGGGGGTTATCTCTGAGTGTTGCTGATTTAAAGCCTCTCTCTCTCTCTCTCTCTCTCTCTCTCTCTCTCTCTCTCTCTCTCTCTCTCTCTCTCTCTCTCTCTCTCTCTCTCTCTCTCTCTCTCATAAAATAAAATAAAATAAGCGAAGGGCGAGTAATCAATCTGTTGATCTATATGATAAACACATACTAATCCGAAGTTGACTATTCTTGAACGTTTAATGCTAATAAGTGAAACTGTATAAGAGTTAAAGCATGAACATTGCAGACAGATTAATCCACACACCTAGATGGATAGAGTAAATCCCATTACATGAAAGTATAAAAGGAAATATTTTGAACAAACCAATCTCAGATCTCTACTTACATTGCTTTAAATCTTAGATTTTAACAAACAACTATTTCCAGAACCTGGTTCCATCCCAAGAGTTAAAATGAAAATTATAAATCCACTAAATGACTCACGGGATATAATGATATAATCTCAAAATTTCAAGTTTGTGTCATTATTAATGTAGGAGATAAATTATATTTCAAATGGAGACAGACGGATAGACACGAAGACATAATCCACTTTTAAACAGTTATATAGGGATGGGAGTCATGTTATTATTCATTTTGTTACTTAATTTAACTGTCAGTGGTAATATTGAAACTGTTTAAAATTCTATCAATACTTAGAAACAAAAATCTTTGGTTTACGAAGTGCAGCTTATATGAAACAGCTTTTCTTGACATCATAAACACAAACAAATCTGCATATCTCTGAACTTAATAGAATAAATGCTAAATGCAGACACTAACTTCACTTGCAAAAAATTTATTATAATGTTCAATACTATTTCCATTACAGCTAAACACACAACATAGACTCTTTATGACACATTATTTTCCATCCAACCTAATAGTACGATACTTAGATTGCTCATAATACTTAGTAAATCTTAGATATCGTTTACGAAAGATAATATATACTATAAATGAGTTCGGAAGGGAGAAAACTGTGTAAATTGTTATATACGATATTTTGTTGTAGGCGATATCGTTGTAAATTGAGTTTGCCATATTGTTGTTAAACATGTGATTATGAAATTCATACGGAAATTTAAACCTTCGAACATTTATCAACTTGATTTTTATATTCTCGGTCATTTTGTAAATATATTACCCTAATACATTAAAGAATCAAAAACTACTGGATAATAATGTAACATGCATAGAGAAATTATATATTCCTTTTCTGACAAAGTGTTTTAACGCATGTCAGACCACAATCAATGTATGTATGTATGTATGTATGTATGTATGTATGTATGTATGTATGTATTGTATGTATGTATGTATGTATGTATGTATGTATGTATGTATATATATATATATATATATATATATATATATATATATATATATATATATATATATATATATATATATATATATATATATATATATATATATATATATATATGTGTGTGTGTGTGTGTGTGTGTGTGTGTGTTGTGAACATACTGTTAATGTTAAATGTACTATTTTGAAATTCTCATATTTATTTATTTAAATGGATGCCGTCACATGTGTCAGAGCTTGTTTATTGATATTAGCTCATTTACATACTTGTTCCTGTAACATACATCCATGTACCCAGACTGGTTTTACTTGGAAGCTGATAATAGGCCATATTGTGTTCAGCTGGAGCGGTCAATGTCACGAGACAGTGATACCTTTTCTGGTCGGTGAACTGAACTTGAGAAAAATATAGATGGCCTGAATTGGACACAAACTGGGTAGAATGATTTGCATTGACAAACGCTGTCGACGTGTGTGTAAACCACTCGTGCCTGACCTCTGAAATGAAGATGCAGATTTAGTTCTATTAATAACGCATACAGTTCAACCTAGGTCACTGACAAACTTCTGACCTTGAAATGATTACGGTAATTTTGTGTATCAATAAAATACACAGGACGAGAACTCTATGGGTCTTTTAACGGTAAACATTTTCTTTTTTAGTCTTAAACATGCGATTTTTATGAATCCTATCAGTTACTAAAGCGTTTTAAATTCCTTTCAAAGTTATCAGTAAACGTTCTTTAACATTGTTTTCAAAAATCTTTGGAATAAATCTTTGCCAGAAGTCGATATGATAGATAGTTATTATCAACATTCAATGATCCACTATTCAATAGACGGAGAGTAAATCATCTCTTTAGATTGGTTATTGTGTCGTGTAATAGAGTGATTAGCCAAGTATAAGTGAATGGGTAAGGACATAACGCATTACCTGGAACAGCTGCCGGCGCATTACAATCAAGTTTTGTTCCCTCAAACTGTCGGACCACCACGTCATCCGGTCTCACAGGAGGAAAGTCGTGTAAATCTGGAGAGTTTGGAGTATGAAACATCATTTGCAATAGTTTCTACATCCCACTCGGTCTCGGTCTCGAGTAGAGCAAAGTTATTTTTCCAATAAAGTTTTAAATTAAAAAAATTGACATGGTGCTAACTGCAATTAGTCTGTTCTAGCATACTCACTAATCATCGCCTGCAGACTAATTTATATTCTTTCTTTCTAACAGTGAATAAAACAATTATAACAAAAGCTATTTCAATGATGGAGAAAAATTAAAGAAAGAAAAGTAAAGAAAATAAAAACAGAGTGGAGTACAGATGTCCCTTTTTGCAGAATTAAAAAGTTGCAACTTTTCACTAAATTTTACGGTTCTAATAAAAACAAAACCTAACAGCATAAGATTTTTTTTAAAGAAAATATGTTAATCGAACCCACTACTTTCGTGATACCTACATGGAATAAAACCCTTTTCATTCCTGTAAGTCGAGGTTTTTCACACAATATTTATCATATCCAATGCCAGGAAGACTAAACACACATTACATTATATCCTGGAGCATAAAATTCAAATAAAATAACTTACATCCAAACCAGATCTGCGCTGTTTGACCCAAGACTTTGCCGAATTGATTTTCCACCACGCACCAGTACGAATTGGAGTCATTGACGTTATTCGGATTCTCGATGGTAAGTCTTCCACCGCTTATAGTATATCGGTCATCTATTGCTGCCGTCACTTCCTCGTCATCATTAGACTTTGGACGGTACCATTTGTACTTGGTTAGGGGATTTCCAGCTGCAATGCACTCAACAGTAACTGATTGTACCTCTTCTCCAACTACAATCACACTCTTGGGTTCCGAAATTATTTTTGGACCTGACTGAATGTCTTTTAGGTTCACAACTCCTAAACCGTAGTCTGTAAAAAAAAAAAAATAATACAGTGGGGTTTTTAATATGTGCCCTGGTAACCTAAAAAATCAAATTTTACATGTCGTTCAAGTAAAATACATGTGTCAGTCAGTAAACAAAATACTGACCGACGATATGTGATGTACATTAAACTGAAGTAATAAATAACTTTTAACATTTTTTTAAAGACAAAATGTATCTTATACATGCATGTACCGCTCCGGTAGCTTAATAAATGGTTAGAGCGTCGACGAGAAGTCGCGGGATCGAACCCCGGCCGAGTAATACCAAAGACAAAAAGGTACTAGCATCAGCTTCACTTGGCTCTCAGCATTAAGTGGTTAATGTTAGGACTGATTGGCCTGGCGGAAGGATAATGTGACTGGGTTGGACATAATGTTACATGTCTGCGGCATGAATCCCCAGTACCAGACATCCAAATAAACTGTCACACGGCAGAGTACGTAGCCATATGACTGAAAAACTGTTACAGCTACGTTAAAAATCCAAATTACACACACACACACACACACACACACACACACACACACACACAACATATGCATGCAACGGTTGAATACATGAAGGTCGAATAAACTGAAAGGCATTTTATATTGAAACCATACATTCGGTAATTTCAAGTGGCTCAATTAGAACAACGTGTACAATTTTTAAAAAGAAAATGGACAGCTGAACATTAACTTAAACCTCAAACACTAATTATCAGCTTGACATACCACATCTACTGCTCCTCTTTTGATGTGAAAGTGTGCGCTTGTACTTTCATGTCTAAGGACAACAAACACGCTTTGTTTTGCCATTATTATTCGAGTTACTTCCCTTTATTAACAACTGTTTTCATCCAACCCTATCACATACTTCAGAGCAAACACCATTCGGGGCTACTTGTTTGAAACAAAGCTGTGAAATTATTTCATCTACTTTCAAATTATCGTTTAGTTTTATGATATCAAAATAGTAACAAAATGTTACTTTCAATTGTTTAATATTTACACAACAATATTTCTTAATTTCCCATATCCTACAAGACACTAAAGACGGCGAACAGCATATACAGAGCGAGAAATTTTTAGTTATTTGAATCTAATAGGGACAGGCACTCTTCTGTACTTATCTGGCACTAAAAGGCTAAAGATATCTTTATATATTTGCTTAATTTTGTTTTATAATTATAGCAGTTATCAAACTTAAACATCATTACATTTTTATTTATTTAAAAACTGACACAAACAATAGAAATTTTGAAGAAACAAACATCATATAATTCAAATCGTAAAGGAATGTCTTAAGCAACTTGATTTGTTAATGGTCAGATTTCATAAATGAGGAAACACACACACTATATATATATATATATATATATATATATATATATATATATATATATATATATATATATATATATATATATATATATATATATATATAGACGTTAATAGATAGCACAGGAAAAGTGGTTCGCTTGTTAGGTACGTCATTTAAAACATGATAATAAAGTTTCAGAATATTCTGGCCGGTCTACATGTTACGACGCTGGATAACACTCAGACTGATAAAAAAATCTAACTGGGGAAATCCAGATGCAACTAACGAACATGTATGGCCATCATCATACCCTTGCATGGTCCTGTAGCTTGGATCGAACCCAAAAGTAAAGAAGTAAACAAAATAAATTCAACCACTGTGCCATGCAGAAATCATTAGTGTATGTGACAGAAAATTGGGGCTTCGTTGTATAGTTTAAGATTTTCTTTTATATAAATTGAAAGCCTATGTAAAAATGAATTATTAAATTAACTTTAAATAATAGAGCTCCAACGCTTAGATTCGAAATTAAGTGAACACATGAATAACGACTTGCCTCTGAATTTTGAATCTCCGTTCTTACGTGTATCGCGTTTATTCAGTTTTTCTCTTAAGGAGAATACTTGACGTTCCATGGAGTAAATAAAATCTAAATAAGAATACAGTTACAAGCTGATCATCAGTTAGTTATGACACTGACTATTCCGAACCTTCAATTCATCGGATCGAATCAATGTTTCCGCAAATACCTAATAATTGTTGCTGGGGGAGGGAGGTCAGCGGGGGTAGGGTATTTTTATTTTATTACTTTCGTCTTTAGAACGTAACTTGTTTTAATTAGTTTTGTACAGATGTGACAACTCACCGAACCCTCTTTTGGTAAAGTCCGTTTTCTCCACATCTGCTAGAGGAATTTCACAGATATAAAAGCCCACGGCACTCCTATCGATCAGACTCCAGCCGTACTCTTCTCCGCCTGTAAAAAGAACGAAACTGGTGTGACAATAAATTATTGATCTTTCTGTCCATTCAAAGATAGTACAAAAATTTGATATTTGGTTTTTATACTACTTTTCATTCTATCATTATAGAGCTTTTGGGTGAAGAAAATAAAACTTTCAATTACAGACATGCGAAAATATTAAACTATATATATATATATATATATATATATATATATATATATATATATATATATATATATATATATATATATATATATATATATATATATATATATATATATATATACATACATACATAAAGAGAGAAAGAGAGACATATATAAAAGTTGTATAACATTATTTCCACTTATGTACATAGCTACCTCAAGACACACCAAGCTACCTCCCTACTTACCTACCTCGTTAACCACACATACACACACAAAATCATACACGCACGCACGGACACACAGACACGCGCGCGCGTTGTATGCAAATTACCTGAATATCTGTACACAATATGAGTAACCACATCAAGTACCCTGTCAGATCCAGAGTTCCAGTATACCGGACCGTCATACCGTATGTTTCCACCAGCCCACATAATTGTGCCTTCTTGGTAGACTCCACTTGTGTGCCATTTGTTGCCGCTAAATATGCAAGATGAATTTTACACATTTATGAAATATTCTGAGGGGTGGGTGGGTTATTATTTTTATTATATTAGCTTATTGTATAATTCTTAATGAAGGATTATACTACTGCAATAACTTTTTATAATATTGTTTTTACCAACTAGAAGTTATGCTATTATTAACATTAGCTATAATTACGCATTGAAGGGTTTTATAATTAACCTATTTTAAGCAAAATAGTATTACTTAAAGAGAGTCTTATGCTATTAACTTCTGCTATAATTACTCAGTTACGGCTTAACCTAATGATTTTTGGTATAGTTATACTCTTAACATCAAGAGTTTTGCTATTAAATTATGTATAGCATTATAGTTTAACAGTGATGGATAGTGATGTTAACTTGTATTATTGCATTATAGTTTCTCAATGACTAATGATTATGTTAACTTGCAATTATAGTTTCTCAATGACTAATGATTATGTTAACTTGCATTATAGTTTCTCAATGACTAATGATTATGTTAACTTGCATTATAGTTTCTCAATGACTAATGATTATGTTAACTTGCATTATAGTTTCTCAATGACTAATGATTATGTTAACTTGCATTATAATTTCTCAATGACTAATTATTATGTTAACTTGCATTATAGTTAATCAATGAAGGATTAATGATTATGTTCAGGGGTTCTGCTATTAATGTGTAGCATAGTTACGTACTGAAAGGTATAATATTAACCTGAGGAATGGTAACATTAATTATTAATATAACTACGTATTGATGGGGATAAATTAATATGAGGAGTGGTGCCATTAACTTTTAATATAGCTACGTACTGAAGGGTATACTATCAACCTGAGGAGTGGTGCTATTACTTTTTAATGTAGTTACTCAGCTAAGAGTTAGACTATTAGCTTGTATTCAAATTACTCACTGAGGGATTAACTTTTCCTTTCGTTTTTTTACGAAAACCGAAACATACCCCGTGTGTGTGTTACCTAATTCACATTATGCTAAATCAGATGATGACGACGATAATGATTGTGACATATTGTTTTTATCTATTGCCAGGACCATTCTTGGATTATATTCTTGATCTTCAATATGGTATGGGATCTTCACGCAGCTAGAAATTACACAGACGGCCATTACTCACCCTGATGCAAACAATAACATTAACGAAGGAACTGAACTAGACAATTGTATTCATGGTAGCTGAACAATCGGATGAAATGCATTATTTTTGGTATATTGATCCGTCATCAAATATTGTCACCATTACTAAAAATAGACGAACTATCATATGACTTCTTCAAACCAATCGTAAAACAGAAATTGACCAAATGTGAAAGAAATTGCTTTAACATTAAATCGTTTCGGGTTTTGTTTCTACTAAAAATGTTTCGTTTTGGTATACCGATCCGTCATCAAATTTGCCCATTATTACTAAAATAGACAAACTATTTTAATATGATGATATGACATCTTCAAAACAGTAACACACAAATTGACTAAATTGGAACAAAATTATTTTGGCATTAAATTCCTTTCTTTTTTCCTTTCAATGAAGGTAGATCAATTATAGACGCTGTTTTGAATACTAAATAGACTAAGAAATGAGTTTTCTTTTCAACAGGATTTTAGAAAATACAATACATGTCATTATCTGCATTAAGGATTATGACTTTGGCTATGATTTCGTCAACAAACAAATATTACTGCCGTTGATAAAAACGCAAAAAGCATTAAGCTCTTTACCAAAATATGTTCAAGAAATAAGTTGTGTTTTCTAAATCTCACTTCACATTTTACCAGAGTTTACAGAAAACATTCTGGAATCAAAATCTTCATGCAAATGATATAAATCAATCATCAAATATCACAACCGTCATTACGAATAGACGAACTTACAAAACAACTTCCCAGAAAGCAGTCAACAGAGTTGGAATAAAATTTGATATCATTCTTGCAAAAATCATCTAAAGTTTGTTTAAATAATGATATTACACTATTAAATATAAACACACACTGCTAAAAGCAGCAACACATAACAACATTTCTAAAGTCGCGCGTTGGAGCTGGACCAAGCTGACGAAAGTCCTTCCTCACATTAATGTACGAAGGATGCCAAACCATCAACAAATAACATACGGTTTTTATATAAAAAAAATGAAATCTTTGTATGTATTTTCCCCTCTACTATTAACCAAAATGCCAATGAAAGCTCCCGAATAACTTATACTACATGACTACATGTTTTGTAAGTTGCCTATTATGTCAATATGAGCCAAAGTTGCCTATTATGTCAATAGGAGCCAAAGTTGCCTATTATGTCAATAGGAGCCAAAGTTGCCTATTATGTCAATAGGAGCCAAAGTTGCCTATTATGTCAAAATGAGCCAAAGTTGCCTATTATGTTAATATGAGCCAAAGTTGCCTATTATGTCAATATGAGCCAAAGTTGCCTATTATGTCAATAGGAACCAAAGTTGCCTATTATGTCAATAGGAGCCAAAGGAGCTACCCCTGGTCTACTTGGGTCCCTTGTTTCTTTTCCTAATAACTTTTGAAACTTACTCCTGTAATTGTAAATCATAATAGTACATTAGTGTTGACAGGTTAGTAAGTTGCTTACAGGATCATTAATTGTATTTTAACACCTAGATTATTATCGTGCAGCGATCAGAACGCAGATGGCCTTTAATACTCAATGAATTTAATTTGAAATAGGGATGAATTAATGACTGACAAGTAATGACATGAAAATTGAAAATGCAAATAACTAAACATTGACATTTTGTAAGACGTGACTAACTTTGTGTAAGGATGGTTACAGAATTCTTTTCAATGTGAAAGTTACCTCGTTATCAAGGGCGTCAACGATACTTTTCACTCATTTTGTGGTCGTAATATGCAGGGAGAAAACTTTTTCAGCTCTTTCACGGCAGAAATTAAATTATTAATCCAATAATAATAATAATAATAATAATAATAATAATAATAATAATAATAATAATAATAATAATAATAATAATAAAAATAAAAATAACATATGTGGAGGAAGAAGAAGAGCAACAAAAATAACAACAACAACAACAAAAGCTAATGCCATACAAAAATGACAAGAAGACAACAGGAAATATATAAAACATCATGTAATCTCTGCATATTTCAGCATTCATTTACAGTTTTAAAAAAAAAATGTAGATTTTTCATTCCGTCGAGTAAGCAATGAAACACGAAAGCAAGGATGCTTGTCAGTCAGTTAGTATGCAACTAAGAGCACTAGCTAGCAAAACGTTATTTGAATATATTTTGAGATCATATTCTGTAAGATTGGAGGCTCCATGTCTAGGGTGTTTTCTTTAATTCCATACCATATTTTTAATAGATGCACTCAAGAGTTTGCTTTTACTGATGCTAGTGCAACCAGTATCACTGGTTCTACTGCTAATACTACTGCCGTCACATCTACCACTACTACTACAATCACCATCCACCACTACTAACACTGCCACTACTCTACAACTACTACTACAACTATTAGTACTATTGCAACAAACATCATGTAAATGTTGAAATACCTCACCTAAATGCGTCATATTTCGTTAACCACTGATTAATAAATTCATGCTCTGCGGCACTGTTGACGCTCACCAATGTTGCACCCTCAGACTATAATAACAGAAATAAATAAGTACATTAATGCATGCATATCTACCATAATTCCTATCTACATACGTCCATATATTATCTTGAGAACTTAATAATTAATTCATGCAAAATATTCTAATAGTAAGGAAAAAAATACCGCTCGAGACGATTCGTCTATATTTGCTTCTCTCTCTCTCTCTCTCTCTCTCTCTCTCTCTCTCTCTCTCTCTCTCTCTCTCTCTCTCTCTCTCTCTCTCTCTCTCTCTCTCTCTCTCTCTCTCTCTCTCTCACGTCATATGATAACATAATAACGTAACTAACAATTCCAAAATTTAGTATTTTATTCATTACATAGTTGTCAATAACAGAATGAAAACCGATTCAACTTCAGTGCTGTCTCATTTAAAGTGACTAATGGGGGTTAGGTGCTGAGTTCGCAAAAAAAATAGAGCAGGTTAGAATCCTACCCTCGGATTAGCCCAAATCATCATCGTGTCGTGCCGTTGGACTTTGCTCTAATGGCACTAAACAAAAGAAAGTCATTTTCCCAAGCACCAATAAGATAGTTATCTTTAGAGGAACATTCCAGATTCGACCATGCCATCTACTACCCTCGTGTCATGTTGAACACACGAACGGATTCTTACCGCAATATACGCAATTTTCTATGTTTCGGCAATATACTGACGGACAGTCCTGAACACGAACATTTCGACCGCACAGTCATCCTTTTTAATTGTCATTTTGTTTATTTTAAATATAACGTCTACTGCCAACTAGTCTTTCAGCATATATGTAGCAACTCAAAATACTGCATATTGACGAATGCATTACGAAGCAAAGGCTCTTAGAAATATTGAAAAGTACTAGATTATTTTTCGTAAATAGTATAGTGTGGCGATATAGCGACAATGGGAAAATACATTGCGTGACACACCCACCCAATCCCGGGCCTGTATAGCACCGCACATTTTCTGAAAAAAATGGCACATTCTGGGCCTGTATAGCGACAATGGGAATTCGGTATATAGAGGATCTCAAATGGGCAACGATTTAATATTGAATTTATTAAACAAGTTGAATAATGTCCAGCTTTTGCTCACCAAGGCTCGCAAAAGCTGGACATTATTGAACGAGTTTCATAAATTTAATATTAAATCGTTACCCATTTAAGATTCTTTTTATCACATAGTTTTTATTTCAATGTTAATTATTTAGATACATAGAAGAAAGAATAATCTCGTTCATTCTGACAGACGGTGTTCCTTTCATTTGTTGTGTAAAAAATATAGTCCCAAATAAAGCGTAACTGGTAAAAATAGATTGTCTTGTTTTACAAACTATAAATCAAAGTAAAAGCTTCCATCCGAATAAACTTAACATTTTATAACCATGAAACCATTTTTCAAAACAGAATTATAAATGCTATGTGATGCTGCCATATTGATACGGTGCACAGTACAGCAAGCCGACAGAATATACGAGTACCCTAACAAGTGTGTTTAGAAACGTTACATTGTTACGATTTTCGTGTGAAATAGGATTACCGGATGCAAAAAGTCCCACATTTACTGCAATGCATTTGTGACCTGATATTTGCAGTGTTTGATTTGAAAAATAGACTGTACAAAAGACGTCAACAAATTTATTTTGGTTTCGGATTTACATTTCATATATGACCCCGACAGCATGCGTACTGATAAACAAGATGCATGGTACCAGAGTACCGCCTCAAACCCTTTCTACTTTCTTGAAGAAATGTTAAAATATTATCGTTCAGACGTAGACATTTTACGGCGTTGCTGTGGAAAATTTCGAGCATTGTTCATGGAACACGAAGTGATCGATCCTTTGAAATAAGCCTGTACCGTTGCCAAAGCGTGTTCCTTAGTGTACCGCCAACGGTTCATGCTCGAAAACAGTCTAGCAGACATCAGTCTTCACAAAACCAATTTTGTCAAACGTCAATACTCAGTCAAAACCCTATGTTGGTTACATTACTTGTGCGACAAGGAAGACAAATAGATCAAACATACCCGCAACGGAGGAGGCGAGAAAGCCATTGGAAGATATTCGTTGGATGACTGGGACTTAAGAAAAGCAACAATCATATTGTATGAGTTTAACGGGTATTTATTTCACGGATGTCCCACATGTTATCCTCAACGTGACACTAAAAGCCAGTTTTTACAACGCATCATGGAAGAGTTGTAAAAGGCCATTTGTCAGCGTTGTTTGAAGTTAGATAAGCAAGGATACCAAATCAGAGAAGTGTGGTAACACGAGTACGATCAGAGAATGAAAACCGATCCCGAGTTTAAGCGCATCGTGGAAAATTACAAGCTGTTGGACCCTCAGAACCCACGGGACAGTTTATACGGACAACGGACGAATGCCACCTGTTTGCTGGACCAAGCTGACGAGAAGAAAGTAGACGAAATCAAATACTTCATTGTATCCGTACGTTTGCAAATATTTTAAACTTCTCGCAGGGCACCCGAAATTGCTGACCGAACACATGGGCGTGGACAATATTAAACAATACGAAGGACTGATCAAGTGTAAAGTCTTGCCTTCTACAAACGTGTACCATCCCGTGTTGCCACATCATTGCCAAGAGAATCTGAATTTTCCTTTGTGTCATATTTGTGCTGAAACGTGCAACCAAGGCCACTCTTGTCAACATACTTAGGAAGAACTCGCCTTGACAGGAACTTGGTTCAGCGTGGAATTGTTTAAAGCTTTGGACTTGGGATACCAACTGTTAGAAGTGTATGAAATTTACCACTTTCCCAAGACAGAAAAATACCACAAGGGTGACAAGACTCAAAAAGGCATTTTCTCACACTACGTGAATGCATTTTTTTTTTAAAAAAAAACTGAAACAAGAAGCCAGTGGGTATTCTTCCTGATGTCACACTCCCGAAAGCCAAAAGAAATTCAAAGAGAAATACTTTGAGCAGAAAGGCATCACATTCGACCACGTCGAGAAAAACAAAGGAAGGCGAGATTGTTCGCGAAAGTAATGTTAAATTGTGTGAAGTTAGTACTATTTCCATACAAGATTGTTTACATTCTGACGGACCGTTGTCAGCGACTGATGAGAAAGAAGTGGCTGCTGTGAGGTTAATAGTTTATACATATGTCCAATACACATTAATTTGGCATCTGATTTCAAGATACCGACGAATCACATGAAGCTAAAACTGGCTTGTGAAAGCTGGGACCCGCATTTGTTGACGAATGATCAAAAACAGACTTGGGATGAAATAGCCGAATAACTAGTCGCCAAATGTGAATTTCATGACCAAGGATATTTTAATTAAATTTACAGGTAATGAAAACTTTTTTACTTTCGTCAACTCGAATAAAAAAAATTAATAAAGCATAGATTAGAGAAAACGAACAAAGACCACCAACGGATCGACTAGTCGGACTGTAAAGAGAATTTGTACGCATTCTTTCTCGATGCAAAGTAAAAATTCAAAACAAATCAAACACAGTACTCCCATATCATTTGTCTGACTTTGCAAGTGTCAGTAACTTCAAAAATGTTGCCAAACTTTGTGGAACACTCTCAAACCACCCATCAATGCACCTGTATCCGAGATATACCTCTGCTCCATGATAACACAATGTCGCATAAGTCGGCCGTCGTAACAAACTTCTTAAGGAGTACAGCATCCGAACTTGCAAAATTATCTAAACGATCCTGATTTAGCTTCAAGCGATTTTAGATGAGTCTCAGGATGAAATATTCAATGAGTTGCAGACGATCTTAAAGACACCACGCGGTTGAGAAACCATTTTTCAGTGTATGAACAACATATCCAGCAGCTTTTACAAACCGGTTTTTTTTTATTGGATCTCAGAAATTGTATAAATATGCATATAGAGTACTTCGAGTGGATTCGCTCACTACAAACCAATAAAGAACCTCGTTGTACAGATAACTAATATTTAGAGATTTTTTTAAAAAAAACTCGAATGTATAAAGCAATGGGATGTGAAACGGTGAAAAGTATAAACTTCTCTCAAACTCCATTCCAATTCTTCTAACAGTGAAAATATATCTGGGTAGGATTTATTGTTTGTTTATTGTTCGATGACAAATAAATAACTTGCTGGTCTAGTTGATTCTTTGTAGTTTGAAGAAACATTGTCAGTCATGGATAGTTAGATATATTGCTAGATGCAGTGCTGATAGGCATTTGTATAGTTAGAAGCAGCGTTGATAGTCTGGCACTTTGGCCTCCCATGATGCTCTACACAAGTGGATAGGCACACATCGTCGAATAGTCGATACCAGTGAATAAATTCAATAATGACAGTATTACATAATGAAACTATACAAACACTCAATACTTATTTAATCGACGTAATTGTGACTAATAAATGCAAACGCCGTTGACGATACTGATGGAAACAACTTATGTATTGCTATATCTTTATTGCCAACGCCTGTTTGTATTTCTTCCGCCACCTTAAATTTATACACATGCATCAGCCATTCGACGGAGTGTTACTGGCTTCGTGTTCGGAGCATCAAGGGAGCTCAGGGTAATAGACAACAGTGTTGGTAATTTATCTTACCAGATTGATAGTATATCTTAGCGAGGTTGATAATATATTACCAGGTTGATAGTATATCTTACCTAGGTTGATAGTATCTACTACCGAAGTTGATTGTATATCTTGCCGAAGTTGATAATATATCTTACGAGTTTTATAGTATATTTTACGAGGTTGAGTGTATATCTTAACAGGTTGATTTTATATATTGCCAGGTTGATACCACATCTTACTAGGTTGACAGTATATCTTACCGAGGTTGATAGTATATCTTACCCAGCAAGCTACATCGGCCTCTTCTCGAATGACTGCTACATCTGTTTGAAACTTGTAACAGTTACTGTTAAAGGCTATCCAGTGATCAGGACAACCTGAAAATTTAACATGTTTTGGTATAATTAAAGTGCTGCCATGAACAGCGATTTAGAGAAAACAAAACATCTAATGTCGGAACACCTACACATTCAAAAAGCTTTATTATCTTGTCCAAGTGACTAATGAATCATGCCCATCTTCGTAGCATACCTAATCCGAATAAATCCCACTATCTACCTAACCTAATGTATTCATTATCTCTTGCATCGTCACAATAATTATCATCATCGTCATCATTATTATTGACGTCGTTGTCACCTCACTTTCATCATCATCATCTTTCCTTTTCCACCGATAAAGTTTTGAAGTTTTCAAATTTTATTCACGTTCCAGTGGAGCTGCGGTAGTTCAATTGATAAAGCATAGGACACTAATTAAAGTGTTGCGGATTCGACATCGGGCAAGGCCAGCCCTCGTCGGTAGCTACTAATTGCCTTGGGAAAGGCACTATGTTCTCATTTTCTTGGCACGATACTATCAACAAGGTATTGAAAGTGCTGTGTTGGTCCAATATGGCATGATACAGCCAACAAGGTATTGAAAGTGCTGTTTGATGCACTATGGCATGATACAGCCAACAAGGTATTGAAAGTGCTGTTTGATGCAATATGGCATAATACAGCCAACAAGGTATTGAAAGTGCTGTTTGATTCAATATAGCATGATACAGCCAACAAGGTATTGAGAGTGCTGTGTTGGTCCAATATGGTATGATACGGCCAACAAGGTATTGAAAGTGCTGTTTGAATCAATATGTTATGATACAGCCAACAAGGTATTGAAAGTGCTGTTTGATCCAATAAAACAAATGTCATGGTCCAATATGGCATGATACAGCCAACAAGGTATTGAAAGTACTGTTTGTTCGAATAAAACAAATGGTACGATACTACCAACAAAGTATTGAAAGTGCTGCATGGTCCAATAAAGCAAATGGCACGATACAGCCAACAAGGTATTGAAAGTGCTGTTTGATCCAGTAAAACAAATGTCATGATACAGCCAACAATGTATTGAAAGTGTTGTTTGATCCAATATGGCATGATACTGCCAACAAGGTATTGAAAGTGCTGTGTAGGTCCAATTAAGCAAATGGTACTGTACTGCCAACATGGTGTTGAAAGTGCTGTGTTGGTCTAATATGGTATGATACAGACATCAAGGTATTGAAAGTGCTGCTTGATCCAAGAAAACAAAACAAAATTTTTCAGAGTGCCAATTCGGTTGACCATTCAGCCCAGATGACAATTTCAATAAATTGCTTTTTCAGTTTTGCAAACAAAATATAACTCAAAGCAAAATAAATTGAATGAGTCCGATTGTCACCATAAATAACGCTCTTTTTCAATTATTCTCATTTCTCCATTTTAAAGTTTATACACGTAGGTGACATAAATTACGTACATAATCATCGATACTTATTTTACATAATAAAGATTTAGCCCATATACCCTGACGAGCTTATATAACACCCATTCAGTTCCATCATTTTTTTGGGTGATGCTTGCTTAGTCGTGACGGTATATGGGCTGGTGCGTGCAGGCAAGGCGATGGGTGTCATTTACTCTCAAACCTGGGTTCGAACCTCCGTAGAGTATGAATTTAATTTCTCTAACCTGTATGATAGAATTGTTTGTATTAAACTGTTAATCCGGCCCACTATTATCAAGATTCTACTACAGAATCCAGGGATAGCACTGTCTGTTCTGTCTGGAATATATTTAAAATTATTTGTAATAAAAAGATCCTATATACCTTGATTTTTTTCATAGTAATCTGGACCTCCGTAAAGTACGTATTTAATTTTTCTGAACTGTATAATAGTATTGTTTGTATTAAACTATATCAAATTTGTCCCTCTCTCTCCCCTCTGTCATTTAATGTTTTATATAATTTTATCGGTGTTTCTTGTTTTATGAAAGGGTTATGACTCGGCATTTAAACATTATCGATCCCTCTTACTGTGTAATATTTAGTGAAATAAAGTCAGTTTTGTAAAAACTAAACTCCTTGTTCTATGTCGCTCAGTTAATTGTCAGTTTTCTTTATATTCATGTGCTCCGTTTAATTTACTTGCATATGTTAAAATGTAATTTCTTTACTACGGTCACCTTGAAATAATTTATGTTAGTCAAGACTTTGTCGTGGGTTAACTGACGATGATTGATTTGTCAGTGCTCTATTCTGAAAGTAAGGTAACTAATGTATACGGTAACAAATTCTTTTATTATGCCTGTCTAATTCGACATAACTTTGCAAAATCTGCTTGTCAAGCGACTACGAGTGATTATAGGCGTTTTTCTCTCTATGATTCCCGCCTATAATTCATCAAATGAGATGAAAGTCACATACAAATGGTACCTACATGTTGTATATGAGCTGAGTATTGTTGCCGATAAGGTACCATTCATTTGCAATCAACTTTATACCAGGACTAATAAATTCAATCCCGGCCCTATGATTCTCGGGGCCCAAGGCAGCAAGCGATGAATGCGGTATAAAGGAAAAAAGAAATTGCATTGCAGAGAAGCGAGGGGCCCAAGATGGTTGCCTCGTTCGCCTTGCTCTAGGGCCGGGCCTGAATATATTGCAATGGTTCTAAATTTGCTCATTATAAAGAAGACATTAGGTTCATATGACAAAAAGATATAAAACAAACAAGAGCGTAAGCACCACCATCTATATGGATTAGACCGGATACTCCCTCTCGTGTGTCGTAAAATGCACTTATTGACGACAGGGGCCGCTATGGCTCAAAGGTTAACGTGTTAGACTCGTGACAGAATTGATACGGGCTCCAATCCTAAAATTGGATCAGCCCAATTCGGCTATCGAGGTTCGTCCTGTACCAGGACATACAAGAGGTGAGACAATCGGGGATATATCCCTAGGATCCGGGGTCCGTGGTCTTGGTCTTAGGTCAAGGTCCAGGTCCCAAAGGGAAACTGGTCGAAGAACACTTTTTATTTTAGAAAAGAAAAATTTTGTTTGAATAAAAACTAGGAGAGGCCCGGTGTTTCTTACCTCAGGGCCCGTGATCACTCTCTACGGTCATGTCTAGTGTAAGGTACATAAATCGAATTGCCGTGGCACGATCTAACCCACTTATAGTGCTGTGCCATAAAACACCAAAGCAACGATGTATCATGTGATTAAAAACCAATGATGGTATAATAATATATCAATGGAGTGGGTGTACAAAGGTTTTATATACGCATCTTGTCTTTTAGCACATTTACAAGGCAAAGTCATTGTAAAGGAATCCACATTCAAATATCACGAAATATGGATGATCAAGGTTACATAAATGAAATGGCAAGTCAAAAGTATTCACAATGAATCTAATATACACTATCAACAAAATAACCAATACTTGATATTTCAATGTTTTTAGTCACTCCACAAAATTGATGTTTGAATCGTCCGCTCCGCAGTTCGGTTTAATGAAAGTTTAATGAGATGAGAGTGCTTAACATGTATCTTTAGTGACATGTTGCAATGAAAGCTTTTATATACCTTCAGGAAGTTTTCTACCAACTCCCTGTAATTGTCTACCTTGTTTTACAGATAAAATTGATTGCCACTAACTGGAAGGCTTTTCATGCCGTCTTTTGTTTGAACTTCGGAAAAATAAAGAGGAAATCAAATGCAAATGGAGTTTAAGTAAGAAGAAAAACATATGCAGTTTCAATTTGAGAAAGAGGAGAGGAAGAGACAGAAAGAAGCGAAACAAATGCAGTTGCAATTGGATAAATATGAGAGACAGACAGACAGATGCAAATGCAAATGTAAAGAGAGAAGTATGAAAGCGAATTTCAAATTAGGTTTAAAAAATTAGAGATGGCTAGTGAAAAGCACTTTACATACAAATTCAAGTTTTGATGTTACTAAGAATATTAGATTCGTGCCACCCATTAGAAAAAAAGCAGAAAAAATTTTCTCAGTTTGAAAAACTTAGTGAAAATTTGAAATGGCCTAAGGAACATTGGATTCTATTATTATAATGTGTACTTACTTGTAAAACTCGTGATATTTACATTTCACTGTCACTACAGAAGAGTGCTGACTAGGATGTGATTAAGGATTATATCTTTAGGGCTTTTGAGTTAGTTCCTAAGGCTTTATCGGCAAAAATTCAGGAACTATAAAAAATGAAGCTGGACAAACTCATGTAGAATTTGCAAGAGAAAAAGTGCAGTTGTTTGATCGATGTTGCTTAGCCACGAAAGATGATTAAGATTACGAAAATCTCAGACAATTCATATTAGTTGCAGAGTTCAAGAATTGCGTCCATAGTGACATTAGGAATTATCTTGATGAGCATAAAGTCAAAACTTTAGGAAATGCTGCTCGTACTGCTGACGAGTATTTCTTAGCACATACAATTTATTTTGTAGGCATTGTATTCCACTCAGCCTTCATCTAGTATAAAATTATTTTAGCATAATACGAGCCCATAAAAATTTTAATCTGGCATAGCTTATAGAAAGTATGTTTCTGATATACTAAATCAGAAATCCTTATCTGTTCCTACGTGTACCTATTGCAAGAAGAAAGGACACCTTATTTCTGATTGCAACAAATTAAAAATAAGAATCTTAACTGCTCTTATTTCTAAGAGGTCATGGTCACGGTCATGTATTGAAAAAAAAATACATTTGCTGAGACTATTAAGACCCTATCTGATTTTATTCTGGAGAATTATGAACCATTCATTTCAAAGGGTTCTATATCACTCATGGGTTATTCAGCCAATCATACTCATATTAAAATTGTAATGGACACATGAGCTTCTTGGAGTATTTTATTATCAGGTATTTTGCCTTTTTCTGAGAATTCTTCTTCTAATGAAAGTGTTCTTATTCAGGGAGCGGAATGCAGCTTTGTTAATTTTCCACTCCATTGTGTAAATTTGTCATCAGTCTTAATCTCAATACATGTGACAGTCGAAACCGTGTATTCTTTACCCATTCATTTTTTCTAGACAATAACATAGCTGGAGATGAGATTATTGTTAATCCACTTGTAACTGACATGCATTGTTTGGATCAGCAAGCCGAGCCTATTAAAAAGAATTTTATGATGGTTTATTCCCAGCTTGTGCAGTTACTCGAATTATGCCAAATTAAGCTCTTGAGAATAATGTTGATCAGGAAAATATTCATATAGCATGCACATGTATTGGACAGGCTTCTCATGAGGTCACTTTCAGACCTTGTTTGTACCAATCAAAAGGTATCGATCACGGTGATCCTCTTTCAACTACTCATTTATTCAACTCAGGGTGAAAATGACAGTCACTTTTCGTCGAACAGGAAGAAGATACCGAGATCTCTTTTTTGTTTCACAGGGCCATCAGTGAAACTGAAACCACAGAAGTATATGTCTGTTATTTTATTAAAAATGGGATTCTTCTGAGAAAATGGAGCCTTTTGAGGTGCCTACTGGTGACGAGTGGTTAGTGGACTACCAAACTGTAATTATAAAATTGTACTGACATAAAACTCTTAGTCTGGCTCATGAAACTCCTTTGGCTGTTCATTTAGGGATTAAAAAGGCTTATTACAAGATCTGCAATCACTTATATTAGCCAAAAATTGAAAGTGAAGATTGTAAATACTGCAGATCTTTTCATACTTGTCAAATTGTAGGGAGACCCAATCACAAGATACATAAAATATATCTGCAACCAGTTCCTGTATCTGATCAACCATTTAGCAGAATAATGGTAGATTGTGTTTGTCTCTTGCCTAAGACAGTCAGGTAACTAATACTTGACATAATGTGTTCGTCAACAAGATTCCCAGAGGTATTTCTTTTTGAGTAATATTGAATCTAATACAATAGTAAAACATTTGTTAAGGGTTTCTATTTTACTTAGTTTGGCCTTCCCAAATCTGTCCAATATGATTAAGTGTCAGAAATACAAATTTCTAGTTTAAACTGAGATCTCTTCCCGTTATAACTCACATATCCTCCGGCATTCCCAAGTCAATGGTCGTATATACTGACCCAGTATCGTATCTTTAAAACAAAAGCTAGTCAACAATTTTAAGCATACTTGCTCCCTAACCCCACTCCCCCGGTGTAAATGGAATACATGATTTATATATTGATAGCAATTTTTTTAAAGCACAGTTTTGTACAGTAATGATTTAATAATATATATATATTAAGACCCAACGTATTGCGCACATGATATCAAAGGACTGCAGTGTCTAAGTGAATTGTATGGGTTGTAGCAGTGGTTTTATTTTAACGGCACATTGTTACTTCTGAAATAGTGCACACACCTGTTCATGCTAGACAGAATTAGTATGTCCCCTGGCTATCCTCTAAGGACACATATTACATTATGTGCATGCATATGCGTGCCTTTAAGTGTGTTTATGAAACAGAGCTAAGAGTAAGGTACGTAAGAAACAAAGGATCAAAACCGTTTCAAATAGTTCATGCAAGGGTAACACATGAAAATACAGCACAGTTAGCGATATGGGTAATGTACAATGATATGAGTACAAACATGTGAATACATGTATTATTTATGTAATACATAAATAAAATCGTGTCTGAATTGTCGTTTCAGCAAATAAACGTATCGCGCTTGGTGAACTATGTAAATGCAAAGACATTTTAATAAATTTGTGAGTTATGATAAAAATTACAGGGTGTACCAGAAGATTTCTAAGAACTTATATCTTGTTCCTTTTCAATGTAATCAACCGCAAACCATATTTTTTTCTAATTTGCTTTGTGTTACGGCTTTTTAGAGGCGGATGTTTTCTTTAAAACTATCTTTATTAACCTTAAACTTAACGTATGGCATGTAGGAGGAAATTTTTAAAATCTTCCACCAGTCACAATCGTAATACATTTACGAAATGGCCCACAATGACTTGCATAAAGGCCATTTTGAGTAGTAATTTCTGCTTCAACTGTCTTCTACTATAAATACTCTTTAACAAAGAAATTCACATTTACTTATTGCTGAAAACAAACTGAGCTCTCGCGTTTTCAAGATCTGATGATATCATTATTAAATTCTAGTTTCTTTTTTAGAAAACTGGAAAAGTATTATTTATTTTTAGAACATTCTTAAATGGTGTGTAAACATTTATAAATATGTAGAGTAATTTTAAGTAAATGTCATCAACACAGTATCTTGCAAACTTTAATTTGAATAGAAATTCAGACCAAAGTTTTTGTACATTATCGGTATGCCTAATCAGACATCTTTGCATGGAAGTTAATTTAACTGATACGTCTTGACTTCTCTGAGGAACTTCCTCAGTGGCAGTAGACTGGTACTGTCTTAAAGTCATGAAAATATTAAGTCTCTTGAAGGCTATCATAGCAATATGTAGTACAGCAGCCCAGACGCCATTTATAAATTTCAACTCTAACACATAAACGACGATATTATTAAACCTGTTTCAGAGTAAACCAGGTCATATGTATTACCGCCACAATATACTGTTAACAGGGAAGCGACTATTTTATCATGGGGAGAAAGGTTGAAAAATTTTTTAATGCGCCATCGCTGATAGAGATTTTTCTGGAAAAATAGCTTTTGCTTTCGATTGCTACCCTTGTGTGTCCATTGTCCCCTATTATTAGTTCAAATGTTTCCGATCTTAACTAGTGAAACAAAAGAGAAATATTGTAGTTCTAAATAAATTACAGATATTATACACTTCCGGCAGAAATTTCTGGATGGTGCCTAACAGCATGGACAGATCTAAAATTTATTCAACTGGTGTTTGATTTCAATAATGGGTAATATGTTTATTTTCAGTTAATATAATTTTGTATTTTTCTGTGAAATGTTACCATTTTAAGTGTTGAATACGATTAGACAACCACTCCCATCACAACCATAAAACTTCCATCAAATTACAGCAGTCTTGAGGCTCTTCACCGAATTCTAAGACGTAATCTTTTTATCCTGTATTCTTCATCTATCAAACCACTAAGTGCAATTAACCATACCAGTGATCGAACACAGGGTCCAAATTAGCTTGGGTAAAACAAATTGCACAAATCTTACTATCTTTCAATGTAAACTCGAGGTTTTTTAATCCCATTAGTTTCTGCTATAATTTTGCTTTTCTATATGGTACAAAGAGTCATATACATAATGCAAGTTTATTATAATGTAATAAAAATGGGCGCCCGCAGGATTTTTTGCAGGAAGGGAGGGGGTCAGGATGATTTGCGGAAAGAGGGAGTGGACAGTCAGTCACGGCCGGGATAGTTTGTATAGTAAGCAGTCTGAAACATATGCAGTAACATGTAACATTACTGACTGACATTATTATAATATTGTCTTTACTATGTTTTACTTTCTTCCTTCATAAATACGTATAAATGATAGCAATATTATGCCTTCATCATTCACGTCTACCACAATCTGATAATAAATATTATATATAAAGAGAGAATTCCAGACAAGGTTATGCTCGTTACTCAATCCTCCATACCTTTTGTTGAATTTGATGTACATTCTACGATGATAGTTTTGGTAAATAAATATAATTTAAACCAACGTTCATCTTCTTAAGAGTCTCCATAATGAAAACAAAGTAGCACGTAATCCACTGAAAAGCTTAATATACATTAATATGTAAGTCGTATAGAGTCTGAGAGTCATGAACGTTAGTAAAATTGAATGTAACTATGACTCTCTTATATTAATGATAAAGCAAATGTACAATATATATATATATATTGCATAGACAACGAACAGGGTCAGATCGAAACTAGCGACCAATTGTTTCACCATTCTCTGTTTTTAAAACAAACCCAAATATAAAGGGTATTGTAAATTCAATATATTTCTTTAAGGTTGTAGATTTCCTAGATTTCGTGGTTGCTTAATTCGACACATTTGAAGAAACAACGAATAATATTTTTTATATCAAACAGTAGAACCTCTTTCTCTATCCACGAAGTAAAGTAAATACAAATCTGTCAATTTATTCTGAAAAGCTTAACGAGACGAAACTCAATATCAACGAAAATAACTGTTTCTTGTTATGTATAATGGAGTAAGGTACCAGATATGGTATTACAATCGTTGATTGTCGGTCAGTACGTCTTTATCTCTCCCTGATCGCATAACGAGAAAAGGCCATAGCACAAGCAACCTGATGGAAATGTTAGCAAACTGTGTTTAACTAATATCCTTAATTTATAACTTATTATGCTTAGTTAAGTTTTCAGAATGTTTTCGCAACTCAACTAACATTAAGTTGATTTGATACGAGTTAACAACTTTCTGCAATGATTAATGACACTCAGATCAAACCATATTAGTTTACATTTGTTTCACTTTTTAAATAGTGAATATACACCAATTTTTGTCAAGATTCAAAAGATTTATGTAACAGCCGATAGATAAAAATCATTTAGATAAAATGTGTCCTTTGCAAGTTGCAGATAAATAAAAGATACGAAGAAAGAAATAAAGATATTTTAGGGTCATTGTATATATCTAACTATATCTTGCTTGTAGGCATCGGTTATGTCATTTACAAGTTGTAGTCATTACCAAAAACAATTCTTGGGAAGAAATACAATGACCGAGTTGTACAAAGTCCTACTGCGAACGTTTGAAAGAGTCCATGATTAGAGAATATGCAAGGTAAATCAGCTGTACGGCCTATCAATAATTATAACACAACTCAAATGTTTCTCGCTTCATGCGCTTTAAATGTTTGAGCCAAACAAAAACGGTAATGTTATCCGTAGCACACCCATATTTAGATGATTTCAAATGGGTAACGATGTAATATTGAAAAAAAAGTAGCTACCTTTATGATCTGCAGCATTTGCAGGTCTTTTTAAACGAAAGAATTGAAACTAATTCAAAGATTTTCATCAATTTAATATTAAATTATTACCCATATGAGATTACGTTCATTACATTGTTTAACGTTAGTGAAAAGGATTTAAATAAAAAGAAGCAATGATTTGATTTTATTCTCCGTCAGACAAAGCACTTTTCAGTTCTTGCGCGTGACAAACGCTAGCTGAATCAGTGATGCACAAACTCCAGACCAGTAACATTTCAAGGTAGGTTTGTTTTTCCAAAATGTCTCTTTACAATTACAACTCAAAAAGCAACTGACCTTTCAAATTAATATAAAATTTGACTCGGGCATCATTTTTCAACACTGTGTCTCGTATGGAAATTCCTGTTTGATGTCTCATATTTGACTGGGGTTAGATCAGCTGCAGTCAGGCGAGGAACCATATGTATAGATTGCTATGACACTGTTTACAAATTTTCCGACAAAACGTGCATCGATCCCACTATGGACATTTACCACAGATGCTTTATTGGATACAAAACGCAAATATAACTCCAGTTGTTTGGATATTCGTGTGAAGAGAAGATTAATGAATGGAAAGACTACTAAAGCAATACCAGAAATGTTGATGAGTAAAGAGATATAATATCAGATTAAATGTTTTTGTTACCGTATTATTGCATGATTTGATTTCAAAGAATGTTATCCTTGGGTCACTTGCTGTTCGTTGGGAGGCAAGCATTTGCACACATTCTTTTTTCGTACAAAAGTGTATCCACTATAATTTGACATTTCAGCTAAATTTATCTGGGGAGTAGTGCAAGATCCTTTTATATTGTCTGCGGCAATGTACACATGCTTGGTTTGACATTCAAAGAATTTAAGTTACGGTAAATTGACCATTTTCCAACGTATGTAACCATTTTTATTTCATAATATCGATTGTACTAGTAAATGTCAGGAAGAAAAGATTCCTGAAGGCGGGTCAAGATAAACTCACATAGTCTCAGCCAGTACTACGCAGGAATTACATGGTCTTAAATAAACAAATCAGATTCACATATCGATATATCAAAACTATTAAACCGCAAACACTGAATAGAAAGTATACCGACTAAATGATCATATTCAATCTCAAGTTACTCTTGCAATTTTGAGCTGCAAAAAATAGTTTTGCTGATAACTGACATTATAACTATAGGTTTTTAAATAATATATTCAGACCTAACTGGTATATAAATTTAAGGTAAAATAACTATAGGTTGTTATATAATATGTTCGGACCTATCTGGTATATAAATTTAAGCTAAAATAACTATAGGTTGTTAAATAATATGTTTGGACATAACTGGTATAAAAATTTAAGCTAAATGGTCTTGTGGATTTAAATTTTTAATTTTAATTTCTCTTATCGCTATAGGTTAAGGAGATACACATAAATATTAGTTGTTTAGAAATTTTAATTTTAATGTTTTGATGACACGGCAAAATGCTATATTAATCGTCCGTAATGTGTCTAGTGTCGTCCGTCTTTCGTCTGTCAACTTTAATTTGCAGACATTCCAAAGGCTCTATTTCTGATTCCATTTTGAAAAGATCTGATTGTAAGAAAGCCTCATCTATGTACATGTATAATAACGTAGTGCCATTGAGCCCCACTAGCTGAGCTTTTGAACACTCTACAAGTTTGATTAATGATCGGATTTTGGTCAGATTTGACACGTAAATTTGACACGTAAACTTATAACGGATTCGTAAATACGAATAGTACATACTCTCGGTTTGTTTTAATGTTATTGGTATTATCAGACAATATAACTTTGCACAATGTACAAAAATGCAGTCTATTTTTATTGCTGAATTCATGAAAAACTAAGCCACAAAATTTGACTGCTGTCCAATGCTTATTGACTCGTGTATCTACGTACTTAAAAACCATGTTTAATCAGATTAGCATCATCTCTTCTCCAAGATGTAAACTAAACACGTAATCATTAATTTACTTAAAAGCATTCTATTACGAAAACATATAAATTGTATTCTGCGCTTAGCATAGAAATATTGCTAACACATGTGACACCAGTTGCGGATTTTTTTCTGAGCAGTTTCGGTAACCTTGGTTTTATTACGAAAAAAGGACACTTGATATGTAAATGTAAGACACTTGCGTCCATTCCTTTTGTCATGGGATTTTTTTTCTCCCTAGGATGAAATAACTGTCCTTCAATGCAGTCTACTTTTGTCACCTTAACTTAACAATAACCTCTTAGGAAACAAAAGTCAAAAAGGTGAGAATTTTTACTGGCTTATGGCTTGCTTTTATCATGTAAATTTATTCGGTCGATTATAAAACAACATTGGTTGTCCTCATCGTCACCAATTAGTCAGTGAAGTACATGAGCATGTGGTGTGAGCTTACCAGAACATCGGATTACCGGATCATTACCCGTATCTAATATAAAGTCATTAACAATCAGTTATACAAAAAAAATGAATCCAACATTACCTTTCTTATGCAGAATCTACACTTTGCCTGATTGACAAATACACAATGCTCAGTTTAGGCAAAATTTGTAGCAGGGAATTAAGTCCGCGTGGCTAACAAGTACTTTAGTGTTGATACAGATACTTCGTCACGCTTTTCTCACATATATTGGTGACTCATGCACAGTCTTGTTGGACACATTCTGCAGATCGAATCCTTGTTTTCAGCGGTAATGAAATTTTTTATATAATGTGGTGATCTAAGTGAACTATCGCTTTTCACTGAGAAAAAGATAAAATTACTAAGTATGAATGTTTATGTTATGAATGAACCAACATATAATTCTTTAGAATATTTGTCGTGCCTGATTTAACAGTTTATTATCCAAACACTTAATATAGCCACTTAGAGAAGAACCGACCTTAATGACCAGACATGCAATTGTATTCAAAACTGAATTTCATGCAAATGCGAGACATGAGATTGTTCATTGCAGCTAATCTACATATACCATCTGTCTAATCTGATTTCAAACATGAACACACTCATTAAATAGCATGATTGTATATACCAAATGTCTTGGATCACTAGATCAAATGAAGTTGTTGTTGTTGTTGTTGGGCTTAACGCCATTTTTCAGCACACGATAGGCTATTCATGGCGGCCAGTATTAATGGTGGAGGAAGAAACCGGGAAATCACCGGAAAGAACCACCGACCCATGAGAAGCTATAGGCAAGCTTTCTCACATATCCACATTCGCCGAGTCCTAGACTCGAACCCACGCAGACAGAGGTGAGATGGCAGTGATCCGTAACGGACAGCGCTTTAGACCACTCGGCCACTCGGGGACCCCAAATGAAGTAGGGTTACGGTGATTTACTTTTCCCAGTAGAAGTATCTCCAAGGCAAACGTAGCATGGAGTTGCATGACTGTACACAAATGTCAGAGACACAGGGATAAATGCAATTTGTGAAAAGTAAAAATAATACAGCGGCTTTAGTGTGAAAATTATGTAACTGTGACCTACTTACGCTTTAAATAGATAGAATCGTGCAATATAAATACATCTACGAAGCTTCAGGGAATATGTATACGATATTATCAGAAGACATTAACGTGCCCGGTGAGGTGTAATATAAATCATTGTGACTATCCTTTCCATGTAGTTGCTATTGCAAGAACATTTCCCCGCTCTACAATATTATTATGTATATTACGTGTCATTGCTGTTCTTAGAATAATATAAGAAAAACTATAGAAATGACCAATAAAGTAGATAAATGAATCGCCCTCGCGTTGTGATTACAAATTATTTCCACCTTCTATTGGGTTCCCAAACTTGAATGTTGTTTGGAAACATAAACGATGAATTAACGTGCGCCAATGTATGATCGCTATAGTGGATATAGCAATCGTATTGGAACATTTTTGTCGCATTTTTTTTCACCTCGTCCTTGCTTTTACATCTTGCTCATTTCTGAAATTCGCTGTTATGTAATCATTATAACTGTTTCAGGTGAAATCAAGAATAAAAGAAATATAAGATGAATCATGATTTTTTTAAATCAAAGTTGAATGGATTGGATGACAGGCATAATCAAATCTAAGTTGTTTGCACATTTCGTGTAGCGTTTATACTTTGTGCTACGCACGTCCATTATCTCAATCTTGTTATCTGTCCTAAAGCTTTCGCGCATGTCCATATTTTTCTCTCTATTTATTGTACAGTGCAATCTCTAAACGAATTAAGCTAAGCTACTATACATTTTAAACTAACGAGCTGACTTTGATCCCCGGTAGAGTCATACCAAAGACTTCTAAAAATGGCACAAACAGCTGCCTCGCTTAGCGCTCAGCATTAAGAGGTTAGTGTTAGGACTGGATGCAGACTGGTGTCAGGATAATGTGACTGGGTGGAACATCATGCTACATGTCTCAGCATAATGCCCCAGTGCTAGACATCACTATAAACTGCCACAATGCAGACATAGTAGCGATATGACTGAAACTTTGTTAAAGCTACGTTAAAAATTCAAATCACACTCACACACAAACACACACACACACACACACACACACACATTAACGATCATTAATATTGATATGCCTTGTGTCCCGATAGTCATTAGATTTGAATGTGACCCATTTTTGAATGGCGCCATTTCGCTTCCCTTTTGTTTTGAGGCCATTTCGTTATTTTCCAGTAATTTGCTCAAGAGTCCGTGTTTCATTTTCAAAATAATTACCTCTCTTGCTTTATTCTTGATATGTTTATGTTTCCTCTAGTTCCCAGCTTTGGTTATAAATTAATAATGACTCTAAAATATCAAGAATGTCTTTTGGTTTTTGAATAGTTTACACTATCTTGCCAGCTGTAAATGTTAGACGACTTTGAATTGTTAACTTAATTTGTTTAGTTTTGATAAATATAAATTCGTTATTGTTTTGTTTTATTTGTGGTTTATTTTAATGTTTTTCATTTTCTCACGTTAAAATAACTTCCCCTTTTACTTCATTAAATGTTGTTCCAAGTGAAATTTGGCATTTCCCAAAGAGCCAACTTTGATTATTTTTCAGGACTCATTTTAGATTATGTTTTTTCAAGTACAGATCCAAGATAGGTATGGATTTACATTTTCACGTCAATAATAAACAGTATATTTTCAAATAATTGCCTGTCTAGTTTAGATGAAACTTATGCTATCATTTATGTTGTTTACTACATCTGTGGACTTTAATGATAACACTGATTACCAGTCCTTCCAATGTATTTGTGACTTCACATTTTCAAGGCCTAATCTAGCACGAGGATTTTTATGGAAGACGTTACTCCTACTCCCAGATTCATAAACGAGGGGGATATGACCTTTTCAAATCTAAACCATCAGGAAACAATATTTCGTTTCAGCAACAATAAATGTATATCCTTGGTTCTGTCAGTTATTGGCCTAACCAAATGGATGTTTGCTCTTTTTTGTTAAAAAAGCCATCTTGTTTCAATAAGTAAACTCATTCAGAACACTAATCATTGTAAGCTCATTTTTGTCTCCGTTAGCTTCACATTATCAGCATCGTGCAATATTTTACGATATTGAACACCTTCATATAAAACGCATGTGCACAACGCGTGTGCCCAACAATAGTATAGTGTATTTGGAACTACTAGTAAACAAATCATGTATGTATGTCTCTCTCTCTCTCTCTCTCTCTCTCTCTCTCTCTCTCTCTCTCTGTACATATATATATATATATATATATATATATATATATATATATGTGTGTGTGTGTGTGTGTGTGTGCATATACGAGTAATGCAGATGTATACGGGTATATGCATATTGTGTATATGTGCATGTATGAGTGTACATGTAACTGTCTGCATTTATATGTATGTACAGATAGCTGTTTAGTATTTATGGAATGTTTGCACATTCGATAGCTTTGCTTTATTTTATGCATTAAACGTATTAAACGTGTCACCATCAATGTCTGCAACTAACGTAAACGATAAACGTATAATTTCTGATGGTCAATTGGCTAAATGCAAATGAAGTAAGTTCTTCTCTGTACAAAATGTTTAGGGTCAATAATTAAATTAGTTTTTTACGTCCTGATAAAAGAGATGAAAAAATCTTTTCAAGTTGGTCACCTATCAATCGAGATTGATGTAATATTTGAGAACTTTCTCTGTATTTATTTTGTCCCGTTAATTAAGGTCTACGCTGAGAACAATTGTCATTGTTAAAGTAGTGCGTGGAATCTAAATACAAAACAGTTTTAAAAAATAAAAACATGTTGAAGTCTTCTCGCTTTGCTGACGTGATATTGCCATACTTCTGAACGTACTAGATATGTAGCATTAGAGGTGAAACACTTTCCCCTCTAGTCCCCCATACCTGGAAATAACTATTAGATAATGGCAATGATATAATTTAAATTACTTTTTGATACCTCGTTGACTTGTATCAAATTTTGCAATTATCTGTTCAGTTGTTTGGGTGAAGGGGGGTATTTATATTTTGATGATTTGTTTTATTACTTGCTGCAGTCAGGTTATCTAAGTAAAGATGCTTATTAATGAGACGATATAAGCCTAAGACTCAGAGATCTATCGATGTTATTTTACATGTATTCTTCATGATGATGTTTACCAAACAAGTATTGTTTCAGGCAAATGCACTGTACTAACAGTAAGCAGCTAAAGATGGTTTTGTTTGCTGCATATGTTTACTTCAGCTTTTTACCAACCTATTCGTGACTATGAAACAAATTTTAATTTTATATATCAACCGTACCATGTCTAACTGCGCTTAGCACCCGCAGAACTGTCCAGATCAACATAATGCACCAGTCAACTGCTTAATGCACCAGTCAACTGCATAATGCACCAGTCTACTACATAATGCACCAGTCAACTGCATAATACACCAGTCTACTACGTAATACACCAGTTTACTACATAATACACCAGTCTACTACATAATACACCAGTCTACTACATAATGCACCAGCAGATACAGATCTAAGCTCTTCTGTTGAAATTCAAACTGCTCCTATATTATGTTGTAAACAACCATCCTGCCATCAAAAATTGTTTTGAACACAGGATCACCTTCGTTTTTAGTTGTAATTTATTGACTGTTTTTTTCCATTGCGTTGAATTTTAGAACATAAAGAATTTGGTTTTGGTTTTAGCCATACCCAGCCATAAATGCTCCCAAGGAATAGGTGGGTGGCATGCAAACCCTTCTGTCCAGGTCTTGTAAAATTCTTTTTGGGATCCTTCTCTGTGGACCGTAGACGTTTTCGGAAGAGCCTGTTTCGCCTCTCTGAAGATCAATATCTCTGCTAAGTGAGACGGTGCTAAAGCGCATGCTTTTGGTGCCACCTTTTGTCATATGGCTGCTTCCTCCGCAGAGGCTGCTTCGGTGGTCCACGCTTCGGCAGCCGAGTGTTGGGGATATTCTGGCGACGATGCCTGCAAGGGTTGCTCGCACGGAAGAAAATAGTGCGGATAAAAATACACATATGATTTTATGTAATGGAATGTCTCTTCTTTATTTAATCTCCACTTATGTTTGTGTTAACGCACCTTTCAAAACATGCAGATAATAGCTGACTCTTGGTGTATTCGACGTCAGTGCCATACAGATCGATCAGCCACTTGGTGATTTTCGATATTGCATATGTGTTCAGGATGAGACAGTTGATGAAGGGATGGTAAATGAGTTGCATGAGTGAGCTTTGGGAACGTTAATGGAGGTGGAATAAATAAAGTATGAGGCGGAAGACAAGGATTCCTCGTGATGAAGCAGTTGATGATGGGGCTATCGACATCGGTGATATTGACCAACAAATCTCCTGTGTTTACTCTATTTTGCACTAAACTCCTGGCGTGATCTGATGGAGTAGGTGATATCAAATCGTACGAGATAATTTACCGGGAGAGTGATGAGGGTACGAAGCTTAGAGTAATTTGGTTTAATTTAAATGTTGGCCGAGACGTATCCGTTGGCGGTGATGAGTCTTTAGATCTCCGTACCGATGTCCGTGATTAAGTATTCTCATACGGAAATCGTAAATGGTTTTTTGTTGATGCGTGATGATGTATAAGAACCAAGTGTTGTTGACGGCGAAGTTGAAGAAACTTTAAGAGTATAACGGAGATAAGGGAGATTTCGTTCGACGAGTATAGGTCCAGGGGAGGATTGTACCTTACTGTGATTGCGAGTCGAACAGTAGCGTGGTATAGTCCATGTCGTTTATATTATGTCTTCGCACACAATACGATACTGATAGAGGTGAAGTACTTTTGATTAAGCAGATGATAGAAGATTTCGACCACCTCGTTATTGAGCGAGCTTCAGACCGATGTTTTCCTATTTATTTAGAGGCCATCAGCAACTCAAGTCGCAAGAGGATCTCAGCAGGAGTGTGAAACTAGCGAATGGCAATACCCCGACGGACTCCGTTTTCTGCGTTACTTTTTATAAGGAAAAGGGCTTTTTTCCCTGCACCTCCTCCATCTGTCTTTGCTTCTCAAATTGTTCCGTCTCTTTATGTGTTGCCGCACGTAGGATGTATATCTTAAAAAATTTAGACATAGTGTCTCTGTTTCTTACGCCCATTTCTGCCTTATCTCTTCCATGTGGAGGACAGCAGCATCTTCTACTCCTGGTAATCCTTTAATGTTTCCTCGTTTCATTTTGAACCTTTTTTTTAGATAGGTCCCGTAATATATTCACGTGTTGATTTTGACTCTCTTTCTCAAGCAGATTCTGTAAGACGTCCGTTACAGGAGGACTAACTGTGGCTCTTTCCACAGTATCTTTTTGAATTCTGCAGGCTCTAATCCTATGGGAAGAGATCTCTTTCTTCGTTGACTATCGTTCTTTAAATTGAGCAGTCTCTACTCCAGTGGGAACGGACTGAGTTGGTAAGAAGGCGGTATATTTTCCCGAAATGGTACTAATTTGTAACTTTGGGATTTTTCGCGTTTCTTCGTTAATATGCTAATATTAGGTTAGTTCCGACTCTGCTTTCAGCTTTTGTGTATTCGCTAGAGAGTTTTTTCTTATAATACCCTTTTCGTTTCTCTTTGATCCATCTGCCTGTTCATTTTACTTTTTATCGTCTCGATCCGTAATGACTTTTTTCTTGGCAGGCAATTTTCCGTGGGTTACCTGGTGAGTCCTGGAAGACGTGATTTTTCTATGGTGTATTCGTTGCCTTGTTCTTTTTGCTTACCTTCTTCTTTCAGACCTCCTTGTACTCACCTAACTTCTGTACGAGAGTTGTCATTCGTTCTTTATTCGGTCCTCTGACTTAGTCTTAGCGGAGGTATCATAACTCTTAGAAACGAGTTTAATACTCCATGAGCTTCCTGAGCAGTACAGTGGTCTTTGAAAATGAAGTAGTAGTGTTCAACATATCCTAGGATGAGAAAATCTACCACCACAAATTGTTCTAGCAATGTCAGATTGGGTTGTTTATGTGGTCCCTTAAGCTTAAACCTATTGACCATGACCAGCAGATGTCTCACGAATTCCTTTCACGTTGTCTTTCCCGACCTCTGGTTTAAAGGATCTGCAATCATTGTTTGCTTAACCCCCCGCTCTACTTCGGCCTGTGTTATCATTGATAGAATGCCGGCTTCTGGTAGTGGATAGACTAACTCCACTAGTAGGTTTTGCTGTTGACTCTGGGTCGTTTTGAGTGTCCATAAACTTATATTGCTTGACATCGTACATCGTTTTAACCTCATTGAGTTTAGCCATTTTGACTTCAACAGGTCACCGGCTACATCACGTTGAAAGGACTGTTGCCCCAATTTGTCTTCGAGGACACATTGACGTAAGTGCGCCCTCTGCTTGAAAAGCTTTGTAAAGGCGTCCTTGCGTTGACGACACGTACAGATATTTTCGAACGATATTTAAAAACCAGAGTTTCTCATATACTAATCAAGCAGGTAAAATCTGTAAAATCTAATGCGATAGCGTTCTGGGACGGTCTACTCGCAATGAAAGGTCAGAAAATCGTGTTTGGAGTCTGCTGTCGCTGAGGCATAACAGTGTTTGAATTACTGGGCGGAGATACCACGGCAGAGGTCTCTCGCAATGGCGTCGAACTCTTGGTTATCCTACCCCAAAGACAGGGCTAAGTATCCTGTGTCGCATCAGATGTATTTAGACACATAAAATAATAGGACTAAGACGTAAAAGCTGTTATACCGCTTGATTCACAATAAAGAAAAATACTCGCAGATTTTGTTTTGGGGATTTTAAATGATGACTCGATCGTATTTCAGCATGTTATTGAGAAGCATGTTCATGAAGAGGTTGGTTTTTCATCGACCGGTGGGACCCATGATTATGTAATGGCATTTCGGCATGAAGAAAAAAGCTGATGTTCTGGGGTGTTTTCCTTCGTGTCGATGTTAGTGATGTTATTGCTTGTATAAAAATGTTTTATGCTAACTCTGGGACATTGATTCGGTCTAGAAGTAGCTCTTCAAGTGGGAACAAGGTCAGGTGCTCTGGGGATTCCATCATGGGTCATGTCAACATGAGCGGTCACAATCTGACCAGTTTATAAGGTGTGAGTTATCCTCCGGACTATAATACTCGATCATCTCACATGAACAGACTCCCGCATATTAAATTATACTGTCGGGGGTCTCTGTAAGAGATCTGGAGGTGGCTCTGGCGTATAAATAAGTCAAAACAGTCGGGGCCATTTCTGGAAATTTCTGGATATTTAGTCGTCGATGAAGTGTTCTCTACTACTCATGGTGTGATCACGTTGATGTAACCCACGACGATGTCCAAGAAGTCCTTGACTGGACTTCCTATGACGTGGCTGATAACAGGATACCAAAGCTCAGTTAAAGTAGTTCGGCAACACTAAGCTGTCGCAGACGGACAGAACTCTTACTGGTAACCATGCCTAAGGAGGGTTTAAGGTGACTGATTTACCTGTAACGGAAACACCATCCCAGGACAGCGCGTCAGTTATAAGCATGTGACGGACCATGCGATGGCACTTGCAGAGGATAAATGACAGAAGATCCACAATAAAAGTTTCATGCAATCAACGCCCATCAACAACATCGACATCGTCAATAAGCTGTGCGTAGGTGCACATTGAGTCAAGGATAGCGTTGGATTCATTCCGCCAAAGACTGCAAATATTGATAACTATAGCGTCTATGCCTCGTCAGAAAACTGGCCTCAGCAAAGTGTTTTCTTCTTGTTTCGTCTTAAAATAGCCCTGGTTAGTGCTGCCAGCGAATGGGTTATTAGCTTATCACGACTAATTTTTAAATCCAAGTCCAACTTCCTTTAGCCACTTTGATATGAAATTTTCATGTGTGCAGACGTGCGGATACGAAGCCAGACAGTAATAAAGATGTGCTTTACGTTGTCTTTAATGCCATCATACTGACGATGTTAGAATGTTACGTCGCCAACACCGCAGCAAAGTACTCGCTATAGAGTTGAGCCAGTTGATGTACGACAATTCTTATAGACAGGATGCTTATGCTAATAACAATCAGCATATGCTGAAGCAGACGGAGGGAATGCACACGATGATAAATGAGGTGAGAAAGGCGGGTAAATTATCCCCGGAAGAAGCGTACGAGGATTGGAATGATGATGAAGTAAAAAGGTCTTATCTGTCTCAAATTTTTAACGATCTAGATTCCATCGAAGGACTCATGCACGACATTGTCAACGAATTACAACCAGGTCTCTTGGATCTCATCGTGAGCGAGGATGACGTCAAATGACGACGTTTTGTTTGCAAGGAAGACAACGAGGCCCAGAAAAAAAAACTACGAGTGCATGTACATAGTGGTCTCCCAAAAGCATGTTCTCAAGGAGCAAAATATCAAAGACGCTATAAACAAACATAAGTTTTCTCAGCTGGTGGGACTGGAATACGACGAAGTGGATACGAGCATGTTGGCGCTATTCTCGACGAACGTGGAGATGATGCTAGCGAAGCTAGCGATGGGGCACCCGTGGTTGAAAACAATGAAGCACTTTTTTGTGTGATTATGTTAAGCGTGCATGTGAAAATTGAATCTGATGTGGCTGCGGCTTCCTATACGTAGTTAGAACAATTTCAAATACATGGAATAAACTAACCTTTTATTTTCTTTTACTGAAACATTTTTTTCCTGTTACAAAGGCCTCTCAAGAACTTTTAGAAAAAATCAGCGATCAAACTAAATATCGAAGCGAGTATTGGAGTCCATGGGTTTACAGAGACAGAAATTTGATATATTCAGCAATCAAAGGCTTTGCAAACCTCTATCTCAGCGTGGCAAAAAATTGCTCCTACCGGTATTACCGAAAAATGTCTGCGATGAAGTGTTACACGTCATAAAATCACAACAATATCTGGACCATGTGACGGCGACTCCAGATATGATGTCGGATCTCGTGAAATTAAATCAGATGACCAAAATAACCCAGGTATTAAACATATATCCTCTGTGGGTGATATGAGAAAAAAAATCAATGTGTACATTCAATTCTTGAAGAATCATAAACCCCAGACTGAACTGCTGCTAAAGAGTGTAGTGAAACAATTCGATAAAATCTACGATCCAAAATAGAGAGAGGATGGCGGACGAAGAGGTCTTTCTGACCGATGTGATCTTGCATCAACCCTAATCGGTCTACGAAGTTATTGCCAGTCCTACTAAATCACGTGCCCTTGAACCTGGAACTGACGCTGACCAAAGAACGAGGAGCATCACGTGGGCAGGCCTTACTGACGTGAGAGCAATTAGCAAACTTGGCTCAGGAGAGTGTGGTCAAAATTTATTATGACGAACATCTGATTACGCATCACTGCATGAGATGCATGAGCGAAAAATGCTGAAAAATATTTTAAAATTATCTTAAAATAAAAATATAGAAGACGTAGAGATGTCGAACAACACAAGGATGGAACCCGATACATAACCTTTGTCATCGTGGAAAATAAGTAAGATCTCGAGAAGGCCATCGTCAAAGTGTTCCATCTCAGCATCGAAATTTATGTGAATCTCACCCTCACCAAAGTCATGGGCATTGGATACGATTTCATTTTGCTTACAGCTGCTCAGTAGAAAATGTTCTGCGACAGTGGCATGCTCATGATCACCGATGAAAAAGAGTTCCTGTTCAAGCATTGTATCTCCCACATGCGTTGAGATGACTTCTTCCAGTTGCTGTGCCGATCATCCGCCTAACAAGAAAAGAAATGAAGACATGGTTTTCTACACTTTGTTTGCCATCCGCCATGTCTAGTTATCAAATGTCACAGCCAATTTATATCCTTTGAGGTGGAAGACGGAAAAGCCGATATAGAGCACTCTTCGATGAGTTTTAAAAATGAAAGGATGACGATACCTCATCGCCCTTACTCCATGAACAAAGAAGCAAATGCTATAATAACCGGTCGTGTTAAATCTCACCACGTGCCTGATTTTGGTGCGTATGCTTCGTACCTTCCTTTCCTCGATCTCCTCATAACGATTAAACACGTGATGTACCATGCATAATCTTAGTTAAACTTGTTAAACAGCTCCGAATGCTATTGGGCTTTCTTGTGGTAATATTTAATCGTCCACCACAGCACTGACACACCTGGAGTAGACCTCGAACTCCTTTCTGAAAGTTCAACTTGTTTTTCAACCCTGATGTTGTTGTTGTTGTTGGGCTTAACGCCATTTTTCAGCACAAGATAGGCTATTCATGGCGGCCAGTATTAATGGTGGATGAAGAAACCGGGAAATCACCGGAAAGAACCACCGACCCACGAGAAGCTACTGGCAAGCTTTCTTATTAGCCGAATCCTAGACTCGAACACACGCAGACAGAGGTGAGAGAGATGGCAGTAATCCGTAACGGACAGCGCTTTAGACCACTCGGCCACTCGGGGCCCCGTTTTTCAACCCTGAACTTCCACGCTTAATTAGAGCATAATGCTTAACTCTATTGTACAGGACTTGTTGCACTTTTCCGTACTGCATGTAGTGGCATGGTGCTATATAATAACATTACATGTTTATGTTCAATGAGCAAATAATTAAAACAACCAGCGGAAATAGTTTATTGTTCGTCATAATATCGCTCGTCGACTTAGGAGCATCGCTCAATCGACATCATCAACAAAGTTGTCGTATCCCCGATCAAATCTAGCTCTTCACGGGCTCATTAAACGCATCCAAAAAGTCCTCAAGAATATGCATCGAAGTCGACGAGTGATATTATGATGAAGAATAGACTCTTTCCACTGTTTGTTTGTTTTTTAATTATTTGTTCATTGAACATAAACATTTAATGTTATTATATAGCACCATGCCATTACTGAACTAGTGCAGATAATTTAATAAATTTTAGTTTTACCATTGCAGTAGTACCTCTCTGCTAAACTCTAACTAAATAACGTCACACAAACACACACACACAGACAAACACACATTATGACGAACAGTTTACTTTCATTTTAATACTACAAATGCTGATATTGCATGAAAAGTTCCTAATAACTTGCTTAAATGCACCAGTGGAAATACTTTAGACCTATAAGCAGGATTATGAAAATAAGTAGAAATATGCTAAATTTGTCTGTAGACTTCAGTCAAAACACGCTTGAATCTTCCATCAAATGATCAGTAGAACCTAAATCGGAAATACTTAAGAAGCCGACAGTGCAAATGCATTGACATTATTTACTTCATTAACGTCGCACAAGCATTGCGCTCATTAAGTCGACTCGACGGAGAGGACATAATGGCGGAAACCTTGCCATGTTTCCTTGTTTGGTTTAGGGGAGTTGGGGATATTATTGGGTTGTTTTCCCAAGTGTGTACTCTCACTAGGGATCTATATGTTACTGATCTAGTGCAGATAATTTAATAAAAGTGTCACAATGCTTTTCATATAAATTTATTTTCAAAAAGCGGACTTTAGCGTTTGAACGAGTTCTCTGTAATTTTCCAACTATTTATCCCTGTTTATTCTGTATTAGTCAATGACAGTGTATTAATCCATGGAAATATTTCTGAGGTGAAGTTTGATAAAATCCACGAGGTGCTTAAATTTCCTTTAATCTAAAATTTGTTGCTTTTATTTGAATTTTTATTGTACGTTTTGTACTCCAGAGAGTACAAGTACCTTATACTAATTATATTTTTTTAAAACTAGAGATTTGAAAATAACCGGTTTGTTAAATAATGTTTCCAACAATTATTTGGGAGTACAAATTTTTTTGAATGGTTGCTAAAAACATTTTTCCCCGTAAGCTTATTTACGCTAAGTTCGAGAGAAACATCTTTGCTGTTTTGTAAAAAAAAAATGGAATTTTATTTAATACATCATATTATGAATTTTAATGGTTTTCTATAGTTTAATGCTCATTATTCGGCAAGTCTTTGAATCTGCTGTTTATACATCTATAAAATCGACGAAAAAAGTATCTCAAGCTTGGACTGTGTCTTTGTTTCCTGCATCATGTGCTTTTATATAGTCTCAACATTATGTATTAAATGTCTCATTCATCTGGTCAGTGCATTAATTGTCTCTTCTATTTGTATTTTGCAATAAGTATGCCTCCTACATTTGCATTTTGTTGTTAACTGCACCTGTTTATGCGCTTTATGTATCAAGATGAATTCACCTCAGTTTAAACGATTGCTACGTTATTGTGATATATTGAATGTTAAGTTGTAGCCACAGCACAAGTGGAGTTTGTAGCCACAGCACAAGTGGAGAGAGAGAAAAAGATAGAGAGTAATATTCCGGCACTAAATGAGCAATTTACTGAATGATTTATAAAATTAATTCATTTTTGTATAATCATATGTCTAGCTCATGGATTGAACTAAGACATAATACCACAAACTTGTGAATTAAATACGTAAATAAGAAAAGCCGTTATTTGTGTACTAAAGAGATTATGCAACAACATTTTTCGAACTTCTTTCAACTCTCACGTAAGAAACCGTGTACATCTTACTGTAAGTATTGAATGTTGAACTCGAATAATTTACATGTACAGCTGATACATGATAAAACAATACTCAACACAAGCTTTAGGTGTGGGGGTCTACCAATTATAACGTATTATTTAATCAAGAACTTAAAGTTAACAATTCTCCTAAATCACAAGCCGCACGTCGCACATTCACAATACGTGGCTCAGAAGTACGACGTTGTTGCTCATATATGCATGACATATCATACACTGACAGTGGTATAAATAGATACATCAATACATTTGTGCATATCTTTCTTCATACATACATGCATATAGTTTTGTGAATTTCGCAAATTATTCTAATCATCTAAGTTAAAATAAATAAATTATTTAACTAAATAGGTAGATATTTCACTAGTAAAGTGCAATAACTTTTAGGGTTGCTGCTGCATGGAATTGCAATGTCTGTTATTAGCTATGAATTCTGGAAAGCATTTAATGAATACAGTCGGCAGCTGTAACCAACAGGTGAAGATTGAACTAGAACCAAATGATTTTCACGTTGCGTTGGAGATGAAGACTTATTATATGGAATTGCATTAATGTAAAGAAAATGACTTCACCGATAAATTTATTAGTTTTAAATTTGCAGAATTGCACTGCAACATGTACCGTATTATTATATAACTTCAATGAAGACTTTCATTATTGTCTATCGTGAATACGTTGTAAAATCTCTTGTAAGTGACGAGTAGCACATGCAGCAGTACATTACACGAAAGCATAATTTCAAATTAATTTTACCTGTGCAAATATAGAATCAGAAAAAAATAATCATGTAAATATAGTTATACAAATGATAAACTGAACTTACCATAAAGCGTTAAATGTCCAAGTGTTCCATCGACACTCAGTAGAAATATTAACATCAATATAAAGTTAAAACTCATTTCACTTTTTATCAGAGCTACACCTCTCTCCCTCACTCTCTCTTCCTGTGATAAATTTTGAAGTACCAAATTCAACAGAAAATTTGAAGTAGTCAGGTTAGGAATGATACACCGACTCGCTGCTTAATCTTTTATAGTGCCCTATTTTGTGTGCGGTTTTTTTTTAGTGGATAGACGGTGCACTTTTCAAATTTTGAGTCATGTGTCCTGGTTGATTTGTAACCAAAACTGAGGTGTACCAGTCCCCTTATGTTAATCAGTGTGCTGTGATTTTTATTAACCATTGCGTGATGTGGTTTTAACTTTTTCCGGGTAATTTTCCATCAACTTTTTAGGCAATAACTGTGTTTAAGGTGTGCATGTTTTCATCCGTCTTTTTGAATGACAGGTAAATTGACGATATTTACTCAAAACTTTAGTTTTTTTATCCGTGAGATGGAATATATTAGTTTACTCGGTGCAATCGAATTTTATTTTAATTTTATGCTGAAGCTTATTGACTAAGAGTAAGTATAAGAGATCGACACAGTATATTTCTTGATGTATCTGTACCGTTTATCTTTGGGCATGTTTTGTGTATTTTCGAACAACATATATCAGTAGTAACAGATTCTAATTCGCAAGTCAAAATAAAACATCAATAGTAGAATAAAGAAACAAGCATGAGAAGCGCCATTAAAATACCACCAGTGCTAAAAATATCGTAGAATTTTATGTTCATAATGTTGTCGATGTATGTTGAATACAGCGAAAAAAATTGTCGATTTATTCCAATGAATAATCAAAATTATTTTCTTGGAAAATCCAGTTTTCGCTGCCCAGCATAAATAAAGACAATAAAATAAATTATGGGCCAACCGCATTTCAAAAGTGGAAACGAATTCCTTGTATCATAATGAAACGAATAAATTAAAACTTTCTTCAAAACCACAGTTTTTCAAAACAAATTCGTACGTAGTTATCATTTTAATATTTGATTACTTCAACACTTACATTGGCACACACCCATGTGGACTTTGCTGAAGTGATAAACAAAACACAAACCTGACAATAAATGGCACAGTTTGTCCACTATCTCACAAGGAATTACACCGATTGTCCACTATCTCACAAGGAATTACACCGTTTGTCCAATATCTCAAATGGAATGACAACGTTTGTCCAATATCTCAAATGGAATGACAACGTTTGTTATTTTATAGCGGTTATTAGTATCTCTTGTTATCTTAGGCAACTAAAAATATTAACTGACCTCTAAAAATTTGACTCAAAATAACTCATCAAATAGTTATAAATAAAATAAAAAATAACCCACCAACCTTCTTACGAAAACGTGATACAGGAATGTTTTCAGCTAAACGCATACATGATTCATCTTTGAAGATTCTCTCCTAATTTACATTTGTAGGAAAACAAATATCAACCCAAGTTTAGTCCAAAGCTAATTTTAAAATATTCATATTTCGAACATTTTCTTTCAAGATTTTATCTTCAAGCTTGAACAAAATGGATTTCTACTATGTTCATCTTTCAAATTTGAAATACTGACACTATATTTAGCTGTGTGAAGGACTTTTGAAGATCAGAAAAAAAACAATTACACATCTTTTATCTCAAATTAGTCTGGTTTTCCATATTTGGGTGAATCATTTAAAATAACAGGGTTTTTCACATACTGTAATAAATCTTGGATATTGGGAAATATTCCTCACAAGCAAGCTGTGCACCATATCGTTTTCAGCGATTTAAGCCTGTCCTTTTTGAATGATCGTTCATTTCATGTAGGCGTGTTTTTTTTGGGGGGGTGATGTTTTATTTTTTCATAATTTTTTTATTATTTTGTTTTGCTTGTGTTTTTTGTTATTATTTCTCAATCGTATCACGAACAGTTCGAAATTTGGGCAAGTACTAACATTACGGTCTGAGATAATTAAATTAGTTGCCTGTGTCCTAAAAATATAAGTAGACAATATATTTGGCAGATGTGTATATCAATAAACATTTTATATTTATTAGTGGCTTTACTTGCAAAGAAGTAAGTCACTCCTGGTGTACACTGATAAGGACATAACAATGAAATATAGGTCATGACGACAAACTTCCGAAAATGACACGTTAGACATACTGAGAAAATCTGATAAGTTCAATAAGTATTATAAACATAAGAGTCAAAGAAAACAGCTTAATTACATCCCACATATAACAAATGAAAAACAAAAATGTTATATTTATTTCAAAAGCCAGGTTAATGACACCCATGCTTGATGCAGATCTTAGGTGTAAAATTTCTAGTGTGTCTAGTGACCAATATACATGGCTAATATGTCTCAATAACCACTACATATAACAGCAGCAAAAAGAATACATAAATATTATATTTGCTCGCAAAAGTTACAGAAGTTTTAAATGTGTATAATAACAAGGATCCATCAAGATTGGTACGACCCTGAAATTATATTGCACGTGTGTTAAGATTAGAATTTTCTATTTTGTTTCCATTTTAATAATGTTACATTTTAATGTTAAATATAATTATTGTTATGATGATGATTGTGTTTGCATGTATCTAATATTTTATTAGAAAAATTGTCTTTAATTAAGACGTAAATGTGACTCGTGTGAACACGATTTTCGTGCTAAGGTTTTGTCGTTGCAAGCAAACAGTCAGGAAGACCTATGTAAATGATTGGCTGTGGCCGATGTTGTTTCTAAAATTATACATGTTTACGTTTTGTAATACCCAAGTGTGATTTCTAAATCACACGTGTCCTTCGTGCATGTGTACATGAAATGACGTATTTTACTTTAAATGCTCAGTTACCTGTAAGAAACACTCAGTCGTGTTCTTATAATGAGTCACATCATGACATCTTTCTAATGCCTTTAAAAGGTATTTCTGTGCTGGAAAGAATTGCTCGTTCATACTTATGTGGAACATCGTGTTTTGTCAGTGGATATAGCTGTACTTCATCTACTTTCTAAATAATTATTTTTCCTGGAGAACAACACTACTGGCTTTGGACGAAAACATTTGCTGAAATTATTTCTAAATTGGAACAGAACAATACAAATTGTGATTTATATTTTAAAAAAGTCTTTACATTGTGTGTTAACCTTCGTCTGACGTCATCCTCCTCCATCTTGGAACGGAACTGAGATTCAGACTTTATCAATTTAGAACTGTTTATTCACATTACTTATGTGTTTTCACTACTTTATAAAAATCTATAGAACTTCGTAAATCGTAAGTATTGTTTCATATATTTACATTTTCATTGTGTTTTCTAGGGAAATAAACTTGTTAAAATTTACAAGGCTTGTTGTCTGCACTCTTTGTGTTACTTTGAATGAGCCGATACGTAACAAGATGAACCGCCAGTTTAGTGATCAGACAGTATGCGACTGACTGAATGTCAGAAAATGTGACCTATTTAGGATGTTGTCGAGGGGTCTCAAACACGCTGCCAAGGGACGCATGTGGAGTGCCAAGCAATAACCTGTGACCCACAAAATGAATGGCTTCACAAGGTGTCGTAAGTTATAACAAAGGTGATACGACCTTGGGCCATCGAAAATGGTCTCATGCGGCCTTCGGGGTAATTAGAGTTCGAGACCACTGGTGTACAGAAATAAATCAATGCAAGTTAACGTTAATCTCGATCGCTTGACACAATTTCTTTAAATTTAGAGACCGTTAATGTCTCATTTAAAATCGCTTATGTATGCATTTTCAGAAGATTGTAACTATCTCTCCGATAATGATTTGAATGAACGACCGAAGGGTGCACGTACGCCTGTCTAGTACCTAATGGTACATACTTTTAAAAATGCTTCCGAATTTCATAATTAACGAAGTAGCAATGTGCCATTAGTATATTTATATTTTCACCTTATCTTAATTGTCATTGGACATTTAGAATTTACAACATTCAACCGTTCGAGCTGAGCGATTTCACACAGATATCTAACAGAATTCATAAGCTTTGGTGTTTCGTCATTACACTTAAACATGATTTAAATAGCAAGCGCGATAAACCTAAGTACATGGCCGTATAGAGCGACCACAGGCCCTCAGGTAAAAAAAAAACACTAGGACCTTTCCAATTTAAAAAAAAACTTAAAAACTATTGTTTTGTCCTTATATATCCTCGTTTGACCCACCACCACCCCGACCTCTTGTCGGCCCAGCATAAGTATAATAGACCTACGCCTAAATGACTTCATTCAATTCCTAACAGATTAATTACATTGAATTCAGATAAATCAATAAATTTGCATATGAACGCTAGTTCAAAATCGTGCATCCTATTCTTTTGCGCACGTAGATTATATATGACGTAACTGAGAACACCCGAGTGAGGAGAGGTTAAGTTACATTTTTTTACCTTTACTGTGAAGATTCGTAATTATAAGATCACCTATAGTGTAGGATGGGTTCTTGACACTCATCTGCATCTGTTTAAAAGTCGATTTAGGAGCAAATAACAGGTGCATGACCAGATAAACTACTTACCAAGTATTTACACAGTTGGCAGAAGTTCAAGTTAATACAAAGCAAGATTGTTTACCGATTTTAACAGCTGTTCACTTTTCAAAAATCGAAAAATTAATGTACTATGTATAGGTTTGGGCTCAAAGTAAAATATTGTTTTTCATACACTTTAATTGCTGTTTTTACCAAGTGATGTCATTCTTAGCAACAAATTAACTAATCTGCATCATATCCTGGTAACAAGACAGTTAAAGACGGTATCAACGAAAATGAGCCATCACTGTTAGATAGTAGTTGCGAAAGTCGACTCCCAGAGTCAAAGTGCAAAGCTTGCATCCACCCTATAACTATTAAGGGCCTGTATATTGTTGTTGTCTACTCACCTTAATGTATATAGCCCGACTGTTGTCGAGACCACTCACTATACTGTAGAGAACTGGTTTATTATTGTGCCAATTCCAGCGACGATCCGACCATATAGGCGAACTAGTTGCATACAGCACAAGAGATAAAGAGAAAAAAATTAGACTTAAGTGAATTTGTATCGGGATGAAGGCAGTGTCAGTTCGCACAGGGCTAAAAAAAAAAAAACTTCTTCGGCCGGCCCTAACACACTCACTATTGTACAGAGCCTGTATGATTTGGTGACACTAGACAATCTCTTGGACATGGCGATCAATATTTCCACGAGTCAAATGGTTTTCTCGTCTTTATTGGTTTTCAACAGGATTTGACCTAGATTAAATGACAACACAAACACAATGTGCTGAAAGATGGAAGTTTACGAAATGAATTAATAAATATATTGTAATAAAATTAAGGAGATGCGCATTTGGTTGTAACGCCCCATTTAAGCAATTCGTAGGCTTGTGTGATTACTTGTTTGATTATTGGAATTCGGTGCAATGGGAAATATTCCTTAGAACGAAATAATTAGCCAATTTTTAGAAGCAAACGTCACGGAGAGAAAGTGTTAGTGAGTTTCCATGATGATATGGTTAATGAGTAGCGAATTATGACCCAATCGGCATGACTGTCCCTGTCGTGATGTAGTGCTTTATGAAATCTAGTAGTGTACATTGGTGTTGTGACTGCAGTGGCAGTATTTATGGTAGGAAACCGGTAAATTACACAATGGGATAAATGCGAACATCTCGGCAGATACCGTTTATGTCGTCATGGTGGCAAATGTGACGTAGTTTTACTGGTGTGATGTGCCTTGAATAGGTAGATGGTCTGTCCTCTGTGGCGCAGTTAAAATAGTCCCCTCTATTAGGGACAGTTGTAGAGTTTCTACGGTGTGAACTACTAGCGGAACGGAAAGTTAATGTAGAGAAACTGTGCGGATGTTCGATTGATGGTTATTTGGCAATTTGTAAATAATGTGGTCTTGCATTGATTAGAGTAAAATTTATGTATAGAATGGACACGTCGAACTTTCCATCTTACAACTGAAGTTGTATAGAAGTCTTTGGAAATTTGGGGTAAACTTATGATTTCTAGCGGGATTCTCGCCAGGGTTTTGACACCACTCGGTCAAGCAAAGACGCCTGGTTTGTAACAAGAAAATGTATGTTGGCAGCGGTGGGATAGTTGAATAGTTCTGTCATATTGTGTAAGTGGTTTAGTTTTATCACGCTTAATAGAGACCATTCCTTCGCAGTTAGGAAAGAAAGATGCGTTCTAAAAATATAAAAAAATAGAAAATAATGTGATAAATAAATAAATAATGCTTGAGCGCCTTTAAGATGTTTTATTTTGGTTTTTCAACATTAAGTCTGCGAGAGTATATAGATTTATTTGTCTTTGCGATAAATGATTCATTTGAATGCATATTTTCAGTTAGGAAGGAATACTTTATCCCGGATTTTTTATAACGATGTGGGGGGAAATGTCTGCGGAAGGCATCGAGAAGCAAAAAAACGTCGGTCAGTAAGATAGCGTATTACATTTTTCTACACGCTGTAGATCCAGAGGTAAAAAGATAGATTTCGCAAAGAAAAACTGAGTGGGAATGAACTGAAAATATCAATTATTGACATTGAAATATTTTACAAGCCAGATTTATGATTTTGGTTATTGAATTGTTAATGGACAAAAAAAGAACCAGTAATAAAGAATGTGATTTGACAATGCTTCCCCCTTCTTAGAATAGCATACATTTGACACACACACACACACACACACACACACACACACATATATATATATATATATATATATATATATATATATATATATATATATATATATATATATATATATATATATATATATATATATATTATATTATATATAATATACATATATATATAATATAATATATACATATACATATATATACATATATATATATACATATATATATATATATATATATATATATATGACAATGCCTCTGGTATAGTATTCTCCTACCTAAGTGGATAGTTTTCTCTTTTCCTTCTTAGACAGCAGAGTTTCCACCCTTGTCGTTTTTTTATGTTGTACCTCGTTTTGTTAGTTTTGCTATGAATGCCATGATATTGTTATATGTTGTTCTAGGTATTCCGAGTATGTTTCGTGAACTAATAGCGCTTTTTGTTTCCATTTCTTTTTGTTCTTTGGAAATCCTTCCTGTCTTAAGCATATTTAGGCATGTATTTAGTAAATGTGCAGTTGTTTCCTATGTCAGGCAATATGGACAGTTTATCATTTTTTTTTCTTCTTGTAAGATTTGTCTAATTCATACTACAAAACTAGTAGAGTTCCTCCTCACCGTATCCTATGTATTATTGTCGCATTATGTGGGTTGTGAAAGGTGGAATTTGTATTTATCTATTTACTTTATTTTGTATTTATATGGGTTTCTAACATTTTCAGATGCATTCCACCATTTCTGCCATTTGGGGTTACTTTTTTCATTTTCCTATAAATTTCTTGAACGCTGATAGCAACGTGGTTTTATGTGGATTGGTTCAAATTGTTTTCTTTTCCTCATTGCATCCGCTTTTCTGCTAAACAGAAGGAAGGTGTAGGACCGAATCTATACGAATTCGAGAATTGTCTATTTTTCCTCTAAGCGGATTTCTTGTGTGGGTGATCTTATTCTATGTTATCTATCTGAATGGTTTGAAGTGAAATTAAATTATTTTGCGTGGTTATAGCTAGATATATGGTGAAATGGTTATTGCCAGTATGATGATTTCAATTTAATAACTTTGCAATTGTGTGCAGAAAATAATGTTTTTATTTCATTAGCTGTATGAAAATAAAATTGGATTTCAAAATACGTAAGCACGGTATGTATGTATCATTTGCTACACCTGGCCTGTTCTTCCTGAAACTAGTTCATATTCATTCTTGCCAAGTCTAGTAAAAGATACCCTACATAAATTACATGTTGAGAACCGCCAACTCCACGGGAGTGAATAGCTTGCAGAAAATTAAGTTTAATCATCAGTTATTTGCAACTAAAATTTCAGAACTAAAACGGGATAGTTTCGTGTTTTGTGTATATTATATTCACCTTCCTATCACCATAACCTAAAGTCGAATGCCAACAACTTTGGATAAATACTAGAAAGGTATGTATAGGGAGATACACAGACAGTTTGCTTAAAGTAGTTTTCTTTTTTTCTATCCAAAGATTTCGGGAAGTACGAGTATTGTCACGAAATTATAAACTAAAATATATCGCCATACACAAGAACAGGCAAAAAGACCCACATTCATCCAGTTCTTCTTTTACCGAGGACTGGTTGATTGCACGGTCTTCTTTAATATATGTAGAAATCTCAACAATTTATATCTCGTAATTCCTCGTTTGGTTGTTTGCAATAAACTAACTCCAGCTATAACAATGTTTACTTAATCTTTGTAGTTTTGGGGACAGGTTTTGTTGCTTTCTTTACGAGGGGATGGGGGTGGTCAGCATTTTGTATTTAAAAAAGACACAAAAGTTCTGCATAATTCTCCTGGAGCAATATTTTAATTAGTTTGTGACTTCACACTCTATGAAAAGTTGCATGTGCACATATACATGTTTACAAACATTTAATATACATGTATACAAAATTTTGATGCTTTTAAAATACGTGTATACAAAACTTTAATATATGTGTATACATACGTTAAATATAGGAGTATAAACACTTTTAATGTGCGTGTATACAAACATTTATACACGTGTACACCAACGGTTAATATACGTTTATACGTTGAATATAATTTTATATAAACGGGTAATATACATATATATAAATGTATACATAAGTTTAAATAGACATGCATAAAACCCTTTATTATGCGTGTATACAAAACATCAAATATATTTGTGCACAAGTGTTGAATGTACGTATATACAAATGTCGAATATACGTGTACACAGCGGTGAATATACGTATATAAAAATGTTTATAATGTATGTGTGTGAGAGGGACGACTATACCCCAAGAGGCTTGAGGAAATTCAATATTCTTCAAAATTTGTTAATGTAAAAATTACTAACTAATGCTGCAAATCTATCACTGATTGAGTTATTATATCCACTGAGAACATTTAATCTAAATGACAGCCTATTCCCATCTATCATAGCTGAATATCTAATAAACGTTAATATCTGTACATCCTTCCTCATTAAGATTCTATTGAAAAAGTCACTAATGTTTGATAAGATTAGCCGTAGGGAATGACTTGTGACATTATCCACCTGACTAGTTCAGATGAATGTATATTGTCAAACAGCGAAAAGTCCTTTTCAAATGTAAGGTGGAGCTTGTAAAATAATATAAATAACCGCGTGTAATCATTCACCTCAAGGGTCCCTCAATGAGCCAAGATCCATTGAAATATTGCAAGACTGGTCCTCTTTTTTCTTGCATATTTTATAGATTGGCCTCACTAGAGCTATGCCAATACTAAGGAAACCTGTTTAGAAAGTCCATCTCGATTCAAAGGTTAAATGTGTGAGGCCAACAATGTCTGTTTGGAGACATTTCTCTGCATCTTGCAAATACCAAGAAAGCGATTATAACTATAATTTGATGTAAAGCAAGATTTCAGAAACTTTGCGTCTTTGTCTCCTCTATCGATATTTATATATTATTGTTATTTTTTTTAAATTATGATTATTATTATTATTATTATTATTATTATTATTAGTAGTAGTAGTAGTAGTAGTAGTAGTAGTAGTAGTAGTAGTAGTAGTAGTAGTAGTATCATTGAAATATCGATAATGAATATAGAAAAACTAATATTGGCTAAAGTATATTTTCTACATTTCTTGTTCCAGACAAGTTCTATATTTATTCATTGTAAGCTATAATAATGCATTATGCCAAGCGGCCGCCTACATATGTAACTATATTAGAATTATATCATTGTAAAGGAAACCGCTTCAGCTTTGTGTTAACAGAATACATGTTAAGAGTCAGATACCGTAAAATTGTATGATATATAAAACTTACTCTTTTGATTCGAATAATCTAACCTAACCAGTTCTCTCTCTCTCTCTCTCTCTCTCTCTCTCTCTCTCTCTCTCTCTCTCTCTCTCTCTCTCTCTCTCTCTCTCTCTCTATATATATATATATATATATATATATATATATATATATATATATATATATATATATATATATATATGTATATATATATATATATATATATATATATGTATGTATGTATGTATGTATGTATGTATGTATGTATGTATGTATGTATGTATGTATGTATGTATGTATGTATGTATGTATGTATGTATGTATGTATGTATGTATGTATGTATGTATGTATGTATGTATGTATGTATGTATGTATGTATGTATGTATGTATGTATGTATGTATGTATGTATGTATGTATGTATGTATGTTTAATTGACATTGTTTGTTTGCTGGGTTTTTTTTATTTCATTACATGTCATTTTAATGTACCTTGTATTTTGGACTTGACGTTGTCCACAACCGAGGTTTATTTTTCATTTAATTCTCTATAAACAACTAATACATAGCTAAATTATTCTGTATGTGTACGGGTTTAAAATTAGAATTATTATTAAAGGGTTTACAATCAGAATTATTTTTAATAGAATTAAGTATGTTTATATGGGTCTAGGTCTAGGCTTTGGAAATTCTTTATTGTATTTTACATAATCCAGGTTATTGTTCTTATTTTGCTAAAATCACGATCATTCTGAAGTTTATTTTCCATTAGGTAATAAGATTTTAGTAGAAACTGCTAATTGCTACCTCAGATCATGTACGGAACAATAAATATTGTTACTGGTAGGATTTTTTCCAGTGATACTTTAATGTCTTGCACTTTGAAATTGTGTTGTCTTGTGTTGAAATGGGCTGAATTTTATTTTTTTAAATTATTAAATTCAAGTATTATTTTCTCTGTAGATACAAAAGTGCTCTGAAAATATTCTTGGATAGAGACGCCCTCTGAAATTTATGGCCAATTCACACTTGGAATTATATTGTTGTGATTCAACGAAAGACTGTTGAAACATCAACACTCTATAAGCTAGCACAGGCACGTCATCGCCTTCAGCTGTTTCTTTTTAATCATATTTTAAACCAAGCCATGTACATTGAGTGTACAGTTGATTCTCTGATGCTGTTACAGCCAGTATCTCGCTATTATCAATTTCCACTTCATTACTAGAATAATGGGTTTGTAAAACTAATTCTGCCATAATGCATTGTTTGGAACAGTTAGTGACACTACAGTCGTTACAAGCATCGTATTGGATATTTGGCAGCCAATCAGATCTTCTTGTAATAGGTCATCATTTTAATATTTCACACATTCGGATGATCTAATTTCATCAGAAGTGTTCATCGTACTCCATGGAGTTCACACGGTCGGTCTATATCATCTGCTTTATTTGACGTATTGATGATACATTAATCAATAGGTTTCAGTGTTTTTTACAGTTTGATTGGCAAAACTGTTTTCCCTACACGGCACCTGATGTATTCCATTTCCGTGTTCATGGCATTGGATTGATTTAGTATATAACCCTTAAAATAAATTTTAAAAAAAAACAAACTAGAAATATTTTTTAAAAAAAAACAGATCTAGTATGGCTTCCAGCATATACAAAGGCAATGTTTTAAAGATTTCTATTGTTTACAATTTAATTTCAACCCTTCTATTCCGCACGCACCGTTATCCGGCTTGATCAGCACGCGGACGATGTAACAAATCGAGCAAGGAAAAGGTATTGATTACTGTGCAAGTTGACTGTGGTGTATTTTGTTCTTTAGGAATTAATTATATCAGACTGTCATGTGTTATTCGTGCTTTTAAAACTTTGAACAGAGTAAAATTATTCTGTCGCGTCAACTTTTAATAGCCATACTCGATAGTGACTCTTTTCCCTCTCTATGCTGACTTTGAATGCCATGTAGGCATCTTTGTTGGTCCATTCTTTGTGTATATGCTTGACAGCTTGCATGTCTGCATATGAGTTAATGCCAAAGTGGAAGGGAGTCTTTTACAAGTCACACTCTAAATATAAATAAAAAGGTTGTGCTAAGCAAAAAAAATTAATATTGCCTAAAATATGACAATGTTTTTTCTCAATAGTATTTAAGGTGAGTATCGGATCAGGTGTACCTTGTTTATGCCTTTTGTCCCTCAAAAAGGAAGAAGCACGACAGCTAGAACAATAAAATGAAACCGATCTTTGCTCATCACGTACAAAAGTTATTTATTATTTCCACAGCACACGCTAAAGTTGTAACCCTATTAGTCAACAGGGTGTGGTTTTGCCGACTGATTTTGGTACAAAGGAAAGTTGTATCAAGTTAGAACAAAATATGTCAGTATCAACAAGTTTGTATTTGTTAAGCTCTCGGCAGAGCTAGTGAAGGCATGCCTCGAAATGCTTAGTTTGTTTCTGATTTTACCTTTGTTAGGTAGCAGCACTAATATCTATTTTTGTTCTGGTTGTCTTTTAGAATATTTTCATTCCTTTTCTGGGCGGAGAAATTTCAACTTGACTGATATTGATCTTTAATCAATATTTCTTTTTATCTTCGTTTCCGTGACATCTGTTTTACGTATGTTTTACCACTTTACTTTTAAAACTATAAAACTATTTTTATTTTTATTTTTAAAGTTCATTTGATATTTCTAACATTTTCGCGCTGCGCAGCTACTTACATTTTAAAATGACTCTGATGTATTCAGAATACGTTTCTTTTTTCACGTCTTTAAGCTGTTTGGTTTGGTAGGTATCAATTAGGTATCAATTAAAAAAAGTTATTTTGCTATTGACAAAAATTTTCTCTTCTTGCTTTTATTACCTTCACTTTGGACAAAGCCGGATTCAAGGCGGAGCAAACGAAACAGTTGACAGCGGTAATTTGTTGTTTTTTTATAATAAAAAGGCCACAGAATATGTCCTTGTATCATGTGTGCCAGATCCACTTACTGACTACAAATCTCGGTTTTACTGAGATTGCAAAACTGCAAAACTCTCCTCAACGTATGCCATATTATTATAATAACCGCTCCGGTGTCCTAGTGGTTAGAGCGTTCGTCTCGGATGCGGGAGGTCGTGGTTTCGATCCCCGGTCGAGTCTTAACAAAGTCTTACAAAAATGGTACTAACAGCTACCTCTCTTGACATTCAGCAATAAGAAGTTAGTGTTAGGACTGGTTGGCCTGGTGTCAGAATAATGTGACTGAGTGGGACATCATGCTGCATATCTGCGGCATGATGCCCCAGTGCTAGACATCACTATAAACTGCCACACTGCAGACATCGTAGCTATATGACTTAAAATTGTTAAAAATCATAATTACATCACATCACATATTATTATTCGTCCAAAGTGTGTGTGTATATGAGTGTGTGTCTTTCAGCTTTTTGTGTTTATCCTCCTTCACTGGTTTCTCTATGTACGTGTTGAACGTTTGAACGTTACATGTCTAACGTCAAGTTCAATCTGTCTGTCTTTGTGTCTGTCTCTGTCTCTCTGTATATTCTGAAGCTGCATATCTATGAGAATATATTGAAAGCAATAGACTATATCAACTTTGTCTCTAAAATAAAAACAACCACAAAAGCGCCCAGTCTTTGATATAATCCGCACACAAATTACAAAATTTTGAAGTAGGTACGCATTATTCTAACTAATACTTACTTAGAATGTGAGAAACGTAATCTGAAACGAAACGATTTTAATTATCACTCAAGACATGATAGATGGTTGTCGTGTTTTCAATATTGGTCAAGACATGTCATCCGGATATTTGATTCAGATTGTAATCAGGGGTGTGTTGTGTTTATGGAAATAAAAACTCGTTGCACCTAACTATTTATAATATATAATATCTCTTGGTAAACACTGCGTTAGTGTTCCTTCTGAAGTGTTGCAGATCTTTACAACAAAAAATTTACAAATTAATGCAAATATCAGGAACTTCATCTAAATTTACCTATTTGCTGCTTGATTTAATTAGATATTAGGCAACATTCTTCATAATCCACCATTTGTGATCAATGTTTACTGACAACTGCTGAAAGCTTGCCAAATATTGGGTAATGTGATTGATATCATTGAATGGTCACACACACACACACACATACACACACACCTAAGAGACAGACAGAGATATAATTCCGTGTTGTTGTAATTGTGCAGTGTTCCCGTCTAAGTATACAATTGCAAAGGAAACCATACAACAATCAATCAAATGTGATGTGTAGAAAACAACGAAAAGGTATTCAAAATTACACAATCTAAATATGGCTTTTCTCCATGAGATGACACTAGTGAAAGCTACACTCAATTTTAGTGATAATTTCCCTTTCCGTTCCCTTACACACCACTAAATGGCGTGATCGACGTGGGAACAGTCGTAAATCTAACAATAAAGATAGTAATAAGCTTTGCAGGGTCACCAACTGCAAGCATTCTGTTTTAAGAATTCATTCAGTCAGTGTATCATGCCTTTTTCTTGCTTAGTTATGATTATTTAGTATATATTTATTGATCCAATGGTTAAATTATAAGTTGAAAAAGAGACGCTTATTTGTTCTCTAATACTAGCCGATTTAGAATATTTAATCAGCTTTTCAGTTCTTTTGGGTGTCTGCTTACTTGCTCTGTTTGCTTGTTATTTTATCTGTTTATTGCCGTGCTCTTTGTTTTAAGCTATATATAAGTAAAAGTTATTTATTTAATTATTTATTTATTTATTATTTTCCATTTTTATTATTTTTGTAAACCTTCACATTTTTTTAATTTAAACTAACAAGCTTGTTACGAACTAGTTATAATTTGAAAAGGTTCGTCATCGGAAACATACGTCGTTGAAATTTCGACATCATCCAACCATTATGATATGCAAACAACATAAAATTAATATCATCTTTGTTTTATACAATCTAAAACAATATGTACAATTATGAGAATTAAATGTTTGCTATTTATAACACCAGCTAATCATTTATACATGGATATAGTCGTTAATTTAATGATTCCCAAAAACAGTAACGTGGATTAAGAGTCCATACTAGTTATATAATACTAACAATATGGTATATTGAACATACAGGGTTCTGAAGGGCATTGGTGATAAATTGCTGCTATCTAACATTTAAATTGTACATAATTAAGTACAATACTTTGATACCTTGATGTGGTTAATTGAGTTATAATCCATTTCAGCCACTTCAACTGTTATCAAAATGTCTTACTTTTATGTCCGCATTGAACTTTCCTTATGCTAAAATGTTAACATAAGGCGGTGCTCTTTTGTTATGCATGCACGAAAGAAATCACTATAATGGTATTTATTAAGCTGCTTATATAATAGTCCAACTCACTTATATTTGTAAACCGATTATAGTTTGTCATTCGGATATGTATGCTACTCATAAGGGCTTGAAAACTTTACAGCCTTATACTGAATACGCACCACCAACATAATGGCATGCAACATTTGCATAATTTATTATGTTCTTTTCAAACTTTGAACTTTAGGAACACTGTTTTAGTGATTGAAATGTGTGTGCGTGTGTGTGTGTGTGTGTGTGTGTGTGTGTGTGTGTGTGATTTTGGATTTTTTAACGTAGCTTTAACAATTCTTCAGTCATATAGCTACTGTGTCTGCATTGTGGCAGCTAATAGCGATGTCTAGCACAAGCAATTCATGCCGCAGACATTTAGCATATGTCCCACCCAGTCACATTATCCTGACACCTGTGCGACCAGTACTAACACTAACTTCTTAATGCTGAGTGCCAAGCGTTGCAGCTGCTAGTGCCACTATTATACGTCTTTGGTATGACTCAATGGGGGATCGGATCCGAGACCTCCTGTACAAACCACTAGGTCGCAGGAGCGATCTGATAGAAATCTGGCAAAAAAAGAATACGTTTAAAGCATGCAAATTTCAGCATTTTAAAGAGTGAAATCTATGACGACGTCAGAGTTCTCTCTGTGAAAAAATTTCCGTGCTCAGACAAAGAACCAGTAAGCAGCACATAAGATAACACTTTGCAAGTGCCGGTTGATCTAATTGGACAGCTGTCCACGTCGATTACTGGTGATGGATAAATGACATAGTTTATTTTATCTGCGTTCTTAACTGGTCATCGATGATGTTCTGGTAACTATCAACTATCATATTTCACAAGAGCTCTTTGTTTTGAATTTGTAAATATATCAGCGTCAAATGCTTGGTGGGTTCAACGTTATTGTCGCATCTTGTTTCCCTTCTTTCGCAACGATTTCAATCATAGTTATGTCATCTTTCTTATCAACAATATATTTTCGATTTTTTTTTTGCTTTGCTTCACGTTATGATCTTTGTCGATGAAACTTTTTTGTTGTTTTATCAACTTTCTCGTTATCTGGTCACCGCGTTTATGAACATCAAAGTGTTGGCTTTGTTAACAATGAGTTCTCATTTTGTTAGGTCTGTATTACTTTACCTACATGAAACCTTTCATTGCTCTGCAATTCTGCAAAGTTTTCACCAGGTAATGGAGTTTATATTTTCATTGCCTGCATAAATTTCACCTGGCAATGGAGTTTAAATTTTGATTACATAGATGGTCAATGAAACGTCAAGTTTTCCGGATCTTATATGATTTATATTCAGTTATTTTTGCTTTTTTTGTGCACACTACTCTAGAAATTGTGTCCTCATCATTAGAGACATGTTTACTATTCCCGCAATAAAGACACTTTTTCCATATGTCTGATATCATTGTTTTCCAACCATGTTTAAAATTCAGACAAAATATTAAAAAAAAGCCTTATTAAGCACTCGTTGCATGAAGTTTCATTATAGGGAAACTCGGTAATACTAGTTTCCTCTTCATGGTATATCAATCATATATATATATATATATAAATTGTTTGTGTGGAAGTTTTAAAATTCTTTTTTTTATTTTTGTTTCATTACATTTATTGAAATGATTTTTATCACGGGATTCGACATTTGTTAAAAGTAAATTCTGTTTGTATAAAAGGTAAAGTATTACATTAGCATTATTTTTAGCTGATATTAGTTCAAACACTGTGTAGATAATGAGTTAAAATGATTGTTCACTATGAAGATCATATTTCACTTGCGTGATCAGAATGTGCTATCAACGCTTTTTTATTGGTTCTAAAATAAGACTATTCTGGTATACGTGTCAAAATGTCTTGAAGTCATTGATCGTAAATTAATGACATTTAGGTGAGATTTAATACTCAATATCACTGTTTTCTATTTGTATCGTAAAATAATACCTTGATAGTTCAGTAGTAGTTTTGTTGTTGCTAGATGAATTTGTTTTTGAGTTTTTCTATTCTTCGGATTTAATAATTAATCCTCTTGGAAACGTCTACAAGTCCAGCTCTTCATCAAATTCTTGTACAAATACGTTTAGTGGAAATTATTTAGAGTTCAAAAGCCGGAATGTCTATAACAATATTAATTGTTCTTAATGTTCGTTTATTTTTAAATGTCCCGACTCCAAACAGTCCTAATCCAACATGTTTCTATTATTTAACAATCAACAACCAATGTTGCCGTATTCATTTTTAATGTCACCATAATAAATAAGGCTACCTTTTCCGTTTTAAATGTCTCCACGTGTAATAGCCCTTATGGTTGAATAAACATTTTTAGAACATATACAATTGGATATAAGTCTCATTCACGTTTCTTAAGACATTTGCTTACCGTTCTTTGTCTTTGTGTGATTGATTTTAAACGAATACCATGCCTTTCGTGACTTTTGTCGCATGTAGTTTGAGAAGCTCTTACCTGGAGAAACAATGTTCCACCCCAGGTAAAGTTGTACGCCTGCACAACGAATAAAGGTGAAAAACAGATCTAAGGCATAACTAAGTTATGTCATGCCTTATTCTGTGAAACCACCATTCTTTACCTTTAGATGATTAATTCTACACGAATTGAGATTTTAAAATAACCCAGAGGCTCTTTCTTATTTCAATATTATTCAGCTCATCGTTACAAATTTCCGGAACTTTATTATTCATTTTGTGGCAGCGAAACACGTTGTCCAAGTGACAGAATCACACGTAATAGAATGCGATGCTTTCTTGTATGTCCTTGTAAATGTTATCGGTTTAATAATAGATACCCAATGAATCTGAATTAGTCATAATTTACATTATATAAATATATTTGCTTTTAAACGTCTCCTAATTTCATACATTGGCCTCTTCATTAGCATCCGATTATGTGTTTTTAATTGTATAATTCAATTAAACCTTATAAATATATATATATATATATATATATATATATATATATATATATATATATATATATATATATATATATATATATATATATATATATATATATATATATATATATATATATATATATCCTGTAACTTTTCCTCATTGATGATCTTTACACTCGCGGTTGTCCATGGCTGTATCCCCGGAAAATTCAACGATGACCCCAAATTAGCTCAGAGATTGGTAGATGTCTTTTATTGTAAATCAATACAGCTTCCGGGCCTATTTCTTTATATGCAGTAGAGATCTACCGTGATACACTGTTTATTGTATAAGCAAAAAGGGATATTGTGTCGTGGTATCATTCTCAAATTATTATCAATTGTTTATTGTCTTATACAAGAGATTTGATGTGAAAAGTGACCACACTTATTGTTAGTAGAAGTGCTGTTCAGTAGTTTGTGAAATAGATAAGTACCATTACAAGATGAACTAGTGGGATTATGTATGCAATTTTAAACAGATACCTTATTTAGATAAACGAGTGTGACATTATATGCATTAAAACTAGATATGTACACTATTAAAAATAATTGGTGACGAAATGGTAATTTTAAGTTGACTTTTTTTTATTTGCCTCTATATATAGTAAAGGACTTATATTGTTTCTCAACAACGCTCCTAATATGAGCTTCTTTTTACATGCTAAATTTCTCAGTAGTCTAATCGGTTACCGAGTCATTTCAATTTTGGTTCACGTCGCAAAAACATTTTTCTTTATTACTGAAGATACATCCAAAAAGATTTTCTTTGACATGAAAATAAAGCCATATCTGATAATAATTGGAATAATTGTTCAGTGTCAAGTATAGCTGATCAACATATATAGCTCTTTGAGACGTACTTAAATCTGAAACAACTTATAGCCTACTGGGCCCGCTATGATGTTGTTTGGCACTCTATGGGCTCGCGTATGTTTAGCAAATACAAAACAGTTATAAAATCATCGGTTGTCTGTAAGAAATTAGTCTGTACCAGATTAAGATTGCAACATGCATATAATCTCAAAGAAATATCCATCGACAAGCATATTCCGAGCGGAGACAGTTTCTGTTTGTGTTAGAATATTATATCAATCACTTATATGAGCGTAGTTGGGGAGAGAAATAAATTGCTATAACATCATAAAGGATATTATATCACTATTTCGTTAAACATCGTCATACCTCTTTCGTCCAAGTGGTCCGAAATGTGCTGTATATTCTTACAAGAGCGTATTCGGAGCCTAAATTCCACAAAAGTGAAACAACGTTGTCAATTCTCCAAAGCTGTTTCTATGTCCAATATAGCAATAGCCATAGCTGAGATTTGCATGCACTCTGAGACGTTTAATGCTGTTGAATGTAAACGTACAAAGTCTGGTCGTGCTCAATTGATTCATTATTCAGTGCGGCTTCATTTGAGCGCCTATGGACTGAGATCGACTTTATAGAACTTTGATCCAGCTTTACACATCAATTTTACCATTATCTCGGAAGGAGCAGACCTGTTTATTTATTGAATCTACATCTAGAGATTTGTGGTCTTAGATCATCTACTCGATCCAAACATAATTATTTTCCATTGAGTCGGGTTCAAAAAGTAATTCCATGTTTTATCACCTGTAAGAATTTCATTCAGACGTCTTTATTTAGATTTGTCACATTTGCTATGGTTTGTCATTTGTCATATATTTCATGCACTTTCGCCTGTACAATATCAATGCAAATATACGCAGTTGTAAGGAACTTGCTATAATCACAATTTTAATTGTCAGCTAAATCGGGATCTCATTAATAATGTGCGGTGTCAGTTATATAGTTTGTCATACATATTGGTCTGTATTCATGGATTAAACAATACATCATTGTTTATTGTTTATATCCTTATGAAATAGTCATACAGCAACACGTGCTTGCCTGATTAACATCTCGATTGTCATTTCTAACTTCTTAACAATTGTCTTTAGATATATTCCAGTTGTTGAATGACTTGTAGAACTTATTTATCAGCAGATTGTATGTTTCCCTCAAATTTACCCATTGTATTAATAGATGTAGATTTAATGTCTCAGAAATTTATCTTGCAGATTTTGAAATCATCGTATCCCTTATGTGAACTATACACAGCTTCTTCGCTAATTGTTCCAATTATATACTTTTTTAAGATAAAATATACTTCTCGTCCTTGGTCAATGTTAGATTTCCGTTCACACCAAGATCTTTCCAAACGGATTTCTTTATAAATAATTGATAGAGACAACCAGACAAGATATGAATGGACAATATTACATCACATACCGTTTGACAAGCCAACGCCTACCCATTTTCCATCACATACCGTTTGACAAGCCAACGCCTACCCATTTAGTGACCATACAAAATAGGATGTACAAGTTGGAGGGGGGTGTCTATGAAAAAAGGTAGAAACCCCACATCAACTTACCTTTTAGTCCCAAGCAAGCAAAGTACAACCCGTATCCCCAACTAAATATTAAAAGGTGTGATTGTATAGAGCAGAATTGAAGTCCTTTATAAACTAAACAAATTTCACTATGATTTGGTTAATATATAGCTGGGAAAGTATACATAGGATGCGAACCAGGAAAAACTTTTTACTCAAATCCAAAAATTCACCTTCAACACAAATCCTGAATTTAAAATCATCGTCAGATTTCTACTTACCCCCAATTTAGCAAATTTGACATCATCGTCAGATTATTAACTTTCCCTTAAATTCAAATGCAATTCGATTTATGTCATCACTTTATGTTTAATCACTAACTACCCTTTAACTCAAATGTCAATTTGATTTATTTCATCGTCTAGTCACTAGCTTCCTATTTAACTCAAACTTCTTATTTAAAATTATCATAATAGTTAACCCTAAAATTCAAAACTTAATTTATCGTCAAATCACTAATTTCCCAATTAGCTCAAATGCCTGTTCGCAATTTAATATCATCTTAAAATGTCATAACACCCCGTCTGGCTCCAACTCGGAACTCAGTATCCAAATAATTAATTTCTCTTTTAATTAAAATACCAATCAGAATTAACACTTTTGTCAAAATCCTAGTTTCCCCTTTAACTCAAATGAAACTTAAAATTTATGTTTGCATATGTAATGCACAACTTATAGATCTTGAATGATATACTACTTAATAAATATAACATTTCAAAATATAAAGTGAATTCGTCAAGCAGTGATTCCTTTAAATAAAAAAATATATCTCATATGTGGTCCTTTCTCTTTTATCATCCTTTAAAATGCATCACAAAGCAAATAGCAGCAATTTTTCACGAGTCGTGGAATGCCAGTAATTATTATTCAACTGAATGAATAAAAAACAAATTGTAAAAAGTACACATCTTTATTTCAAATGACAGTCAGCCCATCACATCTATGAGAACGTATGATTGCGCCATCTGGCTAGAGTACACAATTAATTTCACTATATTGTCTCTACATTTGTTTCTCAGTACTGAACTTTCCACTGTGTGACAATCAATTCAAATTATATGTTAATCTAAAATAACTTCAAAGATGACTTTACGGTTTAGTTCTTGTCAAGGGTTGACCTGCATTTTTTTGAGAGGCTGAATTGTAAACAAAACATCAGGCAACGGAACACAGATTTCACTTCCGGATCATCACCATGACCTTATTACTCAATGTGAACTGTCGCCGAAATACACACAGACAACCACACCATAAGCTCACATTTTAAAGAATAAACAATTGCCTTTAAATCCTTACCAAGAATGCCAAAATCTGACTCTAGTATCACCACCAAACTTTGCCAGGAAAAAATGATCTAAAAATAGACTGGGACTACATTCGTGGGTACTGAACCGGATTTTATTAATTGTGTACTGATTCCATCTACAAAATATTGCGTACGCCATCAGGCATAATGACATACATGAACTAAGACGAAGATATCCGAATATACGATGATGATAGAATGGTTTTATCATTTTGCTTCTTTGTGAAGGACAATAACTAAAAAAACTATTTCAGCAAGACCATCCCTAGGAAACTGACTATATACTTATTTCTCAACTCTTGTCGCTTGAAAAACCAATGCTTGGTTTAGAAATGCAAATGAACCTTTCATTCCAAAAAGAACACTTCAAGGCAAGAAGGAAGTAAGTGATATGATCAACACGTGTTCGTCATCTTCACTGTAAATTTCCATAAGTACATGTTCGATGCTTCGTCCTTGTGAACGTATTTATGAATATACGTATGTGTGAATAGCGGAAAATGTGATCGATGACCTGTCATGACAAACATTCGTGTTTGAATGTAGAAGGATCAGAATCATGGAACAGAATAATGAATGAACTTTTGCATGATATCTCACAATACGTTTATACATTATATTTAGTTAGTGGATCCAATTCTTAGTTTGACTACCATACGTTTATTTACAACTATTAGATTCACAGTTCTGCGTAAAATCCAACACGATATTTCAGTCAAAACGTCTTTGTCAAATGTAAATAATTCCAAGTCATACCAGAAGTCTGCATTATTTTTTAATATGATATTCTTGATCATTGTTTCTTTCAGGTGAGCTTTCTCCCTTATGTCAATTCTTATGTCCGGATATCCTCAATAGTTTCCATTTCCAGTGTATTTTTGTATCCCTTACTTAATATATTTGGGTACTTTTACGCACACACACATACACACACGCACGCACGCACGCACATACATACATACATACATACATACATACATACATACATACATACATACATACATACATACATACATACATACATACATACACACACACACACACACACACACACACATACATACATACATACATACATACATACATACATACATACATACATACATACATACATACATACATACATACATAAGTCATGATCTTTTTATTACAATTTAAACAATCCCACATAACAGCTCTCTCTCTCTCTCTCTCTCTCTCTCTCTCTCTCTCTCTCTCTCTCTCTCTCTCTCTCTCTCTCTCTCTCTCTCTCTCTCTCTCTCTCTCTCTCTCTCTCTCTCTCTCTCTCTCTCTCTCTCGTTGATTTAGCCAGAAGTTATTTCAGTCAGATTATCCATACCGATTTCATAAATGCTGTTTGTGACCCATGGCACTTATTAACACGATTTCGTACATTTATTCTTTAAGATTCATATTTTATTCACATGCTTAAACGTGTATTAATGCAATTATTATCTTGAAAATAACCTTTACAAAGAAGGCGATCTTTTCGATTAAATAATCCGAAATTTATCTTTGGTGCATTTAATTCGTGTAAATTAAACAACTAAAAAAAATGAAAAACTATTCATGATAGAAACGTCTAATCTCGCTGAACTCTAAATAAAATGCACTGGATATTTTGTAAGAGGAAAAACTTATATCTGGCAGTGTCATGTCAAATTAGTTGTTGATGGTGTGTATCTGGCAATTCGCAAAAAAACTAGGTGTTAGTTGTGTGTGCTGGCAATGTCCAGTCAAATCAATGTTGCTTGTGTATATGGCTATGTCGCCTTATATCAGCGCTGATTGTGTGCATCTAGCTAGGTCTAGTCGAATCTGGTGATGACTGAGTGTATCATTGCTATGACTAATTTAATCTGGCGTTGATTGTGTGAATCTGGCAATGAGCAGTCAAATCAGGTGTTAATTGTGTGTATATGGCTATGTCCAGTCAAATCAGGTGTTCATTGTGTATATCTGGCTATGTCCAGACAAATCAGGTTTTGATTGTGTGTATATGGCCATGTCCAGTCAAATCAGGTTTAGATTGTGTGTATATGGCTACTTCTAGTCAAATCAGATGTTCATTGTGTTATATGGCTATGTGCAGACAAGGTTGATTGTGTGATATGGCTACGTCCAGTCAAATCAGATCTTGATTGTATGTATATAGCTATGTCCAGTCAAATCAGGTCTTGATTGTGTGTAAATGGCAATATCCAGTCAAATCACGTGTTAATTGCGTGTTTATGGTTATGTCCAGTCAAATCAGGTGCTAATGGTATGTCGAACAAGATACATATCAATATATCTAGGACAATCAAAATTGTTTATAGTGAGATCACTTCAGTAAGTAAGGTAAACTCATATAACGTGGTTTCTAAATAAGGTAAACCCATATACCTGGGATTCTAAGTAAAGTAAGTGCATATAACGGGGATTCTAGTAAGGCAAACTCATATACCGGGGATATTAAATAATGTAAACTCATATTCCGGGAATTTTAAGTAAGGTAAACTCATGTACCGGTGATTCTATGGAAAGCTCCCGGACTTAAATCAGATTTTTCCTAATCATACCAGGTGTTGTTTATTTTGATTTTGTTCATGTTGATTTTTTCCTTGTGCGTTTGATAGGATATACATCAATACTCAGAAATTACCCAAAATGTATGTGGTATGTGAATTGAATTATTTTTAGCAGAACAGCAAATGGAAAATCTTAGCAAGTGTGATTTCGTCTCTAGCTATGATCGTCGGTATTAGGTCTGTCTTAATTTGTTTAAGAAGTTACGTTTAACAACTCCGTATTTTATATCATATAAAAGACGACCGAGTTGTCTCCCATGTGTTCATTATCAAAACTGTACTGAGGTGGAACAACCGGTTTTAATTGCAAACCTAAAGCCTAAGACGGTAGCTTTAAGCCAAAGTGACATTTATATTTGAATCCTTGCCTTTTGTCAACGTTATGGTGGCGCTCACCAGTTATTATGTACTTTAGAGAGAGTGATGTATGTAAGGTGAAGTTGTTTGCATTTTAAACATGCACAGTGGAGAGAATGTTGGCATACCTATATACTGCTTTCATGTAATGTGGATGAAATTTCTTTGGATATTGTACTTTTGGAAATTTTAAATGAGCTTAGGACACTGCTAACTAAAATGACTGCTCCCTTGTGCTCCAAAAATCAACCAAAATTTGTCTAAAGTACACTATTCTTGGCAGCTATTAAAATATGGAAAATGAATTTTGCCATACTAGATAATGCCAGCTTCTAAAAGTGCAATGACTGAATTACCAAATACATAAAATGTAAAAAAAAGTTATCGGCTCTTTTTTTACAATTTACCTCTGAAGTTCGAGAAGTGAAAATGAGCAAGTAGAGATAGCACGTTTTTGAAAGGTGCACATCTGCAGTAAGGCCAAGCTGTATACTCTCTAACCCATATTACACCCATCAATCATACATCAAAATAAAGGGAATTAAAGGTTCTTTGAACAATACCTAAGATATACAAAGTCTCTTTTAAAAAACCAGTATAACTAGTGAGGAAACCCGGGGAAACTCTTTTTCTTTAAAATTTTAACCCTATGCTAAATACGAAACTGTAGAGCGCCACCTTAAAAACAAATATAAACATATATGCAATTATTTTTCTTATTTTCATATTATTATGTATGATCTTCTGAGTAAAATGGTACATTAAGAATGATTTTATTCATGAAAATAAGCTAATTATGCTTATTTTTGCTCTCGCATACCTACTTTGCTATGAGGCATGTTTGGGTGAGTAGTGACCTTCATCATGGGGAAATTAGAAGTCTTAGAATATAGAAATAAAGTCAACTTAAATTGAAAAATGTTGCAATAAATAACAGAAATACATAGAGAAAATGTTTCATTTCATTTATTTGCAATGAAATTAAAAAATAAATGATAACAAAGCAAATTCGCTTTCCTCCATATAAAAAAATTAGTTAATATTTTACCCTTTAACCTTGGACCTTTATGAACCTCACCTGTTATATCCCTTTTATAACTGCAAAATTTATTGTTGACATCTTAGGAATAAATATGGTTAGTTTCATGTTCCTGTCTATCAGCATAACACTGGTTGCTATGTTGACAAAATGCAATGCACATTTTTAAAATTGTTCACTTTTTATCATAAGGAGGGGGGGGGGCTGTACCGGTTTAAGACTCTGACTCTAATAAATGCTGTTCTGAGGGGGACAATATAGGACAATTATTACAAAGGACTGTTTTGATGCTTGCGACTTAAATATTTCAGCCATACAATCAAAATTAAATCATACAATAATAATTTCTATATCCACTTTATGGTGGCGCTCACCAGTTATTATGTACTTTAGAGAGAGTGATGTATGTAAGGTGAAGTTGTTTGCATTTTAAACATGCACAGTGGAGAGAATGTTGGCATACCTATATACTACTTTCATGTAATGTGGATGAAATTTCTTTGGATATTGTACTTTTGGAAATTTTAAATGAGCTTAGGACACTGCTAACTAAAATGACTGCTCCCTTGTGCTCCAAAAATCAACCAAAATTTGTCTAAAGTACACTATTCTTGGCAGCTATTAAAATATGGAAAATGAATTTTGCCATACTAGATAATGCCAGCTTCTAAAAGTGCAATGACTGAATTACCAAATACATAAAATGTAAAAAAAAGTTATCGGCTCTTTTTTTACAATTTACCTCTGAAGTTCGAGAAGTGAAAATGAGCAAGTAGAGATAGCACGTTTTTGAAAGGTGCACATCTGCAGTAAGGCCAAGCTGTATACTCTCTAACCCATATTACACCCATCAATCATACATCAAAATAAAGGGAACTAAAGGTTCTTTGAACAATACCTAAGATATACAAAGTCTCTTTTAAAAAACCAGTATAACTAGTGAGGAAACCCGGGGAAACTCTTTTTCTTTAAAATTTTAACCCTATGCTAAATATGAAACTGTAGAGCGCCACCTTAAAAACAAATATAAACATATATGCAATTATTTTTCTTATTTTCATATTATTATGTATGATCTTCTGAGTAAAATGGTACATTAAGAATGATTTTATTCATGAAAATAAGCTAATTATGCTTATTTTTGCTCTCGCATACCTACTTTGCTATGAGGCATGTTTGGGTGAGTAGTGACCTTCATCATGGGGAAATTAGAAGTCTTAGAATATAGAAATAAAGTCAACTTAAATTGAAAAATGTTGCAATAAATAACAGAAATACATAGAGAAAATGTTTCATTTCATTTATTTGCAATGAAATTAAAAAATAAATGATAACAAAGCAAATTCGCTTTCCTCCATATAAAAAAATTAGTTAATATTTTACCCTTTAACCTTGGACCTTTATGAACCTCACCTGTTATATCCCTTTTATAACTGCAAAATTTATTGTTGACATCTTAGGAATAAATATGGTTAGTTTCATGTTCCTGTCTATCAGCATAACACTGGTTGCTATGTTGACAAAATGCAATGCACATTTTTAAAATTGTTCACTTTTTATCATAAGGAGGGGGGGGCTGTACCGGTTTAAGACTCTGACTCTAATAAATGCTGTTCTGAGGGGGACAATATAGGACAATTATTACAAAGGACTGTTTTGATGCTTGCGACTTAAATATTTCAGCCATACAATCAAAATTAAATCATACAATAATAATTTCTATATCCACTTTATGGTGGCGCTCACCAGTTATTATGTACTTTAGAGAGAGTGATGTATGTAAGGTGAAGTTGTTTGCATTTTAAACATGCACAGTGGAGAGAATGTTGGCATACCTATATACTACTTTCATGTAATGTGGATGAAATTTCTTTGGATATTGTACTTTTGGAAATTTTAAATGAGCTTAGGACACTGCTAACTAAAATGACTGCTCCCTTGTGCTCCAAAAATCAACCAAAATTTGTCTAAAGTACACTATTCTTGGCAGCTATTAAAATATGGAAAATGAATTTTGCCATACTAGATAATGCCAGCTTCTAAAAGTGCAATGACTGAATTACCAAATACATAAAATGTAAAAAAAGTTATCGGCTCTTTTTTTACAATTTACCTCTGAAGTTCGAGAAGTGAAAATGAGCAAGTAGAGATAGCACGTTTTTGAAAGGTGCACATCTGCAGTAAGGCCAAGCTGTATACTCTCTAACCCATATTACACCCATCAATCATACATCAAAATAAAGGGAACTAAAGGTTCTTTGAACAATACCTAAGATATACAAAGTCTCTTTTAAAAAACCAGTATAACTAGTGAGGAAACCCGGGGAAACTCTTTTTCTTTAAAATTTTAACCCTATGCTAAATATGAAACTGTAGAGCGCCACCTTAAAAACAAATATAAACATATATGCAATTATTTTTCTTATTTTCATATTATTATGTATGATCTTCTGAGTAAAATGGTACATTAAGAATGATTTTATTCATGAAAATAAGCTAATTATGCTTATTTTTGCTCTCGCATACCTACTTTGCTATGAGGCATGTTTGGGTGAGTAGTGACCTTCATCATGGGGAAATTAGAAGTCTTAGAATATAGAAATAAAGTCAACTTAAATTGAAAAATGTTGCAATAAATAACAGAAATACATAGAGAAAATGTTTCATTTCATTTATTTGCAATGAAATTAAAAAATAAATGATAACAAAGCAAATTCGCTTTCCTCCATATAAAAAAATTAGTTAATATTTTACCCTTTAACCTTGGACCTTTATGAACCTCACCTGTTATATCCCTTTTATAACTGCAAAATTTATTGTTGACATCTTAGGAATAAATATGGTTAGTTTCATGTTCCTGTCTATCAGCATAACACTGGTTGCTATGTTGACAAAATGCAATGCACATTTTTAAAATTGTTCACTTTTTATCATAAGGAGGGGGGGGCTGTACCGGTTTAAGACTCTGACTCTAATAAATGCTGTTCTGAGGGGGACAATATAGGACAATTATTACAAAGGACTGTTTTGATGCTTGCGACTTAAATATTTCAGCCATACAATCAAAATTAAATCATACAATAATAATTTCTATATCCACTTTATGGTGGCGCTCACCAGTTATTATGTACTTTAGAGAGAGTGATGTATGTAAGGTGAAGTTGTTTGCATTTTAAACATGCACAGTGGAGAGAATGTTGGCATACCTATATACTACTTTCATGTAATGTGGATGAAATTTCTTTGGATATTGTACTTTTGGAAATTTTAAATGAGCTTAGGACACTGCTAACTAAAATGACTGCTCCCTTGTGCTCCAAAAATCAACCAAAATTTGTCTAAAGTACACTATTCTTGGCAGCTATTAAAATATGGAAAATGAATTTTGCCATACTAGATAATGCCAGCTTCTAAAAGTGCAATGACTGAATTACCAAATACATAAAATGTAAAAAAAGTTATCGGCTCTTTTTTTACAATTTACCTCTGAAGTTCGAGAAGTGAAAATGAGCAAGTAGAGATAGCACGTTTTTGAAAGGTGCACATCTGCAGTAAGGCCAAGCTGTATACTCTCTAACCCATATTACACCCATCAATCATACATCAAAATAAAGGGAACTAAAGGTTCTTTGAACAATACCTAAGATATACAAAGTCTCTTTTAAAAAACCAGTATAACTAGTGAGGAAACCCGGGGAAACTCTTTTTCTTTAAAATTTTAACCCTATGCTAAATACGAAACTGTAGAGCGCCACCTTAAAAACAAATATAAACATATATGCAATTATTTTTCTTATTTTCATATTATTATGTATGATCTTCTGAGTAAAATGGTACATTAAGAATGATTTTATTCATGAAAATAAGCTAATTATGCTTATTTTTGCTCTCGCATACCTACTTTGCTATGAGGCATGTTTGGGTGAGTAGTGACCTTCATCATGGGGAAATTAGAAGTCTTAGAATATAGAAATAAAGTCAACTTAAATTGAAAAATGTTGCAATAAATAACAGAAATACATAGAGAAAATGTTTCATTTCATTTATTTGCAATGAAATTAAAAAATAAATGATAACAAAGCAAATTCGCTTTCCTCCATATAAAAAAATTAGTTAATATTTTACCCTTTAACCTTGGACCTTTATGAACCTCACCTGTTATATCCCTTTTATAACTGCAAAATTTATTGTTGACATCTTAGGAATAAATATGGTTAGTTTCATGTTCCTGTCTATCAGCATAACACTGGTTGCTATGTTGACAAAATGCAATGCACATTTTTAAAATTGTTCACTTTTTATCATAAGGAGGGGGGGGGCTGTACCGGTTTAAGACTCTGACTCTAATAAATGCTGTTCTGAGGGGGACAATATAGGACAATTATTACAAAGGACTGTTTTGATGCTTGCGACTTAAATATTTCAGCCATACAATCAAAATTAAATCATACAATAATAATTTCTATATCCACTTTATGGTGGCGCTCACCAGTTATTATGTACTTTAGAGAGAGTGATGTATGTAAGGTGAAGTTGTTTGCATTTTAAACATGCACAGTGGAGAGAATGTTGGCATACCTATATACTACTTTCATGTAATGTGGATGAAATTTCTTTGGATATTGTACTTTTGGAAATTTTAAATGAGCTTAGGACACTGCTAACTAAAATGACTGCTCCCTTGTGCTCCAAAAATCAACCAAAATTTGTCTAAAGTACACTATTCTTGGCAGCTATTAAAATATGGAAAATGAATTTTGCCATACTAGATAATGCCAGCTTCTAAAAGTGCAATGACTGAATTACCAAATACATAAAATGTAAAAAAAGTTATCGGCTCTTTTTTTACAATTTACCTCTGAAGTTCGAGAAGTGAAAATGAGCAAGTAGAGATAGCACGTTTTTGAAAGGTGCACATCTGCAGTAAGGCCAAGCTGTATACTCTCTAACCCATATTACACCCATCAATCATACATCAAAATAAAGGGAACTAAAGGTTCTTTGAACAATACCTAAGATATACAAAGTCTCTTTTAAAAAACCAGTATAACTAGTGAGGAAACCCGGGGAAACTCTTTTTCTTTAAAATTTTAACCCTATGCTAAATACGAAACTGTAGAGCGCCACCTATGTTACTTTAAATCTATTATGTTTCATACCTTTTTCGTTGGAGATTACCATGTATTCGATATAGCAGGCAAAGGGTTCAAACAAAAGCCAGTGGCACATGTTCTGTTTTTGAAAATATGTGCGAATATATGGCAGGCGATATTAAGCTTCAAAAACAAAAAGAAAACATTACCGACTAGTCACAGTGAAGAGTCTAACTGTTCAGTAGCAGCATTTAGAGAAAGTATTAAAAGCAGGAGAATGAACAACGAAAGAGGACGTTATAAAAATAGATTAAGAAAAATAAAGAATTTTTTTTTAAAAATATTAAAATAAAGAAAACAATGCTTTAAAGTTGAAAATATATAAAGGAAAAAAATTGGAGGAACAGAAAATAAATAAATAAATAAATAAAATTAAAAATAAAGGAACCAATTAGAAGTGAATATTACTTCCTTCTAGAGTTAGTTGTTGCCGAAGTGATGGTGAATCATTTTTGAAAAATAGGAGAAATTGCTTTTGGCACGTGTGTTCATGACCCATAGAAGTGCATGCTTGAGAGCAATTTGTTCGCTTAAGTATATCATTCAGACGTTTCAAATAGTTTATAAACGACGTTGAAAATAGGAATGTTCTTGATATAGAAGCGTCTGAATATAAGAATGTATTTAAATCTAAATGACTATGTCGTTGAACGCTTGAAACAACTCGATATGCTTTCTTGGTAATACGCCCAAACAATGCTGTGTAGTTTCTACAGATCCACATCTACAAAGACGTTATCCGATTATATCCTTTGCAAACAAATCTTAATTAAGCCAGCTACAGTTTTCTCTATGTCGGGCATGAAATATTTCAAACTTTTTCTACTCGAATAAAGGCATCAGGGAAAATTTGTGTCAGGTACAGTTCTGTAGTAAACCATCAAGTGGTCCAGATCAATTTCAAGGACAAAATGATGAAACACATGGTGTGGCTTCCACCTGAAATATTTAAGAGCCTAGTTATTTGCAAATTTCATGGAAATGGTAATAACCTACTTATCGGCACAGTACAAGGAATTTCACAATGTATACTCATAACACTAAAGCCTCACACAAGTCTAACAGACATAATCTCAGAAGAAGCGTGTGCTTCAACTATTCATATAAATTAAAAAATGCTCGTGGACATTTTGGATTAAAACACTGCTTTGAGATTTATTGGGAATTCATTAAAAGACATTCTGGATAATATCATACAACAGAACTATTGGTATATGAACAACATTCAAGATTATCAGTACATCAACACTTTAAAGATTCTATAAGTTTGGTCTTATGCTAGAACATTTAGTACTATATGGAAATTTTTAAACAATAATGTAAATTCTTCTTAAAATTTCGCTTTGCAATTTATAAAATAAATTTATTTGTAGATTTTAATAAGCATGTTGGTTTCTCTTCTTTCTGCTAGTTAGTTTAACACCATTGTGTCGTAACATAAATTGAAGACTCGTCCGCAATCTCTTTTATGTAAATTCATTTGCTTGTTATTAAACCTTGCCTTTAAAAATTAAATTAGCTTTGTTTAGAAACATTAGTAGTCCCTGGTATAGATTTTGATTTCAAATATATGAGAAATTTTAGTGAAACCAGCAAGCTGTTGCAATGTTACATAAAGTGGAGACCTTCGTTTTAAATCCTACCCAAAAAGGGCTATAGTCTCTGACAAAGAAAGGTTGCTTGAGCTTGCCAGAAATTATGATTTCTCTGAAACGAAATCCTCTGTAACTTAACAAGAGATAATGAATGTTTTGATTCAGTATTTGGTGGTAACGATTTTTTTGAATTATTATTTTTATTTGATTAGTAAGTGTCTGTATCGGGTTTTGATACCAAACTAAAAGAATTACAATTTACATAAAAATAACAAACTTTTATAGAGTTAAGAAAGTTATTCTTCAGAAATAAATGATGCAAATCCAAAATGAGAGAGAGAGAAATACATAGGCAGAGAGAAAGAAGAAAGGGAAATACAAGTGGAGAAAAAGAAAAGAGAAACACAAATGCAAAGATGTGAAAGGAGAGGCAGAGTATAAACGAAGAAAAAAAATGAAAATGCTGAGAGAGAAAAGGAGCATATATAACACATTAAAATAATTAGAACAGCATGAGGAAAACAATCTACCCTTTAATTCAAATTCAGGTTTTTGTGTTACCACAAATATTTGGTTAGTACCATCTTTTAAATAATAAGTAGATAAATACTTTCCTCACTTTGAAAAATTGCTGAAAAATTTAAATGACCAAGAAGGAAATAGACTTTGTTATTACAAAGTATATTCATTAGGAAAGCCCTTGAAATCTATATTTTAATATCCGTACAAGAAAGTGAAGATTATGCTGTGGTTAAGGAATGTTTTGAATGTTATGAGTTGGTGAATTGGTATCTGCGGTTTATCGACAAATGTTTATGAATTGTAGAATAGAAATTGGACCAATACTTATCGAATTTGCAAGTGAAAACCTCCCAACTATTTGACAGATGTGTTCAACCAAGAATTTTGATCAAGATTACGATAAAGTCAGACAGCACATATTAGTTGACGCGTTTAAAAACTACGTCCAAAGAGATGTGAATACCTACCTTGATGAGCAAATGGTGGAAATGTTGGAAAATGTTGCACGCACAGCTGATGGATATTTCTTGACTCATAAAATTTCATTTCTCAATGTCTTTCTCTCAGCTGATTCATAGTACAAAACTTATTTTAATCTGGATTAACATTTTAAAACTTCTAATAAGACTAATCAGAAATCCTTATATCTTCTTACGTGAATTTCTAATAAAAAGACAGAGCTCGATACTTCTGATTGCATAAGGTTGAAAATAAGTAAAAGAATGAAGACAAAGTTAATGAAAAGGCTCCTTATTCTAAGAGGTCAAGATTAATATCTTATAGTGAAAGAAATACATTGGTTGGGACAAACAAACCAGAATGATTATATTGTAAAGAGGAATAAATCATTCATATCGAAGGGTTCTAAATAACTTATTAATAGTTCTGCCACGCCCGTTCCAACTGAAATATTAAAGTAAGCAGAAGATTCTCGTATTCATTTGTTATCACGCACCTTGACTGTTTTATGAGAGAACTTTTTCATTATGAAAGTTTTATAATTTAGAGAGCATATTGCTGCTTTGTTCCCCTCCATTGTGTCAATAGGAATCAGACTTTGTCTTAGAATCCATGACTGTCGAAAAAGTGAAATCTTTGCCTACTGCGGCTATTTATTTATTACTAAGCAATGACAAAGATGGTCATATGGTTTTGTTTAATCCACTCAAAATTGAATATAATTGTTTCTATTAAAAGGTTGATCCCGTCAAAAATGAAATCCGTAATTTATATCCTGCTTGTACAATTACCACATCTATGGCACAAGAAATTATTTTAGCTGACACATTTATATGACCACAATGGTTCTATTTTTACTTATGCAAATCAGCGTGACAAAAGACAATCCCTCGTCTAATTGGAACAACATCCTGAAATATCCTCTTTGTTTAAGAGGGCTATTAGCAAACGTGAATTCATTCAAGTCCCAGTTTGTTATTTTATAAAACAAATGGGGTTCTTTTGACGAATGGATACCACTTCTGGTATCCTCTGGTGAACGGTGGTCAGTTAGCTATATTCTTGTTCCAAAGTGATATCGACAGAAAGCTTTTAGTCTAGACACTTGTCAAATCAAAGGTGATGCATATCGTTCATCTGCAACCTAAACCTGTATATCATGACCCAGTTAGCAAAATAATGGTAAAGAGCGTTGGTCCCGTACCTACGAATAAGTCAGACAGCCAATACTTGTTGACCATAATGTGTTCGTTCACAAGATTTCCAGAGGCTATTTCTTTGCAGATTAATTATTAAACCCAAAACCAAGGTAAAAGCTTTGATAAAGTTTTTAACACTTATTGGCCTTCCAAAGTTTGTCACCTCTAATCATGGATCAATTTTTTTTACATCCATAAGTTTTAATCTTCTGTCAATCATCATGAAAGTAATTGGTCGTGGGAAACATTTCAGCAACTGTCGAAAAACCATTTCAGGAAGCAGCCCATTTCTACAACGGGCTACATAACGTCATTAAACTAATTTTACAAGATAAAATGTTTAACTTGTTTTTATTTTAGATTACATCATGTTATAATTGTTGTATCAATCATTTTATAATTGTTGTATCAATTTCCAGAACAGAAATATATCGTTAAAATTCTGATAGTACAAATAACGACTGATGACGTCTTCATATTCAAATATTAGAGCCCTGACGGAAGATTATGCGCCGTGTTCGGAACGATTATTAGACCTTAACGAATATTTACTGCTGACTAGAAGCTAGTACAAATGGGCTACTTACTCAAGAATTAAAAGCACAAATTGCATAAATCTAACTGATTGGTGACATATTTTGTTGTCAATTCGACACGGAAATATAGAGGTCAAGTCAAATTTGAGCCATGACTTCGGAATATGACTTGCTTAACTTCAAAACGTCTTCATCTAAGGTAATTATTCGATCTATTTATTAAATAATGTAATTATTTTCCGTTTGAGCTTTAAGGTAATAAAACAGTTTTGTCCTTTGTACTGCTGCCCTAAACGTGGGGGCTCAGAGGTGCTATATAAGTGTAAGTGGTGATTCAGTCGTAAATTAAACATAATAATCTGAATTTATCAAAGACGAATTCTGTCTACTCAGAATTATTAAGAAATTGAAAACATTACTGCTGTCCCTGCAAATTAATTCTGAGTAAAGACAATTTTTGCTCCAGCATGATGCCAGCTTTGAACATTTTTTTTTCTAAATGCATTGGAGAAGACTGCATATATTTAAGATATTTCCTTTTGTTTCAGGATGTCTAGAAAACTGGGATTCCTACGAGAATAGCTGTTATATGTTTATAACAGACGACACTCGAATTTCGACAGAAGAGGACGCGGCATTCTTGGTAAAATTAAATTAAAGATAAAACTTTTAGAGTTGCTGTATTATATAACTAATCCTATTTTGGTACGAAAGCGATTTCAATGTTGTACCCGAATGGTGTAGAACTTTTTTGATAATCTTCCATAATTTCATATTTGTTACACAAATAGAGAAACGTTATAGGCCAGTCCGAAGCAAATTCATATATACCTAACCTGATTTTATTCAAGTATTTATCTATTTTATTCCTTTGATACCTTTACAAATTTTATGTGCTAGAATTAAATTAAGGAGACCAATGGCTGTTGTGACTCGTGGTTATGAACATCAGTCAATAAGTCCTTGTAAATTTATCAGATAATCTAATACTGAAAATCCTTTTCGATAAGTTTCATGGTGCGCATTTGGTTAGTATAAACGATCTTGGCAAACATATATAGAATCTATGTTGGTATTTGGACAGAGACATAGAAATCCCAGATGCGTGGTTAGGTTATTTGCCTCACCACAATGCTTGCGCGAGTGGTGAGACCTAATGTAATTCCACAAATGGGATTTCCTTTTCTCGATCTAAACCCTAACGTAGATTCTTTTTCTTACGCAATATTATCATTTAAAGTAAGAAAAAATACCGTTATTTGTGCATTATCGTTCACGCGCAAATGTTTACATGCGGTGCATTAATATAAATATGTTCATACATACATGCATACATACATACATACATACATACATACATACATACATACATACATACATACATACATACATACATACATACATACATACATACATACATACATACATACATACATACATACATACATACATACATACATACATACATACATACATACATACATACATACATACAGACATACATACATACATACATACATACATACATATTTTTCCCAGCCTACTTACCAATCTGTCTTCCTACCAACAACCCATTTATTAAAAATCTTTCTTGTCCGACTGCAGTGCATTTTTGTAAATAAGCATTATAATGTTTCCTGGAGTCAGACGTCTGCACGTAAGTATTTTCATATTACAAGTAAAACCAAGGTGTAGCTCTTAGTAGATGAACAGACAGAAAGATAAATAAACACAGATTGACAACGTTATTAACAAAGTGCATAGTTGATTAACTTGACTTTCTTCTGGCTTGGGGTCATTTTAGGACATCATAAGATCTGTAGGTCCTGTGTTAGCTGCTCTGTGAGTTTTAATATGTTTAGGTATCGTCGAAATTAATATAGTTATGTGTCCCAATTATTTTCATTCCCCTTCTCCAGATTTCAAACTCACACTATTGCCTACATACGACACTGATTTTTAAAATTGCTTTCTAACATGGTAATCTGTATAAAGACAATTTACTGGACTTTTAATATCATGGACTTATTCGACATGAAAAACCAACATCAAGGGCCACTGGTACGTATCAGACCGTTGCAATGTAAAAAGGATTAACGTTATTTTAAAGACGAAATTATGTTTTTAGAAACTACCCAATAGTTACTTTCTTAATATATAATTCAAACGTCTTCAAACGCTTTGTCGCCAACAGATATTTTAAAACTTTTAAATTATATTAAAACATTAGGAAATGCATCCAATAAAGAAATTGGTTGGTAAACAGTTATTACACGAAAGTGGTGCTAGTAATTTTAAAACAATTGTGTTAAAAATCCTAATTAGATCCGCTATCACGCCATTAAATATAAATTAGGCTTTGTTGTTCTTGTTGTTGTTATATGGTTTAACGTCATTTTTCAGCACTGGATAGGCTATGCATGGCGGCCAGTATAAATGGTGGAGGAAGAACCTGGGAGCTATTCGGAAAGAGCCACCGACCCACGAGAAGCTACCGGCAAACTTTCTCACATACCCACATTGGCCTAGCCTGAGACTCAAACTCACGCAGACAGAGGTGAAATGGCAGTGATCTGTAACGGTGAGTGTTTTAGACCCTTCTGCCAATCGGGGCCCCAAAATAGATTTTGTAAATGTTATACAGTCTGCAAAACATTATTCCACTTTTAAATGATATCGAATAAGACTTATGTTTATAAACTGTAAAGTAATGCTTAAAAATAGGCAAGTGCAATTAATTTATCAAATACACCAGAAAAATTGTTCCAGATAAGTTTATAACTTTGTTTTACTTGCTTTGTTAACTGCCTATACAGTTTGGGTAAATTGTTTAAAAATATGTGAACTATATAATAAATTTAATTTACGATGAAATTACCTTTTATTGTGAATCAGTCTTTCCATATGGATGAATAGATGGATAGAATGGCGTTAACGGAGAAAATAGTTTAAACATATTTCTGTTTCAAACACTATTTGGGATTGGCCAGAAAACTCAAACAATTTAGTGTTGTCATTCCCATGCAAAAAATACTTTCAATTCATCATGATGGCTGGTATGTGCACACAATTATTTGATAATGCATACAATAACATCTATATTAGAAAACAAAGAAATTGAGAAAAGAAACAAATGTAGGAAAGACGAGAATACATTTTAATTAAACTGTTTTACTTCGAATAATAATATATAAAAAGCCCAGCCTTAGAAAGGGCGGGGCCCAAGACAGCATGAGGGGCCCAAGGGGGCAAGCGATGGGCGCGGGGCCCCAAGCAAAATAAATTGCATTACGTGGAAGCACGGGGCCATAGTCGGTTGCCACGTTCGCCTTGCCATATCGGTGGGCCTGATGTTTAACTAACATACATGCGACATAACAAATAATGATTCATGGTTTCGGTGCATTCAATATATTCACCATGCCAAACATTGTGGAAGGTGTTAGTTTGTGGAAGCAGGAAGAGTTTAAACCCCCACACACACACACATCCATCAACTCCACCGCATCAACTGTAAAAACCCTATGGAAAGTTGCATGTGTTTGATTAGTTCTAATTTAGCTCAAGGATATAAATCCTGTATGGAAATATAAACATTCTTGCTAGAATATCAGTGTAAACCATTAGAAATGCATATAGCTTCGAACTGTGCTCATTCTTTTGCAATCGAATTCTTCTCCATACAACTTTCCTAGATAAGACTGCCATATTCCAGGAAGGCTCTATCAAAACCAGATACAAATTATCAGAATTGTTTTGGAAACCTTTAAGCATCGTGGCTCTAAACAAATCTAATTTTTATTTTCTTCTTTTTGCTGTCTTAAGTAGGTTTGTTACAATTATTTTTTGAACCGTTAAATGAAAATGTCTATGAGAATTATGTTTAATGTAGTTCAGATGTTGTACGTTTGATATTGTTGAAAAAAATGTTAATTATATTTTCTTATCATTCAATGAGATAAAGAACTATTTATCTAATTGTTTAATTTTTCCAAATCATGAATATTGAATATTTTCCCTCTCCATAAGAGTTCTTGCTGCCCCACACACAGCTCCAGATTTAGCTTGGCCAGCCACCACTAGGTATATCAACGATAGACTTTCATTTGCTGACCAGTTGCCAATCTCCGTGCAATATATTTCTCTAACGTTATATAAGCCGTCATTGGTCAGAGCGTTTTACATACGTTATATAAGCCGTCATTGGTCAGAGCGTTTTACATCCGAGAGGCCTGGAATTGCTGGATTGTACTGAGTTTGGTTTTACTTCTCTGAAGGATAGTGTGTCTTGCTTATTTTATTTTTTTTCCAGTTTTGTTTCCAAAGACACTATTTTCTCAACCCTTTAATCCTCCCTTTCTAGATTATTATAGCTTCCTCTTCTCTTAATTAATTTTCTTTATCATTTAACGTTTTTGTCTTATCAGTAGAATTTATTGTCGTCTTAGTCATCATCGTCATCGTCATCATCATTACCTTTGTCTTCTTCTGCAAGAGATTTTTTCGCTTTCAAAGAACGTTTGATGTCATATACGTATATATATATATATATATATATATATATATATATATATATATATATATATATATATATATATATATATATATATGTGTGTGTGTGTGTGTGTGTGTGTATCACTCTGACTCGACTCTGGAAAATAGTTTTAGTTTACTGTTATGAGTATGGGCACAAACTAAGTAACAGAAAGAATCAAACACAGTAAGTTTTTAATTTAGTTATCAGTGTTGTAAATTAAAATGCGAGAAGAGCTTACAGCAGCGTATCCAATTTAGTCCATGTTAAGGGCAATGAAAGTCCTTAATGAATAAAATGTTCCTAAATATCCTAATGAATACAATTTCAAAACCGGAAATGGAGTGGTCCCCCAAGAACTGATATTATCAATATGGCGCTTTCCAAAATTCCTTCGAATAATTCACACAGTTCCATAATAATGTTTGAGTCCAAATAATGAAGACATTTTATTTCAACCAAAGTCCATATGAAAACGTTTTTTCCTCGCGAATAATATCCAGGTACAGCATAAAACACGACTGCATACTTACAACAAGAAGACAAGAACTGATGATGTCTCCAATATCGGAACGAATCTGATTATTCAGGTATCTCCTTATATACATCTAATATTAATTAATATTCTTATTTAACAATGTACCCCACGTGACAGATCACACTACTCATTTTGTATCGAACATGCCTGTTCATGTTACCTAGCCCAATCAAATGGAAAGTTACTGAATTATTCAAAAAGTCCAAACCAGCCAGTCAGTGAGAAACTAATACTAAGGCACCATTATATTTTATTATTAAGATTAGTATTAATAATGATAAATAAAGATGTAAGCATCTATTTATATATCAAATGTAACAATATGCTCTCAACAACGCCATGTGAACAAGCCAAAATTAAATAAAGATATTCTGTATAATTTATAGCCATGAATAAAAGTTCAAACAGTTAGATACAATCATGTACTATGAGTTACAAAATGTACAAATATACATAACATTGCACAGTTCTCGGAAGATGGTACTGTTGTATTACGAATACACTGAATGTATACTTTAACAGTAACCACCGCTCCGGTGGTCTATTCGTTATAGCGTCCGCCTCAGATGCGGAACGTCGTGGGTTCGATCCCCGATCAAGTCATGCCAAAGACTAACAAAAATGGTACTAACAGCTGCTTCGCTTGACGCTCTGAATTAAGAGGTTAATGGTAGGACTGGTCGGCCTGGTGTCAGGATAATGTGACTGTGTGGGACATCATACCACTTGTCTGCAGCATGATGCCCAAGTGCTAGACATCATTATTAACTGCCACACTGCAGATCTCGTAGATATATTACTGTAAAATTGTTAAAGTTGTGTTAAAAATCATAATTACATCGCATCACATAACAAAAACCAACTTATGTGTAATCAAGAGGAAGTTAACAAAATTGACCAGTTTCGGCTATGCATTTAAATTTTAAAATGAATTCTCAGCGTACCAGGGTTTATATATATATATATATATATATATATATATATATATATATATATATATATATATATATATATATATATATATATATATATATATATATATATTTTAATTCGAGGGGTTACGTAACATAACCCCCCTCCTTTGACCTATGCTGCTGGTGCCCATCAATAGTACAATAGTATGACAATTCATGCAAAGGCTCTCTCTCTCTCTCTCTCTCTCTCTCTCTCTCTCTCTCTCTCTCTCTCTCTCTCTCTCTCTCTCTCTCTCTCTCTACTTAATGATTAACCATGTATCTGGCATTTCCTTGATCAAGGATTCATTGGATTCTTAACAGTTGATTAACAGATACGACCTGCGATTGAGGGGTCAATTACACATATCCTAGCAGCAGCACCATTTAGATCCTTCCTAAAGGAAAGATTTGCGTATATATGCAATAGGTTTTCAGATTTTCCCAAACACTGAGTTTTTGCATCTCTTAAAGTAATTAAAAAGAAAATAAACGCGTTATTGGACTCGCTCGCACGCATGAACAGGTAGCATTAAAATGGGATCATGTTTAGAACTGCTTACATTTTGAGTTGTTTTTTTAAATACAAATTGTTACATTCTCAACCTCCTTTGCGACATTCCGCTTTCATTGTATCCTCTAACCTTAATACAGCGAAATTTCTTGTTTGGGGTTGATTTTTGGGACTTGTAGATAATTTAATTTGGATAAATCATTTGTATATACATGATGACTCTTAGAATGCTTCAGTGCACCAGGCGTAAATCCCCAGTAGCTATTCGTAATTAATGATCATCCGGATGGAACACTTTTGACAGAAATTGACGCCGTAGTCCTTTTAAGTACAGTTAAAGCTGAAGACATAAAGATTCACAATTAATTCCTGTATTTAACACAATTGAAACCGAATGGTAAAGATTAAGTGAGAACACCATACACTATGTATGCAAATTTAATGTTTATGATAATGAAATACGAGTGTTTCTACAAACACTTACTATCATTATTTATGCAAGAATGAAATGAAAATAAGACAACGAAAAGCGCGCAAAAAGCAGCAATAAGACTTAAAACTGGAACCATATTTGTAAGGCCTTACACAACGTGGCATTAACACAAAAGATAGATCTATACCCTCCGGTAAATATATACAAAACTTCACCAAAGGACATGTTCTTGACCTTGTCATTACACAGCTTACGAGGTTTGTATTCACTATAACGTGAGCACATTTTTAATAAGAAGGTACCAGCACTTCAGGTAACCTCATATATTGTCGACCTTCCAAATTCACAGTTCACGATTCAAAATAAACAGTTCAAATTCAAATGTTTTGAACGAACTATCCTTTGGCTCCTGCATCCACTTTCCGATCGCGTTGCTATATTGCCAACTTTGCTGCCTAATATTTTGCTCTGTTGCCAGCTTCGTTGCCCTTTGATAGCTATGTTGTCAGGCTGCCAGCTACGTCGCCCTTATACTAACTACAAGGCTATGCTTCCAGCTACAAATAAGCCAAGCTGGCGAGCGTACTATATTGTATAAACGTCAATACCAATGATCAGATATATACATCCGATCAGTCATACCCAAAATACATAATACACTGCTATGCAATCATTAAAATTATACACTGCATTTAACTTTCTGGTTCGATATGAATATGTTAAACAGCAAACGGACTAGTTTTCATATCTCAAACACGGTATGATTGACCGAATTATAAATTAAAAAAAATAAAAGATGAAATTGTATATCCTGAAGAGACATTCGACGTGAATATACATTTGCAAATAGAACTTAGTAATAGTAAATTTAGTAGTAAAATAGTAACGCAGTTTTGTTTACCCATTCCCCCCCCCCATTTGTTAATAACTGTAAAACTTTCAGTGACCTCCCCCTCCGCATAAATTATGTCGAAAAGTTTTTACCACCTCCCATACAAATTACTAATATTGTATACGGCTGGCTTTTATGCCAAAGATAGAATTATGGAAATAAAAAGGTCTATAAATTAATTCTAATATATTTTTACTTGTTTAACAGATTTCAGATTGACTATAACACTTTGAATTCATGAAAAAATTTAGACTTAATAATTGTCAAACTACTTTAAACCTCCTCTCCCATTTTGTTGACATAATTAATGGACGACCCCTGTGAATCATTGTACATGCAGTGTATGCAACATATCATGCACAAAAAGTGCAAGGTCAAAAGGTCAAGTGCCCGTACACATCATAAAACATCATCTTCTTGCTACGAACGATCAATGGGATTCTTCTTTTAACCAGTTACTGATAGAAAAAGTAGAAACAAAAAATCTAACTTAGGTAACGGTGTACGCGTTAAATCAATCCATTACATATAATTGTTCTTATCCATCACCAAGTTAATTTTTTTTCTCACTAATTCCGCGACACAGAAAAGGTCTTGTATACCAACGTTTTATATCAGTCACCATCTGAAAGTTATCAAGGTGGAATATCAGCTTTAAACATTATAGTCAATTAACAACAGACTGCCAAATTTCCACATAAAAGTCGAGCCTTCACGACGAAAAGGATGGTCAATAGTTCCTCTTTATTATCAATCAAACTGATTGGCATCACAACTTTCCAAAACCTCATCAGTGCTTCCAGTTCTAAGACCATTGTGTGTATCAACCAACAATCCCCATCAGATTCTTTGGCTCAGTGTGTCTAACATCAACGGTTTAGGAGGAATTCCGTACTGTTACCAACATTTTCTTTCTTTTAAAAAATGGGATAAATGCTCTAATTTTACGGTACAATCCATTTTAATCATTGATTAAAGCTCTTTCAAATGCGATGTTGGCTTGTCAAATGTGGTTTAGCGCGCTCTGTTTAACGGTAGATACCAAAAGGTGAGTAGTATTTCTGTCGGTTTGCATTTTCTGTTTTTGTATTGGCCGAGAACGAAAATTCCCTAATTAGTTTTAATTCCGTGATTATCTTTCAGCCATCAGTGTCACTATCCTACAAAATAAGAATCGGCTAGACTTTTTCGTCAGTTTCATATAATGTAGAAGAAAAACACCATCCTCCCAGTCAGGGGAAAAGGAACAAAAACACAGAAAAAGGGATATACATTTGGAAAACAGGGTGTCACTACAAAATCTTTACTAGCACATATGCTGGGACGGATGAAATAGTGTCAACAAAACGTGGGTTGACGGTAATCACTGACTTAGTACAGTTTATACTCTCTCTTTTAAGTTTTACCGCAAACGTCATAGACCATGCTCTGCCAGAGCATGATCAGGGTCTACGTTGTTTGTTTTATAGATTTCTTCCAACAAATTGTTTAAACTAAGATCTAACGGCATATTATTCTTATAAGCTAGCTTATATGGTATATTTGTGACCCGTCTAGATTCGTGCAAAGATTACTCGATCTATGTGCCAGTGAGACAGAAATATTGGCTTAAAAGCCAGCTGTAGTGTAACTGAAAGCATAACAGTCTTTGAGTATATTCCAAAGGAAGTAGAACATTAAATTAAGGGGCCCCGAGTGGCCGAGTGGTCTAAAGCGCTGTCCGTTACGGATCACTGCCATCTCACCTCTGTCTGCGTGTGTTCGAGTCTAGGATTCGGCTAATGTAGATATGTGAGAAAGCTTGCCAGTAGCTTCTCGTGGGTCGGTGGTTCTTTCCGGTGATTTCCCGGTTTCTTCCTCCACCATTAATACTGGCCGCCATGAATAGCCTATCGTGTGCTGAAAAATGGCGTTAAGCCCAACAACAACAAGAACATTAAATTAAAATGATTCAGTAAATATTATGCACAGTGTACGGCTTGTATGGGGATATTTGAGTGCTACAATAAGCAAATTGCAAGTTTTCATTATAGGACTAAAACTTCTCTAATGACTCAATCAAAAGCTCAGTTATTAATAATAGTATGTATACTGGGAGTTCACAAGGAATTCCTGCCTTATCGTCGTTACATGATTCCATGTTGAGTTGTTAATAATACAAAAGAATAATCCGCGTATTTTTTTTTGTTTTTGTTTTTTTTAATAACTGACAATTAAGTCGAGACATCTCGGTCCCATCCATACCTGTGTACATAAAATAAAAGCAGCATTTAAAACGTGTAATTCCTCCCTAACACTGCTTTATGGGAGTGAAATTTATAAAAATAAAAAAAAGTTTGTGTATATTTTGGTTGAACCTATGTTTTAGACAAGTTTTATGTGGACCAATAGGACAAAGAGATGAACGAACAGATCGAAAAGTAAAAAATATATTGAAAGATCTGTCAAGAAAAGGATGAGTCAGTATAAACGGTGGGACAAAATTAGATGTTTCGGGACAAAATTAGATATTAGATGTTTCGGGACACCTTTTTAGGAAAACAAAGGGTGTTACTTATCAAGCTAGCAAGTGAACTCTCAAGCAAGCAAGTAAAAGAGAATCAAAAGGAAAGAAAGAACAAGTTTCCAAAAAAAGCAAACAAAGAAACGGTTTTTGCCCAGGTCTTTATACCTCTATTTAACAAATGAGCACTTCCATGATTATCATTATAAACAGTACATATATTCTGTAAAGTGAAGAATATTTTACTATTTGTAGTATATCTGGAAGCTTCCACTAAGTGACTCTTCTTGTAAGACTCCAGCATTTTTTCTCTATAAAGGTATATGTTATTGACCATAACGCAAGATGTTTAAATCAGCAAACAATTGACTTTAGATTGAGGATAAAACAGATCTTGTTTCTCTTAATGAAGAAACTCCGTTTAAATAACTATTTTTCAAACTTGTTTTTAAGTTCTTATATGTAAGAAAATAGTGATAATCTCTCTCTCTCTCTCTCTCTCTCTCTCTCTCTCTCTCTCTCTCTCTCTCTCTCTCTCTCTCTCTCTCTCTCTCTCTCTCTCTCTCTCTCTCTCTCTCTCTGCTTGATCTGGTTTCATTAGTATAACAGAGAAGTGAACTTCATCATTAAGTGTATCATTTTACAGAGATCTTAAAGAAAAGAATAGATTAAAAAGATCAACAGTATTGACTGACTAAACATAGCTACGACAAGATCGATTCTCTGTCACCTCAATGACTATTCACAGTTACTTGCTCAATACCTCGATTTATGATTTCCGTCATGCAACAAAGTAATTTGCTGTGTTCTGCTCGGTTTCTAATATTGTTATCGCATGTATATTACGTAAAAGGTTGCACTGGTTGGCCAGATACACGGGAACATTAACCTATTTTCATATAGTCTGTCAATTACAAATAGTTCGCTTCAGACATATTTTCAATAATACAAATCTATTTTAAATGATATTGTTAATGAATAGCATGTATTTTATATTATTTATAATTATCCAGTTGATATGCACGCTTTCATAAGTATTAAAGAGGTCATACTGGCTACATGGCTACAGGAAGATCTATACTTACTACAACATGGCTAATGGCTGATCTATACTGGCTACTTGGCTAACAATTGTACTACATTGACTACCTTGCTAACGATTTATCTATATTGACTACATGGCTAAGAGATGATATTTGCTGGCTACATAGCTAAGATCTATACTCATTTAGTCATTAATCACAGGCACAAGTGACCTTTTGTTTTGTTTTGTGTTTTATCTTTTATTTTTATTTTTGTTTTTGTTGTTGAAATTGTCATGTCTCCAGAAATTTCTCAATTTATATTAATATCTGTAATGTGTCGAATTTTGAGCAAGTATTTAACCTTAATAATGAATACATTGTGCATAAAAAAATTGTACAGTCAAGCCAGCAAGGTTTTATGTGAATGGTAAATTCGACCTTTTTTTCCAGGTCAGTTGTTAAATTTGAGAGACCGGCAATTAAGGCTAATTTACACTTGCCCTGGTCATCGCAACATTAACAAGGGGAAGAAAACTTAAAAGTTGTTGACTACAACCACTTAATGGGAACGCCATGTCGAATAGTCTTTTAAAAAAGGGAAGTTGGTATGCGTCGTATTTCCCAGATTCTAGGTTGTCAAAATTTTACAAAAGAAATAATTGTCTTGGGGAAAAATTAGGATTGGTCAGTTTAACTTAAGGCGTACACATTAGGAGTAATGTTGAATTTAAAGTAACGACTTTGGGCAAATTTCTTCATCCCGAGATTTTCCAGCAAGAGGACCAGAATCGTCTGACCCCGGGGGAAAACAAGTCTGAGTTACCTCTGACCCTTGCCACCCCATTTTTGATATTTAGACTTTTATATTGGGATGTAAGATCAGAGTTCATTACCTATCGAAAAGTTGGAATTCGCCGGGACCATTGGGCAGACCTTTCATCAAGATATACTTGCATGAAATATATAGGAATACGATTTAATTTCTCAAATATTGCGACCATATCATTCGTTATGTCTTTAATCCGCTGACAGAGTAGGTAGCGAGATATGTGTAGTCATATGATTGAATACAAATGACGAATTTTTGGTAAAATTACATCAATGCTATATTTTCGGATAGTCTGTCAGCGGAAAACTAAAGAGTATTTCGTTCCTCGTTAAGACAAGTATGGGGACCAGCTGGCTATCTTGTAAGCAAATGCAGGTCTTTTTCTTTCATAAAAACAAAAGAAAAAAGCAACAGATTGGAAAAAGAATTCCAAGGCATACAAGAAAAACTTAAAACAAAAACACAATACCCATTCAGGCAAACACCATACAAAAACAAAATATTGAAGGTACGTCTTTCTTGTTTGCTTTCGAAATGTATTTATCAAAACTAATAGAGTAGTAATAGATAAGGAATATACAACTAATACATTTAACCTAGAGAGTAACGTCCACAACACTACAGGTGGGCACAAAAATACAACAATACCCACAACATTAAACTTATGAAATGGACTACATGACTTGGCAAGTCACTCAAACAATATATAAAACTATTGAGCAAAAGGAAAGGACCCCGTCCCATTCACCTTTACGGATTCTGGGGAGAAAGTACAATCCTATAGTTGAAACAAGGTAAGGAGGGCAACCAGGCTCCCTGCCCGCCATGGCAAAGAGAAGTGAGTACCGACAAACCGTGTTTTTGGGATAAATAAAATTACAGGATTTGCCGAACAAAACAAAGAGCAACCTTGGCAAAAATTTTATTATTGTTTTAAAAAACACAAATACTAAAGACTTTAAGGGTTGACATGGGAAACCCACACTGTAACACGTACAATTAGGAAAACCAGGTGTCACAACTAAACTTACCAGCTTTATGTGCTGGGACGGGCTAGTAGTGTCAACACCGCAAAGGCAAGCTTTAAATGCGGACGCACATTTTCTTAAAAAGAATAGCATTAAGGTTCGCAATTTTAATTTTTCATGCAATTTTCTATTTTGTTTGTCTTATTTTATGCAAATGTGTTTCATGTGACTAGCATACATTATATGTATCGTTTATTCGATTTCATGGAAATATGTTGATATGCTCGAGTTGTTGTAATTATGCAATTTATTTATTTTATAGCTATTAATTCATTGATAGAATTGACTGATTTCATGCGATCCAAATTTTTTGATGTGTAGGATTTCATAGGGATATATGAATTAATTTCCTTTGTCTGTTAGGGTGATACTGATTATCGTGAGTTAATGATAAATGCATGTAGTATCTGATTTTATAATGCTTTAGGAATCTTGTAGTTTAGGGATTGCTGTGAGCTAGAAGTTATTGAATTTTATGCAATTTTAATCCAGTATGTATCTTACTGAGTGGAACTGACTAGGGGGGAAGTCTTATGTGTCATGTGGTAGCGTATGCAGAGAGATCGTAGAATGTTTATATGCACCGCTCACATGTTAATTTGTGGTCAGTAGCTGTGAAGCGAGGGTGATAATCTATCGAATTAGATCAGACTTTTATGTATATTATATGGGGTCTTTTGTAACTAGAGATAACTAGTGTACCTTACTCAGAATACAGTCTAAATCTGTAAGGACCATTAATCATTAAGGTGACCTTATTTCATAATTAATGCAGTATTGTCATAGTTAGTTCATGCTTTCTAAGTAACGAGTGAGAGAATTTTATTCTTCACAACTCGCTATCACGATGAAATAAATCTATAAAATAACCTTGCTATTGAAAATATGTAAACGTAAATTTGTTTGAATTGAAGCTGACACTATTAGTTTATGTTACATATTAAGTTGTTATTCTCTTGTTTAATGGGGGCCCGTTATCACGGAATGTATACGTTTATTTATTTATTAAATACATGCACTCGGGTTTCGTTTTATTTTCGTGTATAACGATACTTAAAGGTGATATATGTATATTGTACATTATTTCGAAACAATGAGTTCGGTTCATACTATACCGCACATGCGAAATGTTTTTAACAGGAAAAACCGATATCTTTCAGTGCACAAGCAATTTAGACTACATCATCTGTGTATAAATGCCTCACCGTAAGTCGATATCTTCACATTAAGGAAAAACTTGTCAGCAAGCAATATTCTCGGTACAAGACATTACAGAACTTTTTGTGAGGCAGCAGTATACTTTTAGATTTGAAGTCTTTTAAATTAAATTTAAGTTTCTTGTCCCCATTTTAATTTATTTGATGAAAACGATGGCAAATCAACAGAGAAAGTACACGATTTGATGATACTTCTTATTGGGATGCATAATCCGATGCCTTTCTGCGATATGCATTTCTCGCAATTACTTCGGAAAGATCCTACGATCCAAAATGAACAGACAGAATCAACTTATTGTAAGGATGAAATCTGACACATTCACGAAATGGAACGGATACGAGCATTTAAAGCAATGGAAGAGAATTTGAAGGATATAATCAGTGCATTCTTTGATGATGATACTTATTTTAGTTATACGAGTCCGATGACTTACTGCAATTGATGTATTTCTCGCAGTTTGGATGGCTTTATTTTTGTGGCTTTAATAGATTCGACAACTCTTAATACACCCTTACATAATTTAATTAGAACTAAAACTATAGTATTCAAAATTAAACGTTCAAAATTATAGTTACAATTTAAATTGCCAGATTAGAACTAACAAAATTATTCTTCATGTATTGGACAAGAAAAAACCTCTGGCACTGGAGCTAGTGTTCACGTGATCGCGGAAGCGTAGAGTGAATGCTGTTCGTGCTTAAGATCCCAAGACTAAACATATGCGTAAAACAGAAACATAATATTTATTGATTTATTTATTAAAATATTTTAAATTTTTTAACAAATTTACTATTTAGTTAATCTCCACTGCAAAATTTGGAATTAGCTTAAATTTTAATACTACTACTAAAATGAATTTTTGTTTTTTACTTACTAAGCTTTATACTTGTACAATAACTATAATTATAAAATTAAATCCAGGAATTTATAACATAGAAGATAAAAATTAATTTGAATGGTGTACAAACCATAATTTAAATTGCAATAAAATCAAAATTCAATAAATGTAATACAAGAAATACACTAGATGAAATAATAAATGAATACATTAAAATACCTTATTTTTTATAATATGGGATTCCTCATTTGATAATCTGAGAGGAACCACATCAATAAAACTTAAGGACTTGCACATCTTAAGCTGTATAGAGGTATGCAAGTTATTTATGTATATTATTTCTTATGTATATTGTAAGTTATAGCTATGTAAGTACTATCACGTCCATTTTTGTTACATTTTTGATGTAGCTTTGACTTGTGTAGTATAACGCAGTTATTTTCATCATTGTTTTGTGACTTAGCAAGAGATTTGTATTAGCAACATAAATTTGCATTGCATTAAGAAACGTTTAGTACCATAGGAATCTTCATCGGACACGGGTTCACTTCTGAACCTGTTTATTATTTTGAGATGTTTTACCGATAATATACTTTGTATAATTTGCCGCATATAACGCCATTTCGTATTATCGTATATGTCCGAGTCCTGCCTAGTACATGGTGTTAGATATATTTTCAGTTGATCAGAGTGATCCATGGTAATCTAGGTCGTCTTGGTACCAGCTATAGAGGTAACAATATCAAATAACCACAGCTGCCATAGAGCTGAAAGAAGTGTTGCTGGTCGTAGTTGTATGGCATGGCTGACCGAATTAGTGGGTGCTGATTGCTTAATAGACCAAGGATTTAATTGGTGGTCGGTGATTAACTATGATGCTTGCTTGATTGACCAATGTGACTGGTAACCACGTGTAACATAGACTGGAGGGTTTTGTTACTCCATGCATGTAATCCTTTAGCCGTTGGCTAATTTTGAAGTGAAGTTTTGTTATTCCCAGGGCTTTGGTTGTGTAACGATATTTTTGTAGGATAATCTGTCCAATCAATTCATTTTACTTTTTGAGTACAATACGTGGTGTTCACTGAGTGAATATATCATTTTACTATTGAGTAAAATTCGTCATTCTTATTCATGTTCTTCGTGTGGAGTTATTGTCATTCGTTCACCTTTGTCCTTGCATTGCTAAAGGTCATTTATTTGTATTTATATTTATTGGATTTGTAGGTCAGTGCGTATTATGTTAACTTGTCCAATATTTGGATCTAGTACACGCACGTATTAATATCCTTTCCTTCAAGTTATGCATCAAAAAATATTATTTGTGTCACCATCAAGTGTTGTAAATCCGGAATTACATGTTATCTTGTTACGTTCATATTGTATTATTTCTTCTCAATAGTTTTGCTCAGTTCTCTGTTGGAGGTCGTGGGTTCGATCCAAAAATGGAACTAACAGCTTCCTCGCATGGCGCTCATCATTAAGAGGTTAGTTAGTGTTAGGACTGGTCTGCCTAGTGTCAGGATAATGTGATTGGGTAGGACATCATGCTACATGTCTGCGACATGATACCCCAATGCTAGACATCACTATTAACTGCCACACTGTTAACATCGTAGCATTGTGACTGAAAAATTGTTAAAGCTACATATAATCACACAGAGAGAGAGAGAGAGAGAGAGAGAGAGAGAGAGAGAGAGAGAGAGAGAGAGAGAGAGAGAGAGAGAGAGAGAGAGAGAGAGAGAGAGAGAGTTCTATGTTGATGTTCTATCCATCCACTCACACCAGGCAATAAACTCGATTAAGAGCATGACCACCATGCTCTTAATAACGACTGCCAAATCTAATTAACCACCCCTCTTTACCAAGATCCCTCGTTAGATATCCAACGCATGATTACTTTTCAAAATAGGAATGAAGGCACTATTTTCACTTCCCTTATAAAAAGTATACAAGCGTAATATAAAAATTTCAATAACTTTCTAAGTGGTCATGATCAAAAACCTATATCTGTCGGTATAGATGCGTCGTGTATTTATAGAGAAGCCATATGAGCTGTGAAATTTTCAGGATCTACGTGTGCTTGAAACATGTGCTTTAAATTCCGCACCAAAAGAGTCAAGGGCTAATTTCGGTAAGGAGTGTTCCAAGCTAGTGAATTTTAAGTCTTGAAATAACATCAATAAAACTGCTTATTTTTCAGTTACCTTTCAGTTAGAACTAAGATTAGCTCTCAAAAGATTTTTTTAACTTCCGTTGTCGACCAGTCCTGGCCAGTCATACCCATCTCTTTCATCTCCACCCATTTCCAGTCTGGTCCCATTTTTAGATATCATTAGTACCGTCAATCCTACTACCCTACGAACACTCCCACCCCACCCCACCCCACCCCACCCAAAAATAACTCACAATCCCATTTGTCTCGGCAAAGGAAAGTCAATTGGAATCGTGAGCAATTGAGACAAGAGTTTTTTTGAACTGGAGCAAGGCAGTGCACTTATTAGCTTACAACTAATTGATGACATTTTGTCTCCTGAATTTTTAGAACCCTCAGACCATCTCCAATCCTAAAGACTCTGTGCGTAATTATCTTCTCAGACTCCTGTAATGACTTAAAGCATACAATTGTCTAATATTCCTATACACGAGTATAATCAGTGCGTAGAATGTTGCAATCTTAATAGACTCCCGTATTGACTCCATGCGTAAACTGTCTAATCTCTCCAGAGTCCAATAATAACTCCATGCGTAAAATAGCCTCGTCTTTTCAAACTCATGTAATGACCCAATGTCTAAATTTGGTGCATCTTCTGACTCCAGTGATGTATCGATGCTTACAATGTAATCGCACTCTTTGATGAATACTTATTAGCATCAATATATACCTGTGTGTGTTTGCGTGTGTGTGTGACTGCGTGCGAATGTTAAATAGTCCATTTCGTTCGTTCATAAGCTGGTCAGTAGTTTTGTCGGTCTATTCCTTTGTTTTTTATTTGTTAGTTGGTGTATTTGTACGAGTTTTCATCAGCCAGATTAACATTTTATCATTCTGCCAGTATTTATTGCATGTCACGTCATATCATAAATAATCAGTCGCGTTCGATAGTAACAGAAAACGTACAGAATTGCACCTCATTATTCAGCGATTGTAGTGCCTTCGTCTTGCTTTACTTTACTGATTTAAATTATTTTTACACTTAGCCCTTACGCACATATATGTAAGCCTAAAATGTTCTAATTATTTTTAATTTCAATGTTTAAAATCACGCACATTAATGTAAAGTCCTATATGTCTGATTACAGAAACTTAATCTAGAACGTTTTCATATAAATTTTTGTATATAAACCAGACTATGCGTAATTATCTTCTCAGACTCCTGTAATGAGACTATTTTGTATAACGGATAAATCTTGGAGTAATTATGTTCAAAACACACTGGCCGCACCTAAAAGACGGTGTCGTTGAACTATTGTCAGAATACCAATGTATTCATAATCTCAAGCCAAATGTCCATAATCAAAAAATAAATGTAAACTAATGAGTGCCTGATGTTCGAAACAAAAACAAAGTCGTGAGACTATAATCAAAGCTATAAACACGTTCGTGAGACTACAATCAACACCTCCCAAACTATACACTGGGAAACCTTACATGAAATAAACGTACTCCGCCCAAATAATCAAAACTCTAACTAGATTACATATATTTCCTTGCAATGAAAACTTTATTCTATGAAATTGAATGTATATGCATATTACTAATAAACTTACTTTTATTTAGAATATTCCACAAATTATAGGAAACACCAATGATGCTGACTAGTGCCAACAAGTGGTTTGGTAAATACTGACTATGGAATACAGGGACAGGAATCGAACCCAGAACTGTTATGATATTAGGCCATGTCTTGTCTTTAATTAAAATGATGTCCAGAAATTTCGTTAGGTTTGTGGCATATATTTTCTCCATTGAAAGGTAAAATGGTCCAGTAAAAAGTATATCTGGATTATTATAGCCTTTCCATGGAAAATATCGATTTGTTATGGCTGAAGACAAGGAATGACTTCATGCGACATTGTTACATTTTTATTTGCATACTACCATTAGCATTGAAATTGCCGTATATTCTGCTTTTGTACAAGAGTAATTTAAAAGACATAAATGATGGTATTACAAATCCCAGTCTCCTCAACGAATTGTACTTTCATGTCCCTCTTTATCCATCCCTCCATTTAATTTGCAGATACATTAACACAAAGAAAACTCCAACGATGTTGACGCTGCTGTTCTAATTTTAGCAGGAAAATTGTTGCTTATTTTCTTGTCAGTTGCTAAAGCAATCTAGACAATTATGTTAATAGTAGGATAAAATTATTGAATCTCATAAGCAAAACCCAGAGCTTACATTTATTTTAGCATCTCCCCCCTCTCTCTCTCTCTCTCTCTCTCTCTCTCTCTCTCTCTCTCTCTCTCTCTCTCTCTCTCTATATATATATATATATATATATATATATATATATATATATATATATATATATATATATATATATATATATATATATATATGTGTGTGTGTGTGTGTGTGTGTGTGTGTGTGTGTGTGTGTGTGTGTGTGTGTGTTTCTGAATTAGATCGTCTGATTTTTGGATTTGTTTAATTTTATTTTCTTCTCCTGAAGTCTTTCTGTATCTCATGTAGTTTACATAAATACGACCTAGTAAAGAAAGAGAACTATTTACGGACGCGTGGTGTGAGACCATATACTATCCGTTTGAGTTAACCCCCTCCATTCACTCCTCCAGACAGAAACAGCGTCTGCTGCTGTTTCAGAAGCCGTTCGTCTGGTACTCTTCCCTTCAGACATCAAAATTATGTTGGAAACGAGGTCGCTTACGTATGATTTGAGTGATTGGAATTCGCTGTTGGAAACACAGCTGCTCAGAGAGTTTTGTTGAAGAGAAATTACAATCAAAAAGTAAAATTGGAAGCATTTCTTCATTATTAAGGATCTAAATATACCAATTTGGACCGGTCTCACTAACAGTCATAATGGACGGTAAGTTCTTAAAGTTTGTTCAGCTGTAATGTTATCTAAAGTTTTCGAAATGCCTTGTTCGGTTCCCAGGCTCTGCAGTGATGTATGACTCATTAACTCTCGTTGAAAGTATAACTCTCTTTGATGCAAAGCTGTGCCAAAACTCTAGTATATTAGTATACGTATGCCAGACGACTGTGCATAGTAACAGGAAAAAAAAAACGAATTCATTCTAATAGAAAAACTGAACAGCTCCACTTCGATAAATGTCATTGATTTAAAAAGCATAAAGAAATAAATTCAGACATCTTCCGTATCTGAACTAAAAATCTGAACTTGAATTAAAAAATTATATAAACTTCATCCTCACCATTTTTTAATTATACGTATGCTTTACTTTTCAGCTACTCTTCGTCATTTGATTTCAGTGTCGTTTATGCTTTAGTCATTCGATTTCAGTGTCATAGATGATTTATTTCCATATTCACTGTTAGATTTCAGTGTCTTAAATGCTTTTTCCATACTTCCTCCTTTTCGATCTCAGTGTCATAGATGATTTATTTACATATTCACTGTTAGATTTCAGTGTCTTAAATGCTTTTTCCCTACTTACTCTTATTCGATTTCAGTGTCACAGATGATTTATTTCCATATTCACTGTTAGATTTCAGTGTCTTAAATGTTTTTCCCTACTTACTCTTATTCGATTTCAGTGTCACAGATGATTTATTTCCATATTCACTGTTAGATTTCAGTGTCTTAAATGTTTTTCCCTACTTACTCTTATTCGATTTCAGTGTCACAGATGATTTATTTCCATATTCACTGTTAGATTTCAGTGTCTTAAATGTTTTTTCCCTACTTCCTCTTATTCAATTTCAGTGTCAAGATGCCTTTCTTTCCCTATTCCCCGTTATCCGATCTGTGTGTCGTATATGCTTTTTGGACTATTCAGTGTCGCTAGATTTCTGTGTCATAAACGCTTTTTTTCGTATTTCCTGTCATTCGATTCCAGTTTCATAATTGCTTTAATTTTTATTTCTTGTCATTAGATATCAATGTCATATAGGCTTTTTCTCTCTGTCATTCGATTTCTGTGTCATAGATGTTTTTGTCTCAATTCAGTGTTGTTCGATTTCAGTGTCATAAATGCTTTTTCCCTACTGTCTGTCGGTCGATTTCAGTGTCATATATGTCTTTCTCTTATTCCCTGCAAGTCGATTTCATTGTCGTAAATGCTATTATCACCATTTCCTATAATTAGATATCAATGTCATATGTTTTTCAGAGTCAAAATGATTTTTTTCCTATTCACTGTCGCTCAGTTTCAGTGTCATCGATGTTTTCTACTCCCTCCCTGCATTCGGTTTCAGTGTCATATATGATTTTGTTCCCATTCATTTTCATTCGATTTCATTGTCACAGATGCTTTCTTTTCCTATTCACTGTCGTTCGATTTCAGTTTCATATATGTTTTTGTCTCTTATTCCTTGTCATTCGTTTTCATTGACATGCATGCTTTCTTCCTCATTCACTGTCTTTCAATCCCAGTGACATAGATGCTTTTAAATTATTTCTAGTCGTTCTATTTCAGTGTCATAGTTACTTTATTCCTATTCGCTGTCACTCGATTTCACTCTCATAGATGCTTTTTTTCATATTTTCTGTCATTCGATTTCAGTATCATAGATACTATTTTCTAGTCTCTTTCAATCGATTTCAGTGTCATTGATGCTTTGATACGTGCGTCCAGACAAACAAGTCTTTACTTTTATTATTATTTTCTTTACATTACTGATATTGCTCTCACTGACGCCAGAACCCATAATATCAGGAATTATTGAAATCTGGCATATATAGATTTTATAAATCTTCAACCAAATGCTTATCTAGGTCACCAACCGGAAAATATCCTGGTACTAAATGATTTATAATCACAAACTTTATCCAAGCTCGATTTGTATGTCAAATCATTTGTCATCAGTGTATTCTGATTGGATGACGTTAATAGGTGTGTTTAACCTAAAGCATACAGAAATTAGGATGTATTTCACACGCATCTGCATCTATTCAATGAGTTTGACCTCAGTCCATCCACCTTCTATTAATTCATCTATAAAATCTTCCTTCCCTTCTCATACAGACAGACAGACACAGACACACACAGAGACACAGGCACACACACAGACACACACAGGCACACAGACATACATACATACATACATACATACATACATACATACATACATACATACATACATACATACATACATACAGACAGACATACATACATACACACACACACACACACACACACACACACACACACACATACATACATACATACATACATACATACATACATACATACATACATACATACATACATACATACATACACGGCATGTATATAGTTGTGTTGCATGTTACTTCAGTACAAAAGTAGCTATGCAGTTCTGAAAATGTCGGTGTGTGTGTTTGTGTGTGTGTGTGTGTGTGTGTGTTTGTGTGTGTGAGAGAGACAGAGAGATTATGCATGTTTTGCGACATTTTTACTATTCTCCTAACAGAAAATTAATAAATTAAGTTTTAGAAACAATGCGTGTATAATAATATTACTGCATTTCAATACAATAGGTTAATATTACATAAATAAATGACCTCGAAAATGCTAAATACAAAGTTTACATGATTGATAAAATCTCTTTCGTGATTCAAATTTACAAGTGCAACCTGCAGCTTGTGCTTATCAACTTAAGTGTTTTTCTTGTGTTTGGCAGCAAATTGACTGACGTGGGATGGGATGTGGATTTCGAAGGAAAGATATTCTCTGGGAGTATCTAAAACTGTGTGCTTCACTTAGCTAATAGTAACACTATCTTTTAATTTTCTTCTAATCTGATTAAAATCAAAATCTACATATCACAGACTTTGGCATGTCATTATGCCGAGGATCTCGAATTTAATCAGACTATCCTCTCCCCACCTTAACTCCGCCACCCTACCCTTGCGGGCATAGGGATGTAGAATAGGTTCAGTGTGTCTTGCGGTATGGAGACAGGAGTTGTGCTGCATCAGTGGTTATGTATACCACTCTTGGGACTGAAAGTCGGCGCTTTTGAATTGTAGTATCCGTCAGTCTGGATCGGCTGGGCAAAGCACTCACTTTGCCTCACCGACTGTATAATCTACATGTGTCGATAAACACCACACCAAACCAGGTGTTCAAGAGTGATCATTGATTTTTTTGTGTTCAGGGTTGTTTTTTTTTTTTAAATAATACTTGTATGAAATAACTGGAAGTATACTATGAGTGTATTCCAGAATTGAGTAACGATATATTCGAGTGAGAACACCTGTATTAATATAGGGCATGAACTCATTTATAACTAAATACTAAATGTACCAAACACACACCATCTTTGTATATTGGAATTTGCAGATCGGGATCGTGTGAATCGTGTGGCTATGTTTCCCACACATTTACATCTGTGTTCTTCGCATGTCAGCAGTCACTTGAACTAGCTAATTATATATACATATATATAAAAACACACACAAATTATTTGCGGTGGCATTAGTTGTAAAACGTTTGCAGATATCTGAGAACAACTTATATAAATTAAAGTAAGCTTTATCCTAGCACGCGACTGTTGCTAGCACCATAAAATTCCTGTCGAAATGGTCAATGAGCCCTCCATTAAGCAATCAATGTCAACATTAACTGAGGAGGGTGATATTTAAGTGTGGAGCAATAATGTGGCGATTAACGTCAGCAATAGCTGACGAGAAGTGATATTTAAGCGAGGGAGGAAAGGTTTGCTTCGTATTATAAACAATTGCCACATTCCTCAGGCAGATTTAGAAAAAGATCGAATCATCATTTAATATTTTCAATTATATCCTATTATTTGTGTGTATATGTGTGTGTGCGTGTGTTTGTGTGTGATAAATAAAAAGCATTAAAAAATCACTGTACTAATTCAGTTCCCACAATAAACCTATTGAAACACCATGATTTTACAAATTCTAGGAAGTGATTCAAAGAAATATACCATATAAAAAAAGATGTGTTGTCCAATAATGTTTAAAACTACGAAATTATGTCTACAGTCAAATGTAAAATGAAGTAAAATGAAAAAATAATTTAATCAGAACTGGAAGAGCAATAAATAGATTATGATAATTAAATGTTAATAAAAAGGCAATTACACAATTACGTAAATATATATAGGACTTCAAAATCGTAATAAATGTTACTAAAAGACGCTAAATAATTTCACAGTTACGTAAATATATAGGCCTTAAAAATCGTAATAAATGTTACTAAAAGACGCTAAATAATTTCACAGTTACGTAAATATATAGGCCTTAAAAATCGTAATAAATGTTACTAAAAGACGCTAAGTAATTACACAGTGACGTAAATATATTGGCTTTAAAAAAATCGTTCTTTACTTGCAAATAATTAAAACATCAATTTTAGACTAGCTGTGGCAAGATCCATAGCTATTAGTCTGGATGCACAGCAAAGGACCCAGCAAGCAACAATTTACTCAATTTACTAAACGTATCTTACGTATAGCTACAAAAAAGGGTTTTTCCAACAATTATGGGTCATTATTCTTTTAAAATATAAAATACTGTAACCTGATGGCAATCAAAATGTATGAAATACTTTCATAATATTTAGATAATTAATTAATTTAAATCCATTTTTTACTGATACTGCAGAGGTAAGTAAACCAAAGTGTGAAAAATGGGCCACCACTCCATGATAATGATAGTCAGTTTCATTTTATTCCTCCCGTAACATGGCTTATCGTAGGGCGGCACTGATGACTGCGGCAATCTCTCTCTAACTTGCTCTGTTTTCCACTGCTCTTTGGGACTTCGCGAAGTCCATGCCTGTCCAGTCTTTAATGATATTATCCCATATCTTCTTCTGCCTGCCAACTTTTCTCTTTCATCTCAATGTAGGACTCACGGTACTATTCAGTTCCCATAGTAAATCTATGCAAACACTATAATATTACAAATTCAACAATACTGTTCCGGTGACCCAGTGGTTTGAGCGCCGCCTCTGATACGGGAGGTCGTTGGTTCGATCTCCGGTCGAGTCATACCAAAGACTTACAAAAAATTGTACTAAAAGCTACCTCGCTTGACGCTCAGCATTAAGAGACTAGTGTTATGACTGGTCGTCCTGGTGTCAGGATAATGTGACTGGGTGGGACATCATGCCACATGTCTGCGGCATGATGCCCCAGTGCTAGACATACTATAAACTGTCACACTGCAGGCATCGTAGCGATATGACTGAAATATTTTTAAAGCTACGTTAAAAAATTAAATCAAACACACACACACACAAACACAAACACAAACTCAATAATTTTAAATTTCTGAGTTCTCATGATCAAACCTATAATTTGCGATATAGATGAAACCTGGATGTGAGTTTCTGTGTAGAGAAAATGATTTGAGTCGCGGAATTTTCTGCACCTACATGTGTTTGAAACACGAGCTTTCAATTCTTCACTAAAGAGTCAGGTGATAATTTTAGTAACTAGTGTTCCAAACTCAAGACTTTTAAAGGACTAACATTCCATCAATAAAACAATGTCTGTTTTTTCAGTCACAACTAGGATAAACTCTTAAAAGATTCTCTTTTCCAAAAAATAACTGAACGTTATTAACCAATCCTGGCCAGCGTAACCCATATATACTGTATTTTATGTTCACCCATTTCCAGGTTGGATCCCATTTTTCCATACAATTAGTACCGTATGTCCAGTATGGTCTGTTCAGGTCTATCTCATACCTTTGTGATATTTGGATGAGACAGTTCACTAAGGTTTCCAGTTGTAGTTCACCTATTGCTAGGCCATCGACATCAGTAGTGAAGCCCTTTACACCGGCACTGCCCTCATGGTCTTCAAAGGCATCGGACATGATCCTTTCCAAGTAGCTGTTGAAGAAAGTGAGAGGAAGCATTCCGACCGTGGTTCTGAACCAAGTTTCTATATTGCCATTGATAAGAATTGTGATAGCCGCCTTGTCATACAGTATTTCAATGCTGCTGATTTGTTTTGTTATCTAGCCCTATAGTGGATCACATGACATAATTTGCTGAAAACCTTCTTAAAGTCAATGAAGACATGATAAGGGTCCTATTGATGCTGCAGATTCTTTTCAAAGAGGATTCTAAATTGAAGATCTGTTCTATAGAGATACCTCCTGCTCTGAAACCAGTCTGTCCTTCAGATTGGAGTTTCAGTCTGCTGCTGCTGATCTTGCTTGGGTGATCGATGAGGTTGACTGCGCGGTAGTTCTGCCTCAGAAAATGTTTCCCTTTCTTAGGAAGAGAGATGATCAGAGACTGGGTCCATGGCGTGGGCCATTCTTTGTTTGCCAGATTTACTGCAGATTATTGTGAGGACATCAATCACCGAGGTTCATCCTGCTTGAACAAGTTGTGGTTTTATATTATCTACCCCATCTGACTTCCCTTAATTTAGTGCCTTTAGAATCTATTCTATCAGACTCGAACAAGCCTTGTCTTGGATCGAGGTAGATCTCCCCTATTTCTCTGTTGGCACGTCTTTCACCAACCGGTATGCTTTTCTAATCAATATTCTGGTTCAGGTTTGTTTCGATTATTTACAGTATTTACAGCTTTCCTTGGCTCTTTTTAAGCTCCTTTTAATCCTGTAGTTAATCTACCGGTATTTTTATGCTCCTTCAAGGTCTCCTGGCTTACTACACTATTTTGTTCCCCTCACATCACCGAGGTCTATGATATATGCTATGACCCAGGCCTTCATTATCCTACGATGTTTGCCTACGATTCTCGCTGACAATGCATATTATTGCCGTGTTCAAGGTGATGATCAAGGAGTCTAGGCTTATTGCTTCAGTACTAGAAGTGGCGCAAATGTGGCGTTGTGTGATGCCTCAGATGTTTGTGCCACGCATGGATTTTCAAGTTTTCAAGTTGAAACCTGATCCTAACATGTCTTGGCTTCTTGATTTTTCTCAGACCACAGTCTTTTCGTCAGTCTGCCCGTGTGTCTTCTCCTACCTTATTGTTCAAGTTCTCATAAGCCAAAATAAACTCTAAATAAAATGGAAATCAAAATCACATTCAAGGTTTCAGAAATGTAAAATTGCTCATCAAATTTCTTTGAAATCCAAACAAAGCTGTCCCTATTATTTGATGAAACAATTTGGGTTAAATGACCATTAAGCTATTACAATTGCTAAGATCGATTACTACCGTGCCCCCATTTACTTATTACAGTGTGTGTGTGTGTGTGTGTGTGTGTGTGTGTTGTTACGACTCTATGGACTTTAACTAAATAACAAAAAAAGCCATTGTCAATTAACACAATTTCATCCCTTCAGCGACAGCATTAAGTATTTATTGTTACCAGAGCTACTAGTGTAAAATCATATACATGCTATTTGCGACTCCGAGTACACACAGAGTAGTCATGTGATCATATGACTAGTCATACTCTATTATTAGGCGGGGAAACACGTACATACGTCAAAGCTTAAACACAATCTTAATTTTATGATTTTTCGATATTTTGAATTAGAAACAAAGTAAATTCAAAAGCAAAAGTTATTAAATTTGTATTGAATAAAACTGTGATCCCTGAAGTGTATTCACAAATTGTACCTGCTAATATTAACAAGTCTCTTTTGAGTCGACCTATTAAAGCGATTGGTTTTTTGAGCAAACAATAGAAAAGCCATATCTGACCAAACAAAGTGTCAGTAGAAAAAGTGAGATCAATTTAATGAAGATAAATTATTATTCGCTTCCATTTAGCGCATGCATCCTGCTTTAAAACTACTTTCTGTTTGTGCCCCCCCTCGACTTTGTATGCACATTCACAACTTCAAAGGAAGCCGAGGCTCCAAATGTATTCATGAAAGAATATATAGTCAGAACACTTTGTAAATCTCTCTCTCTCTCTCTCTCTCTCTCTCTCTCTCTCTCTCTCTCTCTCTCTCTCTCTCTCTCTCTCTCTCTCTCTCTCTCTGTGACTTTAGATATATAGAGCGACTATGATTGTTTAGGCAAAGTATGTCAGACGATCGTTGTCTCCTGTAGCACAGTTTACTGATGAGACATCACTGTTGTGACTTTCAAATTTGTATACAATAATACAATTACAGGAACGTACCTGAAAGAAGAGAACATTTTGGATTGATTTTATATTACATGTAATATTTCGCTTGCTTCATTATTATTACAAATTTTTATTTCTGTTCCAGAGCTTTATACTTATCTGAAATATTGATACTCATTAAATTTCACATTAGTTTAATGTTGTCTTGATTACACGAATAAACATTTGTAATACATTAATTGACATGTATTAATGGCATATTACCAAAATGTGACTGCAGCTGTCAGCCATGACCGCTACTTTCTCCAGTCACCTTACAATTGTTGGACTATTCTGCAATTTCTTACTTATACTGATCACTACAAAATCTGCCATACACTGACGTCATTAGTATTTGTATCTACGATTTCAAGTTATTTAATCGGATTCAGGACAGCTGTATAGTTAAGGTAGCATATACAATGATAGAACTAGAACTGTTTGGGATTTATTACGCTCTAAGGTCTTAAATTAAGTAACAGAAAAGAGCGAGTAAAATTTAACAAATGATTTATTTCCCAAGAATACAAAGTGAAAATGTTAAACAAACTTATGTTTATTGTGAAATGAATACCAAATAATACTAGAATTACTGACACAAGTCCTAATGGTATCGAATTACTAACACAAATTGTGATGATCTAGAATTACTAACACAAGTCCTAATGATCTAGAATTACTAATACAAGTCCTAATGGTCTAGAATTACTAACACAAATTGTAATGATCTAGAATTACTAACACAAGTCCTAATGATCTAGAATTACTAACACAAATTGTAATGATCCAGAATTACTAACACATGTCCTAATGGTCTAGAAATACTAAGACAAACTGTAATGATTTAGAATTACTAACACAAGTCCTAATGGTCTAGAATTACTAACACAAATTGTAATGATCCAGAATTACTAACACAAGTCCTAATTGTCTATAGACAAATTACTAACACATATTGTAATGATCTAGAATTACTAACACAAGTCCTAATGGTCTAGAAATACTAAGACAAACTGTAATGATTTAGAATTACTAACACAAGTCCTAATGGTCTAGAATTACTAAGACATATTGTAATAATCTAGAATTACTAACACAAGTCCTAATGGTCTAGAAATACTAAGACAAACTGTAATGATTTAGAATTACTAACACAAGTCCTAATGGTCTAGAATTACTAACACAAATTGTAATGATCTAGAATGAATTACTAAAACAAGTCCTAATGAATAGAGTTCTAATAAACGTTAATAGTATTCAAAAATAAATCCAACACTGAAAATGTTAATGTGTTTGTGATGGCATGAATAGTAACAATGTGCCAAGTCTTTTGTTGAATAATAATAATAATAATAATAATAATAATAATAATAATAATAATAATAATAATAATAATAATAATATCCAAGAATATGTCTTTATTTGAATTTCACTATAAATCTAAGTCTCTATTTCCTAGAATATTACTTTAGATGAGCACTTTGTATTTCCAGTGAATAAATAATTTTATTAAATAAATTTCAGCTCAAATGAAATCCTATATATTATTCTATCTGACCTAGAGTACAATTAACATTTTCTAAAGAAAAATTATTACCTATTTGGTTTTTATTTTAAAAATTCGATTCTAGAAGGTTCCAAACGTTTACAAGATAAAATCTTGATCATAATTTGGAGGTCTGTTACTAAAATTTTAATAAAGAGCAATGTCCTTGACTTAGACTAAGATAATAATCCTAATACTTATTATTCTGTCAGGATGTTGTTCAGAAAATTGTCACTGATTTTGGAAAAGATCAGCTACAAAAAAAGAATTCTGCCTAACCTACTGCATATCAAGAAGGAAAAAAAGCAACTAACAAACAATCAAAGCAAACTAAATATACATAACATTTAATTTACAAAACTGTAAGTTCGTTTGGAATTCCCACTTTGTATTCTAAGGAACTAAATTGCTGAATTTTACTAAATATTTTTGGGGTTTTGTTATTTCTTTTTTCCACCTTTAAGATTAATAATCATAGTAGGGTAATTTGTGCAACATTCAGTGTAATTGGAACTGAGGTTAAACCAAATAATTTGCGCAAAATAACTTGAATTCTGCATCATTTTATCTTGAGTATATTGTATGATTGGCCGATATTTTAGAGTCACCTATAGATTTTGAATTCAAAAGGTCAATATGCGACTAATAAAGGGAGTTTGCATAAAAATGTACTTTATAATATACTATGTGGCGCGTTAGTTGTGTTTCGTTTACAGTAAACTTGTTAAAGCATTATGGGTACCATTAGATTTCGTCATTTTAATTAGAAAACACCAAGGATTGTGACATTGTACAAAACAGTCATCTTTGTTTTAGAAATTTCTGTCTTCGCATAGGAGAAATATAAAAGAATTTGTTTTTGAAAACTCGAACTGAAACAAAATAAATAGTGGGTTATTAAATATACCGAAGCTGCAGCAAAGATAAGGTTTTACGACGTGCCTTACATGTACTTGAAATGTTTCAGAGTATTCAATTAATTGCTATTTTTTGTATTCATGGTTTGATCTTCTGAGTCTCATGATAGATCTAGATGATACCAAAGCGCTATTGCAGTGGTCGGCAAATCCTGTGAGAACTGCGAAGAGCTGAAAATAAAGCTCGGTAATTGTACATCTGTTATCATGCTGTCAAAAGTGAATTACTTCAGTTGGACAGAGAATCGGAAAATGTTGTTCTTGATAAATGCAAGCAATAATATCTCATATACACGGAGTTCGAGTCTTGGGTTGGGCCAATGTGGGCATGTGTGAAAGCTTGCCAGTAGCTTCTCGTGAGTTGGTGGTTCTTTTCAGGCTTTTACCGGGTTCTTCCTCCATTTATACCCTATCTTGTACTGAAAAATATTGTTAAGCCTTACAACAACAATATCATATAAACATTGAGTCTATGAAATCCTGCCAGACAGGCAGTAAAGTGATGGCAAAAGATTGTCCCACCTACAAAACATTTGGAAAATTGGGTCAGACGCCAAGTCTTCAATTTAAGCAGGGTATAAACAAATTTTCAATGTGTGTAGGGACATAATATTTGAACCAAAACATTCCGATTAGTCACAGGTCATTCAGAATTTGAATCGTAACATGCCATTTAGTCACTGGTAACTCGCTAAAACATGTGCTGACTATATCCCATTGCTTGATTATGAAGCATTAGTTTTTCTTTTGAAAAAAAAACCAACTTACTGTCTTGCAGATGCGCTAGCTGTTTGCATTTGATTGTGGTTTGTTAATGATTATTTTTTGTTCGCCGATATGCAAAACGCACATGCTAGGCAAAAAGCACGTCTTATCCGTATGGCAGAGCAGGCGATGTGACTTGCTAAGGTAAGTATAATAGATCTTTAATTCGAGTTAAACTCAGCAAAATTCTTCGAAATAAAAAGTGTTAAGTGTGGTTTTGCAATGCGTAAAATTGCCATGTTTACTGGAACACTTCTGTTGTAAAATTGTTACTTTCAGAGGTGTGTATTTTGCGTGTAGTCCGAATTTATAAAATGCCTAATTAGAACTAATCGGTTTTGAAAAAACGCCGGAACTTATGATGTTTGCATGAAAATAAGTAAAACTTGGAGAGTAACTCCAGCTTGGTATTGTATTGGCTTGGGTTTTATTTTACTATTCCTGTGAGGTAATGGATTATCTAGGTCCTTTTTTTAAAGGTAAGTCAGGCTTCATCAGTTCAGATCAGGTAATCTATGTGGAATGGACGTTTTGAAGCAGTTATGGCAAAAAAACATGTTGTGTTGGGAGCTTAACGCCATTTTTTCAACACACGATAGGCTATACATGGCGGCCAGTATTAATGGTGGAGGAAGAAACCGGGAAATCGCCGGAAAGAACCACCGACGCACAAGAAGCTACTGGCAGGCAAAATAATGAATCGCATTGTTTCGTTGTTTTTTGTGCCTCTGTATTCCTACCTTCTATTCCTATTAGAGTAATTTTATGAACAAAATAATCAAAGAAGCACATTATGATCGCAACGAAGTTTCCGGTAGTTTATATAAGGTTTTCGTGAATTTAAATTCTCAATTCAAAGACTCGAAAAGAGCAAATAGTCATCCAGCTTTCCGTAGTAATATCATGTGGCTTATGAAATGGCATTCCAAATGATGATATACTTTTTAGGAAAGCTAATACTTGTACACCTGTACTCATTGTTTTCTTCAGGCACCACAGACAACGGAAATGTAGTGGTTACTCGTGGAACTTTTCAGTCAGATGACGGGCAAAGCCTAGTCACAGTCCAACCAAAGTCACCGTCCTCCCGTACAGACAGTATTAGAGAACCAGTCATTCCCAAGATTCCGTTTGATGATGCACATTGCGAGCGTGCTTGGTCATCTCCACTCTGCATGTGCACGGATGAAAAGAGACACTGTAAACTAAACTATTTATTTATTTATTTCCAATATTATTACAATGATCGTTTTTCAATCAAACTCACAGAATCGCCTTGCGAAAATGAAAACAACAAACCCATAATAATTTAATGTCGAGGTCAACTTTATAATTTGAGTGTGTGCTATTTGCAATTAGCGTGAGCGAAGTTGCAGCCTTTTCAGCGACCGGTAATAAAGTCATTTCAGACATTCAATAGTTACAAATAAACACTTGCATATAACCGTAGTGATTGATCGTGGTAAATATATTCACAGCCATAGTTTAATAATTGTATCAATACATGGACAAAATCGCCATGTGCAGCTACTGAAAACTGATGCAAGGAGGGTGGGGTGTTTTTTTAAGAAAAAGGTTTTCTGGTTGATTGTTTAGAGTTTAGCTTATAATAGACTTTGAAGTGTATATAAAAGTGTTTTATGTGGCCTTTTTTCCTTCAACAGGGTGCTGTTCCTTCTGGTGTTGGCCTTACTTCAGATACAATTTAGCAATGAGACTGGGTGAGACGCCCTTTATGCCGTTGATACCATGTGGTGCATTTGCCCTGCGAGTCAAAGTTAGAACATTATTTGGAATCAAGGTTGCACACACACACGCACGCACACGCACACTCACTTAAATCTCTAGCGTAAAAGTCACATCTCTCTAAAACGACAAAATTATTCAATCACCACCTATTCATCTATGTACATATCTATCCTAAACGATTTTGCCAAATTAAAGAATTTAAAGTTGCACATTTTTTACGAATAGTGTTATCCCATGCCCCATTGTTTCTATGAATATTGCTATTTCATGTCACATATTCTTTCTATTTTGAAATTGTCTCACACATAATTAACAAACTGTGAAAGATATCCGACTTGAACATGCTAAAATTGAAATATATCTCTTAAATCCTAAACATTGGTGATTCTAAAACTTTTTTTTTTAAATTTAATTTTAGGGATCTATACTTGAAGACTTTGCCACAACACTGTGCTGTGAGCCTTGTACTATCTGTCAAATGACACGGGAGCTCGATCACATTGGACTGTGATTTTGAGACACTCACATTTGTTAAGACTTTGGTGAAATAGTCATTCTACTATGTAAAGGTTTTGGGTGGCAATCAGTCAGCCTTTGAAACACCGCTAAAAGAAGGTAATTAGAACGCTTTTTTGCAATGTACATTTCACTGCAACAGAGATGTTGACACGTGATGAATGAATCAGTTTCTATCACAGTTTTATGCATGAATCAATTTCTTTCTATTGTACAAGCATTTAATAAAAAGAAGTGAATTAAAAAGAAGTGAATAAATATCTGCCACTACTTTATCATTTTTTTTTAATTAATAACCGATTTACCATATAGCTTTCTCTGGTGAGTACTGCAAAAAATTGTTGAATGTAAGGCATACATATACTTTGATCTTGAATTTTTTGGGAATAAAAGTGGCATGTGTCTCTGGCCCATTTTGCCATAAATTACGTGTGCTTAAATAAAGCATATATATGTCTAAACTGTCTGATACTAAGTCTAATAGTCAAATATAGCTATAATATATAAAAGACATCTCTCTCTCTCTCTCTCTCTCTCTCTCTCTCTCTCTCTCTCTCTCTCTCTCTCTCTCTCTCTCTCTCTCTCTCTCTCTCATATTAAGAACGTTTCAAAATCTGAACACGAGTCGGTGTGAATTTTAGAATCAAATGCCCTGAGAATACTAGGCCGGCAATTTTTATCCACGATTCATTATATTCTAAATTGAATTGAAATTAATTTATTATTTGTAAATATATCCACCTATAATTCTGGCGAGTTAACTAGATTCATTGGTTCAGTGATTTTTCCTATCAACAACGGAGTAGCATGCAGTTCCAAAACATAATGAAGATGCACGGATAATTGCTCTGATTATTTTGAAGATACTCGGTTTCTCTCCAGATCAAAGTTCTCATTTGGAAAACATTCTATGGTAGGTAAGGGAACGATACTCTGCAGTACAATATACCTACTGGTAACAGTTATAACGAAGTGTGTTGTGCCATCAAGACATTTCTAATTTAGGGCTTTCTTGGAAATTTATATTTTCTATCCTCGAAATATGAAAATGATCCAATCACTAGTGCAGTGATACGCTACATGGAAATCTTGTTGTGAAATTGCATGTGGACTGATGAATAAACCACTATGGTTTGTATGTGCAGGCGTTTTCATTTTCATTTGATTAAACTGGTGTGGTTTGTGAGTGTTCGACAATGCTTGAAGAAGCAAATCTGAAACAACACGTCTGGATTTTGCCGGCTTTGCAGCAGCACTGTAGAGAGTTTGGGTTTGTGTGGCCGGTGATGTGTATTGGCTGTGTCTGAAGATCCATCAAATAGCTTGACGTGTTTGTGTGTGTGTGTGTGTGTGTGAGAGAGAGAGAGAGAGAGAGAGAGAGAGAGAGAGAGAGAGAGAGAGAGAGAGAGAGAGAGAGAGAGTATTTTGGTATGGTGTTATCAAAATTTGAGAGACCTTGTGTTCTTTATAAATTTCTTTTTGTTTTAAAAATGGTTTTTGTTTTTTTTGTTGGATTTTATAATAATTCCCTCACGCACAGCAAAGATATCAAATCAAGGATTTCTTTTTAAAAGTAGTTCCTAGCGCGTGGAAACTATAACTTAGACGACAAGTCTGAAATAACCCGAGATAGGAAATGTTAAGTTAACAAAACTGGTAGATTTGTCAGTCGCATGGGCGAGGAAAAGTAAAGTAAAGCAATCGACCCTGCTATCTAGATTTTCTTCAGTAGGGCCTTCATCAGGGGATCTTTGTGGAAACGGGAGGTGTATCCAACAATAATGGGCCATAACTCTGCACAACGATGGCATAGAATGTGGACGATCAAACTTATGTATCAGTTCAATCATTTTAAACTGCAGATAAACTTTGTTTTTAATCCTTGATGAACCTGTAGAGAAACCAAAATTGGAAATTGGCATTTACTCAGTCAATTCCAGATAAATTTGTGAATGCAGATACCAAAGTTAAACCAGGACTCATAACACCCTGTAAATGAATGCATGAGATGATGAAAACAAAATTCAAGCGGCATGCCAAATTTAATTTTATGTAATAATCCTCAGTAATGTTCAGTTTAAAAACTATTTTTTGCTGCAGAAATAAAAATCAGGGCATAAAATACTGGAAATTTAAATCGTTCAAGTTTTATTAGTATTAAGAAGCGTAACTGGTTTGAGTGAAATCTCTAAATCTTTTTTGAAACATCGTGCTGCAGAACCCGAACTGGGCAAACTGGGTCCACAGAGCTAGGAGGAAACTAAATCCGGTACATGCTATGGTATGTTGGAATAAAACTAATTCAATGCCTCATTAACACTGAGCTGTAAATTTGATTAAAATTTAGAACCATAGTACAGTTATGGTAACAGGGTTCCTGCAGACTTAATAAAATCAAATTCCATGACTTTTCCAAAACTTTTCCAGAGCCATTTCATTAAACTCAAGGACCGCATTATCTTGCATTGTCAAGTAAATGAATATAAAGAATGACATCTTTAAATCTAAAATAACAAAAAAGTTAACAACAGATATTTTTAATATGTACATTTTAAATTTACCTGGGCTAACACACTTTGACTTTATGTAATAATTTATGTCATAATCCAATGTTCAATGTAATTTGTATTCAAAAGAAAAAAGGAAACAATTCTATGTAGTCTTTGTATGTGTTCCTATTTACAATATTAACAAAACACATTACTTTCCAGTTGCTTTCTTTTAATTAGTGAACTACACCAGAAATCATGTGATACTTCCATTACGGGAACTTACTCTTGTTATATGAATTGAAACCATTTATTGATTGTAATTTTATCATCTTATTTATTCGGTTCTCAGTGCTCTATGAAATTTGAAGTAAGCAATTTCTGTAACTCCATTGTCACAAATTCCATGACTTTTCCAAAACTTTGCAAGGTTTTGATAAATTCCATAACTTTTCAAGGCCCTTGAAATTTATTTTTTTAAATTCCAAAACTTTTCCAGGATTCCATGACCTGCAGGAACCCTGTGGTAAGGAAATCAAAGTTAGAGATAATGGAAATTAGGGGCCATATCTTCTGTAAATGAAATTGTGGAATGTTGTCAATAACCCGAATTTGATCAAATCGAACAATCTTTGGTAGTTATATTGTGGAAATCAAGGTTAGGATGCGAAATAATAATGCATAATAACTCCTCAAAACAAAAACAAAGAAATAATAAGGTATAATAACTCTCCTAAACAGTAACTCATCTAAACAATAACTTAGAAGGCTGAAACTTTTCTCAGATCACATTAATATAATTCAGCAAACTAATTTCTTTATATTGTTGTTATATCAAACAATTCCTAATAGAGTTAACTTGTACTATACTCATAGTTGACTGACAGATTGATGGACAGATGGACTTACAGTTGGATCCCACAGAGAGAGGCCCAGCCAACTTTTTTGAGTGTGACCATAATTACAAGTTTTCTCGAATCATTGCGACTTTTCCTTCTCAATTTAAAAGATCTGAAATCATTCAAAAATTGATATATGCAGATATTGCACAATGTATTTGTGCTTGGATTTACCAAATGTTTAAAGTCATTACTCAGAAAGATATTTCAGTACTGAATGCTGTATACCAGAGTGTAATCAACTGAATACTGTACACCAGTGTAATCAACTGAATACTGTATACCTGTGTAATCAACTGAATACTGTACACCAGTGTAATCAACTGAATACTGTATACCAGAGTGTAATCAACTGAATACTGTATACCAGAGTGTAATCAACTGAATGCTGTATACCAGAGTGTAATCAACTGAATGCTGTATACCAGAGTGTAATCAACTGAATACTGTATACCAGAGTGTAATCAACTGAATACTGTATACCAGTGTAATCAACTGAATACTGTATAAAAGTGTATTCAACTGAATACTGTATACCAGAGTGTAATCAACTGAATACTGTACACCAGTGTAATCAACTGAATACTGTATACCAGAGTGTAATCAACTGAATACTGTACACCAGTGTAATCAACTGAATACTGTACACCAGTGTAATCAACTGAATATTGTATACCAGAGTAATCAACTGAATACTGTATACCAGTGTAATCAACTGAATACTGTATACCAGAGTGTAATCAACGGAATACTGTATACCAGAGTGTAAACAACTGAATACTGTATGCCAGAGTATATTCAACTGAATAACGTATCTGTTGTGACCACTTTAGCAGAAATGGCTCAGATTTGGTGATCTTTCCCATTTGGATTAAATGAATTTACTATACTGTTTTTGCAAGGTACATTGAGAGGATGAAATTCAAATGGAAGTGGAGGAATAAAAATGACATTCTGTCAGAGTACGAGGCATATGCTAGACATTTTGATAGGTTGCAAGGGTCTGAGACATAATCTTGACATTTTGGCAGTAAAAAATATTAAATATGATACAAGTAAGAGACATAAATTTTCATCCACATGGAGTTTATAATTATCCATGTCTTTAATTATCGACTAGGAAGAAATGATCTCCACAGCTATTTCAAACAATATACCAAAATGGTGTGAGTTGGAGAAAAAAAGCAGTGTATTTGTCAATGGAACAAACCAATTCAGGATTTAATCTACAAATCCTGTGTAGTACAGTCTAGGCATCACACTAGTCATGTGCATCAGATCCCTTAAGGTAAAGTTGTTGATACCATGTTAGGAAAGACCAGTTTAAAACTAAACATGAATGAAAAAAACAAAGATGAGAGCTCTTTTTAACAAGTGTAAATATGTTTTACAGATTAATCTTGTATATAATTTTGATTAAAATGCATACATGTCTTTGAATCTCGGCAAGATGCTGAAAGTTGGGGACAAGTGAAAATGTAGGTGGGACAAGTGAATTTTCTTAAACCACTTGTGCTGGACAAATACCGAAAAAATAAATTTGAACAAAACTGCCTTTATGGCACAGAGTACATCAAAAAGAAAAAAAAGTTTAACTGTGTCAGTACATGTATTTCCATCTACCTTGATGAAAAGTGTGACTATGTCAGTACATGTATTTCCATCTACCTTGACGAAGAGTGTGACTATATCAGTACATGTATTTCCATCTACCTTGATGAAAAATGTGACTATGTCAGAACATGTATTTCCATCTACCTTGACGAAGAGTGTGACTATATCAGTACATGTATTTCCATCTACCTTGATGAAATATGTGACTATGTCAGAACATGTATTTCCATCTACCTTGACGCATAGTGTGACTATATAAGTACATGTATTTCCATCTACCTTGATGAAAAGTGTGACTATGTCAGTACATATATTTCCATCTAACTTGACGAATAGTGTGACTATATCAGTAAATGTATTTCCATCAGTAAATGTATTTCCATCTACCTTGACGAATAGTGTGACTATATCAGTAAATGTATTTCCATCTACCTTGATGAAAAGTGTGACTATATCAGTACATGTATTTCCATCTACCTTGATGAAAAGTGTGACTATATCAGTACATGTATTTCCATCTACCTTGATGAAAAGTGTGACTATATCAGTACATGTATTTCCATCTACCTTGATGAAAAGTGTGACTATATCAGTACATGTATTTCCATCTAACTTGATGAAAAGTGTGACTATGTCAGTACATGTATTTCCATCTACCTTGGCGAATAGTGTGACTATATCAGTACATGTATTTCCATCTACCTTGATGAATAGTGTGACTATGTCAGTACATGTATTTCTATCTACCGTGACGAATAGTGTGACTATGTCAGTACATGTATTTCCATCTACCGTGACGAATAGTGTGACTATATCAGTAAATGTATTTCCATCAGTAAATGTATTTCCATCTACCTTGACGCATAGTGTGACTATATCAGTAAATGTATTTCCATCAGTAAATGAATTTCCATCTACCTTGACGCATAGTGTGACTATATCAGTACATGTATTTCCATCTACCTTGATGAAAAGTGTGACTATGTCAGTACATGTATTTCCATCTAACTTGACGAATAGTGTGACTATATCAGTAAATGTATTTCCATCAGTAAATGTATTTCCATCTACCTTGACGAATAGTGCGACTATGTCAGTACATGCATTTCCATCTACCTTGACTAATAGTGTGACTATATCAGTAAATGTATTTCCATCTACCTTGACGAATAGTGCGACTATGTCAGTACATGCATTTCCATCTACCTTGACTAATAGTGTGACTATATCAGTAAATGTATTTCCATCAGTAAATGTATTTCCATCTACCTTGACGAATAGTGCGACTATGTCAGTACATGCATTTCCATCTACCTTGACGAATAGTGTGACTATATCAGTACATGTATTTCCATCTACCTTGATGAAAAGTGTGACTATATCAGTACATGTATTTCCATCTACCTTGATGAAAAGTGTGACTATATCAGTACATGTATTTCCATCTAACTTGATGAAAAGTGTGACTATGTCAGTACATGTATTTCCATCTACCTTGGCGAATAGTGTGACTATATCAGTACATGTATTTCCATCTACCTTGATGAATAGTGTGACTATGTCAGTACATGTATTTCTATCTACCGTGACGAATAGTGTGACTATGTCAGTACATGTATTTCCATCTACCATGACGAATAGTGTGACTATATCAGTAAATGTATTTCCATCAGTAAATGTATTTCCATCTACCTTGACGCATAGTGTGACTATATCAGTAAATGTATTTCCATCAGTAAATGAATTTCCATCTACCTTGACGCATAGTGTGACTATATCAGTACATGTATTTCCATCTACCTTGATGAAAAGTGTGACTATGTCAGTACATGTATTTCCATCTAACTTGACGAATAGTGTGACTATATCAGTAAATGTATTTCCATCAGTAAATGTATTTCCATCTACCTTGACGAATAGTGCGACTATGTCAGTACATGCATTTCCATCTACCTTGACTAATAGTGTGACTATATCAGTAAATGTATTTCCATCTACCTTGACGAATAGTGCGACTATGTCAGTACATGCATTTCCATCTACCTTGACTAATAGTGTGACTATATCAGTAAATGTATTTCCATCAGTAAATGTATTTCCATCTACCTTGACGAATAGTGCGACTATGTCAGTACATGCATTTCCATCTACCTTGACGAATAGTGTGACTATATCAGTACATGTATTTCCATCTAACTTGACGAATAGTGTGACTATATCAGTAAATGTATTTCCATCTACCTTGACGAATAGTGTGACTATATCAGTACATGTATTTCCATCTAACTTGATGAATTGTGTGACTATATCAGTACATGTATTTCCATCTAACTTGACGAAATCAGTAAATGTTTTTCCATCTACCTTGATGAATAGTGTGACTATGTTAGTAAATGCATTTCCATCTACCTTGGCGAATAGTGTGACTATGTCAGCGCATGTATTTCCATCTAACTTGATGAAAAGTGTGACTATATCAGTACATGTATTTCCATCTAACTTGATGAAAAGTGTGACTATATCAGTACATGTATTTCCATCTAACTTGACGAAATCAGTAAATGTATTTCCATCTACCTTGGCGAATAGTGTGACTATGTCAGCGCATGTATTTCCATCTAACTTGATGAAAAATGTGACTATATCAGTACATGTATTTCCATCTAACTTGATGAAAAGTGTGACTATATCAGTACATGTATTTCCATCTAACTTGACGAAATCAGTAAATGTATTTCCATCTATCTTGGCGAATAGTGTGACTATGTCAGCGCATATATTTCCATCTACCTTGACAAATAGCATGATTATGTCAGTACATGTATTTCCATCTACCTTGACAAATAGCATGATTATGTCAGTACATGTATTTGCATCTACCTTGACAAAAAGTGTGACTATATCAGTACATGTATTTCCATCTACCTTGACTTGTTTACTTAACCCCATACTGTCTAATACTGTTTACTTAACCCCATACTGTCTAATAATCAATCTAAGATCTACTGTGTGTGTGTGTGTTTATATATATATATATATATATATATATATATATATATATATATATATATATATATATATATATAGTGTGTTATTTGTTGTTAGTGTGACTATGTCAGCGCATGTATTTCCATCTACCTTGACAAATAGCATGATTATGTCAGTACATGTATTTGCATCTACCTTGACAAAAAGTGTGACTATATCAGTACATGTATTTCCATCTACCTTGACTTGTTTACTTAACCCCATACTGTCTAATAATCAATCTAAGATCTACGTGTGTGTGTGTTTATATATATATATATATATATATATATATATATATATATATATATATATATATATATATATATATATATAGTGTGTTATTTGTTGTTTTAATGTAGCCTTAACAATTGTACAGTCATATTGCTACAATGTCTGCAGTGTGACAGATTAAAGTTATGTCTAGCACTGGGCATCATGCCACAGACATGTATCATGATATCCCACCAATCACATTATCCTGACACCAGACTGACCAGTCCTAATACTAACCTCTTAATGCTGAGTGTCAAGCGAGGCATCTGTAAGTACCATTTTAAAAAAAAGTCTCTGGTGTGACTCAACCGGGGTTTCAAACCCACGACCTTCCGCATCCAATGTGGATGCTCTAACCACTAGTCCACCGGAGCGGTTCACTTACTTTTGGGAAGTTTCAAAAACTCTAACTCTGTCAACAGGAGTATGGTGATGGTATTATCTTCTAATTGATGGAGCATGAAATGTCTGTCACTGTGACTCTACTGCCAATTACTTGCATGATTCTCATCTAAAGAATGCATCCATAAAGTTTCATGACTGTATGCAAATGTGAAAGAAAAAAAAAGAAAAACTGCTAGCACATTATAACTGTCATTACAGTTTGCAAGTGCATAGTAGAACTTAACAAATATATATTTGGTGAATGTACATAAAAAACATTTGAAAGAAATGTAAATGTTAACATAGCTTAAAAACTTAATACATGTTATCACTGCCATCTCCTAAATACTGGCATGTTTGTGTGTGTGTGTGGTTTAACTGCATCAGCACATTCCTATTTATATCACACTGAGAAATATTCAAGAACAGAAAAAAGTGGTCAAAAACTTTGTCAACTTTCCCAGTAAGACCAACTCCACTAATCAAAGGTCAATATACACCATGTCTTGTCAACTTCTCCAGTAAGACCAACTCCACCAATCAAAAGTCAATATACACCATGTGACAACATCTACAAAGTACAGATGCTGTGAAAAGTCCCCAAAAGGTAAAGAAAATAAATATATAAGCCAATACAACATGGCTAGTGTATAATATTTTGAAAAGCCCCCAAAAGGTATACAAACAAAAATATAGGCCAATACAAATTGACTATATAATAGTACTGCACAAACGTTTCACTGGAATACAGCAACTTGATTATAAATTTTAATACTGAAATATATTAACATCTTTACACTGTTTACTGCTGCTATCACTACTACCAGAAAAGTGACACCATATCTTACCATCTGCTTACATAGGCTGTATAAAACATTCAAAGAAGACACAAAAGATTATTTTAAATCACAAACTTTATTACTTTATAAACAATTTTTCTCTGGTTGAAACTTTGGAATCGATATAACTTGCTAAAATATTCTGATGGAATTTATTTCAGTATCGAGGAAAACTATAGTTTCAGTCATTAAAGCAGAGCAAGAACTTATTATCTATATGGTACAGATGGGGTCTTTGTCGTTTTCATGTATTGCGTATCCACAGGAATATAATACCAGCCTTTATAGTCCTGCTTCTCTTGCATAACCTTTTTCACTCTCTTCTCAAACATCCTGTGATAGAAATAAGACTGATCATGGCACAGCAATATATATAATTCATATAATGTACCGCAATGCAACCCATATGCATACTCATCAAGAAGCCAAATCATAACACAGTAACATATAATCTTAATAATGTAAACCCATATGCATAAACATCAAAAAGCCAAATCATGGCACTGTAACATATAGTCTTAATAATGTAAACCCATATGCATACACATCAAGAAGCCAAATCATGGCACATTAACATATAGTCTTAATAATGTAAACCCATATGCAATCTCATCAAGACGCCAAATCATGGCACAGTAACATATAGTCTTAATAATGTAAACCCATATGCAAACTCATCAAGAAGCCAAATCATGGCACATTAACATATAGTCTTAATAATGTAAACCCATATGCAATCTCATCAAGACGCCAAATCATGACACAATAACATATAGTCTTAATAATGTAAACCCATATGCAATCTCATCAAGAAGCCAAATCATGGCACAGTAACATATAGTCTTAATAATGTAAACCCATATGCAAACTCATCAAGAAGCCAAATCATGGCACATTAACATATAGTCTTAATAATGTAAACCCATATGCAATCTCATCAAGACGCCAAATCATGGCACAGTAACATATAGTCTTAATAATGTAAACCCATATGCAAACTCATCAAGAAGCCAAATCATGGCACATTAACATATAGTCTTAATAATGTAAACCCATATGCAATCTCATCAAGACGCCAAATCATGGCACAGTAACATATAGTCTTAATAATGTAAACCCATATGCAAACTCATCATGAAGCCAAATCATGGCACAATAACATATAGTCTTAATAATGTAAACCCATATGCAATCTCATCAAGACGCCAAATCATGGCACAGTAACATATAGTCTTAATAATGTAAACCCATATGCAATCTCATCAAGACGCCAAATCATGACACAATAACATATAGTCTTAATAATGTAAACCCATATGCAATCTCATCAAGAAGCCAAATCATGGCACAGTAACATATAGTCTTAATAATGTAAACCCATATGCAAACTCATCAAGAAGCCAAATCATGGCACATTAACATATAGTCTTAATAATGTAAACCCATATGCAATCTCATCAAGACGCCAAATCATGGCACAGTAACATATAGTCTTAATAATGTAAACCCATATGCAAACTCATCAAGAAGCCAAATCATGGCACATTAACATATAGTCTTAATAATGTAAACCCATATGCAATCTCATCAAGACGCCAAATCATGGCACAGTAACATATAGTCTTAATAATGTAAACCCATATGCAAACTCATCATGAAGCCAAATCATGGCACAATAACATATAGTCTTAATAATGTAAACCCATATGCAATCTCATCAAGACGCCAAATCATGGCACAGTAACATATTGTCTTAATAATGTAAACCCATATGCAAACTCATCATGAAGCCAAATCATGGCACAATAACATATAGTCTTAATAATGTAAACCCATATGCAATCTCATCAAGACGCCAAATCATGGCACAGTAACATATAGCCTTAATAATGTAAACCCATATGCAAAATCATCAACCAATTAGTATCCGGTTTGTTATGTTGCTTATTACATTAATAAACCATTTTTAATGTACTGTTGCTTATTACATTCATAAACCATTTTTAATGTACCAGTCCAAAATATTTGTGCCTACTTAAGTACTTTTTCCCAACTGTTTCTAGATGGAAAACTATTCCAAAGTTGATCCCATAAAACTGTTATGTTACAGAATTCTGTCAATATTATTTGAATGTGGAATTTTAAACACTGCAAAGGACAATACAGAATTTACTGTAAAAAAATACAACTGCTGCACTAACTGTAATGATCACATTCTAGAGTATCTGTATATAACATTTTCATAAAAAATGTACAGATACAACAAGTAGTTATGAAGTTATCACATCAAATGTAGTCATTATGTCTGCCTCAACAAAAACCATGTGACAATTTGTATGGGGTGAAAAATTATCTGCCAGTGTCAAGAATCTAATCTTGTATTATCACACAAAAAGGTTTTCAGTTGCTGAAATTTATGGCAACCTGAAAATAATTGATTTGCTAACCCTTTCATGAAATGTATTTCCATATTGTATTATTTTTGTTTATCATTCATCATCCTGCATTCATATTTTGCATTTATGTGGTTTTCTACAAAATGCCTTAAACATTGATGTTAATTCTACACGTCATCTGTTTCAATCTAAATATTCTGTGTGTTCATTTTGCACTGTTTTCATGTCACTGGTAAATTGATTTCAGGGACTGTACCCTGATAAAGCTGTTCAATTTGTACAGTCCAAGGACTGAACCCTGTTAAAGCTGTTCAATTTGTACAGATCTCATGCTGCAATAGATGCATGTGAATGGAAATATTATCAAAATTTACACCTGAGCCTATAAAATGCTACAATTCGTACTTATAACTCAGCTTATACAGACTTTAAAACTTTCAAGGGTTTGTGTGATTTTCATCATATCTTAATTGTATAGCGTCTCTAAAGGCAGGTAGCTGACAATACAAAAAGCTTATTAAGCAGCTGATGTGAAATATAGCAAAAATACTGACCTCCATTTAGCCTTCTCTTTTTCAACATACAAAACATGCATGTACTTTTCATATGATTTCTGTGGTGTCTCATAGACGTATCGAGCAAACCATCTCTCTATTGGATGCTGAAAATATATAATATAATATAATGATAAATCATATTATAAACCTGGATAATTCAGCTTTTAAATACTTAGCTTATAGGTTTTACAAACCATCTTTTATCCTAACCCTAACAGGAAACAAAATGGCCCACACAGACTGGCTACTTCCGTCAACCAATAATAGCTTCAAGCTATTTTCAGTGACCTTCACTTTTGAAATTTCAAAACTCAAATCAGCTAGGAAAGATTCTGCTTCTTTTAACTTAAAAATCAGTATTTATCTGTTCTAACAGGTAGACAGCCAGCCATTTAATTCAAGAAAATATAAAAGTTGTATTACAAATTGATGGTCCTAAACTAAATAACAGCAAAAAGTGAAACCAACAAGTTTATTAAAATCAATAAATAAATTTATTTATCAAAGTTACAAAGCAAAATTTAAGAAGAACTTTAAGTATTTGAATTAAATACCAAATAATACTAACATTCTATCATAGGTCAAAAAGTATAGTGTTCTAAATAAATTCCAATATTGAATGTGCTCATATGCCAAGACTTGAATAGGTTGATATAACAAGAGTATTCATGTATCACAATGATGTAATCCAGAAAGTCTTTGAATGAATGCAGTCCCAAATTATTGATTCTGTCCAAAATGACAATGAATACATTGTAATTCCAATGAATAATTTTAAATAAATAATTCCTCTCAAATTAGATCTGAACAATAATGAAAATGATTCCAGTGACTAAGATTGGAATGAATAATTTTTTTACTACAATCTTAAATAAAAACCTAAGACACAATAAAATGACCAGGATGTGGGTCAGAAGTTCTCTTCTAGAAAGTTCAAGTTCTTATAAAAAAAAACTAGATTTTCAAATATCAGTAGATGAAGCATACTGCTAATTTACAAACCAAAAATGCAGGTAAACACCAAAATTAATCATGGACAATGGTCAAGCACACTTTACAAATTAAATAAGCTTTACAGTTGATAAATACAAGTTTTAGCCAGAAAAAAATCTCAAATCATAATCTTCACTCATGTGACCTTGATCTTCAACCTTAAGTTACCATTAAGTCCACTGCACTGAACTGCAGCATATTTTTAAGGTTTGTGAAAAACTTGATTAAGGAAACATAATTTATTAATATTATGAAGAAATAACATGAATAGCATGAATGATACATTATAAATCAGCCCTGTGTTTTAATATTCCTCTGTATGCACTCTTAAGACCTAGATCAGCCTGTAAATTATTGACCAACACATCTCAGTGGTCAATGTATGCAGTCTTGATCTAAACTCACCGTGCTGAAACTGTTATTTTGTTACCAGACTTACCATAACCCTGACTGAGGACCTTTAAACCCCATAATCTAAATGTATTTACTAACATTTTTTAAACCCTTATGTGCCATCTACAACTTTGGCCATGAAACTTACAAGAACAAAATTTATTATACAGAAAAAGACTTTTCAATGAATCAGAATAACCTTTACAATTAGACCCCCAAAACAATGGGGTTCTTCCTTATTTGAAATACAAGCCCTCCACACACACTGATCAAGGTATATCATCTAAAATTGAACTTTTTATGCAGAAGTTATTTATCAGCTACAGTGACCTTGATCTTTCACCGTTTGACCCACCCACTCCAAAAGCCTCTTTGTTACCCTATTTCATTTCATCACAATGACTTTAGACTTGGCCAATGTAAGTATGTAAGAAAGCTCACCATCAGCTTCCCGTAGTCTTTCTTTGGTTTCCATATGTTATTCCTCAACTAGTTTTATTGGCCAGCATGTATAGACTATTATGTGAGGAAAAATGGCATTGTGCCCACAAAAACAGCATCACAGTGACCCCTGAACTTTTAACACACACACACACACACACACACACACACACACACACAAATACAACATAAATGCATTTATTTTGTGGAAACAAAATTCAAAATTTAGGTTCCAGTGATCATGACATAGAATATTGTCTCTTCCTTTCTCAACAAATGCTGTTCTTTTTTGTTTTGTCTTTTTCATACTAGGGTAGTTCACATACAAGATTTTAGCAAAATAAAGAATTGAACAAAACAACACAGCCAACTGGAGTAACTGTGATAACCACCTTCACTATGGACATGCAAAGACATGAATGGATATGGAGGTGTCATCACTATTAAATATATATATATATATATATATATATATATATATATATATATATATATATATATATATATATATACCCTTATAAACAGAAAATAATTTGCCTGTATTCTATCCTTATTCAGAAAGTTTACAATAAACAACTCTGAAGGATGCATTTAATGCATTTTGTATTATTAAAGATATATTTTGGTTGTTCTGCACAAAATTATTCTGTTCAGTCTTACTTACTGCTATGTGAACCACACTATAATCACTGTTTATGTTGCTCACCGCCACAAAGCTTTTATGTCTCCAGCAATTTTAAACAATAATTATCATGCAGAGTATAAGGTCTGACTAAAGCAATATTGAAAACAAAAAAAACCCATTTTGTTGCAATTTTTCATCATTATAGTTTTAGAACTTTTAATCAGAATATATAGCAATACTGGTTGATGTGGCCTTACCTACTTAAATACCTATCTACTAAGGGTGAAATATACTGATGCATCTCAACTTTTGCTATACCAGCAAACAATCATACAAATGGTATGCAAGTTATTTTAATCTTCTGCAGTCATCAAAAGTTCTGTTAGTCATTCGCCTTGTTGTTCTTTAAATTAAAAATTCATCTGAGACAGCTGCTGTAGGAACAAGCCCTTAGTTTTGTTAGTTAAAATGAACTAGACAACACTCCCAACACACCCTTGCGATTTCCATGGTAAATATTTTATTGTGTCAGCTTTTACAGCATAAAGTAGTGTGATTTTCCTCTGACTCTTGCCACCCAATTTCTGATATTTTACATTTATGTTAGAATCTAGGGTCAGAGATAACTGCCAATTGAAAAGTTGGAATTCACTGATGTGAGGTATCCATATATAAGTAGCTGCTGACTACCTGACCCTTACAACAGGCCATACCTGCAGAAATTGTTAGTATACCATTTAATCTCTAGAGATACGAGACAGAACTATATCACTAATGAAATCTGGCCAGGAAACAACCATTGGCATTGCTAGTCATATAGCATAAATAATTGGTAAACTAAATTGATTGTCACAGCGACAACTTAATATTTGAACTTGCACAAAGAAAGTTTTACAAATGTGTGTTTAAAATACAGGCTATCTAAAAGAAACAAAATGGTTGATTCCCAGTGTGGTTCATTTTCAGAAGATGATTTCATTCAGCAAATACGGGCTGATGATAGTTATGAAGAAAATAATTTTTAAAGTTATGAAGTATATCAGATTACTGGAGCTGGGAAAAGTGTTAATGGAGATAACAGTGGGTATTTTAAAGCTCAAAGACAGTTAAATCTGTGTCCGATGTACATGATGGCTGGAAAAAATATACACCATTTCAGTCAATCACACTTCCAGCTAATCTAGAAAAAGCAGAATAATGAGCCAAATTAAAATACAGACAATTTATAAGCAGAACTCAACTTTCATTTCTTTTCTCAAATGACTTAGCCCTTTTGGATCATGTATTACAAAACTATGTTTCCCAATTGAGGTTAAGATAAACTAAATAAATAAGAAAACAAATGTAAGAAGCAAAAATATTTATTTATCAACATATCTATATCTTGTGGCTACAGTGAGTCATGCCTCTAATCAAAAGAAGCAGCCTTACATGGTCTAAAATGTTGAATAAAAATCACAGACAACTAAGTTTGAAATTCTGTTTATCTTGCCAAAGAAAAGAATGGCATATAAATAATGTAAAGTATATTTCTTTCTCTTTTCCGCCATATAACCAGTAAATCAAGTATCGATAATGTATCTGCATATAATGAGTTGTATTGATATGTACCACAGGTGTATCATTACAACCCAATACATACATACATACAGCTAGAGTAAGTAAACAAACAGGTCTTCTGTTGAGCTAATTGTATTATCCATATTCGGCTGTAGCATACCATTCAACCCAATGAGAATATCGCGTTTAATAAACTATTCTGCGAAGTGAATATGAAGAAAATGTTCAATACAGACATTATATATATATATATATATATATATATATATATATATATATATATATATATATATATATAAATTTGTAGCCATGAGCTAAACACAAAATCCTTAACTTATATTACTGATCATAAAATACGGTAACCTTATTGTAAGGGTGCAATATTAATAGAGATGCACCCAATTTCAAAGATTCATTAGCCTAAAAGACACCTGCCCTCTATAAACTTTAAACACAATTAATAAATAGTCATTAAAAGATGAAATATTTCTCTCAGAGACCCCTTTTGCATCATACATGTGTAATACTTATTGAGACATATCAAAACACCAACTTTCATGATTCTTAGATGGATAGTGTGCATATAGCATGCCAAAAAAACCTGTGTTCATGAACCAAACAAATGCAGAAACTTAATTAATGCCAGCAAAAAATATAGATCATGATGAACTTTTAGTTATAACCGGAAAATAAAATGCAATCCATCATCTAATCAGATGATTATAGCATGAACAGAGCTAGGGCTCTAAATTTAAATCCACCAAAGTCAGTGATGCATGAATATGGGTCACAGTTACCTCCAGTGTGATGTGGATACAGTACTCATCAAGATGCACCCTCTCGTATGTTTCATGATTCCATGTATAACAGCATATATCACGATGCAAAATACCAGAGCTAAATGTAAAAATTACTCAAGAATGTACAAATAATGAGCAGGAGGTCATGGGTTTGATCTCCTGCCGAGTCATACCAAAGACTTTTAAAAAATGGTATTAACAGCTGCCTCGCTTGGTACTCTGCATTAAGAGGTTAGTGCTCGGACTGGACAGCCTGATGTCAGGATAATGAGACTGGGTGGGACATCATGCCACATGTCTGTGGCATGATATCCCAGAGCTAGACATCACTTTAAACTATCACAATGCAGACATCATAGCGATATGACTGAAAGATTGTTAAAAGCTTTGTTAAAATCTAAATCACAAATCGAATCAAACAAATAATGAACATGTCGGCAAATTCTGCAGCGGGTAGATGCTATGTAATTAAATTCAAACAAAAAATTTTTAGTTATATGTGATACACATGTATGTATGCTTTTATATACATCAATGCTTTGAACAATACTGATACCAACCGAATACGATAGCTCTCCTCTACTTGATATGGTGAGCTCACAAGAGAATGAACAGGACTATCCCATCATCATGAAATCACTGTTTCTTTAGATAAAAAAAGCATCTATTGTATAAAGGACCCAGAATAACATTCATTTGTAAACAGCTGAGGAAAAGAAAATCTGCCTGGAAAAACAATCTTCAATTTACACATGAGACAGAAATTTATCTGCAAATAAAAAGAAAAGGATGAAGTGGGACTCAAGGCCAGATGAACTATGAATGACACATAAGCTGGCCTGGGATCACTCACCTGACTTACACTGACCTAAGAGCAAACTTCAACAGGACTCGGTCCAGTCATCTGAGTCAGCAAATGCTTTATGCCCAATTTAGCAAGAATCTGTCTTGTTTTAGAAGTCTTTTTGAAAGATAATTTTAGTAATGATACCCATATTTAAAATAAACTGGCATCATTTATACAAACTAGAAAAACCTTGCTGCAAGGATGATTCCTTTCAATTTGATAAACTTTTGTTGAGTTTTTTTGGAAAATAGCTGTCGAAAGAAGTTTTTTGTACTAAGATTCACCCTATCGATAACTGATCCAAACCATTTGTATAAGTCTTACAGCTCTTGTTGTGAGAAACTCCCAACAAAATTTGGTTAAAATTATTCACAACATTTTAGATGAGTCAAAAATAGCAAACAAAAATGGAAATAATGCAAAACGTAATTCATGATGCACAACAAATGAATGACCATATATTAGGCTCACACAGCTGTATGGAGAAGGGAGATAATAAAATTTTTAATGAGCAATATCAAGTTTCTCAAGTTTTTACATGCAAAATCATTCAAATAACTAGACCTGTCAGTATGAGAGTGCTTATGGAATACCTCATAACTTCCTGGACACAAAAGGGAAAAAAAAAATTTAAAAGTGGAAACAGAACATTAAAAGCAGCAATCTGACTATATGCAACGAACTATTGTCATGACACAGATGCAAACCAAGTTTCATGAAAAGTATCTCAGACAGTTATGGAGATATTGAATAGAAAAGTGAGATGTATATAATCTGTAATTCAGAGTGGGTAAAAAGCTAACCTAAAGACTGTGAAAGTAGGTGTGGGAGCAGTGAGCAGTAAGAAAAATCTACAACTCACCTTGTAATATTCCCAATTTTTAGGTTCATAACCCTCAGGAATATCAGCCAGCTGGGCGTTGCCTGAAATACAATGATAGTACATTTGTTGTTTGAAAAAATGGTGGTCTCTGTTGAACCTGTCAGCTGTATGACTCACTGAGAATTGACTAAAATTAAGCACATATGTAGTGGTTTACAAACAGGTGGTGAATTCCCCCATTGACATTTTTGTAAGGCAGAAGGGATTTTAAATTTTAAGAGGAGCAGTTTTTATAAAAGAACAGTGTAAATTCAACTGACATGTGATAAATACATTTTAATGAATAAAGATAAAATTTACCTTCATTATCAGCACAGCAGTGATCATGAGTTATAAAAATGACAATATACTGTATGAAAACAAAATGCAACAGCATGCACGAGCGAAGACATTACCACCAAATAATAAAACTGAATCCATGAGCAGAGACATTATCATTGAATAACAAACACTTTATATAAGAGTAGAGACATTACAAATGAATAATACAGAATGCATAGGATTACAGCTATGGAGTAATTAAACAAAATCACCCTGCCAGGGCCAGCAATTTTGTTCAAATGCACAGCAAAAACAAAGCTGATGCTTTGTCTCAAGTAAGCCTTACCCTACCTATGCCTTTTAGGCCACTGAAAACTTCTGTATTCTGTGTAGAGTATAAACTCTTGTGACTTGCCTCTATTCAAAGAGCAGTTTTAGTGTTTTCATACTTTCTGATACATTTTGGTGCCAATTTAATGATTATTTATGACTACAATTACAGCATTCTTGCTGAAACTTCATGCATAGATCTTGAAAAATCAAGTGCAATTATGTTCATTTGTTTCCAAGTCACAAGACAATTATTCTGTAAAGGATTTTAGGCTCATTGCTAGCAATGAGAAACAAGTTTATTTCATATTGTTTGCTGCATAATAAGTAAGAACATAAATTTTGTACCTCAATATGTCACACATTTTCATAGTAACCTATTTTCGAGGTTAACAGCCTCTGTAAATTCAAGGTTAAACAATTTGCTATTAAAAGTAAGAAGTTTTTTATTTTCAGATATTTTATTGAGGATTTCTTTTCATTATATATTATTTGTTTCAAATGTTTTAAGTAACTGTTTGAACTTGCTTCATGCTTTTCTTTCCACTCACTTATTCCTATTATTCCACCACTTCACCTTATTCTAGTGGGAGAGGTCCTTGAACAATCTGCACATTATTTGAGCAACCAGACACCTTTCAATAGAGGTCAGCCCACGATGAGAGACAACCTAATCATGTTCCAAGGCAGTGCATGTTTACTAGACCCCATAGTCAATGAAAATGAGCAGAAAAATAAAACCAGCAAAATCTTATCTAGAGTTAAGTTTTTGTTTAGAGCTTAAAAAAAACATTTGAAAAGATCTTATAGTTTGAATCACTACATGTACAACAAACTTCAATATACTGAAATGCTCCAAGTATGATTATTCATTTTTTGCGTTTTGTGTTGGAGTGCACACTCTTCTATGATTATGGGGTCCTGTTTGTCATCCCTCAAAAAGGTAATTCCTCGTATAGGCCCATCTTTTTCACAGCAGAAGGTGAGGGGGGTTTCACAAATAGAAAGAGGACAGTTGTTACTGACAATTAAAATGACAACATAATATTAATATACTAATGTTAATATTGTTAATTTAATAATAGCTACTTATGTCAGTAGATCACTAAGCTGGGTCACACTTGGATTCAGCTCGAGGGGATGGCACAGGACAGAAGTTTCTTGCGATCGTTTGTTGGCAACCTAAACTTCAACAACAGTGATAGGCAAAATCTAAATTACATAAGTACATGTAATACTAAAACCAGCTAATTGATTCTTTCTTAGGGATTGATAATCATGTATTTATTGGTAATAAACTCACATATTAAACTAGATTTATAAGTTTCTAAAACATATATCATTGTGCTTACCCATTTTGGCCTAAAAAGCTAAGCTTGAACAATTTGGGAAAGTTTCTGTGCATAAGGACTGCCTCAATGGAAAATGTCAGTCCAGTATGTGCATTGTAAGGACTAATCCAATGGAAAATGTCAGTCTGGTATGTGCATCATAAGGACTAATCCAATGGAAAATGTCAGTCTGGTATGTGCACTGTAAGGACTAATCCAATGGAAAATGTCAGTCTAGTATGTGCATCTGAAGGACTAATCCAATGGAAAATGTTGGTCCAGTATGTGCATCCTTAAGGACTAATCCAATGGAAAATGTCAGTCTGGTATGTGCATCGTAAGGACTAATCCAATGGAAAATGTCAGTCTGGTATGTGCATCGTAAGGACTAATCCAATGGAAAATGCCAGTCCAGTATGTGCATTGTTAAGGACTAATCCAATGGAAAATGTCAGTCTGGTATGTGCATCATAAGGACTAATCCAATGGAAAATGTCAGACCGGTATTTGCATCGTAAGGACTAACCCAATGGAAAATGTCAGTCTGGTATGTGCATCGTAAGGACTAACCCAATGGAAAATGTCAGTCTGGTATGTGCATCGTAAGGACTAACCCAATGGAAAATGTCAGTCTGGTATGTGCATCGTTATGGACTAATCCAATGAAAAATGTCAGTCCGGTATGTGCATCGTAAGGACTAATCCAATGGAAAATGTCAGTCTGGTATGTGCATCGTAAGGACTAATCCAATGGAAAATGTCAGTCTGGTATGTGCATCGTAAGGACTAATCCAATGGAAAATGTCAGTCTGGTATGTGCATCGTAAGGACTAATCCAATGGAAAATGTCAGTCTGGTCTGGTATGTGCATCGTAAGGACTAACCCGATAAAATGTCAGTTTGGTGTGTACATGGTAGAGACTGCCCCAGCAGAATATGTCAGCTGCTTGTGTGCATTGTAAGGACTGTCTCAGTGAAAAATGTCAGCTTGGTGTGTGCATGGTAAAGATTTGCACATTAGAAATTGTCAGCTTAGTGTGTGCATGGAAGGGACTGCTTCAGTGGAACATGTCACCCTGGTGTGTACATGGTAAGGACTATACCATTACAAAATGTCAGCTGGATATGTGCAAGGTAAGGACTACCCTGCTAAAAATAGCTGTGACAGTGCATGTGTCTTTTCATGCCCAGCAGAGGTCTGGCTGGGAATTTAAAACTAGGAGTCCAGGACTCCTTATTTGATAAAAATAGGAGTCCCACCAGCCAAAGTTGCTGTCCCACCAGAACAATTTGCAGTCTGAACTAAGCCAGAAATCACGTACTTTCTTACACTTAGGTATGGTCACATCCAAACTATCAGTTATAGCAACTTTAGCACAGTTCTGAATCCCATTGAAATCTTCATAATTTTTCCATTTAACTACAAAACACTTGTCTAAATTTGCAAACAGCATTTTGTCCAAGTCTCATGATTTTGAGTTTGCAGGCAATATTTATATGGCAACAACCAGAAATGAAAGCAATGACAGTGATTGTGCTGGGCTTGGCCAATGTCGCAAATTGCAATTATGTTTTACATATTGGCAACAAAATATACCTTCTGGCCATTTTTTTGTCTACAACATTTTTGTCTGATAAAAACAGTATATACAGTCTTGAGTTTGGAGCAGAGAAATTCAAAGGCACCATGACAGGAAGCTGCAAACTTGGATATAAAAATGCACTGGAATCAATTGTTACATAAACAAATCCTTATTTCATATTGACAAACCACCCTAACAGGTAATTGTTATGTCATAATCCGATTATGCTGATATCTGGCCTTGATACTTATATGCTGTAATATAATCAAACTAGCCATGCAACTGACTAGCTACAATCGAATGCCTCTGAGATAGAAAAGGTGTAATGACTACAGTTGACCACACGACAGCAATTAAAAAAAAACAATAATCCCAGAAAAAATAGTTTTGCTGCAACTTCAATGAAAACCTCTGAAGCACCGATTAAAATACTAAGGAAATTTTTTAAAAATTGTGTCAATGTTCTACAATACATTTGATGTTGCCGCAAATGAATGTTTATTTTGTCTGTCAAAAAGAATGTTTAGAAGCACCTTCAATAACACATGCACCTTCATCAAAGCAAGCTGGCGAGCTTTGATCAATGAAGCCAGCAACAAACTAAAATAAAAGCATTGCTTCAGTTTTCATAGTGATAAGAGCACATTTATTTTGCCACAAAAATTTCCTCCTTGCAAGAAAAACATGCATACAGAGGACTCCTGTGTGGGTGATTTTCTGCGTTTCAAATAAACAAATTTGCGTTCAAATATGTTTAATTAAGCGTTTCAGAGATCTTTGACCTGGAAGTATGTACATGACTACTGGGTAGGGTCCTTCATAGTTTTCATGTCATGACTTAGAGGTCATGTCCCTTACTGTAATAATGGGGACCCAAGGGGCACATTCAGTTGTTTGGTTGAGGACTCTAGTTTTCTGGTTAAGTCCCTGTATATGGTAATGGTATCATGGGTAGCAGCATTACAAGATATTCTGCCAATGCCCCTATCCTTAATTATGGGGAGCCCTCCTAACAAAAAAGATTTGTCTGATGGGAACTCTTGGCCCCTACTATGTGGGAGCCCTCTTAAAAAAAAAGAGTCGATTAATGGGAACTCTTGGCCTCTACTATGTGGTTACAAGGTTGAGGACTCTAGTTTTTTGGTTAAGACCCTGTATTATGGTGATGGAATCAGAGCCGGTAACACTGAAAGAACTTTGCTCCACCCCAAATCTTAATTATGGGTAACCCTCCTAAAAAAAGTTGTCGCATGAGAACTCTGGGCTTCTACAAGACCTGCCCTTCACCCACATACCCCATCCAATGATCATAGGTAAATGTGAGCTGAATGAATGCATTTGTCTTTTCAAGTCCATTAAGTATAGATACATGGTTCTATGGTGGGATCTAAGTATTTCTATGCTATGATCAATATTCTAATTTCTTGTGGATGGAGAAAAACCTCACGATATTACTCAGAGGTAAAATCTAGAATATGTTGATACTAGAGTTCACATATGCCGATTCTCCGATTTATGAAACATACAACTGACCAGTTGCTTGAAATTTATGTAAACTTACACCCACCCCACATCAAGAACCACCCCATTCAAAAAATATTGGCACACTATGTACCTAAAGTACTACCACTTACCCAAGTTTCATGTGTCAAGATTGTAGAGTGTAAGATTTCTACACTCATAGGACTATCACCGACACAAATTTCATGGGCTTAGTAAGATTTTCCAGTGTGCAAAGAGTCAAATATTACACATGTATGTATATTGTAATATATTTAACACATTGAATCGTGTACCATGTTTGACACAATCCTAAACTATAAGTGACACAATGAATCCTGTACCATGTGTGACACAATACTGAACTATAAGTGATGCAATGAATACTGTACCTATAAGTGACACAATAATGTACATACATGTGACACAGTGAATACTGAACCTATAAGTGACACACTGAATAATGTACATACATGTGACACAGTGAAAACTGTACCTACGAGTGACATTGAATACTGTACCTATGAAAATGTTGCAGTAGAGTATGAGGAGTCCAAGAGGAATCAATCCAATCAAAAAGAAGAAGTGCTGCAATGAGAAATAAGATTTTGATTAGTCAATACCATATATTCTCCTAAAAAACAACCTAACTAAAAACTGTAGAAACAAATCCATGATTGCATAATCTATTCTCGAGGAGTGTATGTGTCTGTGTGATTTGGATTTTTAATGTGTAGCTTTAACAAATTTTCCGTCATATCGCTATGATGTCAGCAGTGTGGCAATTTATGGCACTGTCTAGCAATGAGGCATCATATCACAGACATGTAGCATCATGTCCCACCCAGACACCAAGATGGCCAGTCCCAATACTAACCTCTTTATGCTAAGTGCCTAGCGAGGCAGCTTTTAGTACCATTTTAAAAAGTTTTTGGCATGACTCAGCCAGGATTCAAACCTACAACCTCTCTCAATGAGGGATTTATATCAGTGCTTATTCTGGACAAAACTGGTTACTACAAGATGGCAACTTTTACTTAGTTCCATGAAGAACAATCATCATTTGCAGACACAAAAACGTTTCCCATCTTTACAGTAAATCTGTACTGAAGTCGTAAAAAAAATATACTGCACAAAACTTAAAATATTATGATCATGCAATAACTGGTGGTGTGTGGCAATTTATATGATCACGTTTACTTCTCTTTCTAAGCAAAAAGGTCTGACCATGATATGGTAAAACAACTATTTCTCCCAACATACTCTTAGCAGTAAAAAATTTAAAATATAGCACAACAGACAGAAAAAATAACTTCAATGGTGACACAAACGAAAAGATCTGACCATGATATGGTAAAACAACTATTTCTCCCGACATACTCTTAGCAGTAAAAAAGTCAAAATATAGCACAACAGACAGAAAAAATAACTTCAACAGTGACACAAAATCCTGGCATCAAGCTTCACCCCACCCCCCTCTCACTGAGCACGTAACCTTTCAATGTGACAAAATCCTAGCATCAAACCCACCTCTCCACAGGATTTTAAAATGTATTTAAATGTAGTGACACCTTTGCTAACATATATGATAATCCCTGTATTGTTCAGTCCTTTTTTGATTTGTAAATGATGACCATTCAAATTATTGTTTTACCATGCTGTAATGCAAATCATCATTGGTGTCATTTTTAAAAAAAAATTACATATACCTTTAAATGGTGATTATTTACTTTATTTAGATTATTATACAGTGATATTAATTCTGGACTGTCATTATTTACATGCCCCAAAATTGCATACAACAAAAAATGTAATATTAAAGTACGAGGACATATTTGGACAACATAAACCTATAGTACTGAATGTTATATACTGTGATGTCATAATGAAAGTACGTTGATGTGATGTGATTATGAATTTTAAAGTAGCTTTAACAATTTTTCAGTCATATCGCTACGATGTCTGCAGTGTGGCAGTTTATGGTGATGTCTAGCACTAGGACATCATGCCGCAGACATGTAGCATGATGTCCAAGCCAGTCACATTATCCTGACACCAGGCTGACCATTCCTAATACCAGCCTCTTAATGCTGAGCATTAGATCATTTTTGTAAGTCTTTGGTATGACTCGACCAGGGATCAAACCCATGACATCCCACATTCGAGGCAGACCCTCTAACCACTAGGCCACTGGAGCGGTAAAAGTACATTGAAAAACATTTTGCAAGACCCTCTTTTTTGCTATGATACACCCAACATACTCTTTTCTTGATCCTCATATTTGCTATGATACACCTAACATACTCTTTTCTTGATCCTTGTATTTGATATGATACACCCAACATACTCTTTTCTTGATCCTCGTATTTGCTATGATACATCCAACATACTCTTTTCTTGACCCTCTAATTTGCTATGATACACCCAACATACTCTTTTCTTGATCCTTGTATTTGATATGATACACCCAACATACTCTTTTCTTGATCCTCTTATTTGCTATGATACATCCAACATACTCTTTCCTTGACCCTCGCATTTGCTATGATACATCCAACATACTCTTTTCTTGATCCTCTTATTTGCTATGATACATCCAACATACTCTTTTCTTGACCCTCTTATTTGCTATGATACACCCAACATACTCTTTTCTTGACCCTCTTATTTGCTATGATACACCCAACATACTCTTTTCTTGATCCTTGTATTTGCTATGATACACCCAACATACTCTTTTCTTGATCCTTGTATTTGCTATGATACACCCAACATACTCTTTCCTTGACCCTCTTATTTGCTATGATACATCCAACATACTCTTTTCTTTACCCTCTTATTTGCTATGATACACCCAACATACTCTTTTCTTGATACTCATATTTGCTATGATACATCCAACATACACTTTCCTTGACCCCTCATATTTGCTATGATACACCCAACATACTCTTTTCTTGACCCCTCATATTTGCTATGATACACCCAACATACTCTTTTCTTGATCCTCATATTTGCTATGATACACCCAACATACTCTTTTCTTGACCCAATTTATTAAATGGCATCAACTGTAAAACTACACAGAGATCAATAATTTTTTGTCCAGATGATTTTTTTAACATATTTAAGGTGTAGAGAATTCAGCAGTTAGGATTGAACAGATTTTGGTTAAACAATATTATTATAAATTTTAGGAACCACAAATAATATTTAATGTTACAGTAAGTACCTTAATATGAGCAAATAAGCCTACATGACCATATGCTTTTTATCACTGGATAACATGTGATCAACCTCAGTTATTTTTGTTACCTTTTATGAATTGCCAGTGTTCTGAATATTTTTCTCTCAAAGGTTGTGAAATTGCTGGAATTTCCTTTAAACAGAAAGTAGCTGGAATTTTCTTCAAGTGAAAGATCTGAACTTTAATGGTTTCTATCTATTCAGCACCACCACTGTGGAGTTTAGGAGATGAACAGAATTGCTAGATTATTCATCAGGTCATTAAAACTTACAATTAAACAGCAAACTAACGCTTTAAAACCGTTCATGCTAAAATTTCTTACCAAATCATTTTTAAAATGATTCCACATGTATTTGGAAGGCACTATAACCATTGTTCTTTTTCCCCCTGAGGACATATATCGCACAGCATCTAAAAAAAATAAGAATAAACCACATATTATAGGCTTCCAATATTATATACTTGCTTACACATGATCAAACTTCATGCCATAAGACCATTCTCTATTGTCACATAAGGTGCCAACAGATCAAGGTCTATGTTGTTTCTTTTAATGACTACTCCTATCAAGCTGCATAGACCCTGATATGCTGGTGCATTATGGGAATGGCAGATCTGAATTTATGAAAACAAGTTAGATCAGACAAACAAAAAAAATGTCAATCAAACCTCATAACATTCATATGCCATTTTTCTATATGCAAATAAACATTTATACACCAAAATTTTACAAACCAAACAGGGATGACATTTTCTCATTGAAAAAGTATTGTTAACTTGACAGCCATATCTTGAAACACTAAATTTTCAGCCAGGCTAATTCATGTCCATTTGATCCCAATGAAATTGTGTTCCTTGTGCCCATATATGTACTTACCACTTTAAGCTTTCATAGGATCACACCTGCACTGCTGCACTGTTGTGGTAATATTTTTCACTTCAAAGTGATAATCATGGTAGAAGCACTATTAGAGTGGTACCTGTTGTAGGACTACCTTAAAACAAAATAGGCTGCACTTTTCAGGATCTGTTCCACCTGCTTGATTCTAGTCTACTGTTGAAGGTTCCATATGGGTGAATGCATATTCCAGCATATTTTTTAGTAATGTTACTACAGTATGCCAATATACTAGGTCCTCTTTCTTATACTGAACTGACAAAACTGTGAAGAAATTCCAGTGCACTTGAAGCTTTGTTGGGGATGTTGATATGTAGGTTCTGCTTAGTAGTTACTTGATTCTGCTCTAAGGCTTGCATGGTACTGAATGAAGTGAAGAGTTTGACCTCCATAGTGTAGGTAAAGTTGTGCTTGGAAAAGTTTTTCTAGTTTAGTTTTTTTCTCATTGATTTTATTTTAAAGACATGAAGATTAAACAAAACTGTCTTATCATAATTAAACTCTAAATTGGCAACTGTTGTTTGCTAAATTGTGAAATAAAAATCAATTTATGTATGTATAAGAACAATAAAATGAATATGCACGTTTTAAGAGCAAGATATAATATCAACTTGTGCATGACACGTCCCTATATTATTTCATGCATACATGTTCAACAGCACTTTAAAAAAAGGCTCAAAATGTCTTCAAAAGTAAATAAACAGTATAAATTGTGTGTGTGTGATTTGGATTTTTAACATAGCTTTAACAATTTTTCAGGGGGCCCTGAGTGGCCGAGTGGTCTAAATCGCTGTTATGGATCACTGCCATCTCACCTCAAGTTCGAGTCTAGGATTCGGCGAATGTGGATATGTGAAAAAGCTTGCCAGTAGCTTCTTGTGGGTCGGTGTTTTTTTCCGGTGATTTCCCGGTTTCTTCCTCCACCATTAATACTGGCCGCCATGAATAGCCTATCGTGTGCTGAAAAATGGCATTAAGCTCAACAACAATTTTTCAGTAACTTCACTACAATGTCTGCAGTATGGCAGTTTACAGTGATATCATGCCGCAGACATGTAGCATGATGTCCCACCCAGTCACATTATTATCCTGACACCAGGCTGACCATTCCTAACACTAACCTCTTAATGCTGTGTGTCAAGTGAGACAGCTGTTATTACCATTTATATAAGTCTTTGCATGACTCAGCCAGAATCAAATCCATGACCTCCCACATCTGAGTTGGTCAACCTAACCACTAGGCCACCAAAGCAGTCAAATAAAACAAAATAATTTGTTCTTAAAGCTGAATTTTCACAAAACAATCCTATATTACCATATGTAATCAATATTCAAATTTCAGTCTGAGATAACCATTAAGTCAAGGTTTTGCAAAAAGTGACCAATAATAATAATGGTGGATGGTTTATATGTTGGGTTGCTTCCTGTAACTTTATTTGAAATGATATCATAAAGATGAGTTCATTTTTTTAAATACTGCACACTGAAATTATACATAAAACATAGTTGTTAATTCAATTTGTGTACGACTCAAGAATATAGTATTTCATGTAAAAATGAATGGCATTTTATGAAACAACACAGAAGGAAACATTTAAAAGGTCTGTTTATTCTTCAACAATGTTCTGAGATGTGTATATATATATATATATATATATATATATATATATATATATATATATATATATATATATATATATATATATACGAGATACTGCTAATTTTAGCTTGAAATAACATGAGGTCAAGATTTTGGAAAAAAGTAACCAAAAACCAGTATTTAAAAAAATGGTGGATGGTGCACTTGTTTCAATGCTTGCTGTGATTTGAATAGATTTCACAAATGAGTTCATCTTTTAATTCTACACACTCAGATTATGCACAAAACATTCCATTTTTATGTATTCTGTAATTCTGACAAAAAATTACCTATGTTGCTTTGTTTACCAAGAGAGACAGTCTCCCGCAAACACCCACCCCCAATCTTTCAGCTTCACGTAAAATACGCGGCGTGACTTACATAATTGCCATGGTTTGATGACAGATAGATGCATGGGTTTTTTACATACTGCCATCATAGTGCCCCTTGCGCCAGGCGACAGGACCTGGCGAATGCAGCTAAAAACCACCATTCTGTCCTTGGTCTGCTTCAAGGTGATAAGGGAAGTAACTCTATGAAAATGGAATCATAGCACAAACAGCGTAATAACCATTACAATTTTTTTTTATTATAATTTTCAAATCCAAATATACTTATTTTTGTCTTAAAAATGATATTTTTTGATAGTATGTCAAATTTAAATAGTTATTACTATTATGAAATAAATGATTTCGATGCACAATTAGATCATTAATCAGACTGTGTTGTACATCGAGGTCATACAGAAACAACATGGACTTGTTAGGATCAATCTTGGGTTCTATGGAGAAACCTCCTTCAATGAGGGATGAGGAGAAAAAGAAAGCAAAAGGTCTTTAACATGCATCTACATTTCTTCGAATTTTGTTCGGGACAGGTTTAGGAGACATTTCGTATCTTAGTAATAGTACAGTCACCTTTATAGTGTCAAATCAGAAGCACATGCCACTGGTACTCATTAAAGCAAAATTCATACATATCATTTTGTGCATTTAGTAAATGATTTACTTAAATTAGATTAAATATAACATTTTGGTTTTAAAATATAATATAACATTCCTTAACCAAAGTCTAATCAATTCTGATTATTCAATGGTATGCACCTTAACTTTTGTTATGGAACGTCCATAAGATAAATATTGATCGCTGTTGACGTTCACATTGGGAGCCATGTACTGAACTTGGTCAAGAAAAGAGCACGTTGAGTCTGATCAGAACAGTGTAGGGTATTGCTAATTTATTTCTAAACATTTGTAGCTTTCATTGTGATGTCACGGTGTTTGACATTCAGTATGGATTGGTTACTAGAAATGCTGAAATACACTCACAAACTGAAAGACACAATTATTTACATATTTTGGATGTATGTATATTGATGTACACCCGATATTTTAATTTCTTTGATAATAATAATAATAATAATAATAATAATAATAATAATAATAATAATAATAATAATAAGCCAAGACAACCAATTTTGATAGGAATTTTATTTACTTTTTACCAATTTCTGGCAAAAAGCCATGTAATTACATCACTTGGTTGCACCACAGGAACCTGACATTTTATCAGTAAAGTATGTAGAAATCTGACAATATGAAATTACCTTATCGGTACTATAAATTAACACAGTGAGTGCAAGCGTGACCCCACCCTTTAGATTCATGCAATGACCGTCTGAGAGTTATGTGTTGGTACATTACTGTATTTTCAATGGATATGTGTAGCTTTTCAGTCTTGGCGATTCTGAAGCAATAAAAGATGTGTGAGAAAAGTCGAACCGAGCAGATGGTTAGGGTCACACTTGAGCATTCCTTATGTTAATTTATACAGTAAAACCTGTTATGAGAGACTGCTCCTGCAGCCAACAAAAAGTGGTCTCAAGACAGTTGTCTCTCATAGCAGGCTTCTACAAAAATACCAGTTTCCATTTTCTATTTTCAGAACAATTTTAAGAAAAATAACCACAATCACTTTACATATATATTATATTTTTTTAATAGTTCTTGCTAAAATACTGTATGCATTCATCTAAAACCAAAATTATATAGCAATAAAGATATACTTCTACATGAATCATTAGGCATGAAATCACATATTTTAAGATATGAAATCATGTGATGTATTCCTTTTCCTTTATAACAACCTAAATTTGTTTTACCAATGTTTTAACCACATTTTTGTGAGTGGTCTGGACTTTTTTCAGTTAAATAATTATTTCTCCTGCCATAAAATTTGTCTCTTTTTGGTTGGAGGTTTGTCCATTGTTTTTAAGGTTCTTGGTGTTAAAATAATTTATGCTCATTTGTAATAGAGAACATAAAGACTTTTTTTTGCTTGGTTTTGGGAAAATAATTGACAAGTCTATACATGTGCATTGCATATCTAACAATGAAATAAAAATAAACAATTATCTCATCCAAAAACAGAAGCATTTACTCAGAGACAAAAGTCAACAGCTTCATTCAATGATGATATACAGGAATTAACTCTATAAATGAAGTCGCAACAACTTGAATAGATGACAGCTTTGTGATTTGAATGAAGTCACTTAACATTGTGGGGAAAGCAACAAACATCACATGTCTTGAACACTATCAATTAAATCTAGCAAATGACCTTATTAACCTCCAGCAATATGGATTAAGTCTAAAGACAAACAATATTTGTGACCACTACATTAACATTGGCACTGCAACAGCAATTCATGACATGTACATTAGCCTGGTTACAGACTGAAGCATTCATCACTGGAAGCAATAATCCTTTTTCTGTTAATATTTTGTTTATGCTTGTTTTTTATCAGAACAATCATTACTAATCAAGTGGTCATTGTAACAATTGATTTCATATAGGTCAGTGGTGTCTGTTCTCAAGATATGGTTGCTTATATGGATGAAGCCAGGAAGCAGGCTAAGTGCAGGAATAATTAGTCTGCTTGCATTGCTCACCCCTATACAAATAGCGGAAAACAATGCAGGGATCATACAAAGCAGAAAAGCAGACAAGGCAAGGATGGTCCTGGCTTTCAAAAACTTGACACCAAAAAAATTACCAACCAGAATATTTTGTTTTTTCAAAAAATGTCACCAGAACAAGTAGTGAATATTTTTTCAATTCTATTAATGTAATAGGCAATGAAAATTGAAAAAAGATCAGATATTTATTACATTGTTGACAACAAGTGACAACAAGTACTACAGAACAATACAGCCATAATATTATAAAATAAATCATTACATGACTGTTTCATAAGGAACTTTAGTTAATGACATTTTAATACCAAAAGCTTATGATCATACTTTGCAATGTAAGATAAGTTACGAATAATGCGACCATCAATTTCATTCATATGTGCCCCCAAAAACCTAATTTGGAATAAAAAGTTGTTTAGTAAACAGTGTTGTATGCCTATATAAGTTACCAATAAGGAAATTGGTGGGATATAAAATGTGGGAAATTGTTATCACATGTAATGGTAGCTTGAGACCACATTTGAACTGTTAAAATAAATTCACACCCATTTTTAGGCATTGTTAATTATAACAAAAATGGGCATTGTTTATTTGTCTTTCAGTTGCTAATGCTTTTACTCACTATAGAACATGATGGTTTGTTTGAAGAATGTCAAAGAGGCTCGAGTCAAACCTTTATTTATTGTGCATTTTCGGCACAGCTGACCAGACTATCAAATGGGGCATGTGGGTGGTGAATAACACACTCTACAGGGAGAAATGGCACGTCCTTTAAGAAATTTATGTGCACTGGACCAAAAAATCTGTTAATATTTAGTGAAGATATGCCACAAAAAAATCCCAATGGTAGGTCCCCATATGCATGTTTTTGGATTCAATCTCCCAGCATGGTTTGTAAAGATTTCTTTTTTTTGCATGACATGCTAGATTAACTGTACAGTATTAAAAAATATATTCAGTAACTATTTCAATTCTTTGTAAATCTTTCCATACCTTTGAAAGTTAAACACATGATGGTTTTTTTTCGATGGAACATATTTGGATTTCTTGGAACTATTGAAATTGAAAGGACTTTTAGAAAATATGAATTCATTCACCATGCTTTATGTGAATTTAATTCTTTTACTCCTGTTTTTTGAGAAATAAATTATTTTCAATTACATAAAACTTGTTTGTTTTGCTATTTCTGGTTGCGCAGTATAAGTCCCTAGAGTCATAACATGGGATTTGGCAAAAGTAAAAGATGAATGAAAAAATTAACAGAATCACAGCCAGTTGTAAATGAATTGATGACTTGTGTCTTGATACATATATCACAGAACATCTCCTTTAATTTTGTATCACATTTCAGCCATGGACGCTCAAGTTTCCAGCTGTTGAGAAATTTTTGGGAACTTTTGACCTGTTCATCATGATTTGGTATTACATTTAAAGCATTACTTAATACTACCATCACTACATGTAGGACTGTCAGGTTCAACATCAGGTTCAGTGGCTGTGTTGTCTGATGAATTTGCACTCAATCTAAAATGTTGTCAATTTGGATAACTTACTCTTAGGATAAATTGATAAACATGCAGCATCTAACTTATCCCATGATAAAGTTGTACTTTTGACAGAATATAATTCTGATTGAGATTTTTTTCATTTGCTTTGTATTTATACACAGCAATTAGTACTTTGAAGGTAGTCAGTTTTCAGCAAACTATTTTATTGGTATATTTAAAATAAACAAAAGAATGATTAGCCATCATTCAATTAATTGTAGCTGTTTCTGTTTTTCGTCTTAGGTATAGTCCAATAGCATGATTGAGCATATCACAGCATACAGTACTCAGCATACAGTACTCAGGCCAGATGTCACCATAGCACTGTAAAGATAGGTTTGTCAATACAACAAAGGATTTGTTTATGTAACAGATTCCAGTGCATGGTATATGCAAGTGTGTGGCTTCCTTTCATGGTCCCTTCAAATATCTCAACTCCAGTTGTATGTACAAATTAAACAGCAAAAATGGCTGTTGCCAAAAAGATTGACAGATATATTTTGTCACCAATAAGGGGAAGAAATTGCAATTTGCAACTTTGACAAAGCGTAGGACAAACTTTGCTAGGAAATAATCAGCATATGCTTAAGTCTGGTTTATGACAGAAGCTAAGAAAACTCTATAAGCATAGCTATAATATTCAGATAACAGTAGCCAGTGTATTTTTTATTAAATGTTCTTTTATTAAGAATGGTATAAGCAGTCATTTCTTAAAGAGATTAAATAAAATTCAGTGAAGAGTATCCTCATTTTTGCTATGTGGATGTTCATAGCAGTGTCAAAATGCATATTTTGCCAAGACATCTTGGTCGATGGTCCCATTCTGCAGGTGATTGCTCATACCAGAGCATTTATATAATAAAATCATTCCATGCATTACGATTGTGGTAAAAAATGACAGGTGAGATCGATCATGGCAGAGGTTGCTCATAGCAGATTTTACTTTAGTACCAATAAGGTGATTTCATGTTGTCAGAGATTTCATCACACTTCATTTTGCTTGACTGGACAGGTATACTAAATCACATATATGTCAGAACTTAAAATATCAAAGTGAGATTATGATTGTTAGAAGCCAAAATGTGTATTCACATGTTTTTGGTGGAAATATAAAAAACTTACTTGTTCAATGAAAATAAAGATGCAAATAACAAACAAAACGAGGTGAAAGATGTCTAATCAATTATGACCACAGTTGCACAATGTGAGCTTAATATTTAAATAGAAAGCTATGATCCGAAGGAAAAAAATAATGCAGAGTGACAAAATATCTCATGAATGAGATGATCCATTCTAACACAGTATTATAGAGCAGGTCCTGTATCAGAATGGGTTATGGGGGTAACCTGTGGTAATTTTGTCAGATAGTATGATTTTATCCTTTGAAGTATTACTTTTTTTCAACATCAGGTTTGCATTGAGCATTTGTGATATGACCAAGTGACTTCATTACACAAACAGAGCTATAAATAGAAAAATGTTAAATGCTATAAAAATTTCTAAAATCAAATTGTTTGGGTGCTTTTTTATCAGTATTCAAATACATAGAAATCGTACAACATCTGTTGTTTTTAGTACAAAATATGTGTTTGTTTTTGTATGTATTTTTTGTTTTTGCATGTTTCAGTGTTTCCAATAGCCAAATATGGATTGTCCCAAAATATCCACATATTTTAACATTGATTTTTCCATACACTAGGATGTGTAAGTAATGATCATCCAATGGAATATGGATTATGAGGATTCAAGTAAAGTGAATATAGTAATTACCATTTAAAGGTCAAATTCTAAAAAATTATTGAAATAATAAGTGTTCAATGCATATATGGCAATCACTTTTACTAAAGGCCATTCAATAAGTGATAGTATCACCAATACCCAAACAGGTTTCAGTTTGATGATGGCAGTATTTCAAATCACTTTCCCTTATCACTTAATGATATGTACAACAATGGTAATTTGCACATATGTACACAATTTAATTTATCCATTGTCCTGTATAGGCCTCGATGTAAGACATCAACCCTGATATTTATGTTACTGCATAAATAACAGCATTTTGTAGTGTATTCTCCGGTTGACTGACTGGGGTATGAGAGACCAAATGTTATGGAATATCTCACACACTTATCAGCCCAAATAAATGCTTTTCTATAAATTAAAGTTGTATTGCTTTTATCAGGCTTTGCTTACTATGATGTCCTATTTTCTTTAATAAATTCGAATTCTGACAGAAACAAATGCTTGTTTCCAAGTTCTGTTGACCTACATTTCAGTTGGCTGGAATGTGATGGAGGCATGGAATGCTGAAATGGGATAAAGTTGAAGTATGTTTTTTTAATGAAACGAATAAAAATGTACTAATAAAGTGTTGAAATACTGGATCTCGCCAGCAGGTTGATCTTGTCCCAAAATATCCAAACTTGTTTCCAAGTTCTGCTGACCTGCATTTCAGTTGGCTGGAATCTGATGGAAGCATGGAATGCTGAAATGGGATAAAGTTGGAATCTGATGGAATCTGGAAATGCTGAAATCAGTTAAAAAGATGATAAGTGTAAATGTAGCTTTTATGTTTTTACACACAAAGAGAAATGAACCCTGAACAAAACAATTTACTAGGCAAAGACTGAAAAATTTTCTGACAGTATGTGTATAACTTCCTTCGTACACAAGGCACTTTATCTACTCTTTAAAAGTTTAATCTACATGATTAAACAGCAGTACAAATTGCGACATAAGTATAAATCATTATAAAGTGAATTATGTCAAGAAGTGAACAGAAAGTTCTTTCTTTAGAAGATAGAGTAAAACATAATTCAGCTCAGGAGAGTGCTGAAAATGTTGATGTTTGAAAGACTCAACAGCATAATAGGCAAGGAGAATATTCTGCAGCAAAATGGAATAAATTGAAAGAGAATGATTCTGAATGACAAGAATTAATGGAGAATGATCTTATAACAAATAAGGTTGAACTTGCAGACTTATTTGTGAAAACGCATAATATTCTTAAAAATCACAAAAGGAAAGCTGAAGACAACATCACAGAAACAAAACTAGATATTTATTGCATGCTTAATAATTAAGAACTATTAACATATATTCTCTTGAAATAGTCTATCCTTAAGACAAGAAGAACCTTTTGATAATTATTGCACTTTTAAATGAACATATTAAATGTTTTGAATTCCATATAACCTTATTCCACACACATGTATACTTTTTACAAATACAGTCACCCTCTTGAAAGGTCAACAATCTCATAAGACTTCTTTTCCAGTTCGTAAGGGGTGGCCTTATAAGAGGGGGACCATATCCAGCATATAATTGCTGTTCTAAACTTTTAACAGTCTTTAGTCAAAAACTGTCAATGAACTTTTTGTGCTTCTATTCAGGTTTTAGCAGACATACTAATTACATTGATTATTCTATTATAATTATGGACTATCACCAATTTAATTAGTGTGATTTGTTGTCCAAATTGGGTTTTTGGGGATTAGATTATAAGAAACCACTCAGCCTATTTTATTGTAATAGGCCCAGTCGTGCAGTTCTCATAGCTGATTGTAGGCAAAGTCTAACTTTAAGCTTGTCCACCTTGGGTTTTCCAAAGGCATCACTGCCTTTATCCAGCCTGAAGTCATTGTATCCATCTCTAAACAACTAGTTTATTCTGATTCCCCATTCTTGATTTGAAAAAGGCAGTATTTTCATCTTGTGTATAACCCCAGCCTAGCTGGTCTTACTTCCAGCTGACAAATAGCTCTAATGGTCATAGTACACAATTTTACTTTATATTCTCTACATGTGTTTCTCAGTACTGAACTTTCCACTGTGTGACAATCAATACAAATCATATATTAATATAAACACCTTCAAAGATGACTGCACGGTGAAGTTGTTGTCAAAGGTTCACTGGCAGTTTTTTAAAAGGCTTGACTGTCAACAAACTCGTGTGCAATGGAACACAGATTTCATTTCAGGATCATCACCAAGACCTTATTACTCACTGTACACCGTCACCGAAACAAACAACACCATACAAACACACCATAAGCTCATATTCTAAGGAACAAACAATTGCCTTTAAATCCATAATGGGAATACCTAAATCCAACTCTTGTTATCACCACAAAATGGAGACAGGAAAAAGGCTCTAAAAATAGACTGGGACTATATTCATGGTGAATTATTAATGGTGGCCTGATTCCTAGTGATGGGGTAATAATGGTGAGAAGCCAGTACAGCAAACCTCAAACTTGCTTTAGGAGGTTGATGACTACAGAATAGGATAGTTTGATTTAAGCAACTCCTTTTCACTTCTTGATTTGCTAAATGAATACCTTGTTGGCACATTTTCAATTGGACTTTATGTCTTACTGAAACAATCCTAAAACGTTCAAGTTATGGACTGGAAATGTGATGAAATATGGATGCTGAATTTCACATTTGATTTTGTGGAGTTCATCAGTATCTCGGACATTTTAACTGCCCAATATTTTTCACATAAATTTGCTTGCATTAACAAGCTGTTGCATGTATAGCCTTTTCTAGAAACGGCAGCCAATAGATGAAAACATGTTAAAACGAAAGGAAAAAAGCTGCTTAAAAGGTTAAATACTTTGAGCTCAGTGGGTTGAGAACTGTAATTTCTGAAAAAGTACTGGAGTTGAGTTTGATCTATGTGTACTATGCAAACTATTTAGTTAAACATATTTGCTTATCACTGCATCAACCTCAGATCTGAACTATCAAAATGCATATTTTCAAATGTCTGTAATAGCAATATTTGATGTGTTGAACCTCAATGAAAATTGTTGTGGGGCTTAGCGCCATTTTTCAGCACACAATAGGCTATACATGGCAGCCAGTATTAATGGTGGAGGAAGAAATTTGCAGAAAGAACCACTGACACACGAGAAACTACTGGCAAGCTTTCTCACATATAGAGGTGAGATGGCAGTGATTCATAAGGGAGAGCATTTTAGACCACTAGACCACTTGGGGGCCACTAGAAAATTGGTTTAACTTGCAGCAATATATCAACCATCTTACTGATAAAAGTCTTGTACTGTTGGTAGGTCTTGAGCAGTTTTAAATCTTGCAATTTATCTCATTGCTTCCCATCGCATGCAGATTTGTTCTCTGTGATATGATTTCTTGCTCAGCTGGCAGCTGGCTGTGATGAAGTTTGAGTATACCCGCTTTTTCATTTTTATGCTACTGCATCCAATATTCAAGATGTGTCGCATTTGTGGCAGTCAGTGATTTTTTTTCTAAATTATGGGTTCGACAAGTACTGGTTAATTTAAGGTGACTTTTGATGGGAGACACTTTAAGAGAATGTCCAGTTACTGTAGTAACTGAGAAATACAATGACCATAAGTTGTATTAGTACTAAAGTGCACTAAAATTAATTGGGAAGTGTTATGTAAAGGCAACATATTTTTTTTTAACTTTTCAAAATTAATTAAAAATTTAATTAAGAACTTTGTGTAAGTTGTAGTAGATCCATTAGATGATTAGATGATTGTGATTCATTATAGTCATTCTTATGTTATTTTACATGGTTTATTTATTTTGACCTCAATGCCTATAAACTTTAATTGTATGCCCTTTATTTAGAAAGCATCTTTTGAAGGAAGGAGAAGTTTCATTATCTTGCTTTTATACTACTCAGTGTGATCATTACATTTACAAGTATAGTGTTCCACAAAATTGGAGAGTTTTTTAAAATATGTTTTGTCTTCCAAAACGTTTATTGATTCACTGAATATAGGCATATGTTGGTGGCAAAGTTGCTGTGGTAAATCCCTTGACCCCTGCACCTAAAGATGCCACTGACTACTGATCTAAGAACCCACACAAGCAAACTCAGGAGTTTGACAAGACACTTGTTTAAATTGTGAAGCAGCTGATTTGTTGACACTTTGCTGTGCATAATTTATGATTGAAAGTCAACAAAAGAAAAAAAAACTAATGGATCTGGATATGGTATATATTGAATTTGGTCACTTACATAAATACATGCAAGGAAGATCTCAGAATATCTTTACTGTCAATACATTGTCTTTCAGCTGTTAGACTTGATGTCTATGTGAACTAACAGCATGCTTATATGTGGGTCATTCAGTCAAATTGACACATGACATCAGCAGTTCTCCAAAATGTTTAGGTGCATCATACAAAAATACAGAATCTCTTTCCCTGTGTCCATAACATGATTTGCTTACACAGTTATGACATTTTTTCTGGAGATTTTGGATAAAGTAGACTTATTTTGGATGTTTTTTTCAAATTTCCTATGCAGAATAGGATATCCACCCTGAACCCTTAAACAACAAGTTGTTCTCCCCGTTTTTACATTTATCTAATATGATTTGTGGCAGATTGCCAGTCATGTGAGGTAAATACAAAAAAGGGTTGAGAACTACTGGTTTGACTACTGTAAAACCATAAACCTGTAAGGTGATAATTGGGGTCCACCTATGGAAATCTTACACAACATGTGCAGTATTCAGACTGGTCAGTTTTATGTCTATTATACAGGTTGTACAAGATGAGAGTCCGTTGGAGTGAATCCTGACATATTGTATTGATAATTTGTCCATATTGATAATTAAGATGTGAAAAGGGAATACAAAATTATACTTACCTTGTATAAGTTACTTTAATCTTTAGCGGTTGTGAAAAATTATTAGTTGTTTGTCTATTTATTCTTAATTGAAAATTCATCTTAGCTGTCATATATATCATGCACACACACACACACACACACACATACATATATATATATATATATATATATATATATATATATATATATATATATATATATATATATATATATATATATATACACACACAAATCTGTCAGTTTAAAAAAAACACCTTGACAGCACCCACTCAATATTTGCAAATTAATATAGGGCAACTAACTAAAAAATAAAATATATGCCCCAATCCCACCAACTTCTTGCCATTATTTGACCTTGTCAGCATTTTCAGCTAATGATAAGATATTGGTGTAAAGGAGGCATTCCAAAATTGGTACTCATATATGATTTAGATACTTTACTCACCATTTAATAGCTACTTTTATGTGAAACCTCTCTGTTGCTTGGTACCATGTGTACTTGGATGGATTTTAAAATCTACTCTTCCTGTGTGTATGCAGTATATACTAAATTAAGTTGCGGTTCTTCATTTCTCAGGTAGAACAATAACCATAAGTCAGAACTAACTGTAGCATATTTACAATATAACACACAGGAAGCTTAGCATCAAAATGCAGTATAATCAAGTACAAAGCAAGAGATAATCTTTGTGCAAAATGGTACATGATCTATAAAGTATTTTTTAAGTTGTACTTGAGGCACAAGTTTAGAATGTCTCCTTAAACCTATGTGATCAGTAACTGATCATGATGATAGAATCAAACAAACGTTAGCACAGAATAGGCAAGTAAGAATATTTTAGTTACCATGAACTAGTCTCGATTTATAGAAAGGGAGTAGTTGTTGTTAGTAATTTCTTTTGTATCTTGTGGTTATTAAGAATGGCATGTTGTTGTTGTTGTTCTGGGGCTTAACACCATTTTTCAGCACACGATAGGCTATACATGGCAGCCAGTATTAATTTGTGGAGGAAGAAACCGAAAAACAGAAAAACATCGGAAAGAACTACCGACCCACGAGAAGCCACTGGCAAGCTTTCTCACATATCTACATTCTTAGATTTGAACCCACGAAGACAGAGGTGAGATGGCAGTGATCTGTAATGGAGAGAGCTTTAGACCACTCCTCCACTCGGGGCCTCTAAGAATGTCATGGGAACAGATGATAAGTCTATGTTTGCCTATAATTCCCATACTGAAAATACAACTAAGATGTCAGTATCACTGACTGACAGAGTAAAGATGAAAAGACCATCAACTTGATATACATAACTATAATGTATTTTAGGTTGTGTATGATGAATTGTATTGATATGTGACAAAGGTGTATTGTTTCACTCTTGGGGTTATTACAGATTAGCTGGCTCTGTTGATACAGTTATGAATTTGATAAGTGTTAAATTAGAAATACTTAAAATACAGAGATTTAAATTTGTTTCAGCATAGGGTGCATTGGTACATGTATGAGAGGTCAATATTGAGTAGTTGAAGTAAATGTATGCAGAATTTATTATAAATTTGACAACACCTATCTATAGATCCTATGCATTATCCTTAAATAGAATATATACACATGCACAAGCAAATTAGCTAAGATATATCTTGTTTATACCACATTATACCTAATAGCTTACTAGGGACCAGTAACACAATGTTCTGAGGCAAGGGACTGACACTTTTTTGTTCAATTTCCTTCTGTCAGTAGCTGGAAAAACTCCTTGGTCTGATTTAAAGCAAATAACACTGTATTATAGCCATAATATTTGGAAAAAGGCAAATAACACTTTATTATAGCCATGATATTTGGAAAAAAGCAAATAACACTGTATTATGGCCATGATATTTGGAAAAAAGCAAATAACATTGTATTATAGCCATGATATTTGGAAAAAAGCAAATAACACTGTATTATAGCCATGATATTTGGAAAAAAGCAAATAACACTGTATTATAGCCATGATATTTGGAAAAAAGCAAATAACACTGTATTATAGCCATGATATTCGGAAAAAGCAAATAACACTGTATTATAGCCATGATATTGGGGAAAAAGCAAATAACACTGTATTATAGCCATGATATTTGGAAAAAGCAAATAACATTGTATTATAGCCATGATATTTGGAAAAAGCAAATAACACTGTATTATAGCCATGATATTCGGAAAAAAAGCAAATAACACTGTATTATAGCCATGATATTTGGAAAAAAGCAAATAACACTGTATTATAGCCATGATATTTGGAAAAAAGCAAATAACACTATTATAGCAATGATATTTGGAAAAAAAGCAAATAACTGTATTATAGCCATGATATAGGGGAAAAAGCAAATAACATTGTATTATAGCCATAATATTTGGAAAAAAGCAAAAAACACTTTATTATAGCCATGATATTTGGAAAAAAGCAAATAACACTGTATTATAGACATGATATTTGGAAAAAAGCAAATAACACTATTATAGCCATGATATTTGGAAAAAAGCAAATAACACTATTATAGCCATGATATTTGGAAAAAAGCAAATAACACTGTATTATAGCCATGATATTTGGAAAAAAGCAAATAACACTGTATTATAGCCATGATATTCGGAAAAAAGCAAATAACACTGTATTATAGCCATGATATTCGGAAAAAAGCAAATAACTGTATTATAGCCGTGATATTTGGAAAAAAGCAAATAACATTGTATTATAGCCATGATATTTGGAAAAAAGCAAATAACTGTATTATAGCCATGATATTCGGAAAAAAGCAAATAACACTATTATAGCCATGATATTTGGAAAAAAGCAAAAAAAACTGTATTATAGCCATGATATTTGGAAAAAAGCAAATAACTGTATTATAGCAATGATATTTGGAAAAAAAGCAAATAACTGTATTATAGCCATGATATTGGGGAAAAAGCAAATAACATTGTATTATAGCCATGATATTTGGAAAAAAGCAAAAAACACTATTATAGCCATGATATTGGGGTAAAAGCAAATAACATTGTATTATAGCCATGATATTTGGAAAAAAGCAAATAACACTGTATTATAGCCATGATATTTGGAAAAAATACAATGTAGTAATTATCTTGAGATGAAAAAATAATATTTTAGCTCAAAAGAAAATCTGATCCCACCTCCTCTTCAACCACCCGAAAAATGGATTGTACATTATACCAGATTAATTTGCTGTGTGTGTGGTTATTTATATGTACCGATAAGCTGTAATGGAAAGATTTTGTTTATTCTATAGCTGACACTGCAAACAAATATGCTAACACTGACTATTTAGTAGCTAGATTACTGATGTAATAGGCAGTGAAAACTTTGATTTGGATGCCAACATGTGAATTATATTTTTATCAGACAAGGCCTGTAAATAGAAAGCACAGTTTCTCAACAAAGGAGAAAATATTTTGTGGATATGAGAAATTATGTAAAGGTTAGACAGAAAACATCTGTGCTCCTGAAAATCATGGGATGATTTGCAGTTTTACAAAGAAATTCTTGTAATTGACACATTTACATGCACTAGAAGTAGCTACAACCACTTCGGGGCCAGGTGGTTAGAGTGTCCACTCACATGCAGGTTTTACCGGGTTCAAATCCCAGCCAGGTCATACCAAACTCTTAAAATCATGGTACTAACAGCTGCCTCACTTGGCACTCTGCATTAAGAGAGTAGTGTTAGGACTGGTTGGCCTGGGGTCAGGATAATGTATCTAGGTGTGCCATCATACTACATGCCTGTGACATGATGTCACAGTGCTAGACATCACTATAAATGGCCACACTGCAGACATCATAGCAATATGATGGAACAAGTTTTAAAGCTATATTAAAAATCCAAATCACACACACAAACACACACACAGAAGTAACTAAAACATTGGGGTTTTTTTTGGAGGTTTTTATTTATATATCTCAAACATTTTTCAAAAGTTGTTTTTGGCTTGAATATCTTTATAAAAAAATTCCATGTGACACACCATTAGCATATGTGGCATATGTCAAATTTGTGATTTAAGAATTTTAAATGTAATTATATTTTTGTAACATTCACCATTAATTTGTGACAGATATAAGTATCTAGTATTAAAAAAGTTAACATTTTAATTTTTTTAAATACAGAATACACTATTAAAAGTTCTAACAAGATTACTTGGAAAGTTCCTTACAACCTTTAATGACAGAAATTATTGATTTACTGGTACAGTGCAAAAGTAGTGTTTTTTACCACTGGAAATAAATAATTGGTACCTCTCACCTCTGCTTAAAAGCACCTGGATTTTAGAGTGTGTTCTTTGCTCAACAGCTAAATTGTTCATAACCTATATCTTTGTCATGTTATACTCTTGCATATATAAGCAGGTGACTGATGCATTATTTTGCATCTATGTGTAAATTTTTTTTACACTATTTTGTCTATTGATTTTTTTGCATCTACAGGTAATTTTCTTTACACTATTATGTCTATTTATCAGCAATAAATTTATTGACAGGTTCAAAGAAAAAAAATGTTCAGAACATGTCATATACCCCACATATAATATGATCACTATTTTTTTATGGACTGGGAAAGAATCATTTTATTCAAAGTGTAAAAAGAAAGGAAGCATAACATTAGTAATATTAATCAGCAGGAATTACTTTAGGCAGTCATACTTGAGCAGGGGAAGCCAAGGCACTCCAAAATGAGAAATAGATCATTGTCTAGCCTGGAAATGATAAAAGTTTGAGATCAAGTCTGAGACTGAGTTTTCATGCTTATTTATTAAATATAAAATGCTGAGTCAGCTTCACTTGGTTGACTCAAAGTCTCAAGCCCATAAGCTGACTCAAAGGTCCAGTGGCTTAACTGGTTAGAATGTCTGTTTCTGATGTGAGAGGTCATGGATTCTAATCCTGGCATACCAAAGACTTATATAAATGGTACTAGCAGCTGCCTCACACTCAACATTAAGAGGTTAGTTTTGATACTGGCTGTCCTGGTGTCAGGAAGTGATTTGGTATGACATGATACATGCCCAGTGCTAACTGCCACATTGCAGGCATCTTAGCTATATCACTAGAAAATTGTTAAAGCTATATTAAAATTCTAAATATGACACACGCAAACACATACACACATAAACTCAAACATTTTGTCATCTTCCTACCTGCTGGCACATTTTGTGATATGGGTCTGTAGGCTGCTTGTTATATACCTGTCAGAATTAATAACTCGATACAAAATTAATAGTTATTAATTTAAATTATTTCAGCACAACAAGCTCTAGTTGAGAAACAGCAAGAAGCAGAGAAAAAGAAACTTGAAGATTTTAGAAATAAGGTAACCTTTTCTCACTGTCCCTTTTTCTCTTATTTTTTTATCATTTGTTTGGTCATTTAAGGCCTAGTATTTTTCTTGCTGTCATCAGGGCTGATTAGATTATGGGGTTTTATTGCCCACTTGTCCAGGATAAGTGGTTTAAGAAAATTAACTTGTCCCACTTTTCTTTTCACTTGTCCCAAAATTGTAATCACTTGCGAAGATTTAATGAGATGTATGCACTTAAACCCATATATATATATATATATATATATATATATATATATATATATATATATATATACAAAATATTGTGCAACATTTTACTAAATCGGATGTATGTTTCAACTGAGCTGGATTGGAAAGAAAAGGTAGATGTATGTTTCTGCTTCCAATACCAGCACTCAGTATAGCTAATTTGAAGTCCTCAGCCTCTGAATAATTTGCTGAAATGTTCTTTAGAATTTGTTAAGTTTCTTGTTTTATGAATTTCTTAATGAAGTCTTGATTAAGTTTGGTAAACTAAATCCTCTTTCATATTCAGCAGTGGATGGGCTTATAATAAAAATGATTTCTAAAAGTTTGCATAAAAGAATAAGAGATGGTGAAGTGTTCACAAAGGGTGTTTCAATAATTTTAAAATGTGGATCTGGTGACAGTTTGTATTGGCTCATTGTTGCTGTGAACTCTATTACTGCTGATGAATTGCAGGATGGTTCTCCTTTTTAAAAAATAACCTTAATTTGATTGAGGAAAATTCTGCAAATCTTCAAACCACATTTCAACAGAGCTGTCCTCTCATGAGGAGAATGCATGTAGACACTGACAAATACTTGCAAAGCTTTTATTTACATTCAAAATGGATGGTACATCCTAAGCTTTTAATTACATTTAGATTTGGTGGTATTTGCAAAGCTTTTAATCACATATAGAATGAGTGGTACAGTGAAACTCCAAAACCAAACAGCCTTGGAACAGATATTTTTTCCGATTTTGAGAAGTTTTTAGTGTATCGAGGTTTTTGCAGATGAGAAAAGAAAGCTCTTTCTGACTGCTTATATGTGTGTGAGAGAGAGAGAGCATCAGTATTTGTGTGAAAATGCACAAATTTAAGAAAGCTGTTATTTTTTTTTTTTTTTTAATACATGCATTTAATGCAGAATATATGTTCCAACCAAAAATGGTATCCTTTCACATGGATATATACAGTTGCTCCTTATAGAAACACTATCCTTGTCACAAGAAACATCTGAGGAATTAATGCCAGTACTTTAATAAGTCCATTGGAATTATAAAATGTTAGTCCAAAATGTGTAAATATTCTTTGTAATTCATAATGTTAACACTTTAAGAGCCATACTTGAAAAAGGCAGAGCACTGTCTGTTGCATCTTACATGGATCTTTAAATAATGTAGCTGGTGTTAATGGCTCAATTTCTTGTGTCATAGGCAAGTAACAGCCATCCTTTGCAATTGTGAAAGTTTATAATCTCTTATAGCAGCCATCTTGAAAATCTTAACGCCTAATGAACTAAAAGTCATATTGACATTGGGTTCCACTAGAAGACTAGTTATCATGTCTAGCTGGTTGTAAATCAAAATGGTGTCACTCAGACATCAATAAACTAGCTTAAAATGCAATGTCCGGCATGGCTCCTGATTGTTTCCAAAGAAAATATATTTTAAAATGTACTGAACATGAAAAAAATCACGAAAACAAACTAAAACCAATATGAAGATATATTTATTCACAGTTAATCTTGGCACGATTATTATCACTAACATGCCAACCCAACCCACCCACCCTTTTGCCTTTATGTCGATCCATTACAGTAGTGGACCCAGGCTTGTATGACATATACATCCTGGAAAATTTCTACAGATGATGTCAATTTGCCATCAGGCTTGGACATAACTGCTAATGGCAATTCACCAAAGTTTTTTAATAAAATTTGACCAAACATGATTAAAAAACAAAGCAAACATTTTTTATGTGCCAATTTCCAGCTATTAAAGTAAGGGAAGTAACCTGTCTGGATTATTTGAATCAGGTTTATGGTTGTGCAGGTTTGTCTCCATTATACCTGCAGATAAAAAAAAATTAAAATAGATTTTAAAATGAATAGCACATGATATAAATCAGGAAACTAATACATCTTTGGTTAAACTGAATAACCTGTATAAAAAAGAAATACAACAAGAAATGCCCAAAGTAGATATAAATCAGAGAGATGATTTGTTGGAAATGAAAGGAGTGTGTGCAGTACTGCTAATAGTCTTATTGTCTACTTGGCTTACCTTAGAGTAGATACAGCTCCAGTAATCCAAGTTGTTGCTTTTTGCCAATCAACCACTCTGGTGGACTAAGTGGTTAGAGCTTTTGCCTTGGACGCAGGATGTTGTGGGTTCAAACCCAAACTGAGTCATATGAGAGACTTATAAAAATAGTACTAGCAGCTTCCTTGCTTGGCACTCTCCATTAAGAAGTTAGTGTTAAGACTTGTTGGCCTGGTGCTGATAATGTGACTGGGTGGGACATGATGCTACATGTCTGTGGCATGTTCACCCAGTGTTAGACATCACTATAAACTGCCACACACACCTTTTTAACATACATTATTAATATTTGTCAAGAAACTTTACATTCAGTGGCAAACAAAACCTAACCGAAACCACTATTGTGTTTGTGAGGTTTAATGCTATTTTTTCAGCACAAGATAAGCTATACATGGCAGCCAGCAGAAATGGTGGCGGAAGAACGAGGGAAAACCCCCGAAAGAACCACCCACTCAAGAGAAGCTACTGGCAAGCTTTGTCACATACCCACATTGGCCAAAACCGAGACTCAAACCACTTCAGACAGAGGCAAGATGGCAGTCATCCATAATTATAGTGCTTTAGACCACTTGGCCAAGCAAGGAAACTCCAAAGCTGCTGAAGAATTGCTATCTTAAAGTGCCTGAACCATTTGTTGTTTTGGAGCATATGCATGAGTTTTTTATATTGAGTACAATTATTTGCGGATTTGTTGAAAATTATTTTGTATAATTTTTTTAAATGTGCTAAACTTGTACTGAGAGCACAATCTAATTTTTTTAAATGTGCTAAACTTGTACTGAGAGCACAATCTAATTGAAATAAGCTCTCCAATGTCCTGGGTGAGGATCTGACAATGACCACTTAGGGTCATGTTTTGGTGTCATTTGAGTTAGCCAATGGAAATGCAGCTATTAGAAATTTTAAAGTGAATCAAATCAGTAGGCACATACTGATGCTCTTCAGCTATACTGCTCAGTCTCCCAAATGTGAATATATAAGACTTCATCTGACTGGCTAATAAATTAGTGATTATATTAATAGACATAGGTCACCAGGACATGACCTCTAAGCAGTCACTGTCAACTCTTCACATTAGGACACTGGAGACATGATTGTAATCAGATTGCTAAGAGCAAAGAAACCCATCACCTTAAAAAAAAAGAACTGGTGAGAAATTTGAAAGTAGATCTGGGCTGATAGTGAGATTTGAATCCACACCATTTTGGTCATGGGTCCCATACCTTAACCACAGACCTAACATGGCAAGCTTAAATGAGATAATGCAATTTTTTTTAGCATGGGGCTATGACCATTTCTAAACTGTGGACAGAGCAATTGTTAATGATGAAAGGACATGACTGTAAGTTGTAGTGATTATAGCAAAATCTTGTGCATACATATAGGTTTTATTTGTATATATTAAGATTGCATAGTATCTATAAATGACTATGACCAAATTATTTCTACTAATATTAGAAGTAAATATGATGACAAGCTTGGGGTAGTTCCTCATTGGCTGGTAAGGTCAGGTGGGTTCTTTTACAATGTGGGGTATTTGCAAATTGTCATGTATGAGTAGTAGTGAAGTGAGTTTTCATATCTTATGCTTGTTTATAAGTATGTGGACCTGGAAAGTTTTAGTCAGTTTGTTTTTTATGTTCTTATTCTAATGTTACTCTTTTATATTGTGGTTAGATATTATTTGAGAGGAAAGATTTATTTAGAATATTCATTGGAACTACAAAATGTTCACTGTACTAAAATATTTATTCTGTGACTATTTTGACTTACTCAAAGGAGTTTTCTACAGTGCCATTTTGATTGATTAGGACTGTTTGCAGACCAGTGCATTCGCGGGTCTGAAATTCTTTTGGAACGTTTAAATTTTTTTACTGTTTAGAACTTTCTAGGACTATTTTGGATTCAATTCATAATAGTGTAAGTTCCTGTTACATTTTTATTTTAAAACTTTGATAATTAAATTCTTTTAAGTTTTTCAAAAACCTCTTCCTTTTGCTTCTTTCTGTTACTTCATTTCTGACCAGAGTTGTAACACCTAACAACTGTTGAACCACAGAAAACCAAACTTTGTGCCCTAATTGAAAACAATTACTCGAAGAAAAGAATCATTAATGTTGTATGCTAAACTTTTTAATGTTGGGAAATATTTAATCTAGAAAGAAACAGTTTAAGCACTCAAGGTATTAATTCAACTCCCATAGTAAACATATGGAAACACTATCATATTCAAAATTCAATAACTTAAAATTAATGGGTGTTGATAATCAGACCTATATTTCTCCATGCACAACTATCCTTGGTGCAAGTATCTGTTTAGAGAACACCATATGACACATGCCATTTTTTTATCTACATGTGCATGAAACACATTATTGATTCTGCACCAAATGAATCAGGTGCTACTTTCATTATTGAATACTCCTAAGTCAAGTCTATAAAAATACTAAAATTATTGTTGTTGTTGTTGGGCTTAACGCCATTTTTCAGCACACGATAGGCTATTCATGGCGGCCAGTATTAATGGCGGAGGAAGAAACCGGAAAGAACCACCGACACACGAGAAGCTACTGGCAAGCTTTTTCACATATCCACATTCGCCGAATCCTAGACTCGAACCCATGTAGACAGAGGTGAGATGGCAGTGATCCGTAACGGACAGCGCTTTAGACCACTCGGCCACTCGTGGGCCCCATACTAAAATTGCATGAACAGAATTTTCCCAATATTATTTTTAAATTACAGATAAGATATGTTCTCAAAAGATATTTCAATTAAAATTTTACTTTTTATTATTGACCAATTATGGACTACCAGACCGGTATATATATATATATATATATATATATATATATATATATATATATATATATATATATATATATATATATATATATATATATATATATATCCTCTATTTTTTTGTTCACCCATTACTAGACTGGTTCACATTTCTTCCATATAATTAGTACAGTGTGTCCATAAATGATTACTTCCAGCCCTGCTGGGATAATAGTTTGATGGAGATAATTCCCTTGGATCTATTAATTGTACTTCCAGCCTTACCAAGATAATATTTTGATAGAGTTAGGTCCCTTTTATCTGACTATCATTCATAAGCAGTTATTTCTGGACTGTCAGTGAATGGGATGACATCAGTGTTGTGGTATAGTGAGTTAATAATTTGACAAAACACAATAAAATTAGTTCTTTACTGCAAATATATGACACAATTTTTTTTTTCATATCTTAGTCTTGTTTTATTTCTTTTACTTATACATTTATATTTATTCGGAATAAATATAAATGAAACTATGAGTAAAAGAAGTAAAACAAGACTGAGATATGATTAAAAAAAATTTGTGTCATATATTTGCAGTAAAGAACTAATATTATTGTGTTAATAATTCCATCCACAAATGTCAGGTTGCTTCAGACATTACAATAAATGTATGTGAATGTCATCAGTTGTGGTTGATCTGGATTTTCTTTTTAGATTCATAAGTGGATACAACAGTTTGTCAAAGATGGATCTTTACAGAAGAAAAAGTTTGAACCAATGGAAAAAGTCTACAGGACCATTCTGTAAGTTATTTTCCAATAAGTGTGATGGATGTTTGGAAACAAACGCTAGTTTGTTTTTTTTTATAATTCTGTTCATTAAAGTCATAAAAGTGCACCGTGTTATAAGTGTGGGAGCCTTATACCAGAGATTCACACATTTTTATGAAAGTCAGATGACTGTAATAGTTGTCTTCAGAAATTGGAGTTTGCCACAAACATAGTATCCCAAACTTGATTAAAATGAAAATAAAAAAGTTAAAATATGGAAACTTATAAATCAGTTGCATTATATTTAACTTTTGTTTTCTTTTTATCTTTCCTGGCACCTTAAACCATGTTCTGATAATTGAAATTATTATCAAAAAGTAGATATGTAAGTAAGACATATAGATGAAAAATGGTTAGAATGCAGATATTGTTAGAAGAGCAAAAGCAGTTATATTTTCCAGTCAGCTCAACCTAGGAAACACAGCAAAATCAATGTTAAGCATGTGGAAATTATTTGGACAAGGTCAATCAGATGTAATAAAGTACAAACCAGTTTGAATCTTTTCACAGTGATATGGCAATGAATGTTGCATGTATTGAAACAGTTTGTCATATCATGTTATTTGTTATGGTAGACTTTATGACCTTATTCTTTACACTGATTAGTACCTGGCCACCAATAGCAATCAATAATTTTCAGTACCTGGCCACCAATAGCAATCAATAATTTTCAGTACCTGGCCACCAATAGCAATCAATAATTTTCAGTACCTGGCCACCAATAGCAATCAATAATTTTCATCTGGAAGTTTTCTGATGACATTTAGAGTGGAGGAGGGCACAATCAGGGTTGAATAGACATTGGTTAAATTATATTAGTGTTAAACATTAGAAAAAAAGCTAATTTATAAATTGAGTAAATGCACCTACATGGCAACATTATTTTACACTATAGCTTTGACTTGAATGTTAGTGAACCACAGACATGTACAACTATAACAACTAAAATATAAGTAATAAGTTTAAATAAAAATATTAATTGCATATATGTCAAAACTTGCTTTAATAGTAAATATTAATATAATTACAATTGAATGAAAAAAATGAGACTGACTTTGACATTAGATATACAAGATAGGAATGACATGTATGATTGATAAAAACTCTACCTGGTTATGTAACAGAAGAATATGGTACATATAAACAATGAAGATGTTGATATATGTATTGAGGGAAAATGTCAGGGTATAAAACTTGCAGAATATAAAGCATTACAAATGGAACACAACCTTTTGATCCCCTCACACTGTCTCTCTCAAATGTTTACAAGTCCCACATAAAATTGAGCTCTTCTGAGGTAATTCAGGCTTGTCCCAGGAGTTGGGCAAGTGGATTTTAATGTTGTATTGAGGACGCTAAAGGACATTCTAAGTTTGATTACCCTATCAATGAGCATAAATTAGACACACATCCAGGCAATATTTACTGCCACAATTTTCTTCTGATAAGCTGACTGTCTTAATCCTGGCTTGGTTATCACAAATATTTGCAAATCTTGCAATGGTTTCTTGACTTTTTAATCAATGGGGGATTTGTAATTTTATTTAATCAATGGGGCTTTGTGATACTATTTAATCAGTGGGGCTTTGTGATTCTATTTAATCAATGGGAAATTTGTGATTCTTTTTAATGAGTGGGGCTTTGTGATTCTATTTAATCAGTGGGGCTTTGTGATTCTATTTAATCAGTGGGGCTTTGTGATTCTATTTAATCAGTGGGGCTTTGTGATTCTATTTAATCAGTGGGGCTTTGTGATTCTATTTAATCAGTGGGGCTTTGTGATTCTATTTAATAAATGGGAGATAGGTGATTCTATTTAATCAGTGGGGCTTTTTGATTCTATTTAATCAGTGGGGCTTTGTGATTCTATTTAATCAGTGGGAGATTTGTGATTCTATTTAATCAGTGGGGTTTTGTGATTCTATTTAATCAGTGAAGCTTTGTGATTCTATTTAATCAGTTGGGCTTTGTGATTCTATTTAATCAATGGGAAATTTGTGATTCTATTTAATCAGTGGGGCTTTGTGATTCTATTTAATCAGTGGGGCTTTGTGATTCTATTTAATCAGTGGGGCTTTGTGATTCTATTTAATCAGTGGGGCTTTGTGATTCTATTTAATCAATGGGAGATTTGTGATTCTATTTAATCAGTGGGGCTTTGTGATTCTATTTAATCAGTGGGGCTTTGTGATTCTATTTAATCAGTGGGGCTTTGTGATTCTATTTAATCAATGGGAAATTTGTGATTCTATTTAATCAGTGGGGCTTTGTGATTCTATTTGATCAGTGGGGCTTTGTGATTATATTTAATCAGTGGGGCTTTGTGATTCTATTTAATCATTGGGGCTTTGTGATTCTATTTAATCAATGGGAAATTTGTGATTCTATTTAATCAGTGGGGCTTTGTGATTATATTTAATCAGTGGGAGATTTGTGATTCTATTTAATCAGTTGGGCTTTGTGATTCTATTTAATAAATGGGAGATTTGTGATTCTATTTAATCAGTGGGGCTTTGTGATTCTATTTAATCAGTGGGGCTTTGTGATTCTATTTAATAAATGGGAGATAGGTGATTCTATTTAATCAGTGGGGCTTTTTGATTCTATTTAATCAATGGGAGATTTGTGATTCTATTTAATCAGTGGGGCTTTGTGATTCTATTTAATCAGTGGGGCTTTGTGATTCTATTTGATCAGTGGGGCTTTGTGATTATATTTAATCAGTGGGAAATTTGTGATTCTATTTAATCAATGGGAAATTTGTGATTCTATTTAATCAGTGGGGCTTTGTGATTCTATTTAATCAGTGGGGCTTTGTGATTCTATTTAATCAGTGGGGCTTTGTGATTCTATTTAATCAATGGGAAATTTGTGATTCTATTTAATCAGTGGGGCTTTGTGATTCTATTTAATCATTGGGGCTTTGTGATTCTATTTTATCAATGGGGCTTTGTGATTCTATTTAATCATTGGGGCTTTGTGATTCTATTTAATCAGTGGGGCTTTGTGATCCTTTTTAATCAGTGGGGCTTTGTGATTCTATTTAATCATTGGGTCTTTGTGATTCTATTTAATCAGTGGGGCTTTGTGATCCTATTTAATCAGTGGGGCTTTGTGATCCTATTTAATCAGTGGGGCTTTGTGATTCTATTTAATCAGTGGGGCTTTGTGATTCTATTTAATCAGTGGGGCTTTGTGATTCTATTTAATCAGTGGGGCTTTGTGATTCTATTTAATCAGCGGGGCTTTGTGATTCTATTTAATCAGCGGGGCTTTGTGATTCTATTTAATCAGTGGGCTTTGTAATTCTCTTTAATAAGTGGGACTTTGTGATTCTATTTAATCAATGGGAGATTTGTGATTCTATTTAATAAGTGGGGGTTTGTGATTCTATTTAATCAATGGGAAATTTGTGATTCTATTTAATCAGTGGGGCTTTGTGATTCTATTTAATCAATGGGGCTTTGTGATTCTATTTAATCAGTGGGGCTTTGTGATTCTATTTAATCAGTGGGGCTTTGTGATCCTTTTTAATCAGTGGGGCTTTGTGATTCTATTTAATCAGTGGGGCTTTGTGATTCTATTTAATCAGTGGGGCTTTGTGATCCTATTTAATCAGTGGGGCTTTGTGATCCTATTTAATCAGTGGGGCTTTGTGATTCTATTTAATCATTGGGGCTTTGTGATTCTATTTAATCAGTGGGGCTTTGTGATCCTATTTAATCAGTGGGGCTTTGTGATTCTATTTAATCAGTGGGGCTTTGTGATTCTATTTAATCAGTGGGGCTTTGTGATTCTATTTAATCAATGGGAAATTTGTGATTCTATTTAATCAATGGGAGATTTGTGATTCTATTTAATCAGCGGGGCTTTGTGATCCTATTTAATCAGTGGGGCTTTGTGATTCTATTTAATCAGTGGGACTTTATGATTCTATTTAATCAGTGGGGCTTTGTGATTCTATTTAATCAGTGGGCTTTGTAATTCTATTTAATAAGTGGGACTTTGTGATTCTATTTAATCAGTGGGGCTTTGTGATCCTATTTAATCAGTGGGGCTTTGTGATTCTATTTAATCTGTGGGGCTTTGTGATTATATTTAATCAGTGGGACTTTATGATTCTATTTAATCAGTGGGGCTTTGTGATTCTATTTAATCAATGGGAGATTTGTGATTTTAGCAGTGAACATTTAGATTATTGACTTAGATTTCCCCAGATCCTTGATAAACAGTGAATGGATAATGACATGTGGTCACCCACATGATCATCTGAACATTGGTTGTCAACAACTTTTGTTGTGTGTTGTTTTTTCTGAACACCAGATTACATTATTTTAAAGTTTGAAATTTGTACTTTAATGTTGATGGGTTTTTGGAATTTGTCTACATCATCTTGATCTTTCAGATACTTCATTTAATCTTTACTTTGAGTCATCGAGGTGAAGGATGGGTGAGGAATATAAATTTAAATTCATATAATGATACAAAAACAGTGGCTTCCAATATATTAAGCATGTATTTACATGTTGAGATCAACTTGCATCACTAATAAAAAATATTCATTTTCATGAACAGAGCAGAATACTAAAATTATTATGTACAACAGGTATACTTCTAAATAAAAACAATTTATACTTTTTTTTATATATTTTTAATTCATTTAACTTTAAGGTAGCATAAACAGAACTTAATAAAGATAAGACTATTCTAAGGTAGCATAAACAGAAATTAAAAAAGATAAGACTATTCTGAGCACTCTAGCACAAAGTAAATTTCTGTTTTCAGGAATATGTTCTCAGGCTGATTTTTTTTCTTGATTTACTGAATAAAAACATGGTTATTACTATATGTATTTGAAATACACATTTATATAATTTATGCAACGTGGTTAATTTTACGTATTTTTGAAGAATAAAACTCATTTTAATAAATATATTACTGAAATTGAAATAGTTCTTTTACTCACTTAATGTTTGTGAGAGATTACAGGTTGTCAAGTCATGTGATTCACTATTGGAGTAATCAATTAACTGCACATTGAACATGATAGTAAATGATAACTGTGACAACACACTATCAGACATATAATTAAAAATGTTTTAATTAGTTTTGGTCACAAAGCAATTTTTATGCATTATTAAGGATGTCTTGATGATTAAGATTTAGTTTGGTATTATAAAAAAAATTTTCACTCCAAAAGAAACAATTTTCAAAACACAAAAATTTGTTCCAAACTATAGTATCAAAAAGCCAGTTTATTAAATTATCATCTGAAGCTATGTCTTAATTCATTTAATTAGAATCTACCACAAATACATAATTAAGATCTACTGTAAATACTTAATTAGGATCTCCCATACATACTCAATTAGGATCTACTGTGAATACTTAATTAGGATTTCCCATACATACCTAATTAGAATCTATTGTAAATACTTAATTAGGATCTCCCATAAATACTCAATTAGGATCTACTGTAAATACTTAATTAGGATCTACCATATATCATGCTTATTAATCGAGTCCAACTGCAATTAACACAGACCCAGATCTGCCATCACATGAGGTTGGCAGCTCATGGTCAATGTTGTTCTACTGATTTCTCCTGATATACTGCATAGATCCAGATATATCAAGGCATAATTCAGTTGCAAGTCTGGGTCTATCTAGTTTGCAGTTTGACTTGACCTATAAGCAGGTATATACAGTGTTTAGGTTACTGGATTATTAACTAAAATCCTTGATATGTTGTTATCTTAAAAAACAAATTAAATTAAAGCCAAATAATTATATGGTATATTAATTCTTCGAGGATGCAACTTCTCATCTCTGCTACCACGTCCACTTCTCCATTCCTATATTTTCTTCTGCTTGGAGCCAGATACACAGATGTTACCTTGAGGAAAGTGGAGATTTTATGAGAACATATAAAGGCCCTTTCTTTGCTGAGCCAAGAAATTGTAAAACACTTGAGTTTGATCTTGAGATTCATTTCTAGCAATGACAAATCATGTTACTTTTTGAAAACTTGCTTCTGATTGGCTGGAAACTAAAATCAGACACACTCTTGAGTTTCACCTGACCCAAATCCCATATCTGTATGTATTGTACATCCTTTTTTATCACAATAAATATTTCACTGCCCTTCCTCTACAAATAAACACAATATTCAGAAAATCCCATGAGAGTGATTTGGTTATTGCAACAATTGCAAAAGATTATCTTGCAGAACCTATAAGTACAAAAAAGATAAACTTTAAATGTTACTTATTTGTTTTTCTGCATTACATGTAGATGATATCAGTCTAAACTGTTTATTTTATTAGCGTCTGATTTAAAGTTATTGTACTAATTATTGTTTCAGGCATGAGGTTGCAGATATTGCAGGGTTAACTTCATTCTCCTTTGGGCAGGAGGAGCAGGAAAGATATGTGATGGTTTGGAAAAAGGTAATTATTTTTTTTTGCATTTGATCATTTATCATGAAAATAGTTATAAAGGTCATCTATAAAAACATGATTTGTTATCCTTCTTTCATCATTGATCTTTATATAGAGATATTACATTTGTAAGTGGAACTAAGGAGAGGGATGGGATAGGTCTTAAACACTGATCTGTAAACAGATCCCTTTAAATAATTGTTACATTTGTAAGTAAAGCTATGAAAGGGGTGGGATCTTACTATTCTTGATTAATGAATGCCTTAATATGGAGGTATAGTCAGTTTCACTATATTATTGTCCCTATGCAATCTGAAGAATGAATCATTCTGGTGAACGAGATTCTGCATGCATGTATATGTATTTTTTTGTTTACATCATCCTCATTGCCCGTTGCTTTTTATTATATAAACTTCTGATATTTGCATAATTATGATTAGACATAATTTTTTCTTGCATGCAATGTTTTTCAGAATTTTAATATATTCCTGTGGCTGATGTTATTATGAGGAGTGCTTACATGAAAGTAGATTTCATTGAATGTTGAGCCTTTGCAAGCACATAAGAAAATTATATTTGTGATGTAATGTAGTAGCAAAATAGGATATGTAATTAATCAGAAAACCTTTTTATATCCCTTCAGGAATTTTCCCCTACAGATGAAGAACTGCTAGCTTACAGGAGAGGTGAAGATTGGGACCCTGAGAAAGCCAAAGAAACAGCAAAACAGAAGGTTGTATAGTAGAACATCCATAGTCCAGATGTCAGTTATTATTGTTGTGTTGTTGTTGTGCTTAATGCCATTTTTCAGCACACGATAGACTATACATGGCAGCCAATATTAATGGTGTAGGAAGAAACCGGGAAATCAACAGAAAGAACCACCAACCCACGAAAATCTACTGGCAAGCTTTCTCACCTATCCACATTAGCCTAATCCTGGACTCAACCCATGCAGACAGAGGTGAGATGGCAGTGACCCGTAACAGACATAGCTTTAGACCACTCAACCACTCTGGGCCCACAGATGTCAGTTAAAAATATTGTTCACTGGTACTGTTTGGTTTGATTTGGTGTTTAAAGGTGCAGCAATGCAATTAAATTATAAATTACTGCAGAAATTAAAGTAAATGCACATCATTGTAGCCAAATCAGCCTGATCCAGTGGTAAGATTTGAACCTACAATCTTTTGTTCCTGATTTCAATTACATGGATGTGTATGTTGGTTGATCATGATTTGTATTGTGCAACTTTCACTGGACAGGTACATGTTGATTGATCTTGGAAATTAGTAATCAGGTAAATATGGAAATTCAATATGTGGCAACCTGATTATTCTTGGAGATTTCAGTTTTCACATGGACTGTCCTGAAGACCACTCCAGTGGTGCAGGTGGTTAGAGCATCCACCTCAGATGTGGGAGGTTTCTGTTTCGAACCCTGGCCAAATCATACCTAAGACATAAAAATGGTAAAAGCAACTGCCTTGCTTGGTGCTTAGCATTAAGAGGTTAATTTTAGGACTGATTAGCTTGGTATCAGGATAATGTGACAGGGTGGGACATGATGCTACATGTCTCAGGTATGATTCCCCAGTGCTAGACAAAACTATAAACTGCCACACTACATAAATCATAGCTGTATGACTGAAAAATTGTTCAAGCTATGTTAAAAATACAAATCACACACATGCACACATAGGGACTCCCTTGAAAATATGTTTCTTTGTGCCATGAAATTAGTCAGATTTAAATATATGGAGCCCTTTTTTAGCCATAGGAGCCATTTTATGCCATGATATCTGATATTATTTTGGCCCTATTTCTAATCTATAAAACATGACATTAAAACAGTTTTTACATGTTGTTATTAAATTTCAAAGCACAAGAATAATTATTAATAAAAATAACAATATCATTTTATACATGTGATGTTTAATGTAGAATATGAAAAGCAAGAATGAATAAGAATGTTTCTTTATTACTGATAATACAAAATACTGCTTAGTCCTTATGAACAATGTCACTGACACTTCATCAATGTGATATGACAATTAAAGTTTGTGCTTTTATTTATTACAACTCAAAGCACAAGAATAATTATTAATAAAAATATAATAAAATCATTATATACACATGGAGTTTAATGTATAGAACATGAAAAGCAAGAATGAAGAAGAATGTATCTTTATTACTGATAATACAAACTACTGTTTAGACTTTATGAACAATATTACTGACACTTCAGTGATATCTTTCTCATTTTTTTCCCAGACTATTTCTTAAATGCCTTCCTGAAATAAGAATTCTCAACACTGGACTTATCAATAGAAATTCTCATTAAGTTTTTCAGAGTAGATAGACCTTTAGAATTTTGTAAGTTTGTTTGTGTTACTCATTTAAGTCCAGATCTCATGTTATTTAAGTAAATAATCCTTTAAACTCTAAGCAGTTTCAAGTGCATCTCACACTCTGTTTGCAATCAGTATAAATGAATAACACATGCAAACGACACAGAATATTTTTGCCAACCTGTTTAATAATATAGTATTTCCACTGTTCATTCCTTATTTCCTACTAATCACATTTAATTACTTCTCAAAACCAATTGACAGCTTGCAGTTAGATGCAATCATGTTCAAATAACGTCTTATTCATCATCTACTGACATGATCCACTGGCTAACACAGATAGTGAAAACAGGTATTAATTGGCCAGAGCTGCTTATATCAGTGAAAAATTAAAAGTTTACATCTAAAATTTGACCCCAGCTACTTTAGCCACAGTAAAACATAGTGTCACTTTAAAAATTCTTTCACTTTTTGCACCAAAAACCTAGCGGAGGCCCTGCGCACACGCACATACACACCTGAATGTCTCAGAAAGCCATGCACCTCAAAACTCCTAGATTTTATTCACATTTTCAACCTTGATCAGTTATCCAACCCACCCATTAACATGGTCACATTGTAGACTTGATTCTTCATAGACCTGATAATAATATTCTACAATCACAGGTGTCACATGAACTTGCATCAGACCACCTCTGCATCATATGCCATCTCAAAGTATCAGTCCTAACCATTCACCTCTAACCTCCACCTCTGATAGCTAAGAAGAGAAACCTCTGTATGACAGATAGACCTGACTGATGCAAGAAATCCAAGGAAATCTAACATCTACATTTTGTTTTTGTAATTTCATGGTGTTTGTTTTTGTAATCTTGTCATTACATGCATTTTTGTGTGTTATCTAATATTGTAAAGCACTTTAATTGATCAGAAACATTTTAAAAGATAGTAATTTGATCAGAAAAAACAAGGCAAAGTAGGTAATTGGTTGATGGGTTCAGCACCATCTCCACATCTTCCCAGTGTCTGATGAGGTGCCAAACTAGGTCCTACATCATAACTGACAAATGTGTGGGTCCTTTCCACAATTAGAGAGGTTTACAGTCTTTGCTTAAGGGAAACATCTATATTTGTCAAAGGCTCTTATTTGGTTTTAATCAGGCAAAATTGGCATCCCTTACTGAATATGTACACATACTTTTAAAAATATCCTCAGTCAGGGGTAACAAGAAACAAACACCTAATGTCCAAAATTCTATTCACAGATCCTCCTAGTTTTGACAAAATGGGAACAAGTTTGTCTAGTTATTGCTCTTCATCAAAACTAGTTTTTCATGAAGAACAAGATGGAGATGGACAGTGAGGTCATGATTTAGCAAATGCCCTTTGGCCCCAATGGTCATGGTTTAGCACATGCCCATTGCCCCTAATGGTCATGGTTTAGCACATGCCCTTTGGCCCCAATAGTCATGGTTTAGCACATGCCCTTTGGCCCTAAAGACATGGTTTAGCACATGCCCTTTGGCCCCACTACTCATGGTTTAGCACATGCCCTTTGCCTCTAATGGTCATAGTTTAGCACATGCCCTTTGGCCCCAGTAGTCATGGTTTGGCACATGCCATTTGGCCCCAGTAGTCATGGTTTAGCACATGCCCTTTGCCCCTAATTGTCATGGTTTAACTCATGCCCTTTGGCCCCAATAGTCATGGTTTAGCATATGCCCTTTGCCCCTAATGGTCATGGTTTAGCACATGCCCTTTGGCCCCAGTAGTCATGGTTTGGCACATGCCCTTTGGCCCTAATGTCATGGTTTAGCATATGCCCTTTGGCCCCAGTAGTCATGGTTTAGCACATGCCCTTTGCCCCTAATGGTCATGGTTTAGCACATGCCCTTTGGCCCCCAATGGTCACAGTTAACACATGCCCTTTGCCCCAATGGTTATGGTTTAGCACATGCCCTTTGGCCCCAATGGTCATGGTTTAGAAAATGCCCTTTGGCTCCAATGGTCATGGTTTAACACATGCCCTTTGGCCCCAATGGTCATAGTTTAGCACATGCCCTTTGACCCCAATGGTCATGGTTTAGCACATGCCCTTTTGCCCCAGTAGTCATGGTTTAGCACATGCCCTTTGGCCCCAATGGTCATGGTTTAGCACATGCCCTTTGGCCCCAATGGTCATGGTTTAGCAATCTCCACAAATGATTGGCATATGGGAGTAGTTACTGAGGATGTACTGATAGTCCCTTATCTACAAGAATATGCAGATTCTTTTTCAGTACCTGTATAAATTTCTCTGTGGAAAGTACAATTGGGCTGAACAATCATCTTTCAGAACTGATCATGTTTATTTTTAGCTGTGGAGACCAGACTCTCACTCATTCATGTGGAACATTTTGTGTTCTTGGATCATTGCCTTGACTAATTTTTGAACCTTCCATGAGCCATTTTTGAGAACATTTCGGCAAAGATGGTCTTTTTCCCATTGTAATCATTTTTCTCATCATGAATGCTGCATTATGGTAGTCTCACTCTTATCATTTTTTCATTATACCTCTATTTGATGTTATGCCAGAGTAAAAGACATCTCTGCACTAGGCCCAGTTATCTCCACTAAGCAAGTTGTCTGTCATCCTGCTGTCTGCAGTAGGGCACCCTGCTGTGTTCACTCTTACAGCTCATCATTAGGTCATCAGCTTCTCTCTCTCTCTTGGTCATAAAAGTCATCAATGTAATTCAAGCAGGTAGTCTATAAATGCTCTTAAAATATAGTTTAAGGGGTAAAGTTAATTTTAATTTTGTAATACTTGCTGGTTATTGTTACCCAATTTCCACCTCACTCCTATCTGTGAGGTAATTTCAGTCTCAGTTCAGGTCAAAGGATTATATTCTGAATGATGGAAGTGACTAAGTTATCAGACTGGGACTGTGTTTCATTTTTCCAAACATTAAGCTAGTAATTGGAGGAGGGAATTCACATCAGTGCCTGGAAAAGTGAAAGTAATTCAATAATAATAGCTGCATAATAATAACAGGTAAGTATTAATCAATGAAGTTAGCTTTACCACCAAACACTGCATGTTGATTATGTCCTTAAAAGCATGCTATGCAGTCAGCAGGTTTCTTTTGTGTTACACCTTTATTAAGAAAATAAATAAAAGTGATTACCCAGCAAGTTAGGATTTCTTTGAAATTATACAAATTTAGTTCACATCCTGTTGTTAGAGGTGAATAAGTGAGCATTGCTGTTTTCTGACGTCTCTTATTTTTGTTGCAGGAGTTAGAGAGGTTAGAGGAACAAAGTGGTTCCAAAAACAATCCAAAAACTATGATTCCTGCTTCTAATTACAAAGACAAATACAAACATTTGATAGGAGATACAGCAGCTAAAGATGCAGCAAGACAGACCACTGCTAACAAGTCTTATGGCTTTGGTAAGAATGCAGTAAAATACTGAAAAACAATAATTACTATGGTCCTAAAAGCAGTTGACATTATAAATTTTATGGCTTCTGTACCCACTTAAAATGGTATTAAAAGCTAATTTACCCACTAAGACCTTCAGCTTGAATTTCAGTAGTCCATTATTTTACAAAAATATAAAGAATTATGATACTAAGATGCTTCACGGAATACATATCATAATGAAATTCCGAATAGACTGTCCCTGATGCACACTCCTTTATGATCTATTTATAAATCAACATCATGACAAAAAAATTTAGTTTATGAGGAACATCAATTATCTCTACAAAGGTCCATCCAAGAGGAAGACAGATTATGTCAGTTTGGGACTGTGCTTTATTAGTCTTGGTGAAAACTCCAGTGCTGTTTACTTTTCTGCTCCAAATGTTTATTTTTTTGGTTTCATTTTGATGTTGATTGATATGATTTGAAGGTATTTTGAATCTAATGTTATTGCCCATAATGACCAGACATGTACATCACCTTTCACAAGACAGACATCATCTTGAGTTTAACTGTAACAATATACGAAATTAAAGCACAAAATACGTTATAAATACAGTTAGATATGTCCTAATGGTTGGCTGTCACCTGTTTACAGTTGAGATTCTAATTTACTACAAGGAAATTTCCTTCATAAATATGCTATATATAATAGTCCAAACAATGTATTCTACCTGCCCCAATCAGTCAGTATCAAAAGTGACCACTCAGTCTATGCTTGATGAAGGTATTGATGTGATAAAGGGATATGCAAACATTTCTTACCTTGCTTGTAGTCTGTATGCCAGTCACATAGACAGGGTAACTCAGAATTGTCAGCATATCAGATTTGAGAGGAAATCAGATTTATTTAACATTAGGGTGGGGGTGTCAGAGCAATCATTTTGCGGGATGATGTTGTGTTAGTGCCAGTTTGACAGGTATAGTTTAATATCTTTATCTGCTTTCTGCTTCACTTTAAATTAAAGGTTTCTCCCAAAAAGAATGGTGCCTTTGAGAAGAAATGTAAGGTAAATCCTTTTCATTAGGGTCAAGGATTTTTCATTATTTAAAACATGTTTGTTAATTTTGGTGAAATGTGGGTTCTTTTGATTTCCTATTCATCATGGGCTTTTCACATAAGCCAGTAGTCTTTTGATCTTGGCAAGTGTAGCAAATTGCTAATCCAGATATTAGTCAAGAGAAGCTGTTTCCAAGCCTAATTTATGGCCTACCTAGGAGTTGGTCCCTCAGTTTTACACCATTATGTAAGCTTTCAAATCATTATCAAAATTATTGTTATGTCTTAGTGCACAAATGAAGTAAGATCAGTGATTATTATCTGCTTGGTTAGGCCATCATTGCTTGTTGTTATGATGTTCTTTTAAAACAAAATAAGCAAATATTTGAATACTCACTATATCCATTGTTTTTGACTAAATAAATGTTGCATTTATATTTAGAAAATAAGTTTGTAGATGTTGAAATTATTGTCAGTCACTTTCAAATGAACATACTTACAGTTGTTGATATTGTAGAGTTTTACTATTTTTCAGCACAAGATAGGCTATACATGGCAGTTAGTATAAATGGTGTAGGAATAAACTCATATTTGCAGAACCTGAGACTTACATGCTTACAGTAAACTGGAACTACTGAGTTTCTAATCATTGCAGCTGTGATCCACAAGTCATAAAATTCACTCTTGACAGTGATATTAGACCATTACACCAAAACATAGAGAAAAAGAGAGCTAGGAAGAGGAGGGGATGCAATAATACTATCCTTATATCAGGGTCTCAAGTGGTCTAAAATGCATACTGATCAGTGCCATCTCACCTGTCTATGTGGGTTTGAGTTTCGGGTTCGACTGATGCAGGTATATGAGATTTCTTGCCAGTAGCTTTTTGTGGGACAGTGGTTCTTTCTGGGATTTTCCTGGGTTCTTCCTCCACCACTGATACTGGCTGCCATGTATAGCCTATCTTGTTTTGAAAAATGGCGCTAAACCTTACAGCAACAACATTATTATTCTGATTTTATATGACAATGCAAACTTTATGTTAACAGTACCCAGTGAAAACAAAAAAGATCAAAGAACAATAGAACAAGTGCTTGCAGATAACAGAGCTAGGAAAAGAATCAAGACAGAACATCCTGTTTCAGAAAGTACACATCAGAATGAAGAACAGAAACTTGATGCCTTTTCCAGTGATTCGTGACAGATGAGACTTATTTTAAACTTTTTTTAATCTCAGGAGTTAGTTGTGTTATAACATGATTCTGGACTCTTTCTCAGATGTGTTTAATTAAGCTTTTACAAATGTCATATGTCAAAAGAAGTTTCTGTTCCATATTATTTTTAAAAGCTGTGACATATCAATGATGCATAATTTGTGTCATTTTCCTTCATTCACAAAGGATTTGCATTGTTAGATCTTCAAAAACCTTGCACAAGTAATGCAAAATTCCCAGTTTATTTTAGCTCTGTATATCAAAGGCCATATGATTTGCCAGTATTTGTCAAAAAAAGTGGATCCTCTTCCATTGAAGTGATACTTTAATAAATTGATTACTGGTTAATTCATGTGGTAAGTAATACTTTAATAAATTGATTACTGGTTAACTTATGTGGTAAGTGCTACTTTAATAAATTGATTACTGTTTAATTCATGTGGTAAGTAATACTTTAATAAATTGATTACTGGATAACTTATGTGGTAAGTGATACTTTAATAAATTGATTACTGTTTAATTCATGTGGTAAGTAATACTTTAATAAATTGATTACTGGTTAACTTATGTGGTAAGTGATACTTTAATAAATTGATTACTGTTTAATTCATGTGGTAAGTAATACTTTAATAAATTGATTACTGGTTAACTTATGTGGTGAGTGATACTTTAATAAATTGATTACTGGTGAAAACCTTAAGTTATGTAGTAAGTAGAATAAACACTAGGGGTCTAATAAGTATAATGAAGCATGTTTGAATTTCAGGCTTCCCAGATAATGTTCTGTTCACTAGGGTAGTCTTCTGTTAAGACATACAGGCACAACAATAGCAACTCCTTTCCTGGTTTGGCTTTTAGTTGTCTTGAAGGTATTTCAGTCCCACTATGCTTATGGCATGCTATCCATTCTGTGCTATCAAATACAGTTTTTAGAGGACTAAAAATAGCAGCAAACTTTATCTAAAATTAATAACAATGTAGGTACCTACTAGCCTTTTATATCAGTTTTATATATCAAGGGAGGCAACTCAGATTGGAAAAAAATGACTCGATCAGATAGTAGTAGTGTTCTCATATAATGTTCCATTGATATTACTTAAAACGAGCAAAAATTGACTTTAAAAGGAATAACAATAATTTCTTAAATATTGTTAATATAATTTCTCAAGTGACATAAAATGTGAAAATTCTTTAGAGCAGTGGGTTTTTTTTGATAGTGAGAGGGACAATGAACAGCAGTATCTAGATCTTGCTACACTTTAACCCATACAGATATCAGCATTCTCAATAATTTGGAAGGGTAAGCAGTTTAAACCAAGGCAAAATCGAACCTAGTTACATAGTGGAATTTGTATAAAAAAAATTGTAACATCTGTTGTTTAACAACTTTTCTGCTTTGACCATTATTGACAGGGGGGTTGTTTTTTTTTCACTGCAGTCCTTGAACTTTCTTTGGGAAAGAAATGCATGGGATAAATTTATGAAGATTAAATAGTTTGCTATATGAGTATTTAAAAATATGTCACAAGTTGAAGATCACAGACTTAATAGATGCAATAAGACAAGTTAGTAAATTTTTTGACTATTGAATAAGTATTGAGAAGTATTGAGATTATTCTCATCAATTTTTACAACAAAAAGCCAAGATGGCTGACTTTGGGCAGACCTTAAATAGCTAAAGATTTCCAAAGTGTTATATAATTTTATTTACTTTATCATCTTTCTTTTACATGGCTGTTTTTGCAATTAATAAATATGTATTAAAATCTTTCATTGTTTAATTAAAAATCCATCAATCACAGTTGCATTATTTTATGTCCAGTTTCTCCAAGAGGTCATGGCACTGTGAAATGCATGGGCAGTTGTATATGAGATATCATAATGTAATGACTACTTGAATGTTCAGTAAGTATCAATTTTACAAATGCAGACCACTTTAAGATAAAATAATCTGAGAGAACTTAATGATAAACTTTTGTTTCTAAACAATGCATTCTAAGTAATATATACATGGTTTCATGAGATGACTGTAAAGATCCAGGCTTTCACCAGTCTCTTCGGTTTTTTTTTTTATATGCAGGGAACTATTTATTTAATAGTGTTGGGTACCACAAAATGGTAATACATCTGCATACCCTGATATTTTGGTATACACTGTATATGTACCACAGCAAAATTATATTAGAAGACTTTTGGATAAAATGGATTTTATGTGAAACTTGTAAAAATTTTGCATCTATTTAACTGGAATAATTAAAGCATGCTTTTCATTAAAACTCATAGCTAGATTAGTCAGGAATTTACCACAGTACTGGAATGTTGGAAAAGCAGCATTGTATGTACAAACTACAATGATAATCTAGTAATAGCATGCACAACTAGTATTTAATACCATTGCATTAATGTATATGTCCATATATTACTATATATATAAAAGCTGACATTTATTTTGAAAATATTATGTGCATTAATTAAAAGCTGTTTGAAATTTATTTTTTTTAAACTGCAAACATAAGATATGCTGATTTGTTTTAAATGACTGCGATGTTTTTAGTAAAGACTTTATAATTTATATTTTATGTCTTGATTTTTTTTATCCAGTCATTGATTTCTCATAGCAACCTTCTATTCTTCCTCATGCTCTGCCTGTAAGTGTTTATCTCTGTGTCATGCCACTAACCTTCTTAATTCATCATTGCACTTACCGGCACCACCACTGCAGTTTTATCAATGTCACATCTCTGCCCAGTTTCATGCTTTTCCAACGACTTTCTCATGCATTATTGTATTTGAATTTTAAGATGTAACCTGTTAACACATTTTTTTCAAGTTAATCAGATACACTCAAAACAGCATAATTAAAATGTGTGCCTTAAAAGAACTTGAAATTGAAAGATTATTAAAGTTGCCAAAACCAGGAAAATAAAATTTCAGTTTATATACCGAAGATTGTATCCTCCTATTAGTTTTCAAAACAAAAAGCATCGAAGATATGTAACACATACAAAATTTATTTCAATTGGATTATCACCAAGAGATTCCTAAAATTGTCATCTTTGCATTTTAAACCAAAGAAGTTTTCAATATTATTGATACACCTGATCTCATATCATTTTTTCTGAATGATGGAAGAGTCCATTTCCTGTGAAGGGGTTGATGCAAGGCCTAAACATATAAGGTAAATACTCTGTCACCTGCATGTAATGTATGCAATAACTAATTCTAATTTCCAGAAGAGACAAATGAAGGGGAAACATAGACCATTACATCTCTGTGTTACAGAAATTTACAGAATAATCTGGATCTTATGGAGCACTATGAACTATATCACTCCTATTGTGTGAACAACACATACTTGCATATGCAAATTTGAATGCCATGGTAGCATTGAAGTTCCATTAGTATTAAAACATCAGAGATGAAGACTGAAACTATAGATACTTGATACAAATCCTTACAAAGCTAAGTCAATTCATTCTATAAATCACTCATTTTCCCATTTTTCCATGTAGTTAAGGTCTTGGTCATAGACAATATGCAGTAGGTGTCAATTTAAGTTTTTTAATTTGCTAATATTTCTGGAACTATTTAGGTACTTGGTATTAAACGTTATGCAGCCATTTTATGGCACACTCACATGCTCCTGTAACATTGTAGTCAAGATTATAGTCACAGAAAATGTGTTGAGGTATTGGTTATAGTTTTTTTTTCTTCCTGGAATATTTTCATACTAAGGATGAATCATTATAAAGCTAAGTCAGTTCATTTGGCAACATGCATAATTGTCCCTTTCACCATGAAGATATGGTAACTAATAGAAAATATTTATTACAGTTTTGGTTAAAAACAAATTTTTCTGCTTTAATTTCCTACACCCCTTGATCGTTTTATTCGTACCAAAATTGTTGCAAATCTAGGTCTTAAATTAAGTACTAGAAAGGGGGAAACAAAAAAATAAAATCAACATGCAAGTTATTTAAATTACAAAGTGAAAATTTAAGAGATACAGTACTACTAATAAAATAAAAAAAAAATCTTTAATTTTATAAAGATGTAGCTTGTACTTAATAAATTCCAATAGTATTAAATGTATACAGTACTATGAATGAAATCCCAAATAATCTTTAATATTCTAAAGATGTAGCTTGTACCAAATAAATTCCAATAGTATTGAATGTCCTGATGAACCACAATGATGCAACTCAGATTGTCTTTGAATGAATTCACAATAATTCCAAAATAATGTTAAGTCAATAAGTACTTAGCAATTCCAATAAATATTTTTATACACGACCTTTTGCAAAATTAAGTTAACTGTGCACATGACCAGGAATATTAATGTTTTTGTTTTGTAAACAAATAAAACAGTATTTTTATAGTGGTGTAGGTTAAGTATTAAAATCATTAGCACTGGGACATCGTGCCACAGACATGTGGCATGATGTCCCACCCAGTCAAATTATCCTGACACCAGGTTGACCAGTTCTAACACTAACCTCTTAATGATGAAAGCCACTGGATCGGTCTAAATCACATACACAATATCAGTCAAAGTAAACATGTTTATTTGGATCAGAGTCTAGGATTATGGAATTCCCAAATGAAGAACATGTTGTACCTAATGTTTCTCATGTTCTTTATTATAATTGTATGACAGATTTTATCTGTATACAACAAAGAATTTTTTAGAAATGAACTTTTGACCTATATCCTGGTTCTACTTTTGTCTTATTTTTCTTTTTATATATAATCTTGTTTACTTGAAAAATTGTGATAACATCGAAGCAGAAGAATTTATAATGCTGTGTTCAATTTTTTATTTGAATGGAATTATTTGTAAAAATTATTCTCTGAAATTACAAAGTGCTCAATAATATTCTTTGAGATAAACATTAATTTGAAATTAGAGTGAATTCAGACTGGCTGGATATGAGAGGTAGCTGTTGTAATCAGATAACAGTTTATGTTGTGTTAATATCAGCTTGTTTAAAGTAACATAAAGAAAATAGCGAAGACAAGTTTGTAAATTTTAACAAAAATAAAGTTATTTCTTCTGAAAACATGGTGAAAATATGAAACAAGACTTACGATTTATGAAAAGGTACAAAACTTTGTCCTAAAATTGTGAAAATGCATAAGTCATGTGACTAAACTGTTATAAATTACAGTTTTCTGAATCTCAATCCCGTTCCAAGATGGTGAATGATGACATCAGACTAAGGTTTTATACAAGTGTCTATAATTTTTATTGAATCACAATTTGTACTGTCTTGTTCCAACTTGGGAATAATTTCAGCAAATGTCTTTATCCAAAGCCAGTTGTGTAGTTCTCCAGGGAAAATAATTATGATTTAAAAGGTAGATAAAGTACAGGTATCATCAATAACAAAACATGTTCTACAAACATATTAAAGAACAACTTGTTCCAGCACAAAGGAATACCTTCTTCTTAAAGTATTAGAAACTCTATAAGATGTGATGTGACTCTCTAAGATGTTAAAATATGACTCTAGACTAATTTGCAAGTACAAGAGCAATTAAAGCAAACTAACACGTAATTTCTTTGGGAGAGGTATCTGTCTGGTGCCACCCCCACTTAGTCATACAAATTTAAAGTTTTTCATGTGTATTGATTCCCACAAAGGTGTGTTGTAATGTAATCTTTTATAATAGAATTTAGAATCAAAATTTTTTATTATTTTTAATATTGATGGCGTATTTCTTGTTCCCTAGTGTTTCTATAGTGTTGACCAAAGTTCATTGAATAAAAGTTCAATTAATTTCTCGGATTCCTTCACCTAGTTTCCATTTGTGACCTTTGCCAAGGGTGTCCTATATCCTGTCTTTGCTATATGTAGTATGCTATATTGTTGTGAGTGCTATATGTATCTTGTAAGGACGGCATTTAAATCAGATTCAATCTCCCCAGTTTTCCATCCTAAGGTATGAATACTTTTTAATGAATTAAAATTTATTAGTTAAATCTATAATTTTGATTTCATTGCAGAGATACTGTGTTTCCAAAAAAAAGTAAAGAAATCTAAAATAAACTTATTGTTTTTATTTGAGCATTTGGTGTGGCATCACTCTTTATATATCTTAGTTACTATAACACTGAGATTTTGCATCACGTAGGGAGAAGCATTCTTTATTTTCTGCTCCTCCCTTTATTTAGATGACACTCAATTTACATATTCTATGACAAGGTCAAAAAGGTTTTGCTTAAACTGAAGAGGATATAGAAGGAAGATGAAGAGGAGGGGGTTCCAAGAAGGGACTTGTATTGTTATCTTCTCCTAGTATGTTTGTTCTATTTGTCCATGTACTGCATATAGGTTTTTTTTTCAGAGACTCTCTCAGGCCTGTCCACTTCGTGTGGTGCCTTGTGGCTTAGCTCTGCAATGTCTAGGTCCCATACTTCATCCATGTTTAGGCTCCTACATGCATGAAGAAATCATGGAGATTTTGAAATACATGTATTGCCAACATATAGAATGTCAAGCATTATTAGTAATGACCGTGGTCACAACTAATCATTTACATAGCTGTCTCCAACTTTTTACTTAATATGCCAAACTGTCTATGTTTCTAACAAAATATCAGACACTGCAAACATAATTGTAATAATAATAATAATAATAATAATAATAATAATAATAATAATAATGATAATAATTATATTTAAAAATTTTATAAAAAGAAAATAGAAAGAATTTGAGAAAATTCAAATTTTAACAAATGTAATTTAACTACAGGTTGGTAATTGTTGTATGCCTAGCATTTCTAATTTTTGCAATAGTAAATAGCCACCTTTAAGTCTAACCTTCATAGTTACCATCAGTACTTTGAAGAGAATGGGCAATGTCGTCTTAATATTTTTGATCCTATTTCTTAACTAAACAATCAAGATTTTATTTTTCAGCTGGATACTCTGTGTTGGATATAATGGTGATAGACACACAATCTATTCATCCCATAATGCTACACCCATCCAATCCATCAAAAACATAAGTAATTTTTGAATGACAATTAAAAAGAGGAGGGCAATGGCAAATGGCAAACTAATCAGTTTAACTCGAAAGTGCAACATTGATCTCTCTCTCTCTCTCTCTCTCTCTCTCTCTCTCTCTCTCTCTCTCTCTCTCTCCATATATATATATATATATATATATAATCTGTGTGTTGCACTTATTTCAGCCAAATACATTGTGGTTGATTACATAGACAAATGCCATGTGACCATTCCAACTTTTAGTAGTTCATCATTTACACTTTTGTTACAGAATTCAACATCTTCAGGATTAATCAGAAGGTGCAAAGTAATGAAAAATGATAAATAGTAGACAATTTTTCGCGATATACTTTATTACGAATTATCTTTTTCGGGCTTTAGTTTTTTTTTTTTTTTGCGATGTCCATGATAGATATATGCTACATAAATTGCCTTCAAAATTTATTATCTCTGAACACGGCGAATGTCACAAGGGACGTAATTCCAAAATCAAGTATCAAGAAACTATACAAATTGTTTCCCTTTATTCACCGCACGATAGCACCCTGAGACCCCCCCCCCCCGATTTAGATAGTGAGTTACGACTGTGGATGTGATACAAGAATGATCCACTATTGTAATCTCTTTTTCAGAATATATTGCTATGTATTTATGTTGCTTTGTGTATGATATTAGAAAACTGGGTAAATTAGTTTGGTATTTTGTTTATCGTTGTACATTGTAGTCCTTTGCAAAGACATGGGGTGAATTTATATAGCAGAATACAAGAAGGCACTTTAATGTGGATATTGGTCCACATAAATTAGAAATATTAGACAAAAATCTTGCTTTTTGTACACTCTGCTTTTAACCCGTCACTATGATACCAATAAAGAGGTCAGAAAATTAAACTAAAAATTAATTACTTAATGAAACATAGACACCATACTTACAATTTGTGTTAGAATAAATAGATAGGTACTGTACAGTGTGCAAAGGTGTACACTATACAGCATGCTCAGAAAGACATGTCTGTAGATCTTGAATACGACGATATTCCAGACTACTTATTTTGGGAATCATCATAATATTTGGGACTAAATTGTGTTGTTGTTTTTATTTATTATTGTTATTATTATTATTACTATAATTTCGCTCCGATGGCCTATTGGTTAAAGCGTCCGCCTCGGATGCGGGAGGTTCGAACCCCAGCCAAGTGATGCAAAAGACTTTTTTAAAAAAAATGGTACTAACAGCTGCCCTGCTTGGCGCTTATGAGGTTAGTGTTATAACTGGTTGGCCTGGTGTCAGGATAATGTGACTGGGTGGGACATCATGCCACATGTCTGCTGCATGATGCCCCAATGCTAGACATCACTATAAACTGTCACATTGAAGACATCGTAGCGATTTGACCAAACAATTGTTAAAGCTATGTTTAAAAAAGTCTAAATCCCACAAAAATCACACCAGAATTTCGAGAATCGTGTTATTCATCTTTATCTTAAAATGTTGCTTGTGGGTTTCGTACCTTTTTTGGGAACTTTTGTCAAAGTTGTTCAGGACTGATTCGAATTCATTTTATTTGTTCAGAAAAATAAAACGGATCATGTTCAATTTATCCATTTGTACAAAATCCACGTCTCATTGCCACTAAATGGCTCACGAATAAGCGTCATTGGCATTTCAGTTTCACTGTATGCCGAGTCAATAAAGTTGCATTAAAATCTGAACAAAAAGGTACGGGCTAATTAGGCTAACTGTTATCCTTTCACATCACTCACTTATAAATATAACAGAAACTGAAAGAAATGAGATATCACTATTACCATAATTTTAAGCCATTTCTTCGTAACCAAAGTACCAATCACCCCCCCCCAACTGTACTAAATTGTGCATTACCAATAACCGGGCGTATATTCTGCATTTTCAGCATTTTGTTATCTTCGGTGAATTTGGTGTTATTCCTTGACAAACATGACCTTCCGCTTGACCATTCAATTCAGCATTTATAGGACTTATATATCGCCATGAATATGTGCATATCAAAATTCATGCATTTTTTTTTTAAATTCTGCCATGTATGATGAATGTACAACAATGCCTATTTATCGAACGGGCTCATTTCTTATATGCCTAAGCCGTTGTAAAGTTAACAGATCTTTAGTACTCGAGGTCGTGTTTTCCCCGCGCGCGCGTGGGTGTGTGCGTGGGTGTGTCTAAAAATGTCAACAAATATTTTTTAAGCATAACACGAAAATTCAACATATGAATTTTTTAATTATATTAACTTACTTTTTGCAAATAAAAAAATAAATAAATAAATAAATAAAATGCATCATACACGGGATATAAACAATCCAAGAACTTAGTACTAGTATTATATTTTGTGAAACTGTTTAAAATGGTTCTCGTTAGATAAGGTCTCAAATGAATTAAAATAAATTATGTAGCATAGATTTTTAAAACATGACAACGACTATAATGGAAGACATCATCATCAAATTGGCCAGGGTATACCACATCAAAACCTCTTATCTCTGATCCTTTAGTTACGTCATATCTTTTACCGCCGATGCTTAGTGAAAGGATATGATGGATTTCATTGCCTAATAAATATTCATTTTAAAAGGTTAATATAGCTTTTTCACCCTATTTATATTAAGGACGCTAAATTTCTTCAATGTTTAATAAATAATGCAGCGACTCAAAACATAATTATGTTCAGGTGCGCCCCAATCAAGTGCGTCTCTCCCTATATCGGGTGTTGAAATAGTTGACACTAATTGACCCAGGACTTCAAATCTTAATTGATTAAGTTGGGTTTAATATCATTATGACCACGTGTGGGCTTTCTTCTGGCCATTATCAACACCCGCCACATGCACGGTGTTTGTAGGAGAAAACAGAATCCAGATATTCTATTACCACATTTTGGCGGGAAGTGAACGCAAAAATGCATATATGATGAAGATCATATCGCCCAAGTTTACCATACCGTTATTCTCTCTCTCTCTCTCTCTCTCTCTCTCTCTCTCTCTCTCTCTCTCTCTCTCTCTCTCTCTCTCTCTCTCTCTCTCTCTCTCTCTCTCTCACAGTATTCATCGGTCTTGGATAAAAATGCGATAGTCACGAAATGGTATTTAGGCGTAAAAATGCATCCATCACCATTAATTAGTATGACTGTACATGTACTGCGGCACCAAAACACTGTATTGACTGACGATATAAATATTTCTACAAGTATATTAAAGATGAATGTTCGATTTTCTTAAAATATATTTTCAGCCAAAAAGAATTACAATCATACAGGTAGCATGTGCAGAATATTTACAAAATGCAGAATATTTACAGATTGCAGAATATATACAGAATGCAGAATATTTACAGAATGCAGAATATCTACAGAATGCAGAATATTTACAGAATACAGAATATCTACAGAATGCAGAATATTTACAAAATGCAGAATATTTACATAATGCGGAATATTTACAGAATGCAGAATATCTACAGAATGCAGAATATTTACAAACTGCAGAATATTTACAAACTACAGAATATCTACTGAATGCAGCATATTTACAGAATGCAGAATATCTACAAAATGCAGAATATTTTCGGAATGCAGAATATTTACAGAATGCAGAATATATACAGAATGCAGAATATCTACAGAATGCAGAATATCTACAGAATGCAGAATATCTACAGAATGCATAATATTTACAAAATACAGAATATCTACAGAATGCAGAATATCTACAGAATGCAGAATATTTACAAAATGCAGAATATTTACAGAATGCAGAACATTTACAAAATGCAGAAAGTTTACAAAATGCAGAATATCTACAGAATGCAGAATATTTACAAAATGCAGAATATTTACAAACTGCAGAATATCTACAAAATGCAGAATTTTTACAAAATGCAGAATATCTACAGCATGCAGAATATCTACAAAATGCAGAATATCTACAGAATGCAGAATATTTACAAACTGCAGAATATTTACAAACTGCAGAATATCTACAGAATGCAGAATATCTACAAAATGCAGAATATTTACAGAATTCAGAATATTTACAGACTGCAGAATATTTACAGAATGCAGAATATCTACAGAATGCAGAATATTTACAAACTGCAGAATATCTACAAAATGCAGAATATTTACAGAATGCAGAATATCTACAAAATGCAGAATATTTACAGAATGCAGAATATATACAGAATGCAGAATATTTACAGAATGCAGAATATCTACAGAATGCAGAATATTTACATGCAGAATAATTACAGAATGCAGAATATTTATAGAATGCAGAATATTTATAAAATGCAGAAAATATACAGATTACAGAATTTTTACAAACTGCATAATATTTACAGAATGCAGAATATTTACAGAATGCAAAATATTTAAAAACTGCAGAATATTTACAAACTGCAGAATATCTACAAAATGCAGAATATTTACAAACTGCAGAATATCTACAGAATGCAGAATATTTACAAATGCAGAATATTTACAGAATGCAGAATATTTACAAAATGCAGAATATCTACAGAATGCAGAATATTTACAGAATGTAGAATATTTACAAATGCAGAATATTTACAGAATGCAGAATATTTACAAACTGCAGGATATTTACAGAATGCAGAAAATTTACAAACTGCAGATTATCTACAGAATGCAGAAGTTTTACAAACTGCAGAATATTTACAAACTGCAGAATATCTACAAAATGCAGAATATTTACAAAATGCAGAATATCTACAGAATGCAGAATATCTACAGACTGCAGAATATCTACAAACTGCAGAATATTTACAAACTGCAGAATATCTACAGAATGCAGAATATTTACAAAATGCAGAATATCTACAGAATGCAGCATATCTACAGAATGCAGAATATCTACAGAATACAGAATATCTACAGAATGCAGAATTTTTACAGAATGCAGAATATCTACAGAATACAGAATATTTACAAAATGCAGAATATTTACAAACTGCAGAATATCTACAGGATGCAGAATATTTACAGAACGCAGAATATTTACAAACTACAGAATATCTACAGAACGTAGAATATTTACAAACTGCAGAATATTTATTAATTGCAGAATATCTATAAATGCAGAATATTTACAAACTGCAGAATAGCTACAAAATGCAGAATATATACAGAATGCAGAATATCTACAGAATGCAGAATATTTACAAACTGCAGAATATCTACAGAATGCAGAATGTTTTCAAAATGAAGAATATCTACAGAATGAAGAATATCTACAGAATGCAGAATATCTACAGAATGCAGAATATTTACAAACTGCAGAATATCTACAGAATGCAGAATATTTACAAAATGCATAATATCTACAGAATGCAGAATATTTACAAACTGCAGAATATCTACAGAATGAAGAATATCTACAGAATGCAGAATATCTGCAGAATGCAGAATATCTACAGAATGCAGAATATTTATAAACTACAGAATATCTACAAAATGCAGAATATTTACAAAATGCAGAATATCTTCAGAATGCAGAATATCTACAGAATGCAGAATATCTACAGAATGCAGAATATTTACAAACTGTAGAATATTTAGAAAATGCAAAATATTTACAAAATGCCAGAATATCTACAGAATGCAGAATATCTACAGAATGCAGAATATTTACAAACTGCAGAATATCTACAGAATGCAGAACATTCACAGAATGCAGAATATTTACAGAATGCAGAATATCTACAGAATGCAGAATATTTACATGCAGAAAAATTACAGAATGCAGAATATTTATAGAATGCAGAATATTTATAAAATGCAGAAAATATACAGATTACAGAATATTTACAAACTGCATAATATTTACAGAATGCAGAATATTTACAGAATGCAAAATATTTAAAAACTGCAGAATATTTACAAACTGCAGAATATCTACAAAATGCAGAATATTTACAAACTGCAGAATATCTACAGAATGCAGAATATTTACAAATGCAGAATATTTACAGAATGCAGAATATTTACAAAATGCAGAATATCTACAGAATGCAGAATATTTACAGAATGTAGAATATTTACAAATGCAGAATATTTACAGAATGCAGAATATTTACAAACTGCAGGATATTTACAGAATGCAGAAAATTTACAAACTGCAGATTATCTACAGAATGCAGAAGTTTTACAAACTGCAGAATATTTACAAACTGCAGAATATCTACAAAATGCAGAATATTTACAAAATGCAGAATATCTACAGAATGCAGAATATCTACAGACTGCAGAATATCTACAAACTGCAGAATATTTACAAACTGCAGAATATCTACAGAATGCAGAATATTTACAAAATGCAGAATATCTACAGAATGCAGCATATCTACAGAATGCAGAATATCTACAGAATACAGAATATCTACAGAATGCAGAATATTTACAGAATGCAGAATATCTACAGAATACAGAATATTTACAAAATGCAGAATATTTACAAACTGCAGAATATCTACAGGATGCAGAATATTTACAGAACGCAGAATATTTACAAACTACAGAATATCTACAGAACGTAGAATATTTACAAACTGCAGAATATTTATTAATTGCAGAATATCTATAAAATGCAGAATATTTACAAACTGCAGAATAGCTACAAAATGCAGAATATATACAGAATGCAGAATATCTACAGAATGCAGAATATTTACAAACTGCAGAATATCTACAGAATGCAGAATGTTTTCAAAATGAAGAATATCTACAGAATGCAGAATATCTACAGAATGCAGAATATTTACAAACTGCAGAATATCTACAAAATGCAGAATATTTACAAAATGCATAATATCTACAGAATGCAGAATATTTACAAACTGCAGAATATCTACAGAATGCAGAATATTTACAAAATGCAGAATATCTACAGAATGAAGAATATCTACAGAATGCAGAATATCTGCAGAATGCAGAATATCTACAGAATGCAGAATATTTATAAACTACAGAATATCTACAAAATGCAGAATATTTACAAAATGCAGAATATCTTCAGAATGCAGAATATCTACAGAATGCAGAATATCTACAGAATGCAGAATATTTACAAACTGTAGAATATTTAGAAAATGCAAAATATTTACAAAATGCCAGAATATCTACAGAATGCAGAATATCTACAGAATGCAGAATATTTACAAACTGCAGAATATCTACAGAATGCAGAACATTTACAAACTGCAGAATGTTTACAAAATGCAGAATATCTACAGAATGCAGAATATTTACAAACTGCAGAATATTTACAGAATGCAGAATATCTACAAAATGCAGAACATCTACGGAATGCAGAATATTTACAAACTGCAGAATATTTACAAAATGTAGATTCGGATGTACAAACTTCTTCAAGACAAAATGCTGATACACAAAGTTATTAATTGTCAATTTGCATAATAAAAGCTTATGTTATGGTCTAAACATCGATAACTACCAGCTCATTATTCAACTATTTAAACAAAACCCATAAAATCGCAATCCCTCATTTCCTTTAACAGTTTTATATAGATACAAATATTATACAGGTAGTCAGAATTTTAAAGACGAATATGATGAAAAGAATTACGCAGATAGATGAACGCCAACACATATTATTGTGAGAACATATACTTAAACCTATCCGTAAAATAAATAACATATCGATATCTTTCAGAACTACGGCCTATGATGCTTACAAAACAACATCTGTCCCGAAATATAGATTTTACACTCAGAGTATCGATTTCAATGGCTAAACAAGTTTAATTGCAGTATAGCAATATCGATTTGAATTTGTTTTGTTTATTTATTTTTTTATTTTTATTTGCAGTATTTTGATTTTTTTACGTTTACTTGCATTTTTACGCCAAAATACCATTTCTGACTTTCGAAATTTCACTGAGATGGTACTAGTTATCATGTGACCAGTTTCTGTACTCGCTTGACATTCGAACGACAACGGTACATATGCACCGAGTCTACACTATGCAAAACAATCAGGAAGGTTGTAATGCAACATACATACATACATACATACATACATACATACATACATACATACATACATACATACATACATACATGCATGCATGCATGCATGCATGCATGCATGCATGCATGCATGCATGCATGCATGCATGCATGCATGCATGCATACATACATACATACATACATACATACATACATACATACATACATACATACATACATACATACATACATACATACATACATACATACCTGAAAAGCGAATTTGACCTTGTGAGTTCTTTCAAAGTCGAATGCGAAACAACATTTGACATCATTGGCATAAATACATTTTCTGTTAAAGACTTATTACAAATGAAACAAAAGATAAACCAATCGAACATCAAAATGGTATTTACCTTATTTTATTAACAAATTTGTTTCATTGTTATAATATCCTTGACACCAGGCCTTTCTAGATGCGTTTTATTACTGTATGGGCCACCTTCATTTCATTTCAAAGTTACGGTACATTTGCAAAGACAAATCAAATAAAGACGAAGTACAGAATTATCCCATTATGCAGAAACCCAGCAAGTATTTCACAAAGTGTCACGATTTATTAAGTTCTCTACATAATTCTTTTTCTGAATTTTTTCAATAATCTGAAAAGATAGATAAATGAAAGAAATAAGTGTTAGTTACTCTGTATTGCAATTCTTGGTTACGAGAGAGAGAGAGGGTATCTGACAAATGAAATCTTAAGCGTAACCTACACGGTTGAAATAAATTAGAAAATGGCGTTACCCGTGTGATTCTATTATCCATGATGCTGAAAGCGTACGGCTAACCAGTAGTTAATATGTCGAAAGGTGATGGCATTTTGATCCCTAGTTTACGTTGCATCACTCAAAAGATAAACACAATTGTTAAATATACTGAGCAGGTAAAGATTGGAGTACGTAGATATAAAACTAACGCATTTGAATATAATTACATAAGAAAGAATGACCGCGATTCTGAGGGAAAAAGAGAATGCCTACATTATACTTTTATAGTTTATTGTAATCCTAATTTATTGATTCTGACATGATAGGTGAATCATTGGCATTAATAGCCCGTCGATAATTGAATAAAATCTCCAATAGATCCTTCTAGATAGATATAAAAGAGTCGGCCTCCAGCAGGTCAATTTAGTTCTCTAACAGGTCGAGGTAGATCTTTAACAGATTCATATCAAGGTAAAAGATGTACAATTTTAATAGTCACACACACACACACACACACACACACACGAATATATATATATATATATAAATCCTTATTTTTTTCTTTATATATATATATATATATATATATATATATATATATATATATATATATATATATATATATATATATATATATATATAAAGAAAATACGGATTTATATATATATATATATATATATATATATATATATATATATATATATATATATATATATATATATATATATATATATATATATATATATTCGTGAGTGTATATATATATATATATATATATATATATATATATATATATATATATATATATATATATATATATATATATATATATATATATAGTTTTGTTTTTTTTATTTTTGTTTGTTAAATTTGATAGGAATTTAAATACCTTGCTTGCTTTGATTTGATCTTAATTTAAATGAAATCATTTTTTTAAGAAAAAAGAAAATACGGATTTTTAAATTAAGTACCATTGTAATTTGTTTAGAATTGTTATATCAACAGATCAACGATGGTGTTGGCCATTCGAGTGTGAAGATAACCAACACTTATTGGATTGGTTTCTGTAAGTACTGATCGGGTCAATTTGATCTCCGAAATACACCGCTCGGGGATGGTCTAGTGGTTAGTGCGTCCGCCTCGGATGCGAGAGGTTGCGCATTCGAACCTTGGAGTGTCATAATAAAGACTTATAGAAATGGTACTAACAGCTGCCTCGCTTGACTCTCAGCATTAAGAGGTTAGTGTTAGGACTGGTCGGCCTGGTGTCAGGATAATGTAATTGGGTGGGACATGATGCTACACGTCTGCGGCATGATGCCCCAGTCCTCAACATCAATATAAACTGCCACACTTTAGATATATCGTAGCGATATGACTGAAAAAGTCTTAAAGCAACGTTAAAAATCCAACACACACATATACACACACGCGCGCGCGCATGTCTGTGGTGCACTTGAAATTAGATGCTGCTTACTTTTCTTATCAATATAAGAAATGCAACAGTTCTGATCTTCTGACACAATTGGCACAATCAACATTATGTTGTTTCTATTTGATCTAGGCATAATTTAGTTTAGAAAATTAGAGTCATCTGGCGGAATCCAAATATCACAAGAAAGTGTGAAAAATTGCTTATCTACGATGTCGAAAGTTAGTGTCATGACTATGTTCGAGATTTAAGAAAAAAAGCAAAACAAAAAAAACGATGTAATTCTAGCGAAACATTTTATATGTTATGGATTTTTCGTGTATTTTTAAAGAATAAATTATATTATGACATTTTTTAATCGACGGGTTCTGACGCATGAAATCTTGCGACTAAAAAGTAAAGGAAACCATTTCTCTATAAATAACCTATCGTTTTTTAATAAAAAAAACCCAATTCTTTATTAAAAACTCTTGATTCCTCTTGCAAACTGAAAATGAAACATTTGGTCGATATCAAAATATAGCTGACTGAGCTGAGGTTGGGAGCGGTGTGTAGCATATAGAATATTACTGGGGGTGGGAGAGGTGTGTAGCATATAGAATATTACTGGGGGTGGCGGAGGTGTGTAGCATAAAAATATTACTGGGGTGGGAGAGGTGTGTAGCATATAGAATATTGCTGACGTTGGGGAAGGTGTGTAGCATATAGAATATTACTGGGGGTGGGAGAGGTGTGTAGCATATAGAATATTACTGAGGGTGGGAGAGGTGAATATAGAATATTGCTTAGGCAGATTCGGGTCTGGATGTGAAGAAGGTGTCCAGGAGACTGTGCATTCAGATCTTATTTATTTTCGAGCGTTGTGTACTCAGTGATGCGGGTAAGTCTTATCAACGAAATAATTTCAGCAAGGTGTCATTTATTTGAGTCATAAAATTATCTCCGCTGTAAAAGGGAGACGATTAGCTTTTCTATCTTGGAATTTGTAACAAATTTTATCTCTAGAATCATCGTAAAAATCACCCAAATTGAGCTATCCAGCAATATGTTCAAATTCCGGCACAGGTCGGTATTCGGCACCAGCGGCCCGGAACAGAGCAGGACAATAAACCGATATGCGTGTGCCAGATTTCTTTACTACAAATAACCGGAGGACTCACCACAGTTATTTAAATCAATATCCAAAAATTGACACTTTTATTTTCCTTTGCGTGCAGGTAGGAGTTCTGCATGAGAATGAGGTGTGCAAAAGTTTGACATCTTTTGTGCTATCGTGTCAACGTCGAAGATATGTCCAATTTTCGTCAATTTATGAAAATAATGTATCAGAATGCGGACACATTAAGCTCGCACCTGCTTTTAAAATATGATAAATACTAATACAATATTCGCTCTTCGTTTATTTACTTTAAATAATATCAGTGTAGTACAAACTGCAAAAAATGTTCGGAGTATAGGTAGTGAGGGGAGTTAAAACCAATTTTCCCGGTGGGAGGGAAGATCAAGGAAGCCAATCAAACTATGAAAACAAATTTATTCGTAACAAAATTGCTACTTAGCACTTTTTTAAAATTCTGAGGCTGTTATCTTTTTGTACGAACAACAAGTCTACTTACTGACATGACGCAATAGGTGTATAATATACAGTCATTTTAAAGACAAATTTTGATGTCCGTCTTTACCAGCGATACATGGAATCCAAACGCAAATGTCAACTGCTCTGATCTGCCGTTCCTCCATGCGTCCGCAGATCAGGGTCTGTATTGTTCGACTAATTACTCCGAACAAACTGTATATACCCAGACTGCCGACACATTACGCGGCGGCGGTGGCGGATCTGGTCATGTGCAGTATGTGATTGTACTCACTTTATCAGCGAGTACAATCGATATATTCATGAAGTCTGAATAAAATTGACTATATTCTTAAATATCATTATCAGCATCAATATAATGCTAAATTTGAAAGTCCTCTGAAGATATGACGTACAACCTAAGAAAGGATGCCTCTAGTTTGAAAAACATAGTATTCAATAGCCGATTAGGCACTGACTTTCAAAATGCGATACAACAATTTTATGTCAGCTCTATCCAGCAGCTTTATAATGAGGTTTCTTCAGAAGAAATTAATTTAATTTCTAAAAGAATGCAGTTTATAAAATAGGTTCTGTTTTTTTAAAGGTCTTAACATTTTAACCTTTCTGGTTTTGTTTAAATATATTTTAAAGAAAGTTTGCGTTTTATACATTTTATCGTTAGTCTTCAATTGTTCCTTTTAATTTGGAAGCATATATCTTTTAAAGGACATTTTGCAGTTGTCAAACTTTATATTTTACAACCTTTCTGCTTATTTGCTAAGGTATTTATAAATTCCTAGTTTTAAACCAAACTTATAATCAACACTAGCCAAGATTACGCAGAAGTACCGTTAAAGAACACACATTGATATGTACGTACGTATATGCATGCATGGACATACATACATACATACATACATACATACATACATACATACATACATACATACATACATACATACATACATACATACATACATACATACATACATACATACATACATACATACATACATACATACATACATACATACATACATACATACATACATACATAAATATCAGCGGTACAAAATGATAGCATCTCTCTCTCTCTCTCTCTCTCTCTCTCTCTCTCTCTCTCTCTCTCTCTCTCTCTCTCTCTCTCTCTCTCTCTCTCTCTCTCTCTCTCTCTCTCTCTCTCTCAGGATCAACATCTTAAAATTAGTAATGTGATTCCAAACGGTAGACCCTTTAGTGTACATCTATTTAATTAACAGGGAGGTGCCAAAACAAAGATTGCCGGAAAAAGGAAATCCAGGGGACAAACAGCAAACTAATAAGTTCCACACGAATTATTTGTGGCTGAGCTTACGTGAATTGTTGCTATTTGATATTCCGTTACCCACACATTGTGACTTATACGCTCTACGACAAAAAGGACACCTATTTACAAATACATTTCGTAAAATAAAGTAAAAAAAATTGTTTAAATAGCGACTCAGGCTCTCACTACAACCATAATCGTTTGAAGACGATGCAGAAATCGGGAATTGATGATTGCAAACTAAAATTAAGTGATAATTGAAAAACGGCTGCTCATTATCGAAATATACCTGGCGTCTGAATGCAGAAATCAGCAGCATTATGAATCATACAAGTATTAAAATCTTTCATTTACGTTACGCTCTGAAATACGTTGCTCGTGACAGCACTGTGACATTTCTACAGTACCCTTACACCAGCAACGTTCATCGTATTAATCTGCGTAAATATGTTAAAGAAAATTAAAACCTCTTCATGTTCATCTGAAAAAAAGTTATTAATTTGACAAAATACACAATCCGAAGCATCATTGTACAGGATAAATTTGTAAAAGTGTCACAGTCCAAAAATTATTGTAAATTTCGAAATTTCTTCTTATCATTGTAATAATTATGCAGCCAATAATCGTCGTAGCGCATAATGGAAAAAAAAGTTTGCAAACCAAAGTCTTTTATCTTTTATATATATATATATATATATATATATATATATATATATATATATATATATATATATATATATATATATATATATATATATATATATATATATATATATATATATATATATATATATATATATATATATATAGGGATAGCACTGTCTGTTCTGTCTGGTATATATTTATAATTCTTTGTAATACAAAAATCCTATAAACCTTGATTTCTTTCATAGGAATCTGGGACGACTGTGCATATATATGAATATAGGAGAATTATTTACTACGTCGTCATGCGAGTGTGTCTGCTACGCACAAGCTTGTGACGGTATATGGGCTGGTGCGTGCAGGCAAGGCGATGGGTGACGATTACTCGCGGACCTGGGTTCGAAATTTGGTATAGTACGAATTTAATTTCTCTAGCCTGTATGAAAGCATAATAAAATATAAAATATATTATAATAAAAATAAAATCTACCATTATGCTTTTAAATTGTGAAATTTTAATGTTTCCAAGTAAACTTGTGAACTATTTCCTTAAACTTAAATCTATTTTTTTTTTAAAAAAAAGCACAGAGATAAATCAAAATACCACTAGTAAAGGATTTTAACATCTGAAATGCAGTTTAGCAAAATATATTAAAGATATATTTGAAATAGTATGGACAATATGCACAAAAAATTACTTTGGATTAAATACAGTACTACCAATGCACAAAAGACAAAAGGAGATTGTACCGGTGGCCTAAGTGATTAAAGCGTTCGCCTCTGATGCGCAAGGTCGCTGATTCGAGACACGGCCAAATCATATCAAAGATTTTATTCTTCTTTTTTTTTAAAATAAAAAAAGGTACGTATCAGTCGCCTTGCTTGGCGCTCAGCATTAAGAGTTTAGTGTTATGAAATGATGTCAGGATAATGTGACGGGACATAATGCAGCATGTACATGTCTGTGGCATGATGCCCCACTACAAGACATCATTATGAACTGCCACGCTGCAGACATCGTAGCGATAGAATTGAAAAAGTCATAAAAGCTATGTCAAAAATACACACACACACACAAACACACACACACTTGCACAAAAGCTTTTCATAAAAAGATGTCAAATTTCGCAGTAATACTCTTTTGCGAAAACACTTACCTTAAAATTTGGTTTTGCGAGAACAGCAGTACGCATAATATAAATAATTTGTATATTGTAGCGGGATTTGTTGATAGAATAAGACACTTGTACAAGTGTTATTTTCATCATAAATGATTGGAAAACAGTTAACTGTAAACTATTTGTTTAGCTACTATCTTGCTGAATTAAAAAAAAAATAATCAGTAGAATGTCTATGATGTTTTGGTTCTTTCTTTCTCTACTGTAACAGAATAATACTCATGCAGTATTCAATGTTAGAGATCTTTCCAGACATACTATGCATTTTTTTCCTGTCATTTGTAGTAGTAGTAGTAGTAGTAGTAGTAGTAGTAGTAGTAGTAGTAGTAGTAGTAGTAGTAGTAGTAGTCGTCTTAAAGTATCAATATGACATCATGTACTATCCACTAATAGTAGTAGTAGTAGTAGTAGTAGTAGTAGTAGTAGTAGTAGTAGTAGTAGTAGTAGTAGTAGTAGTCTTAAAGTATCAATATGACATCATGTACTATCCACTAATTAATCACATTTTGATACCTCCTAATATCAACATAACCGTTGTAAATCGTATTTACGGTGCCTGGAGGGGGATGGGCAGATGTACGCTAATTGTTCTAATTGTTTAATTGGCTAGCGGGTAACTTAATGATGTTTTGGGTGTTGACTCGCTTGACACTAATGGCTGTAATGTAACCTCCAGTTTATTTAACGTCCCTAATGTGAGAAACATAATGATCAACTGAGACTTTAATATAGCAAGTGCATCTCTTTATGGTTATTTAATTCTCTCTCTCTCTCTCTCTCTCTCTCTCTCTCTCTCTCTCTCTCTCTCTCTCTCTCTCTCTCTCTCTCTCTCTCTCTCTCTCTCTCTCTCTCTTGCAACAGAATAGTGTTTTCTGGAAAATCAATCAAAACGTGTACTCTTTAATTAAAAATTGTCGGCTTGTTCAATTCCTTACTTAAAAAATCTTAACTAGGGATTTTTAATACAAAATTTAATACAAAATCTAAAGTAAAATAACGTGCAATTATATTATTTATCCACGTCATTTGTTTTATTTTATCGAGATGTTATATTTCAAATAAGATCTCAGCGAAATAAAATGATTACTACTTTCATTTGAACTTTTGTTCCTGTACAATGCATAAAAGAGATACTATATTCTTACATAATTGTGACGGAGCGCTTTGCGTAACAAATAAATGTAATAAAACTGAGTTGAAAGTTTAGAAGAAAAAAATATTCAACAATAATGTAATCTTATAATTTATTTACATCCATGTCCAGGTCTCACTCATAGAACCATACTTTGATGGAGCACTAATTTAGTAATTAGTTTATTATTCTTCAGTAAAAAGACTAAGAAACAGTTGCTATCAAATTGCATTATTAAGATAGCAACAGTGTGTGTGTGTGCAGGTTTTTGTAACGTATCTTTAACAAATTTTCTATCTATTTGTTACGATGTCTGCAGCGTGGCAGTTTATAGTGATATCTAGCACTGGGACATCATGCCGCAGACATGTAGCATGATGTCCCACCCAGTTGCATTATCCTGACACCAGGCCGACCAGTCCTAACACTAACCGTTCAATTCCGAGCGCCTAGCGAAGCAGCTGTTAGTACCAGTTTTCTAAGTCTTTGGTATGACTCGGCCGGGGATCAAACCCACGACCTACTGAATATGAGGCGTGCGCGCTAACCAATACGCACAGGAGCGATCGCTTGCATAACAGCAATTAAATTGCTTTCCAGCTGTCACATAATCTGAGGTTAATCTTAAATAAAGTTAGATTTATTCACACATTAAAAATCAAGTCACTGATTTTAATCTTAATGAAGTCCAGACTAATTCACATATTTATGTATAAGTCCCTGAGTGTGATCTTAAATGAAGTCCATAGTTCATTCATGTAGGAGTCCCTGATTTCATTCTTAATGAATTCCAGAAACTTATTCATATAATTATGTCCAAGTTTCTGATTTTAGTCATATATAGTTCAGATTTATTCATACATTTATGTCCACATCCCTGATTTTAGTCACAAATCAAGTCCATAGATTTATTTATGCATTTATGTACAAGTCCCTATAAAGATATAATAAATTTTAAATGCAATTAATAAGCTGCGGACATTGCATTTTATTCGGATAATCTTTAGTGTGAAAAAAACCTCCTCTAAATCAATAAATGGCCATTGTAAAAATTCATTGGAACAACAAAACAAATACGATCAGGCTACATATTTGGCATAAATATTGAATACTCGAGCAAAGAAGTT